>CM012453.1:9994663-10608196 GCA_003999625.1 Oryzias javanicus
AGCGTTAGCCATGTAAGAAGTGTTAGTCACGTTAGCCGTATTTGAGGTTTTACTCGCGTTAGAACTATTAGCCGAGTTAGTCATGTTAGAAGTGTTAGCCACGTTTAAAGTGTTGACCTCATCAGAAGCATTAGCTGCATTAGAAGCATTGGCTGCATTAGCAGCATTAGAAACTAACTAGCCAAATCAGAAGCGTGGGTCATGTCAAAAGTGTTAGCTTCGTTAGAAGTGTTAGTCATGTTAGAAGTGTTAGTTACATAAGAAGCATTACCCACCTTAGAAGCATTAGAAGCGCTAGCCGTGCTAGCCATGTTAGAAGCATTAGCACTGTTAAAAGTGATGCCCTAATTGGATGTTAATACCATTAGAATCCCTATGCCTAATAGATGTATTAGCAACATTAGAAGTGTTAGCCACGTTAGAATCATTAGCCACATTAGAAGTGTTAGTCATGTTAGAATATTTGGCCACATTAGAAGCATTAGAAATGTTGGAAGCATTAAGCATTAGCCGCATTAGAAGCATCAGGAGCGTTAGAAGAACTAGCCACATTTGAAGCATTACCACGTTAAAATTGTTAGCTACTTTAGAGTATTCATAATACCTGTAACTCCCAACGTTGTTTGCAACTCAAAAAAAAATAAAAACATTTTCCTTAAACAAACGTTTATGTGACCATGCTAACTCCCAACCTAGATTAGTAATGCATTTCAAAAACTTTCTGTTTAGGATAAAAAAAAGAAAAGAATAGGTCAGAAAATCAGGAATGGAGAGAGCCAAAAACGTAAAGGAAATAAATGGAATAACAAGGTAAACTAAAAAAAACTAAGCACAAGACAGGAGGAAGTGAAATGATAATAGAGCTGCAGTTTAACAATGGCTGGAAGGGAACAAAGAAAAAAGAAAAAGGCAGAGGAGCAAGGATCTAGAAATTCCAAGGAAAGGACAAGTGCACATCTCTTTCTGTCCTCCTTTCTTTTCAATCTCTCCAGAGAAACATGGTGACTGCTGACATCCTGAAACACTTCCTGAATTAAACCTTGCCATTAATGACACCGCGAAATGACAAACGTCTGTCTGTCTGTCTTTCACACACCCGTCTCAAAGACGAGTTTAAGTGTAGGGTGTGACATGTATAATTATCCCCGCCGCTGGGTTTTTGTCTTTTTTTTTTTTTTGTGGTGGGAAGGAGAAATCCTGCACGTGTCAGTCTGTCAGAGGAAGTCAGACGGAGAACAGGACTATCACTGCTGTCCCACTCCTCGGGGAGCCTGACAGGCCCTCTGCATCAGTGCAGAGCTGGCAGCTACATGGATTAAAGGCAGCTACAAGTTCACAGAAGAAAGGAAAATATCCTCTGGTGCCCCTAAACGGTTTTGGATGTAAGGTCAGTCCCAAATTATTAAATGTAAAAAAATGATATACTGTATATTTAAACATATTTTTGAACTTGACATAAAATTTAAGTAGTTGGTTACAAATCAGATTTATCGTCTAAGCAAACTTTGTAATCTACAACTTCTATTAACTTTAAGCCTTTGCCACATGCATTCAGACAGGACGTTGACACATATGGTTTGTTAGGGCCCGTGAAGAGTCATAGTGGATGCCTCATAAAGGGAGTGCAGGTGAGTTTTGCAGTTCCCTTGAGGCTTTACAGACAACTTAAGGTACATAATGAAAATGGAAAGTTTCATTGTTGTACGTGTGGTTTCATATACAGGTGAGAAAACTTCATACTTCACTTAACTAATTAATCTGTGTTTCGATTTTTGACATGTCAGATAGACCTAACTGATCCAAATGATAGTAAAAGATTTAAAATACTGTCAAAGTGGTTCATCATCAGTGACATTATCTTATATGTATTTACATAAAAAAAAGTGCAATCTACACTTAAAAACGTGGGTTTTTATTCACTAGTAAAAGAAGAAAGATGATGAAGGAACGTCAAAGTCAATAAAATTATATCTCGTGTTTCTTGCATTTTAATTAAAGTAAATCTGCTGTAGCTGGAGGATCTGATTAAACACAGGCTGTGTTTATTTTTGAAAGGAACTTGAATGGGAAACAAAAGTATAAAGTCAAAAGTGAAACAAGTTAAATTTGTTATATATAGAAAAACTCAATTATAGAGAACATTTCAAAGCTAGATTTTATAAATTCTGTCTCAATGACTTCAAAAACATAAATAAAATGTATTTTTTATAATTTTGAGGTAAAACTTTGCAGCTTTCGATGAGTTTCGATCCATAAGAACTTGGATCAAATGGCTCTTTTAGTATTAAAAGTTGCAGACATCTGCACCAGATCAATATGATTTTTCTCCATAAAAGTACATCTTTAAGTGAAGACAAGATCAATATACGTTTTATTAAGAACATAAAAATTCTGACATAAAAAACACTTTATTTGAAAATCAAAAATTAAAAGGGAATTTTTTTTCTCTGAACTCAACAACCTTAAATAAGATAATGTTATGCTTTATCGTTAGACCGGCTCAACTCACGTCAGAAAAAATATATAATTTCTGGCTAGCTGCACTTTCACATATTTGTTGTGTTCCTCACATACTTAATTTTGGTGTGACCTAACTTACACACCACGTGACTTTTATTCAACTGACCCTCGAAACGGTCGCTTTAAGTGAAATCGAGGCCGGCTGGACGCATGAAGGAAGGTCAGCCATGTTTGTGAGTTCTACTTAAAATTATTTACATTTTTCAATTATTGATCATATAACCCTTTACCCCCGGAAGCGTCGTTGTGACGCTTAAATACAAAATCTTTAACATATTGTAACTTTTCATCTGTTAACACGATCAACATCAATCCAGTAGATTTTGAAGGAGAAAAGCGGCGAGTTTCCTTCAAAATCCTCTGGTAATGCCGTTGATCGTGTTAACGGTTGAAAAGTTACAGTAAATCAAAGAACATAAACACTGGAGCTCCAGTGTTAAAGGGTTAAAATTCACATAATCCATGCATCTTAAAAATGGATTCTTAGTACTGGTATCTTACTGAATGTCGCATTCACAGGGTGTGCGGATGATATCCAAGTACATGTAGGACGCTTGCCCACACACACTAAACTCTGATTATTTAATTGTCGTCATTTCTAACAGTCAAGGAGTCCACATTGATCACTTGAACAGCGCTAACGAGCTGCTTACGCATTGTACAGGATTTGGAGGGGTTGAAAAAAAAAAGTGATGCACCAGCATCTCGCCTACTACACCCTTACATGTTGTTAAAGTGTGACCTGATGACCTGATGTGCACAGACGAACACGAACATTTTGGCTCTATAGACTGGCCTTGATATTTCACGCATACCAACTGTGTATTCTGTACAGGATTACCGGTTTATCCGTATCCACCCTTAAGGGCACTCGTGACTAAAACTGTTTGTTTCTGCTTCCTTTTTTTATTTTTACCAAAAAAGTTGTTTACAACACAAAGTGAACCAAAAAAGTAAACATAAGATTAAAAATGTTTAAAAAGTGAAAAAAATTTCAAAATCAACAAAAAAAATTAAATTTTCAACTGAGATGTAGATGATTATTTTTTTTAAATAGAACGTTAATTTCTATTTTATGCATATTTTTTATCTATAGCATATCATCCAAGTGTATTTTCAGATACTCATCTAAAAGTGTTGATAGCATTATCTTTAAATCTTATATTTGTAGTTTTTCGTTACGTTTTCAGATTTCTTTAGAATCTATTGAGATCTTGTTCTACACTGGCTGCTCCTCTATAGAGTTGAACAGATGATCTTGTGAGATAGTTATCTTTTGATGAATTTCTCCACTATCGTGACCCAACAAAGCCATCCTCCCCTGGATACCTGTTTGCAGGTAAATCACTAACAACGTCATCGCTGTTTTTAAACAGGAGACTCCAGAACAAGGAGATTTTTCTAAAACTCCAGATAGGAAGCTGCTTCAACAATGAGGATTGACAGTAATGAAGAGCCAAGAACTTACACAGACTGTGTCTTCTCTTTTTAATGTAATCGTTTGTCTTTCATTTTGGTCCTCATTTCCCCTCCCGCACCAGCTCTGTCATCTCTGGTGCGGTCCATGAGGGCCATTACTTCTCTGTCCTGTCCTCATCTCTCTGATGCACATCAGACTCACAATTAAAAAGGCTGCGGTCTGCCATGGGAGAGCACATTCACGGTCAGGGTCAAACCTCTGGTGGGGAATTTCTTGTACTAAACTCGGTTTTTGTAATTACTTTTAATTTGCTGTATTCACTCTGGAACTGGCGTTTCTAATATCATTGTAGGCGCCTCACTGTCTTATTTTAGGTCGGGCTCATTATGAACTCATATTGTTATTGCCATAAGGTTTTGCTGGTGCTGTGGCTGCAGTAAACTGTTGTCAGAGGAGCATCTGAACTCAGGCGGGCCTTTGCTATCATTACAACCCCAAAGTTCATCTGAAGTGCCGCAGACTCGCTCTCATTTAGCCAATTAATTTTAATGAACAAGACGGACTTTTTATTGATAAGAAACAGGAAGATGGGAAAACATCTCATCTTCTTTGGATGAAGTGTGGGTGAGCGCAGTTTGGGAAAATTCCTCAAATAACTCTGTGTGTCGCATTCAAAGACATTCTTTCCTGGTTATTACAGTGTGTGGGAGGTGGGAATGTGTGCTTGAACCGTCACTGAATGTGTGCTCATGTGTCACCGTGCGCTATTGCATGTCTGTGTGGGTGTTTGCACCCTGTACCCCGTGTCATCTGTGTTAGTGCGCGCAGACTGTGTGCACTTGTTTGTGTGGGTTCCTGCGCTGCAGCCTTTTTTCTTTTTTTTTAAGTTTTTGTGACATTTGACAGCATTTCTCTTTTCTTCTCGTAGCGTTTCGATTGCCTCTCTGTTGAAGTTCTTGCTCAAACACGCACAATCACACACGCTCACAAGCTGTTTTGGTGTGACGCCCAGATTTGAAATGCATAGCGTTCCTGTTGCTTTTAATGGAATACCACTGTATCTGCCTCAAGGGGATAGTAAACCTGCTATTCCAACACGGTTTCCAAATTGATTCACTAACGCACTGAATTCACATGGCTGTTCCTTTTTCCCCCCATTCTCCTTCCTCGGGCTGTTTCTGCTGCTTAAAGTTGCACCGGGCCAAAAGATGGCCTCAGCAAGCCAAGCGCACCGTAACAGTAAACACAGAGTAGTGTCAAATTAGCATAACCCAAGGTCAGAAACAATCGTTTCCCAAGACCCTGCGGATCAATTTTGTTTCCACAAATGAGAAGCGAGCAGAGAGTCGTGCACATGTCCTTTCTCACACCTTCCCCAAGTGAATACCCGCCTGGGGTGTTTGCTGTGTAGCAATCATTAATATTCATGGTGCAGAACATGCACACGGAACGGGGCTGCCACTGAAGTTAAGCAAGCGTTGTATCAAAATTTATACTACACAACGGCACGCTGGCTTTGCCTCGGCGGAGCCCCGTGGGGATCGAGGAGACCCAGCACAGCAGCAGCAGCAGCAACGACGACAACGATGCAGTCAGTCAGAATGCAGAGAAGGTACTTACAATGGGGCTGGCATTGATGTAGTCAGAGTTGCCTTGGCTGTTCTCCACCCTCAAGGTGATTCTGGAGTGATCATCTGGAAAGAAACATGAGGAATTCAAAGGATATCGTCCCGCCACGCGAGTTTGTTCTCGATGAATTCTGATGAGGTCGTTTCATCTGTGAAACGACTTTCATGTCCTCCAGAGTTTACTCAACATCACTGCTGCAAAGGTCGACCTCACGCTAAAATATCAACTGCACTTATTTAAGAAACTTTTGTGAAAAATTGGGAAATTTTTTCCAGGAAACTTCCCTGAAAATATCTAAAAATACACTAATTATAAGTTAATATTTCAAGCTGAAGGGCTTAAAGGCCCACTCCGGTGAAAATCATGTTCTTAGTGTTCTGATCATGTTCTCGTAGCATTTTTCCTATGAAAGAAGTCATATATAAAATAATTTTTTTTAAAACTGCGTGTTTGAGTATTTCTTAATTCAAATCGTGATGGATGAGGAGCAGATGTAAACCCGTGGTTTGAAAAAGCTCAGAGTTTTGACGCAGCAGTGTTCTGCCTTTGACTCTCCAATTCTGAAACATTCACTTGCAGACAAAAAGATCCTCTACCGTCTTTGTTTTCCTGATCTGACCTTGCATTTGGCACAAAAGTATGCAGTTGCATCACTCCACTATTGCTTGCCTTTTTTTTACCTATGCTGACGTTAGCTTGGGCTAACATTGAGGTGCTATGAGACATGCGTCAAAGCCTGATCCAGCCTGTGGAGTAATTATATCCTGTCCTCCAGATAATTTTATATTATTGTTATTAGCAGCCTGATGTTATATTATAACATCCTGATTTTGACAGAATTTACATTTTAGGGAAGGAAAAATATTGAAAGTTTTTTAATATTACGGGTGATTTATTCTGGAATAATATTCCAGTCTGTTTTTATTCATATTTATGTTAAAGAAGTTACATTTTAAAAGTTTAAACAATTTTATCTTTTTATGTATTCAATGAATGTTTGTTCTGTTTGGCCTGCAACCTATGGTGTGTTCTGTATTTTTGCCCCTGACAGCTCTGATTTAGTGTGAGAGAGTGTAAAGAAAGGGTTGATGGGAAACTATCAACTAACTTCTGCGCCCACCCCTGCCCAAGAGGGGGACACCCCAGAGAAGTGGGGTCCCCGGAGGAGTGTTTTTAAACAAGGCTTGACCAGGCTTACCCACTGATGGAATTTTTGGAAGTGGCCCAGTTCTTGAAAGCAAGGCCCAGAACCCGCACCACTGAGACATGGACCCCACCAGGCTCCGATGGTTTGATCCCCTGCACTAGGTCTTAAATCTTGAGAATCCCTCTCCCCGCGTGGGGAGGAGGCTGCCAGGTCCAGGAGACCAGCTCCAAAGAGACAAGGCTACCGGGCCAGGGATGGGGTAGGGGACAAAAGTTGAAGGTGCCACCTTCCTTGTGTGATGCTTGTGTGTATGTTAGTGTGTATTTTGAAGTGTTAGAGGTGTGTGTACTAAAGGGTGCAGTTAAAACTGGTGAGTATGGCCTTGACAGGACATCTCCTGATCGCTCACATGCCCCGTCACCCTCTCACCAATGACCCTACATGTCTAAGGTGTAGTTAAAATTGGCGGGTAGGGCACAGAGAAGACATCTCCTGTTTGCTGGCAGTGATGTCCAAGCACCCCCCCACCCAGGGTTCTACATGTCTAATGTGCAAATCAAACTGAGGGGAGGGCGAATCCATTCAGCAGCCACAGTCTTACAGAAATCTGATGTAAGTTGGAAGCACGATTTGTTCCTAACAAACCAGCTTCCCAGCTGACAGTCCGGATTTCATTAAGCCTTTGCATGTTGGAGAGACTAGGATGGGACTTTTCTTTTTTGGTAGATGGGCTATTTCCACAGAAGCTTAAAAAATGTAATCATTGATGAGGTCTGTGCAGGAGAGCTTTAATAGAAAACTAATTTACAACCCTTCTGCTCACTGCATCTGCTCCCCGTTTCTCATAATCGAGGCTGGGAGCTGAACAAACAGAGAGCGTTGTGGACAGGGGCAGAGAGTGCGCCGCCACTGACACTAGTGAGGGTAATAACTGAGTAGGTTTTCACCAACAATGTGGTTTTCTGGACATCGACAATGGAAATTATCTTCATCAAAACTCTTCAGCTAATAATGTCTTTTCTCTTTACTTGATGTCAAGAATGAAAATTACAATGGAGTCGAAGCTTCAAGCTATAGACCTGCTGCAGACTTGCTAAGGCCTGGTTTTCTTTAAGACCTCGACGCCTGAATTTATAAAAAAATTCACTTATACTTTAGCGTTCATGTAGAGGCTAAATCAAGGTCATTTTGGAGTTAAAGTGGTTTGATGCATTTTGATTCCCCAGGTGTCAATGGATTAATGCTGAAATACTTGACGTGACATCTTCAATTATCTTTATTTTCTAAAATTTTCTTGCTAGCCAGTAGTCTTAATCCCTTCAGTGGCTGAGCTTTTCACATTCTGTCAACAACCGTAACTCTTCCATTTTTTACGCAATAACCAAAATTCAAGCAGATATTGAAGCTAAGAAAAGCAGTCTCATGTTAATGTGCAAAATGTCAGTAATGTGTTGCAAGTCTGTGCAAAGCCAATCAGAAAAGACACTTTTTGGCAACAGAATCGGCTGATTCTTGTTGACTGCATTAACGGTCAAAGAGCTACAGTATGGCAATGAGTGTCTTGTCTTTATGTGTCACTGGTGACATTTACGGAATGAAAGGGTTAAACACCGCAGCTTTAACTTCAATGTTAGCATTCTTTCGACTTCCATGACTCTTTGACTATTTATTTACACAACCAATATAATTCCTCAGATTCTACACAAAGAAAAGCTCTGATAAGCAACAGTTTAAAGTAGCAAAGTACTGACACAATCAACGTAAAGTGTTGCACATCGTCACAAAGCTGTTTTTCTTTGCTTCAGATACAACACATTCTCATTCGCAAGTCGTCAAATATTAAGGTTTGGTTAAGGACCCCTCCACGTCAAAAATTGATGTTTTGGTTGTCCTTAACTTGACGGTTTTTAAGGGATGGTTGTTTCCATTAAATCACGGGTCCCCTACCTCCGGCCGCAAATCATAACCGGTCCAGTACCATAGTCATAACCTAACCCAGTATCGGTTCCCATCAGATATCACGTCCGTACCGGTTCAGGTCCAGTGCCGCATCTGGTATCACATCTGGTGCTGGGTTAGGGTACTAGCACTGGGTTAGGATACTGGTTCCAGCCGCATCCTAAGGACGAGTCTGCATCTGGCACTACTGAGATGGAATTTATACATTTCCTGCTTAGTTTTCATCCATTACATTTACCAAGTGACTTGTGTACACAGTTAGAAGTCACAAGATTTGGTTGTTTTTCTTGCCAGGGCATTCTGTCACAATGTTTGAACCTTTTAGTTAGATTAGAACATCTTGTCTGTTTTTAGATATGAAACCGCACGTCACTATCTTAAGTTCTTGATTCTTGATTAGAGTTTGTTTGTGCTACTATTTAAAAGGTGATGGCCCTTCCTAACAAGCAGAGAATCTGCAGACTCCTCTCCGCGCATCTTTCCAGCGTGTATTTCTTTTCATTTACTCTCTTGAACAAATACCTTTCTTTGATTTTTGAGTTTTACTAATGTCCATGGCAGACATAAAATCCTGTCCACCTTTATCCACATTTGTCATGGAAGGAATCACACATCAATATATGGTTGGAGTCATCTGAACCCCAAAGATAGCAGAAGTGTTACAGGGGCCAGATCATGAAAACACAACTTTTTGAGCTTTTAAGAGTATTGTACTGTTCATTTCTCCCAAAGTGGTATTTTTATCTGTTCACGCATTTCTGAGTAATCCTCTGTAAACCTGCGCTTTCAGCAGCATCCCCTACCATACGCACAAAAACGAGCAGGTACTCATGATCTGATGTCTCAGCGTAAGACAGCCTCTTTAAGGAAGAGTCTACTCTGACAGCACCGCCCCCAGTCTAACACCAACACTCAATTTCTTGACTGAGCTAGCGGTGATCAGGAGAACACTTTCATTTTAGATGCAGAATACTGTATATCCTTCAGTTGTGTCCTGTCTTTAATGAATTCCGGTTCAAACAGGTGTTTGTTACTTAAGACGCGGGGCTCTTTTAATGCTCAAACTGGGTCACAGACAGATGGAAGTAACGTTTAAATCTGCCGTCAGGAGTGAAGTACACTGTATCGGGAAAGACTCTGAATAATCTGGTGAACCCAGACACAGCGGCTCGCTACTTGCTCAGCGTTATCCTTGTTTTCCATGATGTGGCAACAAAGTTCAGAAGAACTTTGACGGTTGCTCCGTGGTCGCGGCGTCAAGGCGTTTAGCAATAGATTTGACGTGCGTCAAAAGGGAGGCGCTAGATGCAAATTTGGCATGCGACTCATGTCTGGTAGGAATGTAGCATAAGGGAATGAAAGAGTATGTATGATACAAATTCAATTTTTAAACATTAAAGCTAAAACTACATCGATAAATGTGCAAACCAGCTGCTAGAATCAGAACGTTTGCACTTATAAGATCATAGATTTGTTTGTGTTTCTCTGTTCTAGTGGTGTTAAAAAGAGATTAGCTAAATCCTTCATGTTTCAGTCAAATCTGTACCACTATGGAAGGATGCTAATGAACTATAAATATATTTGGTTACAAATTCAAAAGTGACACACAACCAGCAAGTTCTTTGGTATCGAAAGATTTGGATCTCAACAAGTCTTTGTGGTTAGGGAACAAATGAACTTCACAATGGCAAACAAGCCAAATCTTAACATGGCATTCTTCTGTAATGAATTTTCCCAATAAATGCTTTATAAACTTAAAAATTTGGCATAAAGAAAAAATAAACAAGAGGTAATGATGCTTACATGCAACAACAGCAGTCGAGCGGTTCTTCTTGGCGTTGCCATCCTTCAGGCCGACGGTGCGGGCACTCGGCTCCGCTTGGTATGCACACAGCGCCTCCCACTCCTTCTCCAGACGATCTTTGTTTTTCAGATGATCCTCCATGTAAGACTGAGAAAGTTGAGGAGGAGGTAAGGTGAGACAAGGGGTAGAAGGTTGTACATTTGACAGCATAAAAATCATCGCTGCTTCTCTTAAGCACAAGCAGGAAAGGATTTCGGATTGAAAAAGCCACTAATAATGAATATGCAGATGGTTTTATCTCACAAAATAACTTTAATGAACCCTCTGTCATGCGCTTTATTTGAATCTCAGAGGAGCACCAGAGCAGACAGCAGATAATTATTCAGTCAATAAAGAAAAGATACTTGAGTTCTTTCTGCTGATTGTCAATCAGCTTGAAACTTAAAGTGGGGCCTTAAATAGAGGTCTACAGAGATTACAGGGAAAAGATTCAAACATACAACACTATATTCTCTGTTGCTATAAATCAAGGTATTGAATGCTAATCCTTTGGAAAGAACGCCATCGCTTCTGGTTAGTAAATCTAAACTTCTGGACTTTACAACATATCCTAGCACCTAACGCCAAACACAAAACGAAACTGATTATTCTGGCATTAATATTTTGGAATCAAAGTGTGCTCCTGTCTAAACTACTGTGGTTCCATCTAATGATTATCAGCTTCACTCTTCATTCAGGCGCTTTTCATACTTGTCCTCCAAAACAACTTGGCATGAATCCCAAATAAGCAGCAAAGTCATTGGTAGCCTTATCTTATGACGGAGTGAGTTGCTTTGTTTCTTGGTGAAAACCAGCAGCTCATGCATACAAAATATGGACAATTGGCTGTAATAGATGAGGGACCAAAACGAGCAAGTGCGGTTCCTTAAATGGCTCCAGGGATGATTTATAGTGGCAGTTACAAATGGGGCTGATGTTAATCAGAATTAGCCTGCAAAAAAAGGCCTAATGGTTTTTTGCTAAAATGAGAGGAAGTTTTTATAAAAATGGAAGGCGGGATGGGGAGAGGGAGCCATTTGGCAGATATTAAAACAAGTGTTTTTGTATAGCCTAATATAAAACTTAAATCTAATTTCTGATTAGATTTTACCCCTGAATTTACCCCGGACCTCGGAACATGTGTTTTACCACAATAAGGCTAAATAAGGTCAGTACTGGTAACGGTTCTAATGGTAGAAACATAAAGGAAGACAAAAAAACATTCAGTCTTGTACAATGCAGCTGGGTTGTCACACACAAAAAGTAAGACATCAGTGTCTTTTCCTTTACCCTGACAAGTCTCCAGTGTTGTGAGAACATTTCTATTCTCCAGTATATACCAGTATATACAACTGTTCCATTAATATATTTCTTGTTAATTGAGGTCATTTTTTAATAGTCTCATGAAATATATTTTGATACATCCCAAGAAAGAACCCCAATCAGCTAAATTATACTTATTACTTTGGGGGGGAAAAATAAAATAAAACATAAACCATCCAGCATTCCCAATGAATGGACTTCTATTAAAGACCCACTCCAGTGAAAATTGTGTTTTTAGTTGTTACGTCCCTCGAACATCAGTGTTCTTGCAGAATTTTTCTCATTAGCCAAAAGAAATTGAGATTAAATCTGTGTTCTGAGTTTTTTTTTATTCAAATCGTGATGAATCAGGAGAAAGTTAAAAACCTTCCATTTTAAAAAGATCTCAGTTGTGACGCCAAAGTTTCCTTGCTCTGCTTCATTCCGATGCATCAGCAGCAGACAAATAGATTAATCAACGTCTTTGTTTTCCTCATCTGAGCTGTGATCTGGCTCAAAACTGTATGGCTCCTATATTGCTCACCATTTTTATTGCACCGATAATGCTATCTGAGGATTGTGAGGGGCTGCAAGGTAGTGGGAGAAAGTGCAAATGAAGGGATAATTGAACATCAGTGGAGGATTACTTCCATGCTATCGGTCCAGTGCACAACCCAGAGGAGAGTTCCTGATTAACTCCTGTCGGGCCCTGAAAAATATGTCCTAAAAGTGACAGATTTTTTATTTTGGATAAAAACTGCATAGACTTAATTCAAAGACACTCTAGGAATGCTTTAAAAACACCAAAATTATAGTTGGACTTCAAATATCTTAAATTCAACTATTTAATTTGCATATTCTTGTTCTGCTACCTTTGTGAGGACTTCCTGTCCACAAAAGACATTCCAAAGCCTTATATCATAACTAAAACAAATCTAACTTCTGAAATCCAGTCAACACTCTCAGAAATAATTAAAATATTTGAAAAACATCCCTAAAATATTCAATACCAAAAGTAAGCCAGACTCCAAAACAGTATAAAGGTATGCAAACTCTCATTCTTGTCCTGCTATATTTGTGAGGACTTCCTGTTAAATAAAACACATTCCAAAGCCTTATATCACAACTAAAAAAAAAAAAAAACACCTGACAGCCAAAATCAAGTCAAAAGTAACAGAAATTACAAAAATATTATAGTATGAAGATATGTAGAAACACATTCTTGTCCTGCTGTGTTTTTGAGGACATTCTGGCCAAAAAAATTTTATAAATCACAATATCATTACTTAAAAAAAAAAAAAAAAACATCTAATTGTCAAGTCAAAACTCCCAGAAATTACAAAAATATATTTAGATTTTTTTTTTAAATGTCAAGGAAAAAAACTAGTCAGTCCCCACAAAAGTGTAAATATATTCACACATACTTTCTTTTCCTGCTACATTTGTGAAGACTTTGTGTCCACAAAACACCTTTTAAAGTATTATGTCCCAACTAAAAAAACACATCCGACTGTCTGAATCACGTCAGAAATAACTAACATTTTTTGGAATCATCCCTAAAATAAGTTAGTTAGTCCTAAAAAAGTCAGTCCCCACAATAGTATAAAGATATGAACACACATCCACACCTGCACAGTGGGATATTAGTCATTCCTTCCTGTAGCAGCAGCTCTCCATTATATTGGCCTCAGAGCTGCTAAAAGCAGCAATGATGTAATATGAAGCTGCGTCCCTCCACCTGCACACGGCCGTTTATCAACAGCGGTAGGTCTGACCCCTCAGACGACACACATAAAGCAAATGCACATTCGCACATATAAAGCCCAAACTGCACATAAAGGTTTTTATAAGGTCATAAACCCACACATAGAAAAGAGATCTCCTACACACTGACAAGAGAGGCACAAAAGCCACGTATGGCAAATATTAGCTGGATAGTTACACAAAAAAGTGTATACAGAAGTGCACACAAAACACACAAAGTCAGATAAACAGAGTTTCAATCAGATGTCCCCCTCTGCCCTCTACCCCCTACCCTCTCCCTCCCTCTGTAATGCCAGAGTAAGAGGGTTTTGTGGATGTGTAAAGGGATTATTGCAATCCAATCAGGAGGTGCTGAGATCACCATGTGTCGGCCAAACACTGAATAATCCCCTTACTGCTAGGTGGGGGGCGGGGGGGGGGTGGCTTATGGCTGCCAAAGGTGCTCAATAAAAAAAAAAAAAAAAAAAAAAAAAACCTCCACCAAATAAGTCTCTGCCCGAGATGCCATTGTGGCTCCCATGCACCACCTAAGCACCTGAAAGAGGGAGCAGCATGAAAGGCGGCAGAATGGGAGGTGACATAATGCAGGAGCCATTTTGGATCAACGGAAAAGCTGAAAAGAAAAAGGGGGTGGGTGGAAGAAATCACCGCGGGATACTGCTATCCAGCAGGAGATGGAGTCCAGTGGTGGAAAGCCGGCCTGCGCATGTTTGTACTATAACTGGGAGCAACTTGTATTTTTGTTAGCTGTGACTTTTTAAGTTTCAGCTGGATACGTTTGGACATCTCCTTTAATTAATTTATTAACAATTTTAAAAACATTCCCATTGGTTTTTTAGTTACGATTATGCTGGTTTTTAGCAAAATTTTTTAAAAACTATTGTTTTCTAGGACATGCAGTTGGATGAAAGTGAACACAGAGCGACCCCGGTCCCCATAACTGAGCTATCTGTTTAGATGCTATCCCGTTAGCTTAAATTATTGGTGCAATAAAAATTCAAACAGAACACTAAAATGACCTGTTATAGTTTTGAAAATAAAAGAACACATAGAAAATACTGTTAATTTACTTATTTTTCAAACCAAATTTTTTTCACGCAAATGCAGAGTTTGACAAACTTTCCCCATTTTTTTGGTTTTATATCTGAATTATATCAATGTTATAACACCGTCAAAGGTATCCGTACCCCCAAAGTGGACATATGGTTAAACTTTAAACTTTCTGGAGTAATTTTAATATTTTAGTAAATTTAGTGTTTGAAATTTGTTCTCCGCATTTTATCCGTCCCCTGGGGGAGGGGTGAGCTGCAGACACAGCCGGGCTCAGAAACCATTTGGTGGTTTAACTCCCAATCCAAACCTTTTACCCTTTTACACCCGAAGCGACGGCGGTCACCCTTAAACACAAAATCTTTAACATACTGTACTTTAACTGTTCAACCGTTTACACGATCAATGTAATTCTAGTAGATTCAACGAGTCGCTTTTCTCCTTCGGAATCTACAGTTAGATTAAAACGGTTAAAACGTTACAGTAAATCAAAGAAAATAAACACTGACTGACGCTCCTGTGTTAAAAGGTACTGAGTGTCAAGCAAGGAGACATTGAGTTCCATTTTTAGAGTCTCGACCTAGAATTGAACTTACAACTTTCCAGTCTCAGGGTGGACACTCTACCACGAGGCCACTACCTTTCTCCCATTTGATTTTCTTTAAATTATTTTATGTCTCTCATTTGTTAACTTATCATTTCTTACTCAAACGTCCCCTGTTGTAATTATTTTGTATTTAAATGCCTATGTTCAATAAAGTTATATATCAATAAGAAATGTGTAAATCAACCAAAAACAATACATTTGTATTTATTTTTGTGCAAGCTGCCGGTGTGTTAAATGATAGAAGCTGACATCATCCCGATAAAAGAGTCAAACTTCACTGCAGATGAACCTCCCTCCTCTCCTGCAGACCACATTAGAGTGATTTAACATCCATTTCCTCAGCCTCAGTCTGCCCTGTGACCCAGCAGCTCCACAGATCTGATTCAAGCTGATTTAATAGTGGCCAACTCAAAAAAAAAAAAAAAAAAAGAAAGTTACAGCTGCGGTAATCTCAAAGGTGGATCCTCCTGAAGTATAATCTATGGCACTTACTTGGCCGGCAACAAAGGATGAGATAATATGCTTTATATACAGAGTAGCCTAATCCTCTTTAGACACAAGGAGGGAGGATGTCGGGGAGGGGGGTGTCGCCGGTGGTCGCATGGGAGCAAGTAATACTTAGATAAGATGGTGAAAGCTGTTTCTTCCAAAATGAAAATCAGTGGGTGGACGATGAAATGAAATTTGCCAGAGGTTTACGAGAGGCAATTGATTCTGTGGGGTGGGGAGGTCGGGGGGGGGGGGTGGGGGGGCAGCTCATCAGCGATCATGTTGCTTCCTCCTTTGAAGCTGTATATTTGTATTAATTGCTCAACAGTTGCTTCAGACGGGCGCCGGGTTGGAAGGGAATAAATCTTTGGCCCCTCCACAGCACCGCCGCGCTCATCTCGCTCCGTGATGGATTCGGTCGCTTGCTGTGACACAGCTCTGAAATATCTCTCGACTCTGACTCCCGAGTCCCGACTCTCACCCACCCACCTCTCAAAATGTGTCAAATGGGGACCAGGTTTGCTGCCAAGAAACTCTGCTCAGTCTCTGCTGTCTCTAGTTAACATCAGGGTGTGAATCTGAAATGAGTTCTCCTGTAAGTGTGAATATTTTTGTACAACTGACAGCTCCGAGTGCAAAAGGGAAGTATGAGCAATCAAACAGGCTCTGCTCCAAATCGTGGACCGGAAAAGCAGGAACAACACACAAATGGGAAAGGAGATTGAAGCAAAACCACAAGAAAAAACATTTGAAAACGGCAAGAGTTATTAGCAAAATAAAATATAAAAACATCTAAAATTTTGCTGTGATTTTTTTTTTAGATATCAATAAAAAGGAATAACAAAATCCCTGTTCTGAAACAGAAAACTAGAAAAAAAAAAGGGGCCATTATATAACTCCATCTCAACTGTCTAATGTTTCTGTTGTGGATGAAGTCATTGTGAGCCAATCAGAGCTGCACTTTGCATCGCTGCAAGCTGAGCTGTCCGTGGTGCTGAAACGCTTGCTGCTCAGTCTGTGCATCATTCTCTGCCCTGGAGGCGCAGCGACGACGGAGGGAACCAGACGAGACGAAAAAAACGCTAGAAAATATGAACTTCACTGATCACAGGTTCTTCCTGTTGGCCATTATTTACACTTGTAGTGACGATAACACACAGAGGGGGAACACAAAACTACCAGAAACCCTAACAGCTCATTCTTTGACTCCTTCTGTGGAGTGAGAAATATCAGTTCCTTATTCACACATGATTTTCCAACAAATGAAGCAATACTAAAATTAGAAAAAGTTCATTTTTCAATTATTATGAAGTTTTCTATAAGTTATTTGTTATTTGACACCAAAATGTGATTATTTTTTTGTATAGTTCCATATTTTTATGGCATGTTGGAAGCACAAAAATGTTAAATAAAATAAATCATTTTAGAGTTTTTTGTGTCTGTTTTTCCCTTAAAGTGCCTAACATTGTAAAACTTGAAAACATTTAATGTCTATGTAAATCAGGATGCCAGAACATTAGCCACATCCTAATGGAATGATATGTGTTTGCTTAATTGCAAATAAAAATGATAAAGTTGAAATATGACACTTTGAGTACATGATTCATTCTTTTTAATTTATTTCATGTTTTAAAAATACAAAATAGGTATCTTTAAAAATGTAAATGTTTCTTTTGACTTGTGGGCCACAAAGTGTTCTAAAATGTAACAGATGGGCCGGACCAGGAGCCAATCCGTGCCATGTTTTGGTAATCCACCACATAAGAGAAAGAAATAAAATGGAATGTGAAAAAGAATGCGCTTTCATTTTAATTTAAAATAGATTTATATATTATACAACAGAACATTTTGGAGTTGTTTTGTCTTCAAAACTGTTGCCTTTGTTTTCATTTTATGGCCAATTGCACAGATGGGCTGATGTCCTTCAGGGGAAAAAATGCAAACTTAGAACAATGCTGCATTCATGTGGTGTTGGAATGATCGGAAAAATGACTGTCTGACTCGGAAAATACACTTCACGTCGGAAAATAACAAATCTTCCAACACCACATGGATGCAGAGTAACTTCCTGCACCTTGACAAAGGTCAGTTTATTTAAAGTGTGTTATCTACAGGTTTAAATAAAACATTATAAAGGATTATCAATACATTTTATTTCAGTTTAGCAGGCAAAATTAGTGTATTTTACGTAGTACAAGTCACACAAAAGTGCGACTTATACTCCAGAGCGACTTATATAAAGCTTTCTTCTTCTTGATTAGGCCTTTTGTGCTCTTGTGACTTATAATTAGGTGCGACTTTTAACTAGCAACTAGCTTGATGGGCTGCATAAGGCCCCCGGGCTACAGTTTGTCCACCCCTGCTCTAGACCAACCCCCCTCCAAAAAGTTGGACTACTTTAAAGCACAAGTGTAGCCCTCAATTCTCGATTGGAAGACAACCAATCTTTAGATCAATGGAGATGTTAAGGAAGTCTAAGCTGCTCTAATGGCAACCTTTAGATCTTTATTGTATTACTCATTACCTAAATTAGTTTGATTTATCTGTGTCTTGTGTTTTTATCCACTGTACTATTCAATTACTTTTAAAGTTAAAAGGTAAAGTCCTATTAGTTGTTATGCACCTAGGTGTGGGAAATATTTTTTACCCATTCGACCCATCCTCCTTGGGGAGCGGTGAGCTGTAGACACATTCTTCAATTTCATTTATTTCAATTTTGAGTTTACACATTTATACACATTTGTTTATAAATACATTTATAATCTACTGTATAATTTGAATATATTCATATTAGTTTTATACAGTTCAAATATTGTAAAATGTTGTTAGTTGTTAGTATTATAAAGTGTTACATGGATTCTCAAAAGGAGAAGTTCTAATAAAAAGGTTCATATCATTCATATCGTTAACATTGTAAACAGTGTTGCTTCTTCTGGAGGGGTTTCAGTCTGGCCACTAGGTGGCGATCGCGCTGTAGCATTACACCTTATTCAAGAAGAAGACGACGATATAACGGGGAAAAAAAACAAGGTTTTGGACTACAAATCGTCTCTTTTAAAAATATTTTCTTCAAAGAGTTTGGAAATTTCATGCCTGTGAGTTTATAAAGATTTTTCATTTAATCTGCAACCTGTTCATAGGCCGACTGAGTGTTAGCATTAGCCATCCTATGGGGAATTCCATTACACGTTAGCATCAGGCTAGCGGACTTTAGCTTTATGTGCTAAATCGATTTATGTCTTTTGTGAATCGATCTTGATCTATTGAGCTTAATTCAATTCAAATTGATGAATCGATTTATTTCAACCCAGCCCTAGTTCGGGAACCATTTGGTCCAGACCAAACCCTTAATGCTGAGTGTCATTTTTAGAGTCTTTGGTATGACTCAACTGTGGAGTTCACCTCACAACCTTACAGTCTCCACCAGGCCACTGAGCATTTTTAGAGGCTTAAATTAAAAATAAATTGTGAAGTTCCTCAACTGACTCGTCCCTAAACTCTATAGATTCTTGACAGGGTGACATGAAGGCCAAAGGTCAAAGGGCGGCCTTCAGGACCGGCATCCTGCTGGTCTGTTAGAAACCTCGGCCCTTCTTTCTGCTGTTCACCTGGAACAAGTGTGAACTAGGAAAACATGTGGGAGGCTAGTCCTCAATGCTGGGAGTTTGATACCTGTGTCATGGGGTTTAATTGTAGAATTGGGGATTTCTGCAATGGGGCAGCTCCTCGTTCTGACTGATAAAGGAAGTCAAAAATCTTTGTGAAACTGGTCATCAAAGGGAGGTGTTGAATGTCCTGAAACTTAAAGATAGATGTCTTTACAGACCTTTACTAAATCACAGAAACCACCAGTAATTCTGAATATCGCTCCTTCCTTCCTGTAGTCCTTTCTACACCTTTGTGAATTACTACAAGATATTTTCAGTGAGACATATCATTTTGTATTGTCATTAACTGTAAATTATAATAAAATAGTTAAAATTTCAAGGAATAAACACGGCAAACTTTCACTTTTCTATCTGAATGACATAAAAAAACTTTTACATATTGCGATATTCTTTTAAAGGAGATCATAAATCAGATGTTTTAAACATTTTTCAGCTATGTAAATCAACAATGCAGACCTCAATACTCCATTTTTCTTATTTAAAGCAAAGGCTATGAAAAGAGAAAACATATTCCACATATTTGATTAGTAGTTGAGCCTCCTCATTTGATCCCTCATCTTCTTCCTCTGCTGTCTTGAAAGCAAACGGACCTGAGGAAGTTTCCTCCATCCTGTCACTAAACCGGGTCTTCTTCAGTCGTCATGTGGCCTTGGCACAGCCATGCCTTCATTGTAATGTGTGATACTGTGTTGTGAGCACATTTGACTCGATTTTGTTCCTGCACAACAGCAGAGACGCTCTCGCTGCCGCGGCGGCACAGGGATGCGAAGGGAGTCGTCTCTGCGCAAACGCAGCTCCGCCGCAAATCTCAGGGGTAATTAGTATCTTTGTGTCTATTGAACACATCAAAAAAAAGCCTGCTCTATCACAGCTCGCCAGCAGCTTCATAATGCATGGAGAGTGAGGGGTGGGGGGGGCGGGGGAGTCGGCTCGGCGGCGGCGCTGAGGGGTGGAGGGCCGCTGAAGTGAGTCTCTGTGTATTGCAATTATAGAGGCGCTCGGGAAAATGCAACCGGGGTTCAATAGAGATTTTCATCTGCTGGATAGAAGAGAAAGCTGCTTATAGAAACTGTGGGTGTAATGAGATGTGCAGAGACACAAAGACATGGAGGAAGATGAGAGATGCAATGAGACGGGAGGAAAAGTGGTGTGTGTGCGTGCGTGTGCGCCTGCATTGGGGCACTCGTTTGTGCAGAAACACAAACCTGTTACGATTGGTTCACACTGGGCTCGCGCATTCAAGCGGCCGCTTCCAATAAAAAGTCTACGTAAACGCATATTTGCACGTTTAAGGCTTCTGCGTTCAAAGCGTTATAGCCCACGCACACGGGTTTTTAAGTCCATTTTTGGGCTTTACATACAAACCGCACAAACAAAGAACCAGTTGAACTTTGACCAATCAAGGACTCAGATTTTGTAGTGACGTATGGATGACGTCCTTTTAATTCACAGAAGTTTCATCTATTTGAAATTTGATCATGGATGAGAATTTAATAATTGCAGGTTGTGCCTGGATGGAATTATAAGACACTAAGCCAGAATCCTAAATCCTCCCTGACCCCTTATGGGGGTTCTCCCTATTACTCCATTATTTAAAGCTGTAGTGCTGTCCAACTTTGTTTCTGTAAAGTCGAGCCTTTGTGGACTGAGGACTATCTATCCCTCCACCAGTACAGTGATCTGCCGCTTTTCCGCAGTGGAGAAATGCATTTCTTGACATGGTTGAGCTGTAAGTAAGTAATGACTTTTTGTTTAAGCATGACTACAGGTGGAAATTAGCTTAAAGGCTACAATCTGATGCTAACATCTCTGCTTTTTAAGTTTAATGTATTTGTAGGCTGTCCTAATAAAATAAATTTATAAAACTGATCAGGGTCGGCTCTGGACATAGGCGACCTAGGCGGCCGCCTAGGATGCCATCTGCTGCAGACGCCACCAAATCACAATCATTATATATACATTTCCACAAAATATTTTGGAAATTTACTCGCCCCTGCATTTTGGGCAAAAAAAACTTATTTAATTAGCGATCCAGTGCTTTTGTTTCAACTCCTTTAGATTTTATACTTTCCTCTTGAACATTGGCTGGCTGGTGGTGCAGTCAGTTGGCGCATTTGCTTTAAGACGATAGATAGATACCCGGTTCGGGCAGAAAAGTTTGAACTTTAAACCCCGTCTTCTTCGTTCACAGAGTGGAGGTCATCACAAAAGAAATTACGGAAAAATAAACATTTCAAACAGTTTTATCCTTTTTATTATTATGAATATTAATAATAAAACAGCTGTTCTTTTATAGGTACTAATAATAATGCTTAAAAGAGCATTCATTGGTTACATAGTTTAACCTTTGTTAATAATGATACTAATATTGACTTAAAAACTGAAAGGACACAGGTTTTTGCTGGACCCCCTGTAGCTCCACCCCTGACCCGAACCCCGTTTAGTTTCTTCCAGCATGTTTCTTCTTTCCCTCCAAGTTAAGGATATTTTTTTGTCTTTCAAAGTAAAAAAGGAGCAAAAGAAGAACTAAAATGGTTTTGTTTTCATTCCCTGCTGAGTGGCAGTTCTGTTTCCAATTTGTCCTCCTCTGGCGCACACACACACTTACAGCTCCATTCTTAGTCGTGTCCAACATGTTCTCACTCTGTGAGTGTTCAATACTCGGTTTTTGTCAGAGCCCACGGTGACTCTGACAAACCCAGAAGGTGCTGTTTGACATCTCCTGTGACAATATACCCAGAATGCCGCAGTTTCACTGCGAGGTGTTTACTTATGGACAGATGACAAAGTCTTATTTCGCTGGATGGAGGGAATGGTGACATTTGGTCTCAGGACGGGGAAAAAATAAGTCCCGTTTCTTTCGCAGACGTTTTGAGGCCAGTTTGGAAGAGTTATTTTGACTTTCCACCTCCGCCACTGTTGCTTTGCAAAGTTTGTGGCGAGTTCCGTCTCTCTAGGGCACGGCGAGTTTTTTTTTTTTTTTTTTAACCACAACATTAATTTTTTGAATTATTCTAACAATATTTACCAGGAAAATCAGGAACATTTTTTCTCCCTAATAGAGCGTCTCACCAGTATCATGTGTCCGGTAGAGATGTCCATGTTTGAGTGGGCGGGCTCTTCGCTCCAGGAGGAGATGCTGCCTCGAGCGGAGGGGCTGACGGCGGGGCCGCCGTCGCTGAACTGAGACGAGACGCTGTTGATCCTGGAGGAGATGGGCTCGGGACGCTCAGCAGGAGGCTTGGCTGCCATCCGCTGACGGCACAGCTCCTGTTGGAGAGACGGCGGGCGCCACATGAATCATGGGAAAAAAGACAAACTACACATCACTTTTATTAAGCTGGCGTTCGTAAAAAAAATAGCATTGTTGTGTTTCAGCTCTTGGTAACTCAGTGAATTTTAAATCCCACTTTTAATTCTGATCATGCCGTTCTTACCCAGAATATATAAAAAAAAAAAAAAAAAAAAAAGTTTTCCAGGACATAGTTTCTCCAGTAGTTCATCAGAAATTCACCTCTGAGTTGTGGGCGGGACTGTTAGTGTTGGACAACCCCGCCCCCCTTCTTCTTACTGTTGATAAGAGCTGGGAGCTTGTGGCTCACTCAGCATATTTTCTACTTCCTTGACAAATAAGCTCTTATTCAAACTGCATTTTTTTTGTCTTAATCACAATGATCTGAATATAGAGAGACTCAGAAATGCAATTTCCAATCATGATTGATCTCAATGTTAAAAACAATTTTCAGTTCATTTGACCTTTGCCAAATCTTATTGCTTTCACCACTTTGCTGAGTCATGTTTCAGGTCCTTGATTGGTCAACCTTTCAGATCCTGTTTTAGGTTTGTTTATTAAATCTTGTTTCTGCCTTCGTTTCTACTCATCCATAAATCCTCATCCATGACAGCTTCTGATTGTTGGTGACAAGTAAGTTCAGCAAGTGTCCGAATTGTCTTCTGATGTTTACAGTGAAAGTCAAATGGCCAACATGACACAGGAGGCTTTGTATCAACTAGAACTTTTTGCAAATGTAAATATATATATATGTGTGTGTGTGTGTGTGTGTGTGTGTGTGTGGGTACTCTGCTCAGTATTTTCCTGAGAAAGAAAATATCTTAGACAGGAAAGTCTACATCTTTTTCCGAGCATTTTTGCGTTCAGTACAGCTGATGGATGCTGTAGCTAAACATCAGGGTTATAAACCATCTGTAATTGTTCAAAGTCAAACTGTCTGAGGTCCAAACGGTCTAGAGAAGTGGCAAAATGTTGCTTTTTGTGAATTTTTATGCTTAAATATGAAACAAAAAATTATGCTAAAAGAAATTTCCCTAAAAACTGACACTCATGGTTTCAAACTTTTAAAATAATGATTAATAACTTAATCAGAAATTGGTATAAATGAGTCAAAACTTTGCGAGAAATTGGAAACTAAACTGAGATGGATAGGAGACAAGATTGAGACTGAGACATTTTGGGATTTTAAACTGTAAATTAAAAAAAACTCTTAAAACATGCCAGTAGTCTCAATATTTTATGGAATTTAAGAAGTTTAAGTCATTTATTTTTTTTTTTTAGCAAACCAAGTTTCGATTTGACGCTTTTAGAAATCATTTTTTTAACCAAAAAATATTGGATCTCTTCACACTGCAATAAATGAATCTTAAGGAAGTAAAAATCCTTTCAAGAAAAATATTCTTATTTTTTGTCTTGATTGAAAAATAATCTTATTTTCAAAAGTAAAATGATCTTATTTTAGGAAAACATATCTCATTGAGACAAATATTTTTTCTTAAAATAAGAATTACTGATAGAACAATTTGTTTTATCCCATTGAAATATATTTTTTGCTTGTTCAAAGATTTTTTTGATTAATTTTACGATTTTTACTTAGTTCTAGGGTCTGTTTTAGCAACAGTAGCATTTTCTTCCTTATCCAGCCCTGATACAATAATGTGAGCAAATGTACAACACAATAACAACACTAAAATATTGTCTTTCACTGCTGCTACAGACAGGTATGTGGAAATGACATTTAGAGAATTGATAAAACTAAAAACAATTTCTTAAATATGTAAAGCTTTCCCCCCACGAGGCCACCACAAACACCTGGATGATGAAGCAGAGCTGTCAGACATTTGAAACACCAAAAGCTGGATGCTGTCTTTTAGAAAATATCACAGCTACTAAGCAAGCTTTTGTTGAATAAATTGAAGTTTTTCTTTTTTTTATGTTTTTCTTTTGGCAAATATTCCAGTCAGTCTCTCAGCAGAAAACACAATATCTTCATTCATACGCCTGAGTGAGCTGTCATTTAGTGTTTGCTGGATACGTGACTACAATGGAATATTGACACAGTGTCTAATTTTCAGCTCGGTCTTCTTCGCTCAGCTCCCAGCAGGAGCCTCGGCGAGCTGTGATGAATGAATGTGTCAGCGTGTACAGCGAGAGGACGGCGGCCAAAACAATGCTGCTGCGATTCCACTCAGACTTCATCAGAGACGGCAAAACCAAACAGGTTCAAACCTGCAGATAACCAATGGAATGGAGGGATGGGGGGACGATGGTACAACCTTTAGCTCATCCATAAACTGTGGAGCACCCTGACTTTATTTGGAGGTTATTGGCTGAGAGACCAGAAAGGGGAGGGGCTTCTTCAATCAGTGACACTGAGGCGGACCCAGACTAAGCCACTTCCTGTCAAATTTCAGATTAAAACACCCTTTTTTTAAGGACCCCAATCCCTCTTTGCATCACATATTCATGGTTTGAGATTTTCAAAATAAATTTAGATCTAATACTGAAGATTCTGAATTTAGCATATGTGTATAATGTCAAAAATACCCACAATTATTTGTCACATTTTGCTTTAGAAGAACACAATTCTTGAAATATTTGTCAGTTGAATTTCTTTTATTCATTCCTCTCTATTAAGACATACAACCTATGACCCCACACACAATAAATACTAAGAAAAATCCTTTCTAAATGAAACAATAGAATAAGTGGATGTGAACATAGCTCAAAGGTTAAGTTTTTTTTGGTCAGGTTACTTCTATAAAAGGGGCTTTAAAAGTGCTGTCTGTTGGTCATTGCCACATTTTAGACAAATTAGAATAAACTTGTTAAATAATTGAAAATATTGAAACCCCTGCAGGTTGAATCGAGGTATTACAGTTTAATTTCATGACTGGTCAAACCATGCAAGTCCCACGTCATTTCAGAAGTCATGATCTTCAGCTCCAGTAATGGTAACAGTCCTGCTCCCCAGCTCCACCCTCTGACTGGATGTTCAAATTTTGGGTGTGGGTGGAGTCAGCCTCCAACTTCCCTGTTTGGTTACCCTTTAAGAATAATGGAGCAAACGCTGTTAAACCTCTGGTAGAATTGTTCACTTAGGTGAACTTGGGTTTTGAGATTAGCTTTACAAACAATGATTTTTAACCTTTAATATGTTATTTATTGTTCTAATGTTCTGATATGAAATGTGTTTCCTTTGGGCTTCATCTCTATTTCATTAAAGTTACTGGTAACAACAAGGTGTATTTGATTAAAGGCAAAGACTACTTATGCAGTGACAGAAATGGAGTAGGATGCTAACTAAAAATAAGTTTATGAACACCGCTTCATTAATTAACAGAAGAACATGCAACCTGGTTGAGAGCGGAATGAGATGAGTGGTTGGGCCGTCACCGCGCTCATCGTCCTGTATGAAACCATTCATCATTGACCCACAAGGACGGCGACTACAAGCGCAGACTTGGACTGAATCTCAGAGGGAATCTGTGTTTCTTAATGAGAGAGATGATTAACCGGTGGCGTGTTTGAAGGACGGGAGAGTTAATGCGGTCTCGGCACTGACATTGATCTATGGGCTCAGGCGCACAATCACAAACGTGTGACAGCTAAAAAACTACGTCAGCGTTTGACCGAGGGACACTGCTGCTGCTGCTGGGGGGGGTGACGTTAACGTGGCCGCATATGACGATTCTTCAGCTGCTGCTTTAAATACTTTTGTCTGTCATTTCACTAATATTAAAACAAATGTGTTTTTGTTTAAAGTTTCTTTTCCAGCAATACGCCTTCCACTGAACTCCAGGCTGATAAACTAATAAAAATGAAAAATTATCCTGCAATAACTCTGAAACATATTAAATAATTCATCAAAAACAAATGTCTTAAATCCCCATTTTTAGTTAATTTTCAGGCCTGATTTATCACATTTAATCTGAATATAAGAGACAAACCAATAAGATCATCAGAGATAATCATCTGTTTTAAGCATACTATCATTATCTATCTTTATCCTTTAGTATCTTAGCAGTCAACTTTTTTGCTACCTTGTGCTACTCTCATATTTGAAATAAAAACTCATTTTTTTTTATTTATAAAACATGGAAGAATATTAAAACATTTGAATGATAGCTGAAGGTTAATTAGTTTTTAGATGAGTGAGTGGGGCTTATTGCTAATCTGAACAGCTGTTTAATGACAGTTGTAAAACATTTCAAATTAAAACCACGTTCATCAATGTTTCATATTAAAAAACAATGAATTTACCGGCTAACTTCATGTATGAATAATGGTACTTCAGACCTTGATTAAACCTGCTGTTCCTTTGTTTTAAAAGTGAATACACATTTAGTGACTGAAGCTGAAATTATGTACTCTGGTAAAGTCCAACCTTCCTCACTACTCCTTAACCCAGGGGTCTGCAACCTGCGGCTCCAGAGCCACATGTGGCTCTTTTATCTCTCCATAGTGGCTCTCTGGATGAAGAAAAATAAAATAATTCTAAATTAAACAAAAATTGGAGATTAGCTATTATTTTAGTAAAATGCTAATGTTTTCAGCTAATTTGTTATGTACTGAATTTTTTTTTTGATAATTTTGATTTTAGCTTCTATTTTAGCAACATGCTAACGTTTTTGAGTAAGTTAGTTTTCTGAGGAATTTTAGGCTATTTTGGAGTTCAGCTAGTATTTAAGCAACAAGCTAGCTTTTTCTGGTGGATTTGGCCTCTAATTAGTTTTTTATGCTAATTTGGAGTTTAGCTAGTATTTTAGTAATATGCTAACATTTTTAGCTAATTTGTCTTCTACTGGGGGTTTTAGGCTAATTTTGAGTTTAGCTTTTATTTCAGCGACATGCTAACATTTTTTGATGCTAACAATTTACAGAGAAATGTTATGCTAATTTGAAGTTCAGCTAGTAATTAAGCAACAAGCTTACTTTTTTGCTACTAAAGTTAAAAACGTACAAAAAAAATCCCATTTTAAGAGATGCTAGTTTCTTTAATATATATTTTTTTGCTTTTTTTGTGCCAAAATAGACATTATTCACATTTATTAAAAACAAAAAGGTTATGAACGCAAATCCTAATTTCTTAATGGCTACCTTAAGTCAATGTGGCTCCTTTCAGGTTTTGATCAGTAGAAAACGCACCCAAAAGGCTCTTTTACTGTTAAAGGTTGCCGACCCCTGCCTTAACCTTTAACAGACTGTAGTGTGGGTCTATCAAGTGGCCTGGAATTTACAGTTTTTTGCCAATTTGGACACATGTCCACTACAGTATTTATATATACAGTATACATACACAGTGGCTCAAATGTTTGGAGTCACTTACAAATTTTTCAAAGAAAAATTTCAAACAATATAACTTTAAGCTACTCAGAATTATACTCTATATATTATTCATGTGACAATTGATTAAAAAAAAGGCAATTCTAGCTGCAAATGTCGGGTTTTTTGGTGCATTATTTACTTAGTTGACATTTCCAGCAAGAATCACTCAGTGTTCTAATGGTAAAATATGTTTTCTTATTGTGTCAGAAGTTTAGTTGATAGAAAACCATTGTGGTATCATGTTAGCACAACTAAAAAAAAATTATCTGGTCAGAAAAGCTGTAAAACTGACCTTCCTTTGAGTACATTGAGTATTTGAGGCATCATGTGTAGGATAGATTTAACACTCAAAATGGCCAGAAAACCTTTCAAATGAAACTCGACAGTCTATTGTTGCTCTTAGAAATAAAGACCACTCCATATGACAAATTGCCAAGAAACTGAAGATTTCCTTCAACGGTGCTGTGTACTACTCTTTTTTAGAGAACAGCACAAACAGGCCCTAACCAGAGTAGAAAAAGCAGTGGGAGACGCAACTGAGCAAGAAGTTAAGAACACTGGAGTCTCCAGTTTGAGAAATAGACAGCTCACAGGTCCTCAACTGGCAGCTTTGTCAAACAGTAACAGTAAAACACTATTGTCAAAGTCTATCGTGAAGAATCGACATCGGGATGCTATCCTTCAAGGCAGATTGGCAAAGAAAAAGTCATATCTGAGACTGGCTAACAAAATAAAAGTGATGATTTTGGCAAAAAATCAGATAAAAGAAAAAGAAAAGACAAGGTTTTATATGAGAATGGCTAACAAAAGAAAAATATTAATTTTGGCAAAAATCGAATATAAGTGACACTTTTGGGAGAAATGTACCAAACAAATTATGGGAACAAGAATGAAGAAATAATCTTGAATGGCAAATCGTAACAGAATAGACATGAATAACAGTCTGAATAAATGTTCACTTCACTACTGCAATTATATTTGGCTTCACCAGAAAAAGGAGGAATTAAATATGTTTTTTTGTATTTTGCTATGGTATATTGTTCATATTAACATATGATAAAAAATTCAAATAAAAACCATACTAACAAGTAAGCTTAACCATTTATATCATTTTAAATCACTAAATCCATATTTCCTGTGTTACTTATGAACAACTCCATCGCGCCCAGTACTACTTCTTCTGCGTTGCTGTCAGTAGCAACTACTGATAAACATGCCTAGAGTGCCCTCTAGTGCTTGTTAATGGGAACATATTTAACACACTAAAAAAGAAAAATCTAATTCAAGATAAACTGAATAAGTTGCACCACTGGCCAAATTATGCTAAAAGGTATGACTAAAAAATTACTGTACCTTTTTTTTTATGACAAATATGACGTCACCCATTTCACAAGGTAAATAGCTAACAATTGTTAACATTTTATGAAGACTATGTGCAAATCCACTGTGTTCTGGTGATAAAAACCTGGATAATTTATCAAAAATACATTTCATTTTTTTTATGACAAATGTGTGTAACAGTGCACACACATTGTTTGCATAGACTTGGATTTATTCATCTTGAAATTCATTAAATTCATCTTTGAAATGGCAATTTGTGATTTGGGTAAGCCCCGCCTTGTCACCATGGTAACCACCTTAAGGTGAGAAAGAAAAAGCAGTGAAGTTTCAGATGGTAAAGTGAGTTTCCATGACATGGAATTAAACGAGATGCAACAACAGGAGCAGGAAAATCCGGAGGCTCTGATCTAGTTTTCGACAAACCTATAAAGCTGAGTTCTCAAAACCTGTTTTTAATGCTGGTTGAAACATAAGCTACAAATACTTCATGTAACTCACAGAGGAAGTGTTTTTTAATTATTTTATTTTTTTGAATAAACAGAATCTTTCCCTGTTTGTTTAGTCTCTCACACAGACACAATGAACTGCGATATTATTTTTCTCTTTGTCTTTTTATGAATGGAAGTGTGCTCATCAGCAGCGTTAGCATTTTTGCGCGGGCCCCACGTGGAAAACACTGCAGCAGCGGCAGAATTATTTTATGGTGTAATTAAACCTGCGTCAAAACGGCTTCCCTCCAGGAGTCAATTAGAGCCCAAAAAGAGGAAAACAATATAACCCCGGACATGTTTAGAGCTTATAGAGTGAAAATTTACTGTCCCAGCACACAAGCTGTGTCCATACAAACACAAAAATCTTTATTTACAGTGTATTGATTCCCAATGCTCACCTCATCTCACTAATCACTTTGCTTTATGTTCTGGAGGAAAGCCAGCTCAGCATTTCCAAACCTTTGCTGGGAATTTATCCCACAGAATGTACATAGATATAGTAGTTTATTTAAATAATTTTAAATTACTAAATAATTATATGAAAAATATACATTAAAGATAAAGCAATTACTCAATTATTTAAGAGTTGGTAACCTAAAAAGAACAAATTTTGAGCTATTTTCCTTCATAACCTCGTTTTTTTTTTTTAGTAAAAAGCATTTTCAAAAAACTAAACTAAACTTCCAGCCTCTTTTTGACCCATTGCTGGCACCGTAGATAGTCAATTCAGTTACATAGGAACTTAAAAACACTGAAATCTGCTTTGCTCTAAGTCCAAAAACGTATGGAAGCCTGATTGTGCCAATTGAATTAAAAAAAAAAAAAAAATCAAATTGCAACTAAAGTCATCCAGCAGCTGCTCTTTTAAAAACGAGTTATCTTTTTCCAGGATATTTATCATCAGATCCTTTGGTTTCCTGCACTTTTATTCATTTATCAGGAAAACTCATCCATCTTTAATGTTGCTGCAGTCGTTTTAGCAACTTTGGCAAAGATCAAAACATTTGTACAAATCCTTTCAGTGATGGATTGCTCATGTCTGGTTGTAAATTTAAAAAATCAACAACTCAAAAAGCATTCAAATGAATGGAAGTCAATGCATGTTTAGAAGGTAAACCATCAGAATTTAATTTAAAAGCAATTTAAACGAGAAAAATGAATGCATATATAATAAGACAGCCTCCCTGCTTGAAGATTAGACTGAATATGATTTTTGAAAAAAAATCTTTAAATAAATTGATAACAAACAGTTTTAGAGATCTGTTGTTTTAAATAAAGATTTACGGAGGCTTTCCTTCAGGAGGAACGGGCAGTTTTTGTGAAGGCCTTTAATGGCTGCAGCTGCAGCGCTGAATCACGTCGGGGGTGATTTGTGCTAACCCCCCCCAGCGTGAAACGACGGACCCCCCCCCCCCCTTCAAGACCCCTTCTCATTGGCTTTGTGCCAGGGAATCTCTTTGGCGCCCTCATGACGGCCTCAAATCACACCTCACCTCGGGGTGAAGGTGGGCGTGTCGGCACAGCGTGGCGTGTGCCACCCCGGGCCCCCCTCCCTTTATGAGGCCAGGCATCAGGATGAACAGACCTCCTCCTGAGGGCAACGAATCCAAACAAAGCTACGGTGAGGAACAAAAAAATAAAAAAAACAAGCAGCCTTCTTTTTACTTTTACTTTTTTTTTTTTTTTAAATCTCATTCTTGTCTTAAACGGGGGGTGTCTTGATAAATATGTGAATTAAAAGAGCCCGCCTGCTGTTGGGGGGAATCATCACTGTTGCTTTTACTCAAATTAAACCAATTTAAGTTTTAGTTTTTTTAAATTAAACTTGTAAAGAGCAACTTTAGATGTAAATTTCCTTTATTGATTTTTCTGCCACTTAAATAGCTAATTTGTAAATGAAATGTTTATTTCTCTGAACCATAGAGCAGAAGCTTGAGCAGAAAGTCCACTCATTTTTAGCTGTTAAAACTCTGTTTAGTAAGTATGAGAAACAAACCTCAACTCCAGTACATATATTTTTGTGTGAAAACAAAAAGTTCCAACAATATTTAGTAACGTTGACTTTAAAATCATTTAAAAATGTTAAAAAAGAAAAAAAAAAAACAGATTTTACATTAAAATTCATTTTTTTGTACTGTAATGCAATTAGGGTTTCTTTTTTCAATTTACAATCTTTATGACTTTATAAATTTGATAAATTAGAAATCAATCCTTTTTGTTTTTGAAACTAGAAATATTTTTTGACTGTCAAAGCCTTTGTACTAACGAAGCACATAAATGTCCGTTAGTGCCAAACATGTCTCTATTTGACCTCAAATACAATCAAAAAAGAATTAAGCCGTAATATTTTGAACCATAATTATATGAATTCACATTTTCTGTTGTTTTTTAAATTACAGATAAGATCAAAAACTTTTTTGTCCAACTTTTTTTTCTTACTTTTGAGTTTGGATCTTTACCTTTAAAAATCTGCCACAAAATGTTTCAAAATAATTAATTTTTCTATTTAATTAGTAACATTTATTAATATATTTTCTTTAACATTTTTAAATAAATTTAATTTTCAAAGATGGCTAAGTGAAATAAATGGATTCAGAAATAAATAGGCTGCAAATAACCAGCACTAGTTAAAAGAAAGGAAATATGAAAAATACAAAATTAAATTTAAAGATTAGTATCGGAAATATATGTAATTATTGTTTTTGCTGAGAAATGTTCCTGCAGTTGTGTGTAATGATGCTCCTGCCTCCTCTCCCTCACAAAAAGGTTTGAATGTGATCTGAAGATAAGCTGAGCTCGATGAAGGAGACTCTCATGTCGACAGCGGAGTAATCCAGGGACTGAATGACGGATGAGCATCATCCATCCGTCCGCCCTGCGCTCGACACGCTGCACACGCTCCACTGTCGACGCCTGTCAATCAACCTCTCCTCCGTCTGCAGCGGCCAATCCCGGGTCGGAGCTGCGCCGCGACTGAATGACAGACAAGCCAGGAGGAAGAGGAGGAGGAGGATGGTCTGTGAGGCGAGAGTGAATGAAAGCGGCGTGCAAGAGGGGTGTGAATCCAGGCCTCAAACAACCGCGCCAAGGGCAAGAAGCATTAACATGCGCTGGCTGGTTGGGCGTGCACGTGCATCCGCAGTCGGCGTGAGCGCGTGCACAGACAGGGTTTGACAGTCAGAGTGGAGGAGCTGCAGCAGGACGACCGTCAGGCAGCCTGCCGCTTCCTGTCTGCTTTAATTGCATGTAGCCCTGGAGACTGCACACACACACATGAACACACACACGCACACAGCGAGAATCCAGCCCAGGGAACTCCTCCACACAGCAGCGCTCACAAAGAGACAAGGTTTACACGGCTAAGATGGGAGCTGAACACTGAGGTCTTTCACCCAGGATGACGGCGGCTCACTGTCGAGACTCGGCTTCGATGGGAACAGGAAAAAAAAAAAAGCCTTGGGAGCAAAGCAAAGCTGAGAAAAATCTCCCTGAGCGAGCAACATAAAGGCTTTTGTCAACCATTACCCAGAAAAAATAATGCGTAAACAGGCTTCTGATTTGCATATTCCAATTAGAAGCCTAAAGTGGTTCTCCGAGGCAACCAAGAGGTTTTCCTGTTTCCAGAGAACAACAAAAAAATTCTGCATGATCATGAAGCTGTCAGTGACAGAGTCTCAACAGTTTTCTTTTGAAACTTCTTTTATACTCCTTTAGGGTTTAACAACTAAAAGACAACACTTCCTGTTTGAGGCCAGTTTAAAAGCTTCAGTGACTCAAGTTAAAGGGCGTGGTCTCTTGATTGGCGTGTCAAAAGTTCTGCTGGACTGGACTTAGTGATCCCTCCCATTCCAAACAGGATAACAAATCTATCTTTTTTTTTTTTTTTAAACATCTTGCTAATTCAAATTTTTAATTTATGATATTTTTTTTCTTTCTCACAAGTTATAAACTGACCAATCAGATGCCTCGGTAAACGCATCTGGTGCCCACTGACATCATCTCGAACGCCTCTCCGGAAGGGGACAACAAGCTATCTCCTGATTGGATACGGTAGTTTCCATAGAGACATTGACTCAGCCCAATCACTGTCGTCCGTTTCCAACATGGCAAATTCTGTATCGTGGAAAAATGCAGACAAAATTGGCATTGGTTTTCTGGAGCCAAAAAGTAACGTCTGGCTCAAACCGGACTCGAAAGAGATGTAAAGCGGAGTGCATGCAGTATCTGCGTAACCTCCACTTCACAGCAGACGCGTGTTTTTCCTCGACAGTCGACAGACACTTCTGCTCAGCTGTGGTTATTTAGAGCTTTTTTTACCATCATTTTGACACCCAAAACCACGCCCCCCTGCTCCGTAATTGGCCCACTGTGTTGATCTGTGTGTGTCTGATTTTTTTTGTGTTGTTTGTGCAGTTATTTTCATCTTAACAGTCTGTTTAGACACAAAAATGTGATTGCATTTGCCAATCGCTGTACTTTATTGTGAAAAATTGATTATATTTTGAAACTAGACAGTATTTTTTTGTGTGTCTTGGCATAACTTCCTGCCAGAATTCACACGGATCGCTCGCGGAAAAAATAGACGAGACGCCGAAACGATCGCTGCAAAGCTAGCTAGTTAACAATGGAAGTGGTCTCTGTTCGTTCCGCACCGTGAACCAGGCGTAAGGCATTTTCAATGGGTGACATCACATCCACTGAGTCCAGTTCTCTTATATAGTCCATGACTCTGACATAGCATTAACTGACGTGTCATCTTGACTGAGTGAGGGGCTATCTCATAGACTTGTTTTGAAAAATAATTTCTAAACCTAACTTATTTTTCCTTTATTGTAAGCTGTTCAAGTTTTAAACTGACCAATCAGATGCCTCAATAAAATTACACCGTCCTTGTTGGCCCGCACGTCAGATTCTCTAGAGCTCTCTTTCAAGTGGTAAGGGCGTGGCCTTCCAACAAGCTCACTCCTGAGAGAGTGGTTACCATAGAAACGTTGACACAGACGGATGCGGATCAATCACTGCTTATTAATACTGTCTGGCTCCAACATGGCGGTGCACATATGCTGAAAAACAACATCTAAATTGACTTAATTTTGTTGAAACCAGAAGTAATACATCTTATCTAGGTGATGTCACACTCACTCAGTCCAGTTCTCCTATACAGTTAGTGGGTTTTTATTTGTTTTTCCAAATTTTGGGGAAATTTAGTGATGTTTTAACCTTCTAAGATGACAAAAAAGTGGCCGAAAGGTAGGCTTTAAATGACCCACCCTTTTCACAGTCACTGTTTTCCTGCGTCTTCTGCAACAATAAGTTTTTTTTTTTTTTTTTTTTTTTGCAAAGCACGATGAATCCGTGCAGAGCCTGGAGTGATAACTTAAAGCTTTTGACGCGGCAGCGAGCGCAGTCTATTTCAGGAGTTAAAGATCCCTGGAGAAGAGCATAAAATGTAAGCACTTAGGGGACGGGCTGGGCTCATTATAAAATCAATGCTCACAGGACTGCTCTCATTTAAAAACATGGTGGGGAAAAGGTCAGAGAGAGAAACGGAAAAATCTCAATCTAATTCTTTGCTCAAAAAGCCACTTAATATTGGATTCTGTAAATTAAATTTCACACTTTGGCTATTCCGGCCAGAGGATAATTGCAGCCAGCAGAGAGGGGATGCAAACAACCGGAGGTGGGAAACCTGTTGGATTTGTGATATTGCTTCATGACTCAAACAGCGAATTACAGCGAAAAGCAATCAGCACACAGCTCTGATCTGTTTAAAACATGAGGATAATCAAATCTGAGTAGTTTGATACAACATGGTTAAGCCTTTACATCACTCAGATCTGACCAGAAAACAGCAGACGAGGCAGATTTTCAGATTCTGTATTTCTTCATTTAGAATGGAATTAAATTCTGCTTTTGGTTGGAAATCTTCAGGGATCGAGATTTTATCAGTAAGAATAAATAGGAAAAATTACGAACATTTTTTAAAGAATTATCTTTACCAAAATCTTTATTACATTTATGAAATATAATGTCATTGCTGATGAAAACTCAGACAGATTTCACATAAAATGTAAAATATTTATATTAACTGGCTAATTTTTACTAAACAAAGAAAGAGAATCCAAAGATCTAATAAGTGATTGATAAATGAAGCTAAAAAGCTTTTTATAGGCATGTTGTGCATCACAGTGGCTCCTCCTACCTGGTAGGTGGTGGTAGCATCGCTGCCAGCATCTGTGCCCAGATTGGTGAGCTTTTCCTTGAGCTTGTGATGGGAGCGATGGCGGAGGCAATAGACCACAGTGGAGGCCAGCAGCACGCCCACGATGCACAGGATGGACACCACGGTGAGGATGAGGAACTTGGTGGACTCCGTCTGGCTGTATTTGGTCGGGATCTGCTTGATCTGGTTCCCCTGCAAAAGAGAGACGAGAGTTAGGAGAAATGTTTGTCGGACTTTTATCTTCGGTCTGCTTCTTTTGTAGCTCAGGAGAGCGTGACGCAAGAGTTTCCTCAAAGCTAAAGTACGGAGGAGGTTGTTTTAGAATGAGCTGTGGGCGTGTGACGCTTGTCCTTAAGAGTGTGATACTACTGCTTAAATTTAACAAACGCTTCTGTTTTTACAGAATGAGAAATAAAGAATCCAGCAGAGACCACTCTGAATGTCTACATCACAAATCTGTCTGAAGCTTTTCCAGATTACAAACAGTCTTTTTTTCAGTTTTTAGTTTAAATGTCTTAAGAAAAGACATAACTACATTTTTAGCAACTTTTCAACATGATGTAACAATTCCCTAAGACAGTTGAACATCTAATAGAGCTATTTGACCTTGAAAACACCTTTTTAAACCCTCATGCTCTCTTTGGGGTCCAGATGACCCCACCCTTAAATTGATGTGGGATCCCTCCCATGAAAAAAGTGGACAAAGGTGGACAGGATTTTATGTCTGCCACAGACATCAGTGAAGATAATAAATCGCTTTGAAGAAGGAAAAACAAGTTCAGGTCTTGTGGGGTCCAGATGACCCCACTTTTAATGTAAACATGCCTAGGGTAGCACAAAGGTTACGTAACAATACAACTAGTTTTTGACCCATGATTTCCATGTAGTTTAAAATTTTGCATCTTTAAATATGTAATCCTAGTCTAATTATAGTTCTAATATGGATAGTTGGAGCCCCTAAAAGCATGTATGCATGTCATTGACTGCATAAAGGAACTGACTGTCGTGTTCCAAAATAGGAAGTACCTGCTGGTTCCAAGAAGCTAATATCACCGAGACTTCTATAGAGAAATAAACAGCAAATACTAGATCACGTGATCGAAAATCAAGCCCGATCATGTGGTTGATGACTCGATCGATATTGAATGTTGTCCCCCGATCAGTATCGGATATTTAATTTATTCTTATTATGGGCAGCACTTAATATCTCAATCTTATTATTCCGGATAAATACTCCACCAGATGTTCATGAACAGACATCACATAATATTGCAGTTTAAACAGGAGGCTAACAAAAACAATTCAGTCAAGCTAGCGATATGATCATAGATTCAGAATTCCGGGATCAATAACTCATTAAACTGACAGCAAGTGCCTCTATTGGTTCGTCTTAACGTAAACAAAAACCTATAAAGGCATTTCAACAGAGAAAGAGAGTTTTGTTGTTTCTTTTTAATGTGAAGCTCTTCGTCTGCCGACAGACAGACGGCTACACAGCAGCTGCTAACTGCTAAATGCTAGCTCCGTGATTTAACTCCTAAGGACCTGAGCTGTTCTTTGATATGCCTGTTTTATTTATGTGACTGAGAAATAAAATGTAAGAAAATTGACTACTGTGGTAATAAAACCGAAAAAAAAAGCTTAAAAAAAGAATAGATAATCTTAAAAAAACAAGAAAATAGTTTTTTTCCTAGTTTTTTTTTTTTGTTTTATTTTTATTTGTTTATTGAAGCTACTTCACAGAGGAGTTCTTTTTAAGTTTTCAATGATAAAAGAAAGTTAATGAAATTTAAAATAAGGGACAACACAAATGTGTTTATTCAATTTGTCCAAATACACAAAATTGAACGACTTGGAATTGGATCGGGCCCAAAAATACCTAATCGGGACATCAATAGCTATTACTCAGTCATTTATTTTGTAAGAATAACCATTCTTACTCTGATACCTTTTTATGAAAATGTTCTTGATAATCCTAATTTTTTTTCAATATATATTTCGATGGGTCAGTACAAGATGGGGTGCCCGCAGCCCCCACCTTGAACGTTTGACTGGAAGTGGTTTGGACTTGGAACAAGCTCGATCATCATTGGCGACAGTAGATCTCATAGAAACATTGACTCAGAGTGACCAATCACTGTCATCTGGCTCCAAGATGGCGACATTCGTATCATGGAAAAATGGCGGCTGATTTGGCTTGATCTAGCTGAAGCCTTAAGTAAGAAATTTTCTATGAGTGAGGTCACAGCCCCTAGGTCCTGTTCAGTTATACAGTTAATGACTCCTGTCTATAAATACCTACTTTAAAAAACTTCTTTAACACTTTCATGTTAAGACATCATATTTCTAATTATCAGAGCAATATACCTGAATATGAGGGTTTATAGCTAATTTCAAGAATAAATTACTTTAGTTTCTAGACGTTCTGGAATATAAGTCATAGCAGCAAAATAAAAGCTTGAATCCTTGATAAGTTGCACTTTTGGGAGAAATGTATTAAGCAAAGTATGGGGAAAAAGAATGGACATTTCATCTTAAAAAGCAAATCCTAGTAACAAAATACATAATAATACACTGAATATGTGCCTCACTATTGTTCTGGAATTAGATTCATGAAACATAAAAGGAATATAGTAAATTAGTGCAATATGTGTTTTCTGATGATGAAAACATGAATAGTTTATTAAAAAATTACATTTAAACACATTTTATCCACAAAAATTGTGCGACCGCAATGCAGTGTGCTCTAAATTTGCTTTAGCATGCTTATTTTTCGCAGACTTTGGGGAAATTTCTAGGACACCCAATGTGGAAATTGTCGATTTAGACCTTACTCAAAATGGCGCACACAACTATATGTTAAGTAAGAAAGGAATTTAGACATGGCCTTTTATTACTTTGAATTCCTAAATCCATTCTTTATCGTCTGTCGTTTTGGAACACTTCCACCAAGCTTCTTCTGCATTGGTGTCAGGAGCAAATACAGACAAGCACACTTACAGTGCCCTCTAACGGTTCTTATTACTTATTTAAAATACAATCCCAAATAAGACAAACTGGAGTATAAGTCGCAACCCCGGCAAAACATGCAAAAAGCTTAAAAGAACATCACAAATTCTTATTTTTTTCATTTATAGCTAGAGAAAAGCATCTTTTATTCCATATATTTTAACTTGAGTCCAGAAGGACATTTTTTTTTTCCTCTTTAGAAATGCAAAAAGTGCATGATAATATTTGTTAAAAGGTAGAAACACGAGCATTTGTTCCACCATCTGTGCTCAGAACGCAAACTCCTGCACTGGAGATCCTTCTAGAAGACACACCTTTGATACCGCGGCGAACGTTCATCCAAAATGCACGTTTAAGGAAAAAAAGAAAGAGAATTTTTTTTTTTTTGCAGTCATGCTGGAGATAAGGCTGCAAGAGCCTCCACCCACAGTGCATCTTTAAATAAATGTGAATTAAGTTCTACAACTCTTCTGCTCAACCGTTCCTGTTGCACTTTTACTCAACGACTAGGAGTTAACAAAAGGCAAGATAATTCCCCGTTATTACCCGTTATTGCGTGTTGACCACAAAGAGGGAAGCGGGAGAGAAAAGCTGCAAATTGCACTGCCAATAACAAGGCTTACAATTCTTCTTTACAAAGAGTTTTCAATGGAAATCAATGGGGAAAAAAACAGCTTTTCTGGGCCTGTTTCTTCTTGGAAACTCTCCTTCAGTTCGCAGCTCAGGTAATTCCGCGTTGTAAGTAGGTTTCTTAACCTTGCAGAAAGGGGGGAGGTCCCCAAGTGGTAGAGGTCACAGAGATTAGGCGAGGTGCAGCTCTGTGACTTAATGGAAAGGAGCTTTGAAAAGCAATGGGGGGGTTGGGGCTGTTGAATCCCCCTCCTGCCTGTCGGCACAGAAGAGCCGGTGAAAGGATCGGCCTTTAACCGACTCACTCTACAAAAAAAAAAAAAAAAAAAATTCTTGTGAGGTTTCGGGGCGCAGAACCCTCCCCCCTCCCTCCACGCCAACGATTGCATTCATTTGCCGCCACATTCAGCGGCTAATAAAGAGCGCTGGCAGAAAGGAGCCGCGAGGAGGGGACGCGGTTGTCCGGCGCTGTGCGGGGCGGTCCGATTTTGCGAGTGGAGTTCTGAGCTGCACTGTACAATAAAAGCAGACAACTAAAGAGGGAGAAAAGTTCATAAAAATCGGGCGCCTCAGGGCGATTCGTTTATCTAATGACGCGGCGTTAGACGATAACGGCGCTCAGACACACACAGGCAGACAGAGTCGATCGGTTGTGTGGTTCTTATTGCCGTTGAAGGACGCATCATTACGAGCAGCAGCTGAGCGGCAGCCTGTGAGTGTCGTGGGCCTCGCGCAGCCATGAATTATGCATTATTGCAGATTCCACATGCTTCTACTGCAATCATCCTTTGCAAAAAATGTATTTTCTACACACACACCCCCTCTCCACTGCAGATCAAATAACTTCATTTGTCATTTTGTTCCCTGAGTCATCTCATTGTTTTGTCAAATTAAGTTTCATGGAGAGGCATTGCATCTTGCTCGGCTAGTAATGGCCCATAATTCAAGGCTGTAACTGTAACAGCTCAGTCATCTTTCACCAGACAGATGCCGGCGTTTGCAGAGCGTGCACACCCCCTCCTCCAGACACACACACACTGATGCTGCCTCCCCCTCTTTGGTCTCTTCATCATGGCTGCCTAGCATGCCTGCCTATTGATTTAAAGAAATGTAGCCTGACCCCCACCTGCTTAATCAAGTTTGGCTGCAGTTGTTAGGAACAGTGACGAAGGTGAAGGTGTCTGAGCAGAGGACCAGACTGTCAGTTTGCTGCTATGAAATCGGGGTGCAGCTGCTGCAGCTGCGCAGACGGATGCAGCAGAAAATCAAAGGATGCACAGACTCTTTCATTTCCATAACCTCGTCTGTCAGCTTGGACTGCAGCAGTTTTGTGGGATGATATCAGCACTTATAATAAATAAAAGGAGGTCCGGTTCTGTAGCCCCCAAATAAACTGATTAAAGGTTTTTACTTAAGGATTTGAGACCGTCAGGGTGAAAACGGCGGAGCGGCTTTGGTTTAAGCGATCAGATATGAAACAGAAAACAGGGTTTCAACTCGCATATTCTGATTTTTTTATTTTATATCATTATTTATTGCTGGGAAAATGCCCCCACCCCAGCCCATCCCAAAAAAAAAAAAAAAAAACCTCAGATGTTCCTGATAGGATCGGCTTTCAGCGCGAGACGAAAAAAATGAAAAGAAAATATCATGTCCCCAAAGGCAAGGAGGCGAAGCGAGCGCTTTTTCATGCTTCCAACTCTATTGTCCATCTGCCCCCCCATCCCATCCTATCCCAGCCACACACCCCGCCCAAAAAAAAAAAAAATTCAAATTCAAATTGTACTTGTAAATTTAGTTGGGGGGTGTTGTAACAAACGGGATAGGAGCTTGTCCAGACTGAGTAATTCTCAGAAGCCTGAGTCCTTAGAGAACGCCGGCTTGCTGGACGCTCTTTTTCCAGACAGACAGGAAGACAGGCAGGCAGGCAGGCAGGTGTCTTGTAAATACATTTTAAACTAAGCTCAGTTTTGATCCTAAGCAGTAAAAAGTGCAAAAAAATCAGGTAAAATAAGCAAAATGCATAATCGAAGTTTCAGATGCCTGAATTAGAGATGGAGGCTTGCTGTGTTTCTTTAGGTGTGTGCATGTGTGAGTGTGTGGATTAGGCAGGCTTTGCTAGACAAAAGGCAGATGGATTTGCACAGCTCTGATTTATTCAGAATGGGTAAAAAAAAGAGAAAAAGGTCAGAGGGAGAGCAGCGAGAGGCTATTGTTTTCCTCCAGGATGTCTGCTGTCACAAACAAAGATCTGTCCTTCACCCCGAGAGTCATCCGGAGCATTTCAAAAAGTTCAGCCTGCTTCAAAAAAAAAAAAAAGAAAAGACAAAACCACTCAAGCTGATGTGCAACCGACACCTTCACTAAGAATTACACGCTAAAATGTGCATTCCAACCGGAGTTTAGAAACTCTTCCTTTCAGCTTCAGCGTCTCCTGTTCAAACAGCAACAACCTCAAAATGCAGACGGATGAGGAGACTCGTATGAGAACACAAAACTCAATCCAGTTTGACTGAGACACCCATGCAGGGCAAACCAAGAAAACAAACAAACAAACCTACCAGCAGCAAACCTCCATTAAACTGACTGTTACATCAATACGGTGAGGTGCAGCTGCTGGAGGAGCCTGGATTGGGGGTGCACGTCAGTCACTGTCTAAACTCCACAGATACTCCCAATGCACGCCCAACTTTACCTTCAAACTGATGCTTTGGAGCAGCAGATGTATGGAGAAGACTGCATTTGTATATAATGAAATATAATGAGGAGAAGATTCAGATCTATAAAAAAAAAGGGGTCTGAAAGACTTATCAGAGGAATGGATGGAGAACAAGTGCAACGCATCCCTGACAAGGATGTTTTTAAGGCAGAGAAATTCAACATCACTGGATGTAAAAGATAGACAAAATGAACATAGAATTTAGAGTAAAATCCTACCAAAAAGTCATGGCAAGGCAACGCAACGAACACCTCCTCCTGCGTCTATTTCCACTCCACTCCGTCTGCACGGACTCCTCAGACAGCTCTGCACGAGCAGCGGAGGAGGAGGAGGAGGAGTTGGAAAAGGGCGAGAGCGAGACAGAGGGAGTTTCACCTCCTCCCATCCTCCCAAAATGAAGAAGAAAAAAAAAGCGAAAGTTCCCGGCATCTTTTCCACCTTCAGCTTTCTTGGTCTGGTTGCCGTTTGCCTCCTAAGTTGCAACAAAAAATAGAAATGCGACGACTGATTTCTGCCCCGCTCTTCTTCCTTTGCAGCACATATTCAGAAAAGAGAGGAGGAACAGGAGCACCAGCCTCCATCACTTCCACATCCAGCACTGGGATGCTTTTCTTTCTTTTTTTTCTCTCTTGAAGAGAGTGAGAGACAAACTACAAAATGCACGGTGGGGCTCCTCCTTATATTCCTCTCATCCCTCCCTCCATTCCTTGCTTGTCTACTGCACATGTCAAACCCCCAAATCCCTGTTGCTATGGCAATGGCTCCACATGTTGCCGACAGGAGGTGAGAGGAAGAGGAGTAAGGAGGTGGAAGCGGGAAAAAAAAGAAAGATAAAAAAGAAATTAACATTATGAAGGGGAAAAAAGGTAAAAAGAACAGGATGATGCTGTGAAAACATTTTTACTTTCAACTCACAGAGTTTTGCCAAAGAAATTGAATCAAATAGAAATGTTCAGGCAACGGACTCTATTGGCAAAAGAGCTGCACCTCAAAAAAAAAAAAAAAAAAAAAGAAAAGCATGAGACACTCAAACATTCTTTTTCAACATTCACAATATTTTACCTCGTTTTACACAGGCAGGAATTATTAGAGATCAAGTCTTCCATATATTGGACAGGTGTGGTAAATAAAAAAAAAAAAAGCCTAGGGAAAAAAAAAAAATCAGATCTGCACCACTTCAACATTTCACACAAAGCCTCCAACTTTATGTGGCAAACGTGCTAGTAAACAGTAGAAGAAAAAAAAAGAACAATTTCTTCCTGCTCGTCCAGTGTGACGCCATATGCTATACATGCGTTCAAGAACTTGCTTAACAGTTAGCTTATTTTAGCCAGCTTAATTAATGGCTTCATGTGTACAGTGGAGCCTTACAATTAGCTTTTGTAACTAAGTTAGCATTTAGCTTACCATGCCCAGTGTAGAAGTAGCATAATAGTTAGCTCTTCTAGCCAATGTATCACATGTTGTCACATGCCAGTGTGACTTAGCATAATAATTTAGCACATGGCATAACGTGCCCAGTGTGAACGCATGTGAACATAGCATAACAGTTAGCTTTTGTAGCTAATGTAGCATATGTTGTTACACTCCTGGCATGAATGCAGCTCAACAGTTAGCTTTTTTAACTTGTTTAGCATCAAATGCCTAGTGATAAAGTAGCATAACAGTTAGCTTTTTTAGCTATATCAGCAGATGCTATTACACGACCTGTGTTAACGTAGCATGTGAATGTAGCAGAACTTTGAAGGTTTTTTTTTTTTTTTTTTTAAAGCTAATAGTGTCACATACCTGGTGTGAACGTAGTGTAACACTTAGCTTCTTTAGCTTGTTTAGAATGTTATGACAGATGCCCAGTGTGAACATGATATAACATTTTTTTTTTTAAGCCAATTTAGTTTGTGGCATCACATGTCCAGCATGAACATAGCAGTTAGCTTTGTAGCTAGTGTCACATGCTCGGTGTGAATGTTGCATGAGAGTTGGCTTTTAAGCTTATTTAGCATATGGGGTCACGTGCCCAGTAGGAATGAAACATAACAGCAGCTTTTGGTGGAATTCCTTTTTTTCAAGATTTTAACATTATTATATTTCTTTTTAAGCAAATATGGCTGTAATTTTATTATTTTGAAGTGATTTTCTTCCTAAGATTAGTGTTCCTATTTTTAGGGTACTTCTTCCAGTGCAGAAATCTCCACTGGCTCTGCAGTGTCTTCTTCAGCATCTTGACTTTCATTAGATTTCGGGACTCTAATGGAAGCAGTGGGAAGAACATGTAATGCCTCCCTACAGGGAAAAACTACTGCTCATGTGTCATGGGCTGAAAGCGCTGTGCATCTCATTCCAAACATCCTTTCAAACATTTAGCAAATGTGTCATGTCATAAGTAAAGACAATAATAGCTCTAAATACTTTGAGAAAGTCTTACATTTTTTGCAAGTTAATAAAACTGTGACATATCTGGGGAATACAGAAAAAACTGCGGCTTCAAGTGTTTTGATTACACCATTTCATTAAACGCGGCTGGCTGCAGTCACTGAATAAAATTAAATTAATTAATCTTTTTACATGCAAATTTTTCATGATGACAACTCTGTCCTGATGGGACTCATAATTGCATCATTTGATGATTTAAAAGACAAATATGATAAATGCCTGCCCCTCACTTCATGAACACTTTCTCATCCAGAGCTACAGTAGAAATGTCATTCGTTTTAAGAGTTTTACTTTGTTGAATCACACATCAATAGACTTTTAGGTTCAAAGAACAGCCAGAAATTTGATTAATTCTCAGTGGCAATACAATGAAAAGTGAAAAAATATAGCTAAATGATCAATATGTCTTTTCAATGGTACTTCATTGATTTTACTATAAGCTTTTTGTGATATTTTTAAATGTATTTCAGCATTGTAATTTTTACAATTAGGAATGGAAATAAAATATAAAGTCTTTATAAATCAATGATATTCAAAAGGACACAATATTTTCAAATAATTAAAGCAAATTGTGTCCCTAAAAAAATGTATCCGGTATTAGGCAGAAAATGTAGCCAAAAATAAATAAATTAAAGTCAATAATTTAATTACATAAGAGTTTGTAGCAACATTTTTAAAAAGGTTTTACTATCTTTTATTGGAAGATTAGGCATCTTTAGCACTGGAACTCAACGGAGGCTGAAAATTTTATGAGTTTGTTAAACAATCTTTTATTTTGAAAGTACCACAACTGTCTTCGTGAATGATTCCTGCAGCTGCATGATTTTCTATGGGGCTCTGTTAATGGGGGGTGGATCTCTCTGGGGTACAACCAGCCTAGGATAGGCTCCAGCCAGCCAACTTGATATGATAGAGAACAGTTTTATCAACATTTTTCAAAATAGCTGTTCAAAGCAAATTTCCCTTTGAAATTACCATTCAAATTTTTTTTAAAGATTTGCTCAGTGAAATATTTGGATTTTGAAGAACTTTGTTTTCAAATTTTTGTCATTACAAGAATCAGTTTTCAAGACCAGAAATACACATACTACTGTTTTTTTTCTTCTTTATGTGACCAGAATTTAATTAAGTATTAGATTGAAGTTAAAAATTACCTTTTTTCATAGAAAATTAATTTAAAAAGGAAAAAAAAACACCAAATTATTGGAAAATTATGACACATTTGGTGTGAGTTTTAGTAATTTATCTACGAATTAATAGTTCAGGAAAAACGTTTATATCATGCTTTATAAAATAGTTCATGTTTTTCTTTTTCTTCCTTACAGTTTTTATAATTTGGCAAGATTTTAAATGCAAAACATTCCTACAATTAATACACGTGAAACTTTAGTTTTAGATGATTTTGTTTCAGGCCACTTGTCTAAATAAATAAGTGATCAAATGAATAAATGAGTGAATGAGTTTCTCAGATTAGAGAAGACAGTGCGGCAGCACAGAATGAGAAGCTGCCTGATGCACATGACAAGAACCTTCCATGAGTGCTTGAATATATGAGGGGGGGGTCCCGTTTATCTTTCCATTCAACTCCTTGAAAATGCCCCCTCACTCCTTCACTGACGCCCCCACACAACCTTTTGTCCCCCTTGCCGACAGCTGGAGGTGGCAGGCAGCACGGACGCCGCTCTGCACGGTTTGCAGAAGGGGGTCGCTTTGTGGTCTGTAGTTTGGGGCGTTGGGGGGTTGAAAGTAGTGCTTTTCAGTTTGTACCTCCCCTTTTTTTCTTAATATTTCCTTGGACTCCCTCTTACCTCGCTCTGCACACAAATGAATGGATCCCAAAGAGGGAGTTTGGGGAGCACAGAGTGCCATATTTCATTTCCTCTTCTTAAATCCTTCTGGAAGGCTTTTGTTGCGTACAGTTACAACAGCTATCTCTGCGGCCATGTGGACCGGCTTTTTTTCCCTTTGTCTGCATCAAAACAAGCAAAAGGTTTGACCACTTTGTTTCAGCACAGACACAATGACACATTTTTTACCTCCCAATGTCCTTCATTTCCCTCACTATTTGTAAGCAGCTTCAATAGTTTCTGCCCAAAAACAAAATATCAACATTTATTAAGATTGCAGGAAGCAAATAACAAAACTAACGTTCAACTCAAGTGTTGGAATGTGAGAAATCAATGTGAGGTCTCCTGGTGACAATACTTAAACGTTAAGTCATTCACTCTCACTTATCTTCCAGAGGAAGCGATTAATGACTGAACAAACCCCATTGATAGCTCAACATCATGACTTGTATATGAATACTGGACTGATAAACACCTCCCCTGAACAGGAAGTACGTACCTCAAACAGGAAGTACCCACTGGTTTCAAGAAAAAATCCCATAGACTTCCAGAGAGAAATAGAAAGCTATTACACAGTCATTCTGTTTGTCTAAACAACCATTCTTTCTCTATAACCGGCCAATCAGATGTCTCACGTCGGATGTCTGTAACATTTGATTGACGCATTTCGTGTAGCCTGCCTTTAAGTGGAAGGGGTGTGGCCTTCCAATAAGCTCAATCCTGATTGGTAAAAGTAGTTGCCATAGAAATGCTGACTCAGACCAATTACTGCTCACTCATGATTTCCTGGTTCAACACCTCAGCATCCTTATCTTGAAAAAATGGAAAATAAATTGACTTCATTTGTTTTGAGCAATAAATAAACCATTTTCTATGGGTGCCGTTATACTTACTCCGTCCAATTCTCTAATATATTGAGTACTAGCAATTCAGAGCTTACGTTTTAGCTTCAGGTAAACAAGAGGGGTAAAAAAGGGAATTATTAAGGGGTAACCGAACAATAAATTCACTTTTCTTTGGCTGTTGACCTCTATAAACGAGGCTGTCTGTTTTTCTGTGCCACATTTTCGACAATTTTAAACAAATATGTTTAATTCCTGAAATTAGTCTAAAACTGCATGTGTGCTGCCCCCTACAGGTTGAAACAAGGTATTACAGAGGAATTTTGTGATTGGTCAACTGGTGTAAGTCCCTCGTCATTTCAGAAGTTTCACATCATCATGCTCTGCAGCTCCGGTATAAAAGCCCCGCCCATCTTTGATTCTGTAACGGACGATAACTATCATGTTAGCTTTAGCATGGCTCGTAGGTGGATTGCCCTCGGTTGCTACAAGCTTTTGCAACTTTCAAGTGGACTTGGAAGTTAGGCAACAGTGGTTGAGTGCTATTAGCATTGAATCCAGTGAACTCCTTCCTGGTGATGGATTTGCAATAAACGTTTCACTCTGGATTCTTTGCTTAATTCATTACCCTTTATTAGCTATGATGCTAAAATCATTTTAGCAGAGACACGGGTCCCCTTTGGTCCTGACCTTAAAGCATCTATTTTTTGCATTTATGTCAACCTACCTACACTTTAAATGTATTTCTTCACCCCACTTCTTGGGTTATTCATGTTGGGATCCATTTTTGGACCAAAACTAATTTTTTAAACTAAATACCATATACTTGTATAGCACTTTCCTCCGTTCCTTTGACTCTACTGCTGAACAGTGGCGCCAACCTAAAACAACCAGGACCAATGTGGAGTTCAATGTCTCGCTTTTACACATCAATCTCGATCAGGCCGACTGAAGTCCATATGAAGTTTTTAGCGTGTATAAGGTAGGCTAAGGAGTAATGCATTTACATTTAGGCTTTCCTATTTGAAAAAATCTCTTCAACTCAGTCGACAGCAAAGTTACTTTTTTTGCACCAAACATTCGACTCTTGTATTTTGTGGCATCCTGACCATTGAAGCCTCAACTGTAGTCCCAATTAGATGACGGTTGAGACACAGACATCAGGTCCGAAACCATCACTCATCACACAATCCTTGTCTCGTGGCTTCAGAACAACACTGCCGCTCATCAAAAGGGAACTAGATGAGAGGCCATCATCTCTTGAAAGCCCACAAGCAGCTTGCGTGATTCTCAAACTGTCACCGAGCGAAATGAAGGGGCTGCTCTTCTCTCTCTTCTTTTTTTTTTTTTCTATCACCAACATGACAGCCCATTCAGCTCAGGACCACCAAACTGCTGTCCTTTGTGAGCCGCGGGATGTTTGGGATTCCTGCGACCCGCTGTCCAGCCCCCGATCGCCTCGAACCCGAAACAAAAGAGCCATCATCTGCATGATATGGTCGCCCTGTACCCCGACGTCCCCCTCAGGACATAAATCTTCAGTGTACAGTGTGTAAGCATAACATCTGCTGTGACTGACAAATGGCCACTAACAGTGTTTCACACAGTTACACAAGACAGACTGCAAGTCCACGCAACTGGCCTTTTTATCGACAATAATTTAGAGTAAAAAACAATCCAACACAAAAACCTTGAAGTAGAAATGTTTCTTTAAACTTAACTTCATGTAGTTAGTTAAAAGTAAATACACTGTAGGTCAGATTCTGCACTAAATATTAGAATTTTTACAGTGCAGCATAATCTCATAAGACATTAAATAAAACCTTTTCAAAGTAATTATATTTGTTGGCTATGATGACAAACTGTAAAAAGTAGAATAAACATGAGCTTCAAAGAAGGGGAGGGGAAGACTAATATGGATCGTTTTCAGTTCCTTGATTTGAGGGTTCACGTAAAGGGCAACAATCCAAGATGGCGGCTCAAACTAGCCTTCTTGCTTTAGTCAATAGAATCCGAACAGTTTTAGTGTTTTATTCATCTTCAAACATAAAACAATGGCTATGTACAAGTTCCCAAACTAATCCCTAACTATTAGAAAACTATATAGTGCAGAACTACCTACTATCCTGGAATTAAAAAGCAATTCTGCACACCACTTCTTTTTTTTAAACAGCGAATATGACGTCACCGATTTCACGAAGTAAAAAGCTAATCAATACAAGCTTGTTACAATGACTATTTAAGAATCCACCGTCTTCTGATGATGAAAGCGTGGATGGTTGAAAATTAATTCTAAATCATCTAAAACTACTTTTTTTTTAATTTTTTTAGCAAGAACTGTTCCAACACAACGCATTGTGGTCTATATTACACAATCTAATGAGCATAGATGCAGACTGTTTTTTGCAGAAATTTCTGGGAAATTTGAGACACCAGAACTACGAAGCTCAGGTGACTTTTCTATGTTGCCAGATTCTCCTTCAATCTGGACAAAAGAACATTATGAATGGATCTTTAGCAAGAACTGAATGTTTGGCTGTAAAAAAATGCCACAGTGTCAAAGATCTTGGATTTTCTCGGGGGTGGGGGCAATAGTACCAGCATGACAAAAAAATATCTACTCTCACCCCTGCTTAAAAAATCTACAATTTCTAAATCCAACATTTTTTTTTCAAGTAGCTTCACAGTGATGCTTGAGGAGTTAGGAGGCAATGATCCAAATTCAAATAAGTTTCCATTGGTGCAGAAAATTCCAAAAGGGATTTTTTTTGGAGAGGGAATAAAAAATGGCAGCCTCTTCTCGAGGTCAAAGGTCAAAACAAAACTTCTTTTGTGGTTCTAAACTTGAGCTGAAGGTACAGTATGTGTGAGTGACATCCAATAAAGATGTATTTCATATCGTGCGAAAATCTCCAAATTTCACACTTTGACACAAAATGGCCGCCAAGCCGTAAGTCCTGTGGCCATCCCATAATAATTTCTAAATTTCCTTTGTATATTTCTGACATGTGTGTTTTGGTTCTGTTAGTAGATTTTGAACATTTTTGACCCCAATACAAGATTATAGCTTAATTCATTTTTTTGATGTGTGCAGATTTCTCAGTTTTTTAGGATGTAATTTACTCTCAAAGAATTGTGAAAACAATCTGGTTATTGCAGTCCAGGACCTAATGACTATATATGAGCTGGTAGGTATGAGTTGATCGAAGCCTTTTGTCCTGTGGGGGTCTTCATCTCAAAATGTGGCATTGTGTGACATCTGTGATTTAAAGGGGGTCTAGTTGGATCTGTATTTTCGTGGCATTTTGACAAAACCTCATCGATATTTCTTGAGAAATTGTCAAAGCTTGTGAAAAAGAGGCATACTATGTCCCCTGAGCTCCTGCTCCGACACAGTTAATCATTCATCAGTACAGCATGTGCTGCCTGTAAGTGTGTGAATGAAGATATCTGAAAAGACGTTCCTGTTTGTCACCTAATAGGAACGCTGAACACTCTGGTTCCTTGCTTGATTTTTTTTTTTTTGTACCCATAGTTATGCTCGGTGCACCAGCTGGGAGGCGTCCTGACAGAAGAGGCTGATCCGTCTTCCCTGAGCAGTCAGGGAGACGAGCATGAAACAATTCTCCTGACAGTCTCTACCGAAGCTTCATCACTGCCAGACAATCGAAGTTCGTGAGCTCCATTTCACCAGTCCAATCACACCCTGAAAGCTTTGAGGCACACGGTGGTTTCTCTCTAAGAAAACCAGACTTTCTCTCCAGCAGACTCCTGCTGCATGAAAAACACTAAATGTTTGCCCGCTGACCTGACAAAATGATTCAAAGTGATTTTAAAAACTACTCAAATAAACGTGAGTCTTTGGTTGTTGGCTTTGAAACGCCTATTCAAGCAACCATTTTAAATAAAAGGTCAATGTAAATACACGTATATTTTGGCTTGTGCGTTCAAAGCGTTTGCGTTAACACATCACTACCAAGTTTTTAAGTCACAAACATGTGAGGCTTCAGACCAATGTTTGTACGGACACGATCCTTAATACCTTATTGGTCAGTCTCCATGTGTCTGATCATTTATTAGGTCCTTGAAACTTCCCCTGACTGGTTTCTACTGGTCTGGGGCTCCATGTGGGTTCATGTAACAATGCATTCATCAATTTGTTAAATATGAGGTATAAACATGATATAAAAGTATGAAAAAAAATTAATTTTGTGTAAAAACATGTCAGTAGTGAGGTATTGATAGCACAATTTCAAAACACAGATCATTTGAACGTTTCTAATGAAGGAGAAATTAATTACTGAGGTTTGTGTCCAACTGAAATGATGTGACACTTAAGTCTTTCATATATCCGAATAGAGCTGTGAAAGACAAAACCTGGAGCGGATTCACAAAATTCACACCTCTTTGACATTTCGCACCAAGTCCCTTCCAACAATGAGTACAAACGGGAGCATCGGTTAGCCGCAGTCCTGGGTGGACACCATCTGGTAAAAGCTCGCTCTAGAATGAACGTTCTTGAACGCACCACACACGTCTGTCTACGTAACTTTAGATACCATTAAAGGACATTTAAAAACAATTTTGTAACTGTTTCAGTGTGTGTGTGTGTGTGTGTGCAGGATTTTACAGATAGTAGGAGTACAATTTATTCTGACTAAATTATAGGAATGTAATCATTACACCACATCTCAAGTGCAGGAAAGTACTTAACAGTCCAGATTTTAAGGAAGTCAGACTCAGAACTCTTTCCTACATTTGTTTAGTTTTCATGTTAGTTTTAGTTTTTCGGGAGAATACACTCATTTCAGCACAAGGAGAATTTCAATCAGGGGAAAGTCAGTCGAGAGCTTTGGGAATCTCCATGTTCCTCCGTTTTATGATTTCTGGGTTTTTGAACCATCAGGTGACCTATACTAACTACAACGTATAAAGTTAATTGGGTAAAAGAAAAACAGATAATAAAAAATCAGGATATCAAAACCCCACTTTTGCTTTTAAAAAAAAAAAAAAACTGTCAGAATGAATTTGGTACTGGCTCCCTTCAAAGAGCTTCTAAGCTTTTATGAGCTGCAGTTGTCGTTCTTTCTTTTTTTGTTTTCTATTTTCAACCAAAACCTGTTGCTCAGGATTTTGGGAGAGAACTGTTTTTAAAACAGAGAATCAGGACACATTTCTTCAATCCCTTTAATTACATCAATGATTATGTAATAATGGATGATTACAAAGGTATAGAAAGATGAATTTCTAGAGAAATTTAGAGGGTATTAATTATTAAAAAAATTATTAGAATGTATTTTTAAGATTTAAAGATCAGCTTCTGAATGAAAAATGTATAAATCCAATGATTTTAATCTGTTTATGCAAACTAAACTCTGCTTCAAACCTAACTTAATTTAGCATCTACTTAAAAGCAAAAACATATGTGATTTTTTTTCATAGCTGGAAATAAATTCATGTGTCAAAGAAATAATGTATTTGAAAAAATCTCAACTCAAAAATAGTGACTTTAATTGTTTTCTTTTCTGCTCTACATTTTTCTAGAGGGTTGACAGAACATTGATTGCGCTGTAATTTATTTCTATAGGTTACTTTGGAAAAAGTTTGACAATTTTACCTCAAGTAAGAAAAAGAAAAATAAGAGAAATAAGATTTATTGTCAATATAAAGCACATGAAAACCTTTTTAATTGCTGCCATATTACACTACGTTGTGCAGTCAAAATAAAGACACTATAATACAAACCAAAAAACATTCAAACTAATATTTCACCGATGAACTGTTGAGAACAAACATTACATTTGAGAAATGAACATAAATGATAAACTATCATAGGGATAGTTGCGTGCTTAAGATGATTAATAAGCAGCGACATAAACTCAAAGGAACAAAATGGCCAGTTTGATCAGTAATCTACTTAAATCAGCTGTTATTTTTTTTCTCCTTTGCAATAATAAAAATAACTCCCTGTCAAGACAGTAAACCTTTTTTCTCTCTATTAGAACCAACACAAGAACATCTGAAGTTCAAGAAGGTATCTGAGGGGTTACATGTACAGAATCTGCCAGATCCATCTCAAAAAAATGTGAACCCAAGATGGAGGTTGTCCATTTTGGACAGATTAAATCTTCCAAATGTGACTAAAGAGCCTTTTAACATTTCTTTAAGAGCTCTCTTTCTGAAGCTTCCGCTTGGATGTCTGAGGCATTGAGGAGTCATCTTGCTCTGTAAATGGCCTATTGTGCCTCGCACAACTGTGTGCACAATAACGGCTGATTAATACATACAACTTGCTTCCACGGACACTGTGGTTACATTACCTTTGGTGGAAACCAATCATTTGTGTGTGCGCTGCGCCTGAACATGTGCACGTAAGTGCCCTCCACTTCTTCTTTAAATGCCATATGGACACCTTTGGCTCCACTTTTCAAAGCTCAAATAGTTAGGATTCTATGTCATCTTGGTGCATATATTTCACTTCAAACGAAGACGAGGAGTCTCATTTTATCAGCTTTTTCTGCTAACAATACACACATAGACAATATTGTTAGTACCCTTTGGTAAATGGTCGAAAAAATTATCAGAATATGACAAAAATAATAATAGAATACAAAGTCTGCTTTACTACTTTAACAAAATGATTTACAAAAGTAAAATCAAGCCCTGCGACAGAGCGGCGGCCGGTCTGAGGTGTACCCCGCCTTCACCCAACAGTGGCCGGGTTAGGCTACAGCAGCACCAAAGAATAAGGGATAAAACAGGTTTAGATAATGCATGGATGTAAAATAATAATAAAAAGATTGTATCCCTGGAAAGACAAAAACTGATATTGTTGGGAAATTGTTTGAAATAAATTCCATATTTATTCATACTGCAAAAAAGTCAAACATACTGTGACACATAATGTAGCAAGAAGACGTATTTTGACCTTCGCCTCTTCAGCAGGATCATGGAAGACGAGTCAGTCACCAGGGTGCAGGTTCAGAACGGATGCTTTCAGAATAAGCAGTGCAATGAAAAACTCGGATGTGGGAGTTTTTAAGCACCAATGACTTCGGGATTTTTTTCCACACACACATTTCCCACCACCAGTGAGACGAAAGCAATTCTTCTGCGGGAAGAAAATAGCTCAATAATATTAGTAATGTATTCTAACACACGCTACAGCTGCACTGCCTCAGAATGTGCCCCCTGAAAAAAGCGTCTCGAGAGCGACACGGCAGCACACTTACTCCAAAGAGTCAATCCGAAAAGTTAAAATAGGAATGACATTTTCTAAGAGGTTGTTTTGTCGGAAAGACGTGAGAAATGGGTTGTTTCTTTGTTCCAACATGAAATAAACTTCCTTTTTCTTCAGGATACAAAAGGAAAGAAGACCTCCTTCAGCATATCTATGCCAACTATCTTCTCAGCTTTTCATTCCTTAGAGCCCAACTAAACCAAAGTAGGTTGTTTTTTTCCTGAGATGCAGACTGGGATGAAGGTTATAACTACAGCGTGTCATTAAAGGGAACATCAAACCTCCCTGTGTGTCCCTGCGGATTGTTTTTCTGCTTTGATGCGACAGATAAATGATAAATTTGGGATGTTGCTAGAATAGTTGTGTTGTACTATTGCAGGCCTCCTCAGTTAAGGGGATTATATTAGTAGTATATACTGTTATATTATCACCGTGTGAGAATGGACATCTTAAAATTCAATATCTCAAAGTTTTAAGCTCTCCGTTTGTTCTTCTGATTTTATTTTACATTTTATTGGCTGACAAAAAGATTAAAAATAACATCCATCCATCCATCCATCCATGCATCCATGCATCCATTCATTCATTCATTCATTCGTCCATCCGTCCATCCATCCATCCATCCATCCATCCATCCATGCATCCCTCCATCCATGCGTCCATCCATCCATGCGTCCATTCATTCATTCATTCATCCGTCCATCCGTCCATGCGTCCATCCATCCATGCATCTATCCATCCATCCATCCATCCATCCATGCGTCCATCCATCCATGCGTCCATGCGTCTGTCCATCCATCCATCCATCCATGCATCCATTCATTCATTCATTCATTCGTCCATCCGTCCATGCGTCCATCCGTCCATCCATCCATCCGTCCGTCCATGCGTCCATCCATCCATCCATCCATCCATCCGTCCGTCCATGCGTCCATCCATCCATGCGTCCATGCGTCTGTCCATCCATCCATCCATCCATCCATGCATCCATTCATTCATTCGTCCATCCGTCCATGCGTCCATCCGTCCATCCATCCATCCGTCCGTCCATGCGTCCATCCATCCATGCATCCATCCATCCATCCATCCATTCATTCATTCATTCATTCATTCATTCATTCATTCATTCATTCATTCATTCATTCATTCATTCATTCATTCATTCATTCATCCATCCATCCATCCATCCATCCATCCATCCATCCATCCATCCATCCATCCAAGATGGGGTGCACCCTAGACAGGTCACCAGTCTGTCCCAAGGCGGTCAGAGTATCTTCTTGCAATAAAAAAGAAGAACAACATTTTTTTTTGGTTTAAGCCCAGTGTTCTGTGTGCAAACGTATATATATATTTTTTTTTCTCAAATTTTCTCACATGCTCCCGTACGTGGTTTAGGGCTGTCTGGCCCATGGACAGTCTTTGAAAGGAGTGACTGCATCTTAACGGGAGCGCAGTTGTGTCATGAAAATGGAACGTACCATTGTCATGTGTGTGGTAAGTGTATTGTGTAAGTATCCACATGGCTGTTCTAAGCTGGACACATTTATGAGGTATGGGTGTTGTTGTATGGTCCTCACACACCGAGGAATTTGACCACAGAAAGGTCATCTGCGATCACGTGGTACTGCAAGGTTTAGCTATAATGATGACTGTGGCTTTAATCTTTGTGGGAAAACTTATGAGTGTGAAATACAAGAAATACAGTGATGAGCGGGTTTAATGTGGTAATGCTGGACGGTTTAGGTGGCTGCTATGGAACTCTACTACAGATGTACATAATGGAATTAAAGATGGATACATCAACGTAACAATGATTTATCTGGGTTTATTTATCTGAAGGTGAAAAAATGTGGCTAACTTTAAGTGTAGAGAATATAAAAACGAGTAAAATGCAACAGAAATGTAACCATGAGGATTAAATTGCATTCCTTTGTATAAAACAGCTGGATTATAACCAACATTTGCAGTCAAGTATACGTCCAGGTTCCCCCCTAGATATAAAAAAAAGAGATAAAAAGAAAGAATCCATCATTTCAAACACCCATGCATTTTTATGCAAATCTCATCGTGTCCAGGGTTACGACGGGGGGATGGGGAACAGGGCGAGTTACCCCAACTTTTATCAGGCGAGAGGCAGAGCACACGGGTCACCTGTCTGTCACAAGGCCACACAAAGACAAATGTTAACAGCAATGACGCGCTCAAAAAATGCCATAGATGATAAGACAGGTAAAATATTAGCTATATTTACAATATCTTATCTGAATAAATACAGAAACACTTTCGACCTTAAGCTTTAGACACAGGTCTTAAAAACGACTGATATGGAGTCAGATCTGTCGAGTTCAGGCTACATTTGGTGTCAATCATCAGCGGATACAGGCTTAGCGGAGTAACATACATGCGCTCCTATGGGGCCATTAGTTACACACAGCCAGACATAGAATATTAAATACACATGACCTACAGAACACATATTACAGAAAGGAGCAACGCTGCCTGAGGGGATTGTTTGCACAGTGAACGCGAGCGTCCATAAAACCATCCATCAATGTCATTTTTTTTCTTCTCAGCACCAGGAAATCAGAAATAGAGAACAGCTTTCATTGTAGGAGGAAGGAAGAAAACGTGTTCATCTCATGTCATTGTGGTGGCCACGCCCCTTTTAACCCACCAACAACTAACCGGTTTCTCAAATATAAAAGTCTGTCTTTGTGACCAAACGACAGGCAGGCGAAACCTTTCAATACTTTCTATACTGGAAGCTGGTCCTCGAGACCTTCACGATACACTTACCAGGCGCACAACAAAGGTACCTTACATTTTCATGATGTCCCTTGAGGTGGCCGCATGAGCCTCAGGGGAACTGCAAGACACACTTGCACCCTCCTTACCATCCTCTTAGAAAACCCTTAAAACCTGCAGCACTTGTTTGGGACAACCCCCTGTACTGGTGTCAATGAAGGTTCTCATTCATTTAGGTCAGGGATAGGCAACTCCAGGCTCGAGGGGCCGCACTGTCTGTGTGATTTCCAGATGTCCAAGCCCCACTCATGACTGATTACTTTCTTCAGGTGTGTCCAGCCAATTAGAACATGCCAGAGCAGGGTTGGAAATCATGCAGGAATGCTGCTCCTGATCTATGCAGCGGTCTCAGGTCTGGGTCAAAGCAACTTGACTAAGAATCTTCTTCCTGTATGGGTGCTTGTAGCCAAAGCTCAACATCTAAATATGCAGAAATGGTTGTAATGAGCGTGTCACTACTGTGGGAACCACAAGAATATTTTCATAGACGTTTCCCAAAACTCAGAGTTGCTCCTCAAAAAAGACAATTTAGATAAAGATTTGTCAGAATCCTTCAAGGTTAAATTAGCTGTAGTATTGTAGATACAAGTGTATAGCAAAGAACGAAAACAGATCCAACATGAGCACAGCATTCAGTTTGACTTTAAGTAGCTGGAACTAAAGGAGTTTATCTTTTAGTGTGACACTTAAAACCCAATTTCCTCGTAACTGAGAGACTCTCAAAAACTAACAGGTCTTTAGTTTTACAGTGTTTAGTAAATGTGTTTTCATGCAGCTACTGCATAAAACTTTATAACACCAATTAACTCTGAAGTTTCCTTGGAGACTCTTTCTATCCTTGAGCGCTTTTTCTGGGATGCAATACAATACTATAGCCAATCAGAGGTTGCCTGATTGTTCCCCCTTCAGTTTTTAGATCTGTTTTTAGGTTTTGTGTGTTTTCTCTGTCACATTAACTTATCTTCCACAGCTGATTTAAGTTCATTTTTTTATGCCACAGCTGTTTTAAGGAGATGATGTTTAACAGTCTTGTCATCTGTTGTCACGCTTTTTGCTTCTATCTGGTTCACAGTTTTGTTGACGTTGAAGTTCAGTTGCATTTTGTCACAAATACAGTCCTCCCCCACTTATTCGCATTACATTATTTGGAGTTTCACTTATTTGCAGACTTTTTTTCAGTCATATGGGTCTTCCAGTTTGGTACAAAAACGCCAACAACTCAAGATGTTTGTATGAAACTTTTGTATCTGTGCTATTTTCATATCCGTATTTGTGGACTTGGGGTATTCAAGGATCTCTCCGGTCCCTAACTTCTGCAAATAAGGGAAAAGTAACATATGTTTTTTCTGTAAAGTTTTAAATATTGCTAGAAACCTGGTCATCTGAATTTGAGTCAATCGACATTAAAATTCACCTCCAGAGGCTTTAAAAGTGACAAAAACTGCCAACATTCGTCTTTAAATTTCATTTACAGATTGAATTTCTTGATTCTTCATTCAAGGCACAATTTTCACTCTAAGTCAGCTGATAAAATCTATCCATTTATCCACCTCCAGTACTCGCTCCCCGTTGCAGTCACGGGGTTGCTGGAGCCAACCCAGTTTCTGTCAACTTACTTTCACACTGCTCGCAGCAAATTGCGTTAAAATAATAATGATAATCTTTTTTTTATTAGGCGAACAGACTTGGCGCCTACAAGTAGAAGTTCTGCTTTATTGCTGTTTAGTTTGAGGAAATTAGAGATGAACCAGGATTTTATTGAGAAGAGGCAACTGGTAAGGGAAGCAGGTGGTTGGGAGTAAATGTATAGCTGGGTATCGTCTGCATAGCAGTGAAAATGTGTTTGATGTTGACGGTAGATATGTCCGAGGGAAAGAAGGCAGATGATAAACAGCAGGGGTCCCAGGACAGAGCCCTGGGGCACAACTGGGGTGATAGCAACTGTAGAGTAAGTAAATGACTTTAGTTGAATATTCTGAGTACGACCAAAAAGATAGGAACGAAACCAGATGAGAGGAGTGTTTGTGACGCCAATAGTGGAAAGTCTGACCAGGAGGATCGGGGGAGATATGGTGCTGAAGTGACCGCTTCCAATGAAAAGTCATTGTAAATGTGCGTAAATGTGTGTTTTGGGCCTCAGAATTAAAAGATTTTGCGCTCATGGATAGCCATACAAGTTTCTACAATCCTTTTCGGCTCAATGTACAAAACATATGGCCATTGAACAAGCATTGTTAGGTAAAGCTGGTCAAACTTTAAACCAATCAGATTATCAGATTTGGTAGTGATGCACAGGAATTGCCAACCGTTGGAAAATTGATCATGATGGAGAAATTAATATTTTTGGCTTGTGCCTGCTCAGAATTACATAACTAAGTCTTTCATATATCAGAATAGAGCTGTGAAAGAAAAAGCTTTCTGGAGTGAGATCCACCAGATTTGCACCGCTTCAATGTTTCAAACCAAGCCTCTTCCAACTGGCAGAGATGCACTGGAAGAAAAGAAAAAGAAGAACAAGCCCATATTTGCTTGTCCAAAATGAACTCAGAGGGTTAAATGAGTGTCCATGAATCATGTTTAGCACATTCTTACTCAGAGTGTTTGTAACATTAGGCAGAGGCGGGTACACCCTGGACAGAGTTTAGTCCTTTGTAGGGCTAGACACTCACACAGCTTTAGAGCCAAATTAGAGAAACCAATCAACTATGAAGTATGTTTTTTGGACAGTGATCAAAAAAACGTACAGGAGGAGAACATGCAAACTCCAAACAGAAAGATCCCATCCCAGATTCAAACCAGGGCATTCTCCCTGTGAGGTGAGAGCGCTAACCACTGCACCACTATGCAGCCCTAATGAAATATATTATTTCAAAAACACATTACTGAGGAATCTCATATACTGCTTCGTTTTTTGAAAACTAATTGTCAGTGAATGCCTCTCAGGCATCCCGACAGCCTTCATGTGTTTGCTGCTTAAATGACGATTAAAACTAAAAAAGCCTGCAAGCGGATCGCTGCCTCCTTCACTTGTTCTGGCTGCCGCACAGCAAATGAAAGTTTTGATAATAAATGACGAGTAACTGACCGGATGAAAGCTTTTCCTGTCTGTAATTGCTTGTTTCAATTCATTGATTTTGTACCTTTAGACTAAGCTTTTATTTATTTATTTTTTACATCAACATTTGTTTTACACATAAAAAGTCGCTGCCGGCACCTAAATAACAAACACTCTTTGACAGACCATAACTCTTCGACTGTTTATGCAATCAGTGTGAATCAGCGGATGTTGATGCGGAAAAAAAGCTGCTTTTCATGTCACCTGTGCACCAAAATGTAACACATTAAGTGTTGCATTCAAGTTTTTAGAATCAGTTGATTTCCATTGATTGTGGGTTCAAAGTTGCTTTTCTCTGTTCCAGAATCCACTGGAGAGATTGAAATTGAGTATGAATGGTCAGAGATTAACTTTAGTCGAAAGAATGTCAAAACTGAAGCTGGGGGGGTTTGTCTCTAATGGGGCGGTGTTTAGTGCTTCCCGGGAGGGGGCTGAGTTCAGCGGGCACGGATGCGACTCTGGATGCGGGCCGGGCCTTCCATGTGGATCTCTCATCGGGTTGTCTTGGTTGGCGCTGAACAAATCATCACGGAAGGTCCGTAGAAGGTGGTCTCCATGGTGCTGACGTGCTCTGAATGTCAAAGTGAAGACATTCAAATAAAGTGCAGGTTTACGTGTTCTTTTGGGGGTTTATCCGTTCGTCTTCCAGAGTTCGTCTTCATACATATGTGATCTTTTCATGTGTAAGACCATAACTTTTCTCACTTTTTCCACATATATTGATATACCACCAATTTTCTTCAATGCACAAAATGTACGTGTCATGACTTCAAAGCGGTAATAGCCCCACCTACTCAGGCTTCTTTTTTTTAAATTTTGTTTAAACATTCTCTTGTTATCACTTTTTGACAAAAATGGACTCTTTCACACATAATATGCAGCAGGCCTGCTTCTCTTTTTTGGACTATTTTCAAATCGATCCGCTGGCACATTATTGTTTACATGATCAGCTGTTGTCACCTAGCAACAACAAAATGGAGATGGCTTTCATTATTATCCAGTATGATAATTCCCCAGCAAGGGAATCCGCAAAACAAACAAACAAAATGTTGCATTCATCATATTTTTTGGCAAAATTGTGCAAAAGTTATGAATTTGTGCACAACTTTTTCTTTGTGGATACATTTCTTTTTGACAGATATCTTACTCCATGAAAGTCAATGATAAACACATGCAGGGCATCATGAAAACGGACTGTACCATTGTCATCCATGTGAAGTAATAGTGAGTTGCACTCATTTATGACATACGGATGATGCTAACCCTTACGCCGCACCCTGGTTGTTAGTAATGTGTAAGTACTGGGGAAACGTTAGTGCCTGTAGGACGCTGACACAAATACACTCTGACTGTCTAATTGTCTGCATGTTGTATAAGTTTTCGCCTGGCGCCCCTACGTTAACATTTTCACTCAACTGGTTCACCGTGTGGTCAAAAACTTTGGTATTTTATGTAGCTAATGGGTTTATTTTGTGGTGAAATTTAGTCACAAAATGCAAACAACACCAGATGCACAAATGTAGGACTTATCAAAATGATGAGAACATTGTTCTGATCATCAACTGGCTGTAAATGTTTCTGCTCTCTTTGAAGCAACATCAATCTCTGTACGAAAATCCTCTTTGCTTTCAATCGGATAATTTTCCTGGAAACACAGGCAGCTTTCTGTCTAAGCTCAATAATCCATGTTCAAACATGTTCTTCATCACTAGGAAACCGTTTGCTTATTGGAGCTTTTTCTGTAACCAGCTTGCGCCATTTTGGATCCAGCTCGTAATGTGGTGCAGATTCCTCACCAGAATGTTCTTTAGCGAAAGCCACCGCATGAACTTTAGAAGCTAAACTAAAGCTAAGCTAAATGAGCATTTCTTGATCGTTGCTACGCAACACAAAAGCTGTAGACACCCGCCGTCTGGACGACTGTGCACTATTAGAGAACGGCTTCTGACCGTAGCGAGGACCTGTTAGATCCTTTGTTTATTTGTAAATTGTACGGCAATTGCAAAAGCAATGTTGCAATTACCGTTATTAATTTATTCTTGATATTTGTGCAAACCTCATGAGAACTAAGTAAATAAAAATGCTTATTAAAATGATGAAATCTGTGAGCCTGTCAGCAGTCTGGTGCTGCTCTAGCAGAGATAAATGGTTTTTACTGTTAATTTGTGTTGCAGAAGATGTGTTGAGATCCTACTTCCTAAAAGTTGTATTTGTCTTGTGACACCAATAGTCTTTGCTGCACTTCCTTTCATCATTGCCTTAAATTACACTGTCTTCTCTGTGTCTCAACTTCATGTCGCTTCTCCAGTTTCATAGTTCAATTACCCCTAATTGCAGGAAATCAAACTAGTATCAACGAGAGTGTGTGCTGGTGACCAGCACTTGATGAGGGGGATGAGACTCGACAAGGTGTCAGGGATTTACAGCCTGACGGCGCCGTGGGATCCACGAGAGCGGAGCGGGGTCCTGGAAATGTGCTGTGAATGATCTGAAACTGTAACTCTGATGAACAATTCATGTTCAAATTAAATGAAAATGACATTCTCAAGGTCTGAAAGTTGCCAAATTCTCTCATAATTTTTAATAACCCTAAAAAAATGAAATTTAACACTACAGCTCTGCCCTAAAATGTACTTTTTATAGATCTAGTTCGGATGTGGGGTAAGATTCCAGTTTATGTAACATTTAAATCACAGTGGAGCTGAAAGAATCACACTGAGGGGGTCGGATGAAATGTTTTATCTATGCCACTGCGCCTCAGCCACCTGCGACCTTTGCCCGCAGGTTCGCTTCCTGCTCTGCCCGCCCATGTGTCAAAGTGTCCTTGAGCAAGACAATGAACCCCACATTTCTCCTGGTGGCCGGGTTCATGCCTTGCATGGCAGCTCGCCCCCCAATCAGTGTACCAATCTATGAAGTTGATGTGATTCGGTCCTGGCAAGAGGGAGAAATCTATAAGTATGAGCATTTAGCAATTAAGGAAAAACTGAAGCTTGTTAAACCAGAGCAGTGCTAAAGGGTGATTATTTCATAGTTATACTTGTATTATTTAACTATTGTTGTGTACATATAAAAAATATATATATAAAACATTGGTCCAACGTTTTACTTGTATGGACGTTTTATTTGAACTCTGCCGAAAACACTTTTTACACTCATGGTGTCCGTGTATGAAGTAATTATTCGTCACTGCTGTGATGTCATCAATGTGCGACTTTGTAGCTATTTACAGAATTAATCCAAAACCAAGGCTTTGTACAAATTCCCACGCAAATCCTCAACTACTAAAGAGTTATCTAGTCCAGGACTATCTAGTGTCCTGAATTTTAAAAGCAATTTGGACTTCATCCTCACTACTTTTTTTTTTTTTTTTTTAACTCCAAATATATTCACTGTCTATGGGAAACGCAACACATTTGGATCCATTTTTAAAATCTAGTGAGCATCAATACTTTCATTTTTCCTCAAGAATTCTGGGAAATTTTCAGGGGACTTGATTCTAGAATTGTGGAATTGGAAAGAACTACAAAATGGTGAATGCACTTTATAGTGAAGGAATTATCATAATACATGTGATAATGACAAAACTATTATTGATTATTTGTATTTGTATTTATTTATTTAGTAGGGACGGATATAAAAACATAGACATACAGCAAAGCAGCAGTCCCATGCCCATATCATCACACTTGTAGCAGAAGCTAATTTGCAGCATTTGTCCCCAGATGGGCTTTTTATACAAAAAAATAATCGTGATAAGACATAAAATGAAGTGACTGGTTACAAAATGACAAAATTGTTTAAAAACAGAGACTTGTTAAGAAGATAATGTAAGATTATTTAAGAGATAAAGGCAGACAAAGTGTACTTTATTATAAATTAAAGGAATACATGGAGGCCCGATCACATCATACAGAAAACTGTGGAATAAGAAATGTGAACATATTTATTATGGCATTAATTAAGAAGTTGTGGTAATATTTTTTGAATTGCTCAGAAAAATGTTCCTACTGTTTTTATGTGTTAAATTAGAGCATTCTTAACCTGATCTTTCTGTGATTTTTCGGAATTATTCCAAAAAAAAAAAAAAAAAATCCCCCTTTGTGGGGCAAAAGTAAAATTTGAAAGTCTATTATAATGAGAAAACCTTATAAAGACTCAAGTCACTTTAACTGCACCACAATGTCACAGATTTCAATAAAAAATAACACAAAATGAGACTTTTCACAGAAATTATTAGGTTTGATTAAAAATTGATTAATTAGTTGAATTAATTACAGGTCGTGATTAATTAGTTAAAGATAAACTTAATCACACGACAGCACTAATTATAAAATCTGATTTTGATGGACTCAAGCCTGTTCGTTTTAAAGCCTTTATTGCAAAAGGTTTGAGATTTTTTGAAAAATTTGCCAACGACTGTCATTAAATCTAACTGGTTAATAAATGAGAATTTTCTTGTTTTTTTTGTCCAGATTCTATAAGAAAAGATATAAAAATGGAGGATTTGCATTCAGACTTCACCAGTATTCAGGTACTGCTGAAAGCCTTCGACAGAAACCTATGCTCTATGTTGAATCCAGGTTGTGAAACTACATATCACATTTTATAAAACTGTCAGAATCAAAGTCTCTGAGAATTGAAAGGGCAGAATTCCCAACTGTTTTTATCCAGAATACTTACTTTTTTCTTCTATCCATAAAAAAAAAAAAAATCATCATTCTGCGGGGGAAAATATCTATAATTATGCATTATCTCCACTTTTTTGGTGAGGCAGAGCAGATTGCAGTGTTTGGTTGCAGGCTTTAGAGCAACCATTGCAATCTTTTCAACGTATTCATCTCCTGATAAAAGCTGCCAAGGTCAAGCCTGTGGGGTATTGCTCAGTGGAAAAACATTATTTGTGCAAAGCGTTGTTTGCCCGAAGAGCACTTTAGAGGTGCAAACTGTCTGGAAAGAGCAGCAGAAGTAGGTAAATTGGAACAATGTTTGGTGCATTAAACGTTCCTAAAAAAAAGTTTGAAGAGCTGATGGCAAGGCAGTGAAGTTGTAAAGAAAAGAAATGGTATTATACCATTGAAACTGTCTTTGCTCCCATTATAGGTACGCTTAAAGCTATCAATGCACTTTGTGAAGTCGGACCAAACAACTTTTGTAACTATATTGACAAATATCTATAATTTATGACATATCAAGAGCAGGTAGGAACGCATCATTTTAAAAATGTTTTATTGTAACTGGGATTTTTTTTTTATTTCAAAGTTTAAAAACCTCCTTGAACCCTGAAGCTGTTTCCACCTATGAAATATATTCATTTTTGATTTTGTTTTCTGCTAAATTCAGGTAAGTCTGGAGCCAAAACCAATAAAGGGTTTAGGAAAAATTCAATCGTATATACTTGTTTTCAGCATTAAAAAAGATGCAATCATCTTAGCATGTTGTTTGAATACAAAAAATAGTTTGTAAATCTAAAAAGTAAGTTTTATTTTTTAATTGGATGCATTCAGACTTTAGAAAATTGTTCCTTTTTATGAATAAATTAAACACATAATTTTTATTTGAAACAAAAAGAACAACTGACATCTGAAGATTGAAAGATTTCTTTCCTCTGCTGGTTACACAAAAGAGATTTTTTTTTTTGTCAACAAACAAAACAGGGAAAGTAGCTCTATCACAATAAATAATGCAAAAAACCAACTAAAAATACATTATATGCTAAAATTTCCCAAAAAATGTCTAATATTTGAATTAAAAAGATAATTGGCTGAAAACATCAAGAAAACAAAGAAATTACTTAAATATACTGCAACTGGGAAATTAAATGATATGAATTAAAAAAAGAAATTCAAATCAGTTTGTTGATGACAAATTTGAATAAACTGAGCCATGGTCTGTAATGCTAAACGGCTAAATAAAATGCTAATTGTTTAATGGATGTGATGAAATTGAAAAATGTAACCTCTCTGACAGGAAGCTAAAAGAAAATTCTCAACGGACGAGCCAATCGTCAAAATCTATCAGGAAATAATTGACGTTAGGAAGTTATTTTATCTCTATCCATCTATATCTGCATCAAACCAACTGACTCTCATTTGGGACTGCTGGAATCATCCCAGCTGTTAGGTGAAGGCGGGGTTCACCCTGAACAGGCCGTCAGTCTGTTGCAGGACCACACAGACACTCACATCTAATGAGGGTTTTGAGACACCAATTCAAACAGGAAGTGTTTGGGGTTTTTTTTTACGGTTTTTTTACAGGTACAACAAAAATGGCGAGAAAAATCAGAGGTATCCAGCAGTACAGTACTGAGCCAGATACCAGTTTATATGAGGAAAGCAAAAATATTCATAGATCTACTCGTCTACAAGTTGATGCGTCACAATGGAACAGAGCAGGATTCTTGTGGCTCTCCATAGGAGCTCTGCTGTCTCACCTATACAAACTTTTTCCAATGTCTTTTTTTGTCTGCTTCTGATTCACAATGATTTGAATAAAGACAAAATCAGAAATGCCATTTTAAGCTTAATTTTCCTAATAAATGCATCAAAAAACCACAAGTGAAAATCACCATCATGTGTTCACAAAGAATAAACACATGAACAACACAAACAACAAAAAAGATTATAACAAAACCTAATTTAATATATTTAAAACACTGATTGCATTACTTTGTTAAATTATCTCAAATCTTGTTGTAGCTTCGTTAGTTGCTTCAATTTGTTTGAACTCATGAAGACACACACAGCTCTAGTAAGCAGGGTTCTGTTGTGTTAAATAGACGTTCATTGTGTGTCGGTTCATTCTAACAAGCGATCAACAATACCACGTTGATTGACGAGATAATTGCTCACATTTACAATTAACTCCTCTTTGTTTTTTGTTTGCTCACATTTCCAGTCACAGCAGCAAACCTCACCTCTCATTTGCTCGCTCGTCCCTCACCAGTTGGGCTTTCTCTCTGCATTTAATGGGCTACTTAATAGGTGTGACAGTTATTTGTTGTATTCCAGTACACTAATGTGGTTGTTCTCAATCATAGCATGAGCAACAACGTGAGTAATGGGCACTAATAATTTCAGTTTATCCCATCAGTTTTGCCCCCTTTCTGTGGAGCACAAACTGTAGGGAGTACATTTTTATGCAGATGATGGAGATGTTTACCCTAATCATGTTTTTTTTGTTTTCTTTGTTGAAGCAAGTTCACTCAGAGAATGAAATCTAAATTTAAATAAATGTCAGCAACTTGTTTTGGATTAGTCTTCGGTGTTTCCACTTCACAGTATTTTAAGTTTAACCCTTTAAAGTTCCCTTATGACATTTTTTTTTATTTAAAAAAAACATTTCCAGTATCATTTTGATTATGAAGTTTATAACTGAAATCCCACAAATTGTCTTAAAAACCGATTTTTCTAGTTGTATTAGAGACATTATAGTTTCTACAACATTTATTTAGGTCATTCACCAAATGGTTTTTTTTTGCTTCTTTAATTTTTTCTTTTTTTCTTTAGCATACTGAATAGAATATTTTCTGACTTTGTATTTAAATTCTTTCCATTTTTTTTCCAGCTGAGTCCAGACTCATATTTTCCTTGACTGATAATAAAAGTCTTCCTGGATAAGATCTTTGGCAAAACTTACACCATTTTTCATGCATATTTTGCAGTTTTTAGATTCTTTCCAGATCGTATCTCTGCATGGCGCTCTCCAGGGGCTACTTTGGTTAAAATGGCGATTCCGGTACCTTTGATGTCTTAGTTTTCTATTTTCTAGAGCCCCTTCAAACGCAGGGTCCATCTCCTCTTGTATCTCTCTTGTTCTTTAAATTTTTCTTTTGTGATTTTCAGTTCTTCTTGAAAATTCTTTAGTTGTTTTTTAGGATATAAATTTTTTTTTTGTTGTTTTCAGAAACTTCTCCTCTTAGCTCCACCAACACCGTGCTCCTCCATCTTTGCAACCAAATCTTCTATTTTCTTTTCTTGTATATCGAACCTTTCAGCCAGTTCAGTAACCACCTCCGGAATCGTCATCATTGTTAGATCCCCTTCTTCAGATTGTTGCTCGTCTTGCTTTTTTTTTTCCTTTTTAGTTTGTTGCTGGACTTTAATTGGAGTGGTTGGTTAAGCCCCTCGTTTGCTAGCATTCCCGGACTTTTCACTCGACATTTCCTCACAATAATCATGATCCAAAAGATTCATAAAGAAGGAGGGAAACTTTAAAAGCAGCCAAGCTAACATTAGTGTATGTGGCACTGAGCAATTAATACCCCCTCTTATAATTTAGTTAAGTTCTGAAACAATTAGTAAAATTTGTGTTATGTCTATCTAAACTCCCGCATGTTTTTGATCAATACTCACTTTTGCCAGCAGAGGGCGCTTGGTGCTCTATGCATTCGTAGCTGGCGCCAGTAGAAGAAGCTAGTCGGAGAAGAAGCTAGTCAGTACCTGATGAGTGACTCTGGAGAGAACGTGACCAACTGTGCTCCAGCTAATGACTGTATATTTTGCAGTTTTTCAAAAATTAAGCTTTGCACCAGGAGTGAGTCGGCTCATCATTCTTAGCCATGTAACACGTAGCAAAACAACGCTGCACAATATTAGCATGTTATCCAACCATACAGTTTTGAGCCAGATGGCAGGTCAGACGAGGAAAATTAAGACGCTAAAAAATCTATTTGTCTGCAAGTGGATGATTCAGAATTGCAGTGGCACGCCCATTTTGGTAGTTCTATCACTAGTTTGCGCATTTTTCAAGCATCTGGTTTTCATCTGCTCCAGATCCAACGTGATTTGAATAAAGAAACATACAGAAAAGCAATTTTAATCATAAATTCTTTTTTACGAAAAAGACAATTTACATTCGAGTGGGTCAAGATTCACTCAAATGAAAATCAAGTTTTTGTTGTTTTTAACATGTTTTTGTCACATTTTATCATAAATAAATGATTAAAAATAACCTTTTCTGAGTATTTCCATATTTCAATAATTTGAAACAAGAGCAAACAAAAAAAATCCCATTTGATAAAGCTTGTAAGTGTGACATAAAAGTGACTACGGCAAGCCACAAGCTCATTGCTCAACTCCAATCTGATGCATCCACTCGCGCTCATCTACAATAGATCATTAGAGGATCAGAGTGGGACTTTAAACTGGACATGTTTTTTTGCCATACTAAATGCTTTTTCTTTTTTGTTTTGCATCCAAACGTGTTTTAAGGACCAACTACAAAACTACAGGTTCATGTACAGATTATATTTGACCAAAATGACACCCGATCATACTTGAAAAGTGTAGATTGCAGTTAGAAGATATGAACAAAACCAAGAAATGTTTCAAATCTTCAAATCATTCAAACGTTGCATCCATGAATAATGAATCTCCATAACTGGCATGTTGATGTATTTGACATGGTATTGTTTATGTGCAACTTTACATTTCCTGCTCTGTGTTTGACAGCAGAGGGTGTTTGTGTACGCTTATGAAAGCCGCAAGGAGTGCATGTGATTATGTACATGAATGCATTTGCACAGGCACCTCTGTGTAAGCCGCCTGCGCACACACCCACGCCACAGCTGCATAAACAGAGCCATCGCACATTAGCTCTATCAGCTGCAGGACTGCAGTACATCAACCAAGCCTCTGATGAGTTCTGCTAACCCCGTGGAGGGAGGGAGGCAGGGAGGGAGGGAGGCTTTCTTCCGAGCTTGTAATGGCTGCTGTGGTGGGTGGGGGTAATTACGGCTGAGCGTTGGCGCTCTGACAGACCTATCTGAGCCCACCTGTGGAGCACAGCGCTCTCTGCCTCTGAGCTAGCCTGTCAGTGTCCGGTAAGCTCTGCAGACGAGCAAACAGCCTTCCAGCTAAGAGGAACCTTCAGCTGAAGATGTCACGCAGGCTGTGGGGGGGTGCTGCTGCTGCTGCTGAGAGGAAAAGGGATTTGAGGAGGGCACAGATGAACAGCAACAGCTAACAAATAGAACCACAAACTACCATTAGAATTAAATGTAACATTTAGTTTTGCATTGGACAATCAATATGTATATTCAGTTTTTTTCATAAAGTTGTACATACATTAAATATATTTGAAAATTAATATTTTCCAAAAATTATGGCATTAAATATGTGTAATTGAGATATTTGTGACTTAAAAAAAAATAAAGAGTTGAAGATTGTCTGATTTTTGTGAGCATATCAGTGATTCACTGAAACAAAAGACTTATCTAGAATGTGCTATGTGCTCGTCATCAGTATGAAAACAAGACGTTTGTCTCGTTTACTTTATAATGATCATCTGGGACTTTCACACACCTTTTTCTCCTCAGCATTCTCAGGTATTAATGAGGAATTGCTCAACAACATCAGCTGTAAACTCTGGTACCAAACGCCGCGGGCTAATCAGGCGTGAGACATTGTTAATGAGACAGGCCACTTCGGAGTATCACACCATTTGCTCGCTGATGTGCACACATAACAGTAATGCCCTGCGCTGTCCAGTCGAAATCACAGCTTAATATTCAGGACCCAACATCGACTCACAATACCGAGCTTGATGCCATTGTCATTACACACCTTGTTTGCTTGGGCGAAGCCTCCCGGGAGCACATTTTGTCTGGAAAAATCAAAGATGCAGTCTGCTGTGGTGTATTGAAATGTGGGGGCTTCCGCTTCTCCACGTTTTTGTTTGTCTGGGTGACCTCAGCTGTACCTAACAGCTCATTTAGCACCTGGGGGAAGAAAAAAAAAAAAAAAGAGCGGGGCGAGCGCTGTATACCAGCTGTCTGTTGTGTCCTGCTGTTTGCCAGGAAGCTCAGTGGGTGACTGCTGGCTCCTGTAAAGCAGAAAGCTGCTCTGCTGAAGTGCAGCTCCCAGTCACAACAGTGTGCAGAACACGCTGAGCAGAAACGCACAGGAGCTTGGGTAGCAAGGAAAACTGGGAAACCATCGCCACCTCTGCACAAAAGCATCTGTCTGATTTTACATCCAGCTCTTTACAAAGCGCTTGATAGACAGGATTTATTAAAATCCAATTATGATCCATTTGTTATTTGCTCTTTATATAACTGAATAAAACTGTCTGGTTTCTGAAGTCTTTTTCAATGCAATTACACCAACATTGATGGGCATTACAAGACAATAGAAGCAAACTCTGCTAATTGCAGGCTTAAACTTGCCTTTCACACTTTTAAAAACTCAACTGATAGGAGCCATTGGAGAAACGCAAGTTATCTCTCTGAATATATGAAATGCAAAAGTAAAGTCCAAACTGTACCGTATTTATGCACTAAAAGCCCTATTTAAAAAAAAACAATGCACCTTATAACCTGGAAGGGCTTATTTTACAAGTTCCAAATAAGGTATCTGGGTCTTGAATAAGCTAACGTGGCTAAGGAGTGTCGAAATGCTTTGTTTTTTTTTTTTGCTTGTTGCTAACAAGCTGGGAGTTAACATAGTCACAGTAACGTTTGTTTTGGTGGTATTAGTCTGTTTTTTAATGGGTTCCGAACAAGGCTAGCTGTTATTGTGAATAAGCTAATGTAACTAGGGTTCAGCGGTGTCAGACTTCTACATGTTGCTAACATGGTTGGAAGTTGACATAGTCACAATGTTGCTTGTTTTAGTTGTATCAGTCTGTTTTTTACGTGTTGCAAACAAGATTTGTTGGCGGTTTTGTGATGGATACACTAATGTGGCTAAAGTTTCTAACACTTTTTAAACATGGCTAATGCACAGCATTTCACAAACAAGAATTTTTTCTAAAGTCTTGCTGATTTGTGGACTTGTCTCTGACTCTTGTTCACCACAATGTGCCTTTTAGTTTTATAAATGACATTCCTTCATTAAGATCATTCATGCACCCTATATTGCAGTTTTGCTCTATAGTGTGGAAAATATAATTCTCTTCTTGTAAGCATTTTACAGCAATTTAAAAATGAAAACATAAAATCATTTTTATTTTGAAGTTATTTATATATGTGCATCACATACTAAATATTGTGAATTTCACTTTTTTTTAAGATTAAGATATTAAAAAATATAAAAATATCGTAAAATAACTAAATTGAATCCTTAGAAAAGTGGCCAAATTAAGTTAAAAAAACAGCATCATGTTGTAATGAGAACATTAGATCATATTATTGCTACGAGTCAAGCATCATAAATCAGTTCTGTGTAACTTAATCAGGCTTTGATACTAAATTCAAATGACTGCAGTTCATTAGTAAAGCTGGCAAACAGCTTTGACAGTAATTGATCCAATAAAAAGAAAGTCGATTCTGATCATTAAAATAGAACCTGAATCGCATAAAGAAACCCTCTGTGGGGTTGTTAAAATTAAACAAAATGAAAAACGTTTTATGATTTATATAACCATGCTTATACTTTTGTTTGGAAGTATTTAGTGTAAAAGCCAAAGCTTTGATGGGAATATGCAAACTGCCCTTATACTTTTGGTCAGTGGAAATACTTAAATATTTCAGCTTTAGTTTGAAGACTTTAAATTGTTTTACAAACAAGTTATGAAATGATTCATGTAAATATAAGTTTTTATATATTAGCTTAGGAAAAATTTAAAATACAATTATTTTATTAAAAGCAAGTCAAAAACTCAACTTTCTGTCAAAATTAGAATTTAAACTATGACATAACAAATAATAGAAACCCCAGAGACCTGACATTCTATTAAACTTTACTTTAAAATAGGGAAAAATGTTTTATACTAACTACTAGAATAAAATGAGAAGTATGACTGAACTGATAGATAATGGACTGGAGGAGATCTTTATTTTGAATTAACTCAAAACTATGTGCAATTAAAAAAAATAAGGTCAAGAATTACTGTGGATACTACAAAAATGTTCATCTTAAACTGAAATTTTTTTGTTTGAATTTCCAAAAATTGTCCCAATATTATCAGATGTAAGAAAGCGTGCATGTGAATTGCATAGATTAGTAAAACAAAGTATCATCCATGAAAAACTGTTAATCTACAATGATCCTTTCATGTTCTTATTTCTGTCACAATTATGCAAAACAATAAAGATCAATTATATCTTTAAAATAAACCTACTCTGCCTCTTTTGTGAGCATTGCAGGTAAACGAGTGCACACACCACCTGGGGTAAATCCCAGCATGCATCTGGCCTTTGGGGCCCCTGCGGTGAGCTCCTATTAGCATATCAAAGACCATTTTGGAGCAGAGAGAAAAGACGAGCCAACTCTTCAACAGCCTCTCCATCTACTTTTCTCCATGAAGCCATTTGAATATCTATGGGAGGAGATGAGGATGAATTTAGGAGAGAACGCCCCTCCCTAAATAATAATAATAAAAAATTAAAAAAAACGTACACACACAAACACCGTTCAAATTCAGGTGTGCTTGCACATGCAAATGTCATTGTTTTGATTTTCTATGATTTCTTTCTCTCTTTGTGAAGTGAGGCAAACGGTGATCCAGCGTGCGTCTCTGGGCTTCATGAATATTCCTATTCAGTTCCAGTTCGGGTTTCAGACACCTGTGCAGCCTGCGACTAAAAATACTGCCATTGCAACTGTTGTTATCTCTCTCCGCTCTGCTCAGCCGCACACTACAGGCAAAGCTTTTAATGATGCTTTTGGAATGGAAAAACATTTTGAAATAATTTTTCAGTAAGAATAGCAGTTGAGTTTGGGGTTAAGGTTTAAGACGATTACAGCAGATCCTGCAGTCAGGACAGACTCACTGGACACAATTAAAACTAACAACGGATACTTGGAAAAAATGAGCAATAAAGGCCAAAAATGTGATTTAGTCATGTTTATTAGTGGAAATACGAAGATAGAATTGAGCTGGGTAATATAATATACAGAACAATGCAAAAACGATTTATCTTCAAAGAAAAAAAAAAGTATAATTTAGTCTTATATATACTTTAGTTTTTGTATTTTTTAAGAATTGTTTTAGTGTTTTTTCCTCTTCTTTGTAATAAAATTGTCTTTTTTTTAGAATAACAAAGTAATCTAACAATACAGTTTCTATTTTTGTAACACCTTTACAGACACTGAATAATAATCCTGGTGCATTACTATGAGTTGATTTCATAAACCGTGTAACTGAAAGCACCACCGGTTGTTGGTCAACCATAAAGTCTGTTTTTGTCTGATGTAAACTGGGTGGCCAAGGTTGTTTCACGCACAAGCCAGGACACCCATCCTGCAGACACAATCACCAAACAATTGGAAAAAGTCTCCAGGTAGAGAACTACAAGAACTATTTCCAGAATACTGTCTGAGATTGTGATTTTTAATTTTACTTTTTATACATTTTAATTGTTTACTTTTGTTACAAGTTTGGGCTACACTTATTGCTGTCTGCTGATCTGCAGAAAATATTGAAGGTTACTTTCAAGTACATGTCTATTTTCCTCATATTCCACACACTTCTTCTTCAATTAGGCCTTCACTTTGAACCTGTAGCCAAATATCCCACCATCTTCTCAGCCAATCACAATCAATCTTGTCACCTTTAAATTTTTAATAGTTGTCTCTTTGAATTCTAGATAGTTCTCTACCCACTTCTCCACCAGAATCAATGCTCTGTCATGGTCTGGCCCTTCACCACCATCAGAATCTAGAATCATTGGTCAAATATAACCAGAAACTGAATCTATCAGAGAAAAATACAAAACACGAACTGTTAAAACATTTATTAAAAAAATGTGAAAAAAACAAGGACATCAACCTTGGTTTGTAGCTGCCAATTCAAATCTTGTCAAAGTGTTTTCTAGTTTTGATTAGATCCATTAAGCTTTTATTTTTCCCTCTATGCTTTTGCCATTTGTAGAATTGCTCTCTTTTGCAGATTAAAAACATCTTGACATGGGATGGAAGAGGATTAGTGCCACTTCAGGACCACTATAATGTAGCTGCTGCCAAAGCAACCTTATCTCCCGCCTCCCTCATAACAAACATGCGCTCTCTTAATTAGAGGCACGTGGCCTCCAATTTTCAGTGGGTTTCTAATCCTGAGGCCCCGCCACTGTGCAGTGGTCGAAGCAGAGGATAATGGAGAGGACACAAAGTCATTTGATAAGCAGCGTCGAAGATTTATGAGACACCTCCTCAAGTTTGGGCAACTTGAAGGCTTCGTGCTTTTAAAGAAAATTTGAAAATGTATTCATATTTTGTATAATATATTTTTGCACGTTTCAAATGCAAATAAAATATAACATTACCTGCGACAATGTAAGTGTAAGTGATGTGCTAAATATGCCAGAGCTAATAGCTGAAAATGCTGAAAATGATAGCCCTAAATGCTCAAGCTAATAGCTGAAACGCTAAAGCTGAAAGCTTATAGAAATATTTGCTAAAAAAAATAAAATTGACAAATGTCTGATTATGACAAAACGGCTACTATTCTAAAATCTTAGCTAAACTCCAAGTTTGTGAAAAGAAAATGTAATTTTGACAGAACAAATAGCATGCTAAAATATTAGCTAAAGTCTAATTTTGCCTAAAAACATAAACATCTAAATTTTAACAAAAAAGCTATCATAATGCTAAAATATTAGCTAAACTAAAACTTTGCCAAAAGAACTTTAAAACAGTGTTTTTTTTTTAATGGCTAGCATAATGCTAACATTTTAGCTAAACTCCAAATGTGCCCAAAGAAATTCAAAAAAGTCTAATTTTGACAAAAGAGTTAGCATAATTCTAAAACATTAGCTAAACACCAAATTAGCCTCGAAAGTGGAAAAATGTCTAAATTAGCCAAAAACAGCTAGCATGTTGCCAAATTCAAAGCTAAATTCCAAATTAGCCTAAAAACCCAGTAGTTGCTGAACATTTTAAAGTTTAAATACTGTCTTTTCTTATTTTGCTCTATATTCCAAAAATTATGTATTTTATAAATACCAAAAGTACAAGCAGCAATGTTCTGAATGAGGTGAACATTTTGATACAAAGCAGACATAAACTGCTAAAAGTCTGAGTGTGTTTTTATGAGCGGAACATTTAAAGAAGGGAGCAGGAGAATTAATAATTTGTGAATGCTGTAAATCATTCACATGGCTCCATGTTTTTCTTGTTATATATTTGCAAAGAGTAAAATAAGAATCAAGTCTTTCACATTAAAGAACATAATGCATTTAAAAATATTAAGAACTAAATTTACATGTTTATTTTCCTCAGAAATATCTGCAGAAATACAGAGAGCAGAATTGCAGAACTACTGCGTACTGATTGTAGCAAACACAGAACAATTTTCTATTCTCACTTTGCTGGACTTTCATTTTTTTAACCTGTTTTTGTGGTCATCTGCTTGTATTTTAATTGGATTTCATTGCAGGAACTTTTACAAACTGAAAAAGTTAGAAAGAAAAAGTTTAAATTTGAGCTTTTTTATCTAATTGGTTTTTGTTGTTCAGAGCAACAACTTGTCCTTTCTTTTCTTTCTCTCTAAATGAGCCAAACTTGGTGAGATTTCAAAATTGCTCAAATGGTTAAATTTGGGTAGATTATAGAAGAAAAACATGACAATTTTGTGGTTGAATTGTTTTGTTCATAACATACATCAAAGAACCCTTTTCCATCTTTTGATCATAAAGTGTTCATGCATTTCCTTTTTTCTGTAAATTGCATATCCGCAGGTTTTTTTTAGCTTCACCATAAATACATTTCGGTAAGTTCAAAAACAAAGAAAAACAGAAGGAAGCTGCTCCTGATGTTTCTCCGACTAACAATAAATGAGGAACCTGAGTGAGCAGTCACGAATCATGAAAGAGTCCCGGTAAACAGCAGGAGATGCGCTGAGTCACCGCGACACTCCATCAGAAAAGACGACAAGAACCAGACAGAGGCTAACTGCTGCTTCTGTAACGCCGCATTGCCTTCCTGGTGTCTTCAAAAAATACAAAACATTCATTTTAATGTAAAGTATAAGAACAGCTTTGTGTCATCTCTTTGTCTTTTCTTATTTCAACCTTGCAGTGGACAGGATTTTAGTTTAAACTTGTATGAATGTGAAAGTCGTGACAAACCATATTCACTTGGGACAGTTTTTAATTCTGGCAAAGACAACTTTGAGTTTCAACACTGGAACGTGACACTTTGCATTGGTAAGGCTGAACTAAATTGTGGAAAAATTACTAAACAAGTGGGTGTTGGTTATATTTATCAGTGGTCTCCAACCTTTTTCAGCCCACAGACCGGTTTAATGTCAGACAGTATTTTCTCGGCCTGTAAAGGCTGAAGTGGGCGTCTTTTTTTTTTTTTTTTAAGGTTCCTGTTCCACTTAACTTTTAAGGGTGAAGTTGATCTATACCCACTGTAAAATATCTACAGCTGCCTTAAATTTGATTTGTTCACTGGATTGTATGTAGGAAATGTGATAAAGATTTTCACCAAACCCATAACTGTCAAAATAAAAGCTAAAAAAAATCTGACGCCAACTTCAGCGTCGTCCGATTTTAAAGCTGCAATGGATAGAACTTTTTTTTTTAAACGGTCACTAAAAGAAATATTTTCTAAATATTATAATAAACATGAATCCACCATTTGAACAACTTTTATAGCAGAAATAACTTTTATTTTGAAGTTGAAGACTCTTCATCTGTTTCCTCTCTTTTCCACATCAGTTTCCCAATAAGTTTGTTTTTTGCTAGCTTGGGAGTTTCAATTTAACGTTTACGCTTTAAGAACGCACCGGATAGATTTTTGATCCGTGATCAATCTCGACATGCGTCAAGATTGAGTTGCATGTCGTAGAAGGAATCCAGTTGCTTTTCAAAATAAAATTTCCTTTAGAACCATATTAGAAATTAAAATGAGAAAATGATTTGTACCATGACCCGGGTTGGGATGCTATTTATAGGACAGGAAGCACCCGCCGGGATTTGAGCCACTGAACAATTTGAACATCCATCTACCCTTCTATCTATCCATCCATCCATCATCACAACCCGCAACAATGTATCCCTCCCGGCAGCCAAAGATGAATTTAAAAGCTCACAGCTTTAACTCCACCACATCTGACCCGACCATCTCGATTCCAGTCAGCCTGAACCCAAACAAACGTTTACAACCAACATTATGATCAGTTATATGATCCCTTTTACTTTGACTGTTATGTCCTTTTTGGTTTTATCAGCATGCTACTTGCCTCATTAACTTTGTTACTGCAGCGGTAAATTTGATGATGGCCCTCATATAAAACACGGACTGGATTGGTGTGAAAAAGTCACCGCAAATCTACACAATTTGAAAGGAATCCGAGCTGTGCCGGTCATGTTTGCATCAGCAACAAAAGGCCTCCTCTGCTGCACTCGGAAACATCCCTTTTATTGGTTTTATTTTGAACCTGTCATTGTGATGAAGTATGTTAATATTTGTATTTTACAGTCATTGATGAAACACTGCATGAGGGAGAGGATGGATGGTTTTGTCGCAGGCTTGTTGTGTTTCACTTTCTTTACCTTTTAAAGCCTAAAATAAAAAAATTAAAAAAAAAGATTTTTGCTCCCTCGTCTCTGCCTCCCCCTCCTACAACGTGGCTTTGATTGGTCATAATTGTCTCCTGTTTGCAGCGAGGTATCGATCACCTGGATAGACCCTTCATTCTGACCGTCTCCTCCAGCAGCCTCCTGACTTTTCCCCCTCTTTTTCTCTTACCACTCTCCCTTTCTATTCCAGACCTCGCTCCACGCTGTTTGATAAGCACATTGAATGGCAGGTCTTCATCGCTACACTCCAACTATTGAATCAATGTGGGGAGGAGGGGGGGTGCAGAGGCTCAGCAGTCTATTTATCACTAAGATGGAGGAGAAAGGCAATGATAAGAGATGACAGAGGGAGAGACAGATAAAGGCTGAGAGGGAAGGAGACAAAAAAAAAAAAAAACTGGCGGCACATCTGTGAAGGTGCCGGTCCCCTTATCGTTTTCTGCCTGTTTTTTTTTTTTTTTTTTACCTAAGTGTAACTAAAGAATGCACAGCACAAATGACAGTAAGGGATTTTGTTTGGCTGCTTTCACAAAACAGCTTTTAAAAAGGATGATTACCTCTCCACTCTATCCAAAATGTCCTTGTAAACTGTTGTGGAAATGTGTAAAGTTGGAAAGTTTTTTTTCTTTTTGTCAGGTCAAGATAGAGGACAAGCGTGCCCCAAGCAGGCCCCTCGCACACTGCTTAAAAAAGTTTAAAAAATAAGAAATCCATACGACAAACCTGCATCAGTTACTAACTCAAGTATTTTTTGTAATAAATTGTAACTTCTTTAAAGTAACGCTCTCAACCCTGTAACATGTAAATATCATGTTCAATCAACCCAAAATTAAATGTTGTCATGTGAATCATATGATGTGCACAAGAACTGCTATAGAAAAACCCATTTACAAACTATTTTTAAATTATTAACAATCACTAAATTAATAAACTATTATTTTTAAATAATCAACATTTTTTCTGAATTTTGATAATAGATCTAAATATGTAAGGACAAAGTCTGAAATAGTGTTAAATCTACTTACATAGTCACATGATTTATTGTTACTTGAGGATTTCTAATAACCTGAATCTATGTTGGAAAGATATAAATATCTGGTTAAGTTACGAACCGGATACTGATAATACATGTAAAGGAAATGGTATGGTCGAACCAGGGTGGGATTATATAAATTCGCTTCCTCCCACTCCGTTTTAGTGTGTGTGATATGTCTTTATGGATATAAAAATTCTGATGATTGATTGTATTGCACATGATTTTTTTTCTTCTTGATTGCTATAAATAAAACATTTCTAATCTAATCTAATCTAATCTAATCTAATCTAATCTAATCTAATCTAATCTAATCTAATCTAATCTAATCTAATCTAATCTAATCTAATCTAATCTAATCTAATCTGATTTTCTAAAATGTTAGTAATTGTGTGATCTTTCACCAAAAAGGAAAAATAAAACAACTTTCAGGACAAAGTCTGCAAACATAAAGCCTTTCACTCATCCAAATGGGTATCAGTACTTTTACATTTCTGCTTCATCGTTCTCTCATGCTGTAAACGTATCCAATCTGAAGGGTACTCACGTCTGCCACTCCGGCCTCCAGGATGCTGACCTTAGCTTCTTTCTCTACAGCGGCTTTCTGCTTAACTGCAAACAGAGAACAAGAAAAACTTAAGTGAACCCTGTTGTTTCTCAATAAAAGCAAAATTAAACACTAAAAATATACACCAAAAGTTGGAAAGAAAGTTGATACCAGCAGATTTCTGTCACAACACAAAGTTAGCTGGCGCATCACTTTTATTTGTGTGACATTTAACAAATCTTTAGTGTCTGCAATAATGTGCTGTATGCAACCATGTCTGCATGATTTCTACTATTTATCAGTGGTGCTAGTTCTGCAAAACAAGCTTTTACACTCCTTGCTCGGCTGATTTGTGGAAATCAATGCGTCTTTTCTCCTGCCGAGCTCTAACTCAAGACAGAGAAACGCAACCAGCAGCACATTTATCTCAACGCTCTGGAGGTGAAGCTTAGTTTAAATTTCAAATGAAAAAGAAGAAAATCTCAGCATTTTGCTAAACCGACAAATGTTGCATTCAAAGTTACTTGGGAGTTGGAAAAAGAAAATGCTGCTGATACAAGAGACAAAGCTTTTGATGTTTCAAAAAGGACACATTAATTTACGATAGACATTTTAGATTTTTCAGGAAAAAACAGCAGTTTTCCTTGAAAAACAACAGTCCGTCTTCATAAAAGAGTAAGTTCTTTTAACATTTAAAACCAACAACAATAACTATGAATTAGCTTCCAAGATTTTCTAGTAAAAGTTAGCTGGAAAAGTGCTTCAGTTATGCCACTTTAACATCTATATAGACAGGCCTATAGAGTTTTTTTACCTGAATATTTTGGCTGCATTTTTTTTTTAATATTGATTACTGTTGTCCGCAATGCAAACCAGACTTAAAAGCCTTCATTGTTTTCAAAAAACAACAATGCGTCTTGTAATCCGGAGTGCTTTATATATGGATTAATTCTGATGCAAACAAGGTCAGGTGTTGTAAACATGCTAAATATGCTGTGCTACCATGTAGTGGTGACTTACTATGTTCTATTGGGAGTTAGCATACTCACAGTAATGTTTGATTTCGCTAAATCCATATGTTTTTTTTAATGAATTGCAAGCAAAGTTGGGACTTACAGGTATTGTAAATATGCTAATGTGGCTAACATGCAGCAGTGTTGGACTGTGTTGTTATTACATGTTACTGCCAATGTTACAATTTAGCGTAACCACAGAAAGGTTTGTTTATCTTGCAAACAAAGTTGGGAGTTACAGGTATTGTAAATATGCTAACGTGGCTAGCATGTAGCCGTGTCGGACTGTGTTATTTTTACATGCTACCAAGTTGTGTTGTGTTGGTAGTACCAACAAGGTCAGGTTTGTATGTGATTCACAGTAACAATTGTTTTATCAGTATCAGTCTGTATTTTTACGTGATGTAAATAAAGTTGGGAACGATGGGTATTGTTAACATGCTAACATGGCTAACATGTAGCAGTGTTGGATTGTGTTATTTTTTATGCTACTAACAAGGTCAGAAGTTAGCATAGTCACAATAATGTTTGTTTCAGCAGTATCAGCCAGTTTTTTTTTTTCATTTTACTTCAGAGTACAGGTTGGACTACGCTAGTGTGGTTAGCAGTGTTTGAATGTAATGTTTTTCCGTGTTCCTAACAAGTTCGGGAGTTAGCATAGTCAGTTTGTTTTAGCAGTATTAGACTGTATTTTTACATATTGCAAACAAAGTTGGGATAACGAGTATTGTGAATATGCTAGGTGTGTTGGATTGTTTTATTTTTACATGCTAACGAAGTTGGAAGTTAGCATAGTCACAGTAAACAGTTTTTGGTTTTACATCTTGCAAACAGAGTTAGAAGCTACACATAGAAATATGCAAATGGAGCTAACATGTTGCTGTGTTGGACTGGGTTGTTTTTACGTGTTCCTAACAAGGTTGGGTTGGTGTATTCACAGTAACGTTTGTTTAAGTGGTATCAGTCTGTTGTTTTACATGTTGTAAACAAAGTTTGTAATTACAGGTATTGTAAATTTCTAATATGGCATGTTACAAGCAATATGAACACACTAAATAAAGTCAGATTTGATTAAAAAACTTTTCTCTCGCCTAATGTGCCGTTTGGTTCAATGCTTCTTAAGTAGACCTTTGACATAAGTTTCAAAATTACACTATTTATTGATGGTGTGCCTTTTAATCCAGTGCACACTAGAAGTGCAGAAATGTAATAATCTAAAACTAAAACCCCAGATTTCAAGGGAAAGTGTATTGTGATCTTAGGAACTGTTCTTAAATCTACCCTCTAGTGCAGGGGTGGGCAAACTACGGCCCGGGGGCCACATGCGCCCCCTTAAGCTACTTAATCTGGCCCTCCAAATCAAAATACATTGAATCAGAAACCCTAATTATTGTTTTATTTTCATTGTATTTCTGGTTTCTTCTCATGAATGGTGTTGTTTCTCTGGCGTTCGTGTTTGTTTTTTTCTGAGTCAGAAGGTGATTTTTCGGATTTCTTTGAGTTCACATTTTCCTCTGAAGAACATCAACCCAAAAATCTAAATTTAGAAATTAAAATGGCCAAATTTTCTGTTTCTAAATGAATGTATGTGAATTTTAATCCAAATTAAAGCATGTTTTTCTCTAAATTCCATATTATCTTTTTAGTTTATGAGGTTCATTACTAGGGATGTCCCGATCCGATCACGTGATCGGAAATCGGGCCCGATCACGTGGTTGAAGACTCGATCGGAATCGGGCTCCGTTGTCCGATCAGGATCGGATATTTCATTTATTCTTCTTATAATCAGCGCTTTATATTTCAATCTTATTATTCCGGATAAATCCTCCACTAGAAGTCTGCATGTCAAGAACAGATCACAAAATGTTATTCCCGGAAAACGCAGCAGAAACCGGCAACAGTTTGGCCAGAGGACTGATGTAAAGTTAGCTAGCTAGCCGATCACGGATTCAGACTTCCGGGATCAATAACTCTTTTGAAAACGCTTTAAACTGACAGCTAGTGTCTCTAAACAACAACCTCTAAAGGCATTTCAACAGAAAAAGACAGAGTTTTGTTTCTTTTTAATGTTAAGCTCTTCGTGCTGCAGACAGATGCTAACCGGCAGCTGCTAACTGCTACATGCTAGCGCCATGATTTAACTCCTTAGGACCCGAGCTGTCCTTTGATATGCCTGTTTTATTTATCTGAAAGAGAAATAAAAGTAAAGAAAATTAACTACTCTGATAATAAAACCGAAATGTGATGTCTTAAGAACTTAAAAAGACGCACATAATCTAAAAAACAAACAAACGAATAAAATTAAAATTATAATTATATGAGTTAGTCATGAACACTCATCAAATTCATGCTAAAACCCACATAATTTATTTTTAAGAATTCTAAATTAGGACAGGAATCATATTTGGTCAAAAATGTTCAATAACTAAAGATATTAAAGTCAAAGTCACTAAACTTTCTCACATGACTAATTATCACTTATATAACAAGAAAATGTTTTTTTTTTTCTAGTTTATATTTGCTCTAATTTTACTTGTTTATTAAAGCTACTTCACTGAAGTGTTTTATTTAAGTTTCTAATGATAAAATAATGTTAATGAAATATAAATAAGGGACAAGACAAATCTGTTTATTCAATTTGTTCATGTTTTAAATGTGTTACAAAAGTATCGGATCGGGACTCGGTATCGGCAAATCCACAAAATCCAATGACTCGGAATCGGATCGGGCCCAAAAAAACCTGATCGGGACATCCCTATTCATTACCAAATCACTCCTTCCATCTGCTCCTTGTCCGGCCCTTATGACAAATTTTAGAACCCTTTCTGGCCCACAAATCAAAAAGTTTGCCCACCCCTGCTCTAGTGTCAATGGCTGACTTGTAAAACATAAGGTGAGTGACTAGTGTGCTATTGTGAATAGAATGGAAAAATAATTACAGATTTTTTTTGTGTTTGTCTCGTTATGTACATGTAGATAAAAGACTTAAATGTATGCTGATGCTGATTGGGGTTCAAATAGCAACATGCAGCAAAAATAACAATATAGTAATAACTACCTACCATTAGTCACATAAATCTAAATATAAGAAACAAAAACTATTAAGAAGAATGTAAACTAGAGTTGGGGCAGAAACAAAATAAATTGTAGCGGTAATTAATTTTATGTTTTTACTAATAAGGACAGCAAGCAGTACCCAACCACCAGGTCTCATGCGGTCATGGTCCAGAGGTCATGCAGTAACTAACATGCTGCAAGGGGAAAAATGACTAAAACAATTCTTTCTACTATCAGAGCCTAAAAAAAGATGTTTTTAATTGATATATCAGCCTCAACATATGAAGCGCTATTTTCTGCAGTGACCAAAATGAATCTTTTAAGCCGCTTCTTTTACTTCTAATAGAGGAGTTTGTTGAAGAGAAATTAAAATAAAAAGTATTTGCAGTTTATGTTTCAAAGTTTGTTTTCATGCACCTTCTGAAAATATAATCTACTGGGAAACAGTCTGTGGTGTATAAATGGCCAGTGACCGGAGCTTTATGGCATTTCCTTTAAAGCAAACAGTTTTCAAACACATTTTTCAACCTATTTTTTATGCATTAAATGTACTTTTTTTTTTTTTGTATTTTTTTTTGCTTCACTTTTCAGACCTGGAGGCTGTATGTTTGTAGCAGTCTGTCTGACTTTGATGGCAATAACTCAGAGATGAGGTTTAAAAAAAATATGCTTGTTTCTCTTTCTGCTAAAATAAAAGCTGTAAGAGTCGGTTAACACATTTTGTATCTACACGTACATCAATATAAACTTACTTTTCTTTTTCATATCTCATTTGAACTACTGACAAAGTGCTGACAAACTGTCGTTTTACATATGTTAGTTTATTAAATCTAGTTTCCTCTCTTCCCAGGGTTCTCTGCATCTTTTCTATATGTGCTTATTGCAGGCTGCTAGAGCTTTGATTGGTCAGTTCATACTTATAGTCACAACTGCTCTTATGGGTAGATACAGGCTGTCTGCTGGTGAAAAATGGACAAAGCCGTATGGGGTTCCACAGGTGATGCCACAAAATACTATTATCATACACCCCTCGGTGAATTATCTTGCACACCTCGTGTGTGTAGCATTTATTCACAATTAGTAAGCAACCAGTACTCGCACCTGACTAACGACGAGAGTGAGGCGTAAGGGTACCACACGACAGCACTTCAGAAGTACATGCAACTTACGTTCTCCATAGAAATACTTCACAATACAATTACCAAACGCACGACTATGTTATGCTCCTTTCATTTGTCCCTTGGGGGTGGCCGCACGAGCCTCAAGGGAACTGCGAGACACACCTGGGCTCCAGTAAGACAACGGTCACATATCCCAAAATACCCCTACGTGGCGACCTGAATGCAACTCTTCCAGCTAATTCCGTTGGTGCCTGCGCGGCCACATTTGTAATCAGGAGGCGGCAGTTGTATTTTTACACACAACTGAGGTTTTTTAAGAAAAAGTTACAATTTTAGACGATTTTTAGACATTGGTCAGTGGCCGCCTGGACACGTTTGGAGGTTGCCTGGTGGCAGTCCAGTGACAGGCGGGTTACAGGTAGAAGCCGCCCAATAACTGACTGATAGGAGGGTCTCTAAGGTCCCCAAAATCTTCTAAAGCAATTGACATGGACAGCCGCTGTCCAGAGATATTTATATATCATCCAATCAGAGCTGCTGCTGGATGGTCATACGGCTGCCACCGTCCTGTGGACACCCAGCTGTAGCCCAATTTTGTAAAGGCGTCATCCCAGATGCCTGACTGTTGCCTAACTGCCGCCAACTACTATTTTCAAAAAATTAGGTGCCAGCATGAAATCATGACGATTCTGTAGAGAACTTCCCACTGGGTGATGGCAGGTATATTTGTTACCGTAGCTGCTCCTGTCCATGACCCTCGAGAGGTCTGGACTACCCGAAAACCCCAGACAAGGTGTTTTTTTAGAGAGATCAAGCTTGTCCACAGGACAGCCCTCTTTATGTATCTCTGTTCATTGTACAGAAGGTGGGATTGCATGAGGGTTTCTATGGTAACACAAGTTATCTGTTCTTACAAAATACTTTATTTTTTCAGCTTTTGTAGATTGCAAACTTTCAGTAATTCAGCAATCAATCTTGAAGAGATGAAGACATTTGCAAATATTTTTATTGTTTATCTCATATTTGAACATTCTAAAATGTTAATTAATCTGCGTTAATAAACAATCTGTGAGTTGATAAGGTCACTGATGCTTCCAGGTTGTCTTCTTGCAAACACAAACATTGTCAAACGAAGGAAAAAAAAGAGCCCTTTCACAAGACTAAATCAAGATTTCACAACCAAACAAGCTATTACTGTTGCGTCTCTTCACTTTATGAACCATGAATTTTGAACCTGACCGGCTGCAGGAGAAATATTATAGCACACATCCACACAAATAGAATTAAAGTCTCTTTTTTCCATCAGCCTAAAGGGAGGCAAACGGAGAGCTTGAATTGAAATGCACGGCAGAACACAAATTAAAGCCAGAACAAAATGTTATGAAAAAAGGAGAGCATGCATAATTACATTCACTTCACTTTGCATCTGAATAACAGCGGTGTGGAGACAGAGAGCGCATCTCCTTTGTTGACACACCAGGCAGATGAAGGATATGTAAATAGCTTGTCTTGACTGTGTCATATTCTTTACCATTCAGCAAAGGCTTTCATAATTATTCTTTCAACCTGTCAAAGCGTAATTCATCGGTCACTTTATGCAACGCAGCTCATCCGGCGATCATCTGCTTCCTTTGGAAAGCCACCCTGGCTTTTGCATTTCACTCTGTTGATCTACAGCATCACTAAATGCAGACTTGCAACTCTTATTTTGATAAACTATTGAAAGTAAAAAACAGTAAATAATCTTGCTGCCCGGATGTACGGAGCTGAACAAACGGTCAGGAAAGGTTTGAGAAAAATCTGAGAAAAATGCCCATTTTTTTAGTATGTTATTTTGAGTTAGCCACAATTATTGGTCATCAATTGAAAAAAAATATATATATATATAGAAAATGATTGTTTTATATATTTTTTGGAAAATCCAAACCTTAGAAGTTTGTTTAGCATAACATAACATACATATTTTATTTATTTATATTGCTTAGGCATTGTTCATAGTACTATTTATTATTTTTATCATTAAATATTATTTTTTATTGTAAAGTTATCATTTTAAATTTCCATATTTTCAAATGTATTGTGTTTTGCACATTTGACTGTTTTCTGGATGTTCTTTCTGATAGGCAACTTGTACTGACAGTAGTTCAATTGAGGCTGTATTCATGTTAACCTATCAACACTGGACACGTCCCAGAGCGACACCTAAAGAACAAACTTCTAAGACGGATCGTAACTCCTCAACCGTTCACGTTAAGGCTGTTAAACTCAATCACACATTGGGCCAAAATCCAAAACACAAAGTTGGAGCCCGAACAGGATAAACATTTATTGAACGCATTAAAAAATGAAATAAATTGCTTTAACTTTTAAAATGTTACTTTTTTAGCATAAATATAAGTAAAAACAGATATGAATATTATTCCAGAATAAATCAACCTAAAACTTAAACAATTTTCTTTATTTCACTCTCCACAGTAAATAAAATTATAGTTACTTCAATATGGTAGTAAGATGACATGAGTCATTTGTAATAATATTATAAAATGATTGGTCTTGACTTTGACACGTGTGGTTTTGAATCAGTTGATTTTGTCCTGAGAAAATGCAGTTTTACACAGAAGCATTTCTTTCTGTGTCTGGTGATTGTGTAAACACTTCACTACTGTAAACTATTGAATATCAGTGTAAAAGCTGCTTTTCTCTGCTTTAGAATCTGCTGGAATTATTGTGTAAAGACGGTTGCATAAGTCGAAATGAGGTAAAGGGTTAATGGGCTTCCAATTTTGTTGTGACAGCCTGTCACTTTATATGTGTTTGCACCACAGGTTTGAGCATAAATCTTCTAAATCAAAGCCTTATTCATGTTTTTTACTCGGCTTCTGGTGTTGGAATACGCTCAACTCATCTCAACGGATGCGTGTTCAGAGGTAAAGTGAAAACCCAGGTGTTTGTGTTTTACATACTAAGTTAATCCTCTCAATGGGAGATGACATGAACCTTTTCCAAAGCTTACAGAGACCCAAATTCCAAACTGAATTGAGCTGAACTGGAGAGTACTTTGAACCTAGCAAGGATTACATTTTGTTTGTTTGGAATTAAACACCATAAACAAACTTCAAAATCGTTAGCATTTTGGGAAATCAGCAAAAATCCAAAATTGTACATCCTTTCCTAATGCTTTAATATTTGGAAAATCTTTTGTAAATCACCAAAAGTAAGCCCTGAACTTGAAGTAAATTGCTCCAATTTTTTCTGACATTTTTTGAGTTTTGTGCTTTCTTTTTGTCACAGTTCAATGAGAGAAAACCCCTTAGATATCTAATGATATATTTTTTTGCACTTTAAAACTTAAAAATATAGAAGATTCTGAGTTTCATATTCAAGGAGACCAAATTAAATTATTTTTCAATAGCAGATGTGTGAATACTAGCCATTCAAGAAAATAAAAATGTACTTTGTTCCATTTCTACCTAAAAAAAAACTAGATTGAAGGCTGACTTGGCTGCACTCAGGCTCCAGACAAAGACACACAACTCCTTGTCTGCAATACCCGAGTGTGTCGACATTTCTTAATAGTGCTGTCAGTGGGGCAGCATCTGCACGGCCCCATCAGAGGGAGGCACAAGAAAAGGTTTGAAGCCCTTCCTCTGCTCACTGAGGAGGATCTAAATAGACTTTTTGCTCCGGATTCAGTCTGGCGGGGATGGCAGCTGCCTTTTATTTGGATTCTTCAAACTCCTCTAACGCCTCCCAGGTGGCTCCTGTCGCTTCAAAGGTGAAAGATGCTTTGGTAACACCACAAACTTCATGCAAAAAGATGTTAGGAAGTAGAATGTTAATTACATTTGATGGTTAAAACCTCATCAATTATTGATTTTTAATTAAGAAAACTGGATATTTCTGCAGCTGCTATGAGGCTTTTTCTTCTTTATATTTGAAATAAATTAATTAAGAGCTGCATGGGGGGGAGCGGTTAGCGCTCTCTCTTAGGTCCAGTCTAAATCTCAGTCATAGGTTAATTGGTGACTCTAAGTTTCCCCAAGGTGTGAATGTGTGGCACTGAAACAGAGTAGGGACTTCTTGTATGTACCTGACCCCAAAACGAGTCTTCTTTGTACTAGGATGGACTACAGGTAAACAAAGATTTTTTCTTTCTTTTAATGAGCTAGCACCAAAGCCTGAGACGCCCATTAAAAAGGACAAAAATTAATGAGTGGGGAGATTTTAAAGGAAACAACTCCCGAAACAGTAAACAGCAACATTTCTGTCTTTCCAGTTCTGGTCCGGTCATCTTTTGACCTATCTTGAACATTTTCAGAGTGGTCTTTTAAATATTGTTTTGCCAAAATTGATCCAATTTTTTTTACAACTTTTTCTAAGACATAGTTTCACCTCTGAGCTGTTGGTGGAGAGTAAGCCTGCTCTTATTTCCCATCATCCTTTTATTTACACACTTACTTAGTATCGTACAGCTCCTCACAACTCCACGTTAACAAAAATGATGAGCAATATTGGAGGCATCCAGCAGAACAAAGACACAATTGAATCTAGATATCCACAAGTGGATGCAATGGAATGTTAAAAAGGAGCACCTTTTCATCTGCTCCTGATTCGGGGTGATATGAGTAAAGAAATATTTAGAAATTTGATTTTGACCTCTTTTTTTAATATGTCCTCCATCATGAGTAAAAATGCCACAAGAACATGATAACAACACAATTTTTGTCAGTTATTTCTTAATTTGAAGCTTAAAATAAAAAGAGTATTCCAGTGAAAAAAAAGCCTGTGCTGTCAAATTATAAACAAAAAATAAATAAAAGTGCTTTTTCTATATCGATTTGAAATGACTTATAGCAGTTACACAAATTTAGGAAGTTAAAATTTATAGCAGCTCCAAAAGTAAAACTGATGGAGGTTGTTCACTGGTTGTATAAATAAATGGGGCAAACAGACTTTAACGGGTAAAAAACCCAGACAGTTGGAGGCTGACTCCACTCTCAGACAATATTTAAAAAATGCAAAAAGAAAGGGGCGGGGCTTAGGGAGGCTCCACTGCGTCTTCAATAATGGACAGTGATGCAAAACAAAGTGATGCCAGTTTCATCCTTTGACTCAATGTTGTGATATAGTGTGATATCTATAGTGATATGTCCATAGTTTCACCATGGAACTTTCGGTCCGACAGAAATATGAGTGTTACAAAACAAATCAACGGCGCCAACGACAGAGGATACACATTCTGACAGAGGAGACATATTTTGGTACAACACAAGGGTTTGCAGGACCAAAGGGGACTCATGTCTGAGAGTGGTAAAATGCAAACAATCCCAAGTGAAATGTTCATTTTAAATCTATCACCAGGACAGAGTTCATTGGATTAAATGCCAAATGCACCCAACCACTGTCAGCTAACTTTCAAGTCCACTGGAAAGTTGTGCAAGCCAATAGATTGTTGACAACTAGCGGAAGGCCATACACCGCCATGCTAAAGCTGACCCGATAACAACCGAGCATTACAGAATCAAAGATGGGCGGGGCTTTCATACTGGAGCTGCAGAGCATGATGACATGAAACCTCTGAGACTCACACGAGTTGACCAATCACTAAATGCAACTGTAATACCTTGTTTCAACCTGTAGGGGCAGCATACAGCACAATATCAATTACGTTTATTTAAAATTGTCAACAATTAGGCAAGGACCAAAAGACAGAATTCTTAAAGACTTTTTAGAAGTCAACAGCAAAAAAAAGTTGATTTATTGTTTGGTTACACTTTAAGATCACACAGTGGAAGCTTTTGATTAAAGGAATTGGCTCAGACATTGTGAGAGTTGTGTTGTATTTTTTCTTTTTGTATTATGTTTTCAAATATTTGGGACATTTCTGTACATTTATCTGACTTAGACAAACAAAGAATTGATGAGAGGTTTGACTGTAAAACTGACTGTAAAGCTTCCTCAAATGAAAAGTAACTTCTGAGCTCACGTGAACATCTTGATGGAGAATCAGAGCAAACAGTCTGGTTCACTCGACAAACAAACATGAAAGTGCTCGACACGATTTTTGCCAGAATCAGAAGAATCCACGGCAACAGGATCAGCTCTTTGGTTTCCCGGAGCGAGCCGTCTCTCGCCGAGCCAGCGAAACTTCATCACGGGCGCCGGGCTCTTTCCAATTAGCTGACAAGTCTTTGGACCTCCTGACACGGTGGCACTGCAGCATCTTTGAAAATGTGTCAGAGACCGATCCGGTCCATCCGTGCTTCTCCTCTCCTGCGGACTACAAATGAGTCCAAGTCGGATGAGAGCACAGCTCGTGAGCAGGAGAGCCGAGGTGCCTCATTTATGCCCCAGCAAGCTTTTCTCTCCCCGAGCCAAATTGGATCCATTTTTAAGAGGCTGCAAAGGCCCAGGTGCCATAATCAGACCGACTGGCGACTTTTTCTTTCAGTCTGACAGGCAGCGCTGTGTGAAAATAAGCTGTAATGTGACAAAATGGGCATGAAGCAGCAATGGACTGCAGGCAGAGAGCAAGCTGAAGGGGAATGATCTATACCCAGATTATTCCTTTTCTTTCATTGCAGGAATATTCCATCTTCTATTGTACCTCTCAGATACATTTAGACTGCAGGGAAAAACTGAGCCTGAAGGATGTTACATGGGCCAAATCTCATTTCTGCAAAAGGGGCCTCTTTATTTCTCCTCCAAAACACACAGAGGCGCTTCATTTGTCACCAGAGCCGCCTCCATCCTGAATTTTGCTTTATGCTAACTCAATGTATCTGAAGCGCCTAGAGGGAAGCACAGTGAGTGCTGGGGATTCAAAAATGCTTCATTTTTCACTGCTGACAAAGGAAAGGCCCCGGCTAGCTCCGCCAGACCTGGACCTACAGAATAGATGCTTTTGCAACACAGAGGGTGTTTTTTTTTTTTTTTTTTTTTTTAAACCACCTACAACACAACCTCTGTACCTTTTACTCTCTTTCAGATTTCAGAAGTCGCATAATGAAAAGAAAACCACAGCCATCCTTCAAAAGCTCGGGCACAGTTCGAACCGAGGCTGCAGGAATGTAATCGTGTTAGCTGATCACAAGAGGAATGGTTCGGGGACAAATTAAAATATATAGCTGCTGTTTTTACTCAAACTGTGTTTAAAACTGATTTTTCTACTCAGCTGCAGAGGTATATTCCCACTGTGACATCTGGCATTAAAAAAGGACAATCCGTGGAATGACTCTTTGTGAAGCACGTCCCCGGTGGCCACTTTTTGAACTACAGCTATTGTGTCCTCTTTTTTTTTTTTTTTTTCTTTGTAAAGTTATTGATAAAATATATAAGTTAACCCCTGAAGAAACCACAGGGTCAAATTTGGCTGCAGTGTTTAATTATTTTCATTTATTTATTTTTTGGCTATCATTGATTAATGCTACCGTTATCAGAAAGTAGTCTATTTAAGAGTACCAAAAATATACTTATTATGTACCACTTGCACATTGAAAACCTAAATGTTTACTCCAAAGAAGTATTCAGCAACTACAATTCCCACACTATACATACTGTATATGGTCTATAGTCTTAGAAAGACTGTCAAGAGGAGCGGCTGCATCTTAAAGGCAGCACAGGTGTGTTTTGCAGTTCCCTTGATGTTCATCCGGCCACCTCAAGGGATTCAATGAAAGTGGAACATACCGTGGTCACGTGTGCGGTAAGTTAATCATGAAGTATTTATAAGGCTAATAGAAACTCCAGTGACTTATGGCATATGGGGGATGCAGTCATACTGTATGGAGTCCTTAAGCTGTACTCGAGTCATTATTAAGGTGCAAGCCCCAACTCCTTACTGACCGTACATACATTTTGCATGTAAAGGGCGTGCAGGTGACATGTTAGCACCTGGAAGACAATCCAAACAGTTTTTCAAAACTATATTTCTATAATCTGATTTGCTCATTTAACCAGCTAAACTGGTGACACTCAAGTGTCAGTTGGATGCCCCCGCGAACTACAGTTGTCTCTGCATTATAAGGCACAATTTAAAGTCTTCATTAAAAAAATAAAACTTTTTTTTTTTATCTTGAGAGCCTTATATTTGGATTAGTTTCTGGTTTTGTTTACTGATGTAGAAGCCATTTTGAGAAGTACATGTTGCTCTGTCAAAATGTCAGTCAGTGTTTGAGTTCCAAACATTAATTGTCTATAAGAACTGCACTGAATGACCCCCCTCCCCACCTAGCTTTTCAATCAGGAAATACCCGCGGTCACAGAAAACTAATACACACTGACTTTAATTGAAAAATAAACAGCTATCACTCCGTTATCCTGTGTTATCAGAACAGACATTTTTGTTCTGGTGTCACTTCTTAACATGTTCTTATCAATAGGCCTACTATTTTTTTTTTGTCATTAAATATTTTCTTTATCATAAGTTATTCAAGATATAAACTGACCAGTCAGATGCTTTAGTAGTAAAAGCGTGTGGTGCCACTGGCCCTTCCTCAAACGTTCAAGACAGATTCTCCTGAGCCTGGTTTCAGAGGAAGGGGTGTGGTTTTGCAACAAGCTCACTCATGATTAAGCAGAGTGCATACCCTAGAAATACTCACTAACGTCTTCTGGTTCCAAAAAGACAAAGTCTGTACAGCGCAAAAAAATGTTAACTAAATAGACTATTTTGTTGAAACCTGAGATAAGACATTTTCCATGGTGTCTTTGGCTACATCTACAGTGTATATATGTCAATGATTGGATGTTAATGTAATTAAGCTAACTTGGCGAAAAGGTAGCAAAAAATCAGACATATAACTACTACAACCGTGTTTGTAACACAGTAACATCTGTTGTCTTTGGCGTCAGTCTGTTTTTCTGTGTTGCACGCCAGATTGGAAATTACAGGTTTTGTAAAAAATGCTAATGTGGCTACTACTTTTGATGTTGCTAACATGTAGCGAGTTATAAACATGTTCTAGAGTTACAATAATTGTCACTATGGGCACATTTAATAAAGTTTGACTGAGTAGCGGACTAATCTATGACTTTCTGGTCTTCATTAATGCATCTAATAGTTTGATGCACCTTATTTATGATATAAATTCAAAAATATGCCAATCATTGACAGTGCGCTTTATAAGCTGGTGCACGCTGTTGTCCAAAAAAAATAGTACATTCTGTCTAATTTCTAACAGTCAGCGCTGCAAACATTTACCATGTGAACAACACTAACAAGCCTCTTGCACACTCCACGAGATTTCAGGAGGTTGTAAAAATAAAATATCCATGCAACGTGCCTGCATGTCACCTACTTCATGCTGACTTACCCTTTCCTGTTGTATATGTTTTCGCCACGACCTGTCACCTGTAGTATACGCGTAAAGAAAAAAAGGAGTGAACTTTTTCACTCTACAGACTTTTAAAAACAATTTTATATTTTGTGTGTACCTCATACGTGTTTGCTCAACTTTTATCCACCCATAAATTGTGACTAAAGCTTAGTCCTAGAATTTTTGACATTGATAACATTTTTCGCATATTACTTTATAAAATTGTAATTTTCCTATGATTTTCTTTTCCATTATTTAAACCAAAAATAATTTTCTTCTCATAATCAGAACAAACACTTCTGACAAAACAGATTTGCCTGTGTTTTTTTCAGGTGCCATAATTAAATATTGTTTTAGTCTCACTCACTTTAATTTGATTTCTGATATCAACTTTTCAGTCTTCAATCTGTTCCATGTTGATCTCCACCCCCAAACTTCCCCAACTGTCGGTGTTATTGCTCGCAGTAATCCGGGATGCAGTATGGACCATCAATATTGTGTTGTGTGCAGTGAATGCGTGTGTGCGGCGGGCTCTATGAAAATAATGCCATGTGTAATTAAATTCAAAAGTGAGGGGGGCAAAAACAGCATCCACAGCCACCTGGGGACCAGAGATCATTATGGGAGGACAATGGAGGAAGACGGAGACGTGAGGATTGAGAGGAAAGAGGAGATTGGGTGATAGACGGATGGAGAGAGGACGCTGAAGGTGGATGAACAAGTTAACAGGAAACTAGAGGAGACATAAATCATGTACAATAAGAAGAGAAAGAAACCAAAAGAGACAAACATTTAAAAATAATATTAATAATTAACTTCCTTGTCAAAGGACAGTCCATTTCAAAAAGAGATAACAGTTTAAGACCATAAATAAAGGAATAGAGCCATGATGATTTCTTATCTAGAACACATAGCAGAAAATTTGCTTTATAGAGCAGAGATGTTCAGATGAGCCCTAATTTCCTTTGGTTCTTGATATATTTACAGTTTGCAATAGTAACTTAAGTGGTAGTAAAAGTTACAGCTAGATCTATTATGTAAACTGTAATACCAGTGATCAGTGGCTGAGTAAGCTAAACGTCAGGAAATAGGACCAGATATGGTGCGGCACAACCAATCGACCTGCATTCTTTGAAACCTTCCCAGTAAAAATTCAATGTTGGCCCCATATGGTTTACCTTTGGACTGAATTGGTGGGTGTTTGGCCACACTGGCTTATGAGGACATGGTGGTTTGAGTCCCTATGCTGACCAGCTGCTTGGTGGAAAGCATACCGGATATGTGTCAAAGTCAAGGCCCGGAGGCTGGATCCGGCCCTCCAGGTCTTTATTTTATTGTTTTTAATGGCCTGATGTTATCTTGCGCTTATTTCTAACTTGTATATTTTTGACAAAACAATATTTTTATGTAGGGTGAAATATTAAAAGTTATTTAAGGTTTCAATTGATTCATTCTGGAATATTATTCCCAGATTTTTATTATTCATAATTATGTTAAAAAGTTACAATATTAAAGCTTTTTGGACTATTTTGGCATTTACTAAGATTTTTTTTTTTTTTTTACTATTTTGGAGTTAAAGCTAATATTTATACGCTAGCTGTTTTGTCTAATTTAGACTTTTTTTCAGTTTTTAGGATATTTTTTATTTTAGCTAACATTTCAGCTACATGCTAGCTGTTTTGGCTAACTTAAGTTTTTTGGTTTTTTAAGCTAGTTTTGCATTTAGCAACTATTTTAGCTGGCTATGAGCTTCATCATATTCAGCTATCAACTTCAGTATTTTCAGCTATCAGTGTCAGCATTTTTAGCTATCAATTTCAGCATCTTCAACTATCAGCACTAGTATCTTCATTGGCAAAATTCATCTTACAGCATTCGCACTAGCATTATCGCAGGCAATGCTATATACAGTATCTAGATCATAATTATGCTAAAATATTATGATTTTTAAGATTTAAAAATATACAGTAGTTTTAGTGTGTTCAATAAATGTTTATCCTGTTTGGCCTGCGACCTAAGATGTGTTTTGGATTTTGGCCCCTTGTGCGATTGAGTTTGACACCCCTGGCATAGTGAGTTAGCGAGTTCCACTGCCCAGCAAGCCAGACAACTGAGTGCCCAACCAAGGCAATGCGGGCAAACAAAGGTGGGGCCACCATGTAATCCGCGGACAAACCCACCAATTCAGCCCAAAGGTAAACCATATGGGGCACAACATTGAAATGTTCGCTGGGTTATAATAATGTTAAAAGCAAATAAACAATATTTTCTAAACTCTATTTCCTTTTTTGTTTCTTCATGCAAAACAGAAATTTGTCACAATATTATAATTATTGTTATTGAAACACCAGAATTAAAATAAAGAAAAAGTTTGTTTGGAAAAAATAAACTGTTTTTCAACATTAAATTTGAATTCACATGTAATGTTACATACAAACTACTAATAAAAGCTTACTGTAAACTTCCAAATTAAAATCATGTGAACAAAAAATAAATGGTCATTTTATTTTATAAGTACAAACCACACAAATATTTGTATTTCACATAATGAGCTAAAGTATCACATAACGGTCCATCGACAGTGTTATCACAGGTTTACATTAGCTTATAATGGAATTTAGCCAATCACAATGAAGAAATAAAAACATTTTATAGAAAGTGCTGGGGGCCACATATTTCTGATATTATGACGGAAGTCTGTGGACTGGTGGAATATGTTTAGCCCACGAGCTGGACTTAGGACATGCCTGGTCTATAGCGCTTTCAGATCTGCTTTTATTTTGAAAGTGGAAAAAAGTTTTTAAAGTTGCAACACAAAGTATTACAAAAAATATCCATATGTAGCCTGTGAACTCTTTTACAACCACATCTTCCCACTCACTCATTGAAAGGATGAAAAGGTTTTCATGTCTCAGAAAAAAGCAAACTACAGATATATTTGAACCATAAATCAGAGGGATTCAAAAGCAGCTTAGAGAGATAATCACTAGAATTCGCTTTCAAATGAGAGCAATCCATTTTGTACTCACTATTTATAATATTACCAATAAATCTGAAAGAAGTTGACAAGTGACCATTGAATGTTTAGATCTACATAGATTGGGCTCCCTGAATGTGTTCCTTTACATGTCAAACTATGTCTCCATTGAATGTGCGTCTTGAAAAGGTTTGGATTCATTGATGTCACATTTTAACAAGATGTTGACAACCACAGGACTCAAAGTCTGACATTGCATAGGTCTAATATGAAAAAAAAAGTAGTGTGGTCTCTATACAGTTGGGGTGTGTAATGGCAAGAGCCTGGCGATACGATACGTATCCCGATACGTATCGTATCGTGTAAAATTCTTTTCATTTAATGATCACTGCAACTGTACACTAATATTAACAGCAACGTGGGACAGAGTTTTGATTCGATACCCATCCCAAGTAAAAACTAAGTGGTACATGTCTCATAACAACAAAAACCGCGAGGCTGACTGAACATTTAACACCAGCTGGTTCTCACGAGATCTCGTTGTTGTTTTGGTTGCAGTTCAGAGCTGCTCAAAGAGGCTCAGTGTGCTCTGCTGCCAACTAGCGATCGGGGGTTTAAGAGAAAAATAAAAGTAACACGCTAAAGGACTTTGATACATGATTAATTAAATAACGTATTGTCAACAGTTTAAATCGATACAAGTATCACCAAACAAAATATCACAATATATCGCCAAATCGATTTTTATATTTGTTTATTTGAGAAGTTGTGCTGGAATAAGATGTAATTTGAGTTGTAATGAGAACTACCGTTCAAATAAATGACTCAAACAACAACAAAAACAAGAAAAAGTTATCTGAGAATGTCCCAAATTTTCAACAGGAGGTAAAACAGAAATAGAATGTTCAGATTTGGCAGTGCCTCACCTGCCACCATGAGATGTAAATCAAAATAAAATAAACGTGTCCACTAATCTATGCTATAAATGATTCTAAATTATGATAGTGATTATGACTATAAATGTTTCACCAAACACAAACCACACATCACTGGTTCATATATAGGAAAATAAAATCTCCAAAAGATTACTCTTGAATCCTCAATGTCACAGACCCAGACAACATAAGCTTCTGTCACATGGAGATGTATGCATGAAGCCACTATTGACATTGAATCCAAATTGTTCCTCTATGGGTGCTTCCTATACTTACATTTATCCATCCAAGCAGAGATATATGAAAAAATGATGTCTTCAAATTTGTACGCTACTCCCCACTCGATGACTCGATCGTATATGTTAGCACGTAGCTGCCAGCACTCGGAATACACTTTGGTAAAAGTCAGGAAAAACAAAAAGTCGTCTTAGTGTCACATTGATTCATAAAATACAATTAAATGTAGACTTCAGTGCCTCAGAGTACACTAGGGATGAGTATTCGCAGAAGCCTGGCGATGTGATAACGTATCCCGATTAGCGGCTCACTTTTTGGTGTACAACTTAGAAAAAAACTCTAACTAAATACTAATTCATTGTAATAAAAATGGTAAATTAATTTAAAATAATGATCACAAGGCGAAGCATTGCAACTGTGTCTCATATAGAAGGCACCTTTACCCATGTCTGTATTTTTAAATCGATACAAGTTTTGCCAAATGAAGTATCACGATATACTGCTGATCATTTTTGTGCTACAGCTCTAGAGTGCACCCACATGAAGAAATACATTTCTCCTATAAGCCAACAAACGGAACACGGATCACCCTACCGGAAGATGGATAGTCAAAAGCCCCTACAGAGGGGGTTTGGGAAGGAATTTGGATTCAACTTTTGCAAGCTTACAACAGTCAAACATTTCCTTTTTCCAGACCCTAACTAACTTTGATCCCATCTCATCTGTAATCTGAACATTGGTGATGTTTGCTTGAACCCAATGCCCTCGCCTTACACAACATCCCCGTGTCCTTTGTTGTGTTGCACAATGTTTGCTGCTGTAATTAATGACATTTAGCTCTTTGCTGGTGCTCTCTCTGATTAGCTCACATTTTAAAAAGGCAAGTATTAAACACTTGTGTTATTTTACATAAACAATTCATTCAGCGGATCCCACTCTGGGGACTCGGGAAGGAAAACACATCCTGACCGCCCACAGCAATTAATGACCTTGAAACATTCAACGCCTCGTTATAATGAGCCAGGAAACCATATTCCAATAAAAGGCCTTCACGAGCAGATTACTGCTCCAACACAACGGAATTATCCCGTATGGAATTTATGTTGTTGTTGATGCTTTAATGTACTTTCAGCCCCTCAGAAAGTAAACATCTACCCCCCCACACCAACCCCCTCCTCATCCCTTCTTTCTGATAGTTTTCATGAAAACTCATATTGCTCAAATGGTGTTGACCTTTAGAAAAAAACTCTCTAGTAATAAAACCCAATTCTTCACAAATAGAACCGACCTCCAGGATGTGGAAGAAAAATGAAATAAAATTTGTTGAGTTTTTTTTCTTTTCCACCTCTCAAACTGAATTTGTCCAAATGTTGTCCTCCTTTTTCCCAATACTTCTATTCCACTCTTCTTTGTCTCACCCCGCCCCCACCTAAATATGAAGAAAGCAAACATTATTACAGGATTTTAGAAAAAGGTTTTTTACGTCGAAACAGCCAGCATGCAGACTCTGTTACCAGTCACCCTGCAGAAGGTGGAAGAGCGTAGGAGGTGAAGGATAACAGGACGAGCGGAAGGTTTAAGAAGTAATGAAGCTCTCATGTTTGTGAGAAGGTTGATGGATTAGTGGGATCGCAATGCTGCTTAAGAATCTAAAAGCTTTTAACTTTTCCCCTTTTTGACCTAACAAATTTGCAAAGGAGAGACACAGACTGACTGTCAATAAAAACTGGACCAAGTGAGTGTGGCATCACCCACAGAAAATGGCTTACTTCTGGCTCCAACTAAAATAAATTTCAATTCAGTCAGCATTTTTTCACAATGTGAAAGCCAACATGTTATTATCAGTCATGGTTTCTATGGCAACCACTTTTGTCAATCAGGAGTGAGCTCGACTCTGGAGAACCTGTCAATCAAATGTTTAAATCATTGGACAACATACTTTTATAGAGGCATCTGATTGGTTAGTTTAAATCTTGAATAATTCACCTTTGAAACAATGAGGATTATGAAGACCATGCTTATAAAGATGGTAAATCAAAAATGGTTGTTCCGACAATAGAATAACAGAGTAATAGCTGTGTATTTTTCTATAGAAGTCTGTGGGATTTCGGCTTCTTGTAACCAGCGGGTACTTCCTGTTTGGAACGTGAAGGGGGGAGTAGTCACTCTGTCCAGTTCTCAAATACAGTCAAGGAAAGGCATCATATTTTTGATCTACTGAGGGCCTTTTCGTCAGAAAGTTAAATGTCTTATTCCTTTAAGTCATCCCAAGTTGCTTTAGTACGATATTAGTTGGACACATTGTCCTAAAAAAAAATAACTTAAATTAACTAGAGATGTCAACGTTTATGCTTTAATGCACACAATTCATTTAAAAAAAATTACTTTTTAATATTTATTAATGCAAATTAATTTGTGAAGAGATGCAAAGCGTCAGAAGCTTCAGCCATTAATTTCTGATAATGCACACTTTGTTGGGCATTATCCCACTTTTACCACTTAACACATAAATGAATATTCAATTGGTTTTTAAGTATTTGATCCTTTTTTATTTGCTTAGATTGCTTTTTCACAAAAAGCAGACTATTTGACATGTGGAGCCGGCACCAACCTCGACTACAGCAGCAAAAAAAGCGACATACGCTGATCTTCACCATACGTTAGCATCAGTTCAGAGAGAAAAGTTCACCTCTTGACCCTTGATTTTATCCAGACATTGAAGCGAAAGTTTGTTTTCAAGAAGCCAGCACAGAGATACCAGAACTTCTTTTTGGGGTGTGCACACACACCCAGCAGCCAATCAGAGTATTCATCCAGACTATTTAAAGTGCAGAAACACAATGTTTGTTTCCTATAGCTGTATGTCAGCATCTTTGGTTTTTTGAGTAATACTGCAGACATAAAAGTCTTTAGAGTTTTGCTTATCCTATTGATGTTTTTTTTTTTTTTTTTGCTCACAAATGACACTTTTGGGATATCTGAGTTAACCCTCAACACATTTCAAATAATTGAGACACTAAAATGAAGGAAAACTTTTCCCTCTCGTCTTGTTATTTATTCGAAACAAGTGATTGTGACTCTGATTAATCACAACCCTAAAGTGTGATTAATTTGTTTTTTTTTTAATCAATTGACAGCACTAATGTTCACATAACTGGAGTTTTAGAGATTTATTTTTTGAAACTACACACTTCTGCTTGACAGTGGTAACTATCCCACACTGAAGATGCAGACACTTTCTTTAAGGCTTCTAATCAATGCCGAAAAATCCTACAAAATGACCTTCAGAAAGGTGTCAGTACATAATTAAAATATATTTCACATCAAAGAAGAGTAAGTCAATTTTACATTTCAAAATAATTCATCAATTAAAATCAGAATAAACATTTTAAAAATCCTTTTTAAACACTCTTGTTTTAACTCTATAATTACGGCTATTTGGAGGATGTCAACAGGATGTGAGGTCACATGCACATCATGACCATTTCAAAGAAAAACCTTTTGCCTGAGACGAAGACTCTCGAGGTAAGAGCAACGAGAAAAGGCCTCACTTACCGCTCCTGACAGAAAAATTGACATGGAAAGCCAGCACTTATCACCTCGCTCCCCAATAACTCGCCTTTCGCTCCACCCTCCCTCGACTCCCTCGCTCTTTTGCTCTGATGGATGACCTTTACAGTACATATGACTCATCTTCTGGGCTCACTGACTTGCTGATACTTCTTCCGGGAGGTAAGGAGCTGCCAGTCAGGCAGACACTCACTTTTCTTCAGGTTACTTTTGCGGTGTGTATTGTTTTTAAAAAGCTCTGTAAACTTTATCTTCCAACTAAAAATACATATCTATACTTCAGTGACTAAACATCATCACATTATTCTCACCTGTTACACTGTCTGGTCACAGTCACTACTGATCTAATCTCAAATTTGGTCACATCTGCCCTTAATGGGCTGTTGGGGGGGGGAAGGCAAACCTTTATAGGACATAGATGTGACCCACAAGAAAAAGAAAGTTTGTAGACCCCTCTGAATCTGTAAAGTGAAAATGTTCATGCAGATTTTCTTTTCCTGTGGGCAACGGGTCGTATCAAACACTTATACAACATGCACGGATATTTTGATCTAGTATTCCTCTAAAAACCTGAACTTTGAGTACCATCTAACCCACAAAAATGAGCGGGTTCTCACAAGCTGGTGTCACTGATAGTGGACCGCCCCTTTCATGAGTCGTCTGTGCTGCCAGCCCCAGGCTTGAACAAACACACAATTTCTCTGAAAAGCTAGCGGTGATCATCCGCTAACTTTGATGCTAGTTTTGCCACTCAGCTAGTGGCAATCATCTGCTAACTTTGATGATAGTGTCACCGCTCAGCTAGCGGGGATTAGCCGCCAACTTTAATGCTAGCTTTGCTGCTAGCTAGTGGTGTTCAGCCGATTTGGCACTCAGCTAGCAGTACTCAGCCATTAGCTTCGGTGCTAAGCTAGCTACCACTAGCTCCAGCCATCGCTACAACCAGTGTGGTGATGGCCGGGCTACTAAAGGCAGATATAAGGTATGCACACACATCCTTGCAAAAGCTCTATCAGCAAAACAGACACAAAAGTCGATGTTGGCTCCTGGATGAAGTCATGACATGGGCAGCACCTACAAGCAGCACAAGGTGGTACCTAAGAGATCGAGGTATTTTACTTCCTGGCAGAACTAAAAACTCCAGAAAATCACTCAGATTTCATAAATGATTTGTTCCTTAGTGTGTCATGGGTAATATATGATCATATACTGTATATGGACATGAAAGACTCAAGACAAACATGGTAAAGGACCTTCAAAAGGTAGCTGCTCCTCTCCCCAGGCCCGGACATCCCGAAATCCCACAGTATCCATATGGGTGCATATGATTTAGGCCCACTCACTGTCCCTGACAAACGTTCAATCACTTCATTCATTAAGGTTCAACATTTAGTCAGTTAAACTGAAAAGTTTTTGTGCTGCTCAGGAAGTGAAATTTAACTACAACATTTAAAGAAAATAGCCAAAACTTTACAGGTCATTTTTTCTCATGATGCATTTTTGTATTTTTCACACATGAAACGACACGTTTGCATTTGCATGTTTGTTGGTTCGTTTTTGTGAAGCCTGTTGGCGCCAAAGTGTAGCCAAGGCCAAGCAGCGCAGCAGTCAGGCAGCTAACTCTCTCTTAGGACAAACTCGCAGGCCTTCACGGCACTCATATTCCACTTAGAGGAAAATATTGTTCATCATCACTGGAGGGAGGACAAACGCAACATGAGGAAACCTTGAGCTTTCAGTCGTCTCTCCCGCCTCCTCATTTTGCCTGTGAAACAATTTCCAGGTACTCAAGGTTGTTCATTTTGTCCGAGCTCCTCCAGTTAAATGAGTATTGATGAGACATCACGGCCAAAACACTTTTATTTGTGTTGAAAGGAAAAAAAAAAAAAAAACATCTGAACACAGAAAGCATTTAGTTTCTCTGTAAAATAATAGAAAAAATTCCACATGTTCACAAAGAAAAAAAAATCAAGCACGGTCTAATCAAGATTTTAATATTATCTGTTTTCCTTCTTAGAATGAACACTTTGAGGAGAATATTCTTGCTTCTTACTTCAGGACTTTAAAGGACAGATACACTCTGGTTAAAAAATGAAGCATTAAATGCTGCAACTGCATGATAAGAAATACTTAAACCACCTTTCTGTTTTAGGTGCACCTTTTTTTTTTTCGTTTTAAATGTTAAATAAATAAAATAAAAGACTATTGAAATAGTTAATCAATGGTTGAATCAAACCACCTGTAATGTTCATGCACAACAACTGTTTCTGAGGGGAGGCTAGGTAGTACTAACACAAGCGCTGTAAAGAAAGAAAATATATAATAATAGTAGTGTCTTTTAGTCTCCATTGGAGTTTATTTCTTGCATTGTCCCCTTTGTTCAGAAGGGAGTAAGCTCATTTAACACTACCGTGGAAGTGAAAGCAAACGGATCTGCATGAAAACGAGGTCCCAGTTCACATGCAAAGTGAATGTTGGTGAGCTTAATGCTGATGGAGTCCTCACAGAAGAAAAGACCAGAAGAAGTGATTTATCAGTGATTTATCCAGCTCGTTCAATGGTAACCGGAACAAAGCAGCCAGCATATTTCTGATACGAAGAACTTAGAGGCACTTGAACATCTCATCGCATGATGGACTCTCAGGTAAAACCACAAATTCCACTGAAGACATGTTAACCTGAGGGTTATGTTTTCTGACATTAAAGGGTAAAATAAGGTAAAATAGTCGTTTGTATCATCCAATAGTTTACTGTTTACAACTATTACAGATGAATCTCATTATACTGAACTAAAAAAGTTTGTTTTCATGAATTATCATTTCCTCACTTTAGCATCAAACCAGAGATTTAGTTCTTTTTCTCATTCATGGGTTCACTTTTTTCTAAATTGTCAAAGGTCTGTGAGTTGAGGGGGTGTGGATTTTGAGTTTTTTTTCTTTTCAAGTCTTCAAGTTCTTATTTTGACAGAACTTTGTGCAACAAATGTATAAAAGGTGTTTTATAAATAAAGTTTTGGTTCGCTTGTTTGTATCAACCCAAAGTATCAGGTCGTGTTCCAACTTACTCACTAATCACTACTTAGAGTACTACATAGTGTGTTTGCCATTTTTTTCAGGGTGTCTGAATCTACAACTCTGAAATGCAGTGCCCTGGAAATTCCCCAGAAGTCTCTGCAAAAAAACAAGAGTGCTTCCACACCCACTAAGCAAATATAGACCACAATGCATTGCATTTGTACAAATGTATGTAAATGTATTTTTTACGAATCATCCAAGTTTTATCATCAGAACACAGTCTATGTAAAATATTCACATTCATGAGGTTTGTACTTCTGCAAATGGGCGGCATCATATTCAGCATTGAAAGAAGAACATAAAGTGAGTATATGTGAGCACATTGCTTTAAAATCCCAGTTGAGGAGAAATGATTGAACTTTTTTGTTGCGCAGTTTGAGTTACATCCTGGTAGAAATTGAGAACTGATACAGTGTGAGACACTGTGTGAAGTGACACACAGTTGGTGAAGCATCAAGAAGAAGAATCTGACCTCCCAGAAGCTGAGGCCTATGTTAAAATAAATGTCTGAGCTCGGGTCATTAAAGAGTGCCACCTACTGAGGATAAGAGTAATGGATCAATACTCAGATCTGAGACAGACACGACAAAACAAGATTATCATGTTAGATAGAACAACTTTTGAGTCATTTTATCCTACATATTAATGGATAGATATCCTATTTTCTCCAGCCGCAGGCTCAAAAGCATCCGATGTGATGCGTCAGATGTCTCACAGCAAATATGTGAGAGATCAGTTAAAGAAATAAATCAGAGGAAAGAAGTTATTTTTCACCTTCACCCCCCACCCCCTGCAGGACGCCATTCGCTGTAGACTTGCAGAAGAACCTCCGACCTAAACAGCAGCAAAGCGCACGCCTCCTTGGTATCAGTTGAGCCCTGAGACACTGTGGCCTGATGGGTAAATCCATGATGAGGGAATTTCCACACATCTAACACATTATTCTTGGTCAGCGAGCCATCTTATCCTGGGGCTTCTCATCACAATCCAGGCAGAGGAAACAAATCTGGTAAAGTGATGCGAGTGGACAGCATTCCCTGAAACATAGCAATCCTAGAGAATTGGTTGGAAGTCAAGGCTAGTTGTTTTCTGTATTTCTGGGTAACCACTGCATTAAATACATAGCTAATGCTGAGGATTGCCTGTCATGTTTAAGAAATGCCACCAGGGGGAAAAGCGCTTTTCTCTACTTAAGAATCCACCAGAATCATTTTGGTGGCCTTAAACGGTTGAGTTATCGTATGTCAAAAAGTGAAGGCGTGACCGGCAACACCTCCGGTGTTAAAGGGTTAAACATCTTTTTGCAGTGTGAACTCAAACAAAACCATATTCAAAAAAACCAACCAACATCATTATACGAATGTTCAATTTAGAATTGTAGTTTGTTTAATACCAGTCGGGAATGGTGGCTGTTCTTAACGCTTGTTGGAGTTGATGATCCCAGTCTAACCGCACTTAGCCGGTTCTGATTGTGTGGAACTTAGTTTTTGAAATGTGAAAGCAATTTTTCAGATTACAGCTTTAAAATGTTAGACTCATCACAAAGCTTGCAGAGTGGGGCAAAGGTCGAGGTGAGTCACCCAAAGTGCCATTACGTTGTTCGCATTTTAACAGAACTGCATTGGTGAACTTTATTCAGACGGCTCTAGTGTACTCCCTCCAAATCTGTTATCGGGGGAAAGAAAGGTGTGCATGCTGTAAACAAAGATTAAAAAGCAAAAGAGGCTTCCAAGTAGCAGAGGTCACTTTTTTTTTAACAACAGTGCAAAATAACAGATTTATATGGTGAGAAATCTTATCTCGCCGCAGAATATTGTATTCTGCCATGTTTCTGTTTTTCTTCCCTCTCCTGAGTAACCTCCAGAGGGGATAGCGGTACAGATATGCCACTGATGGTGGCATTCAGCGCCGAGATGGACAGCTACATGCTCTCGCAGGAATCTGAAGGTGGCTATTTTGCCGGAAATTATCTGAGCTTGTTTTTGTCATCTGCCGCTGAGCAGCTTCTCCTTTCATTCTGCCCTCCAGGCAAGGCGCTCTTCTAATACGATTGGACAGTGAGCTGTGTGCATCGCGTCCACTTTATTTGACAAACACAAAGACCAGCTCGCCGTGCTTTGAAGTTGCACGTACTGTGCACACGTTGAACACAACCTGTAATGGTCGACAAGCAAAACAACGGATCGTTAGAAACTACCGCTTGACAATTCCTTTGTTCCTGGAAGAGTAATAAGAACATCAAAGTAGCTATTTGCAGAAAACTATTGTATGTACTGCATAAACAATACTTAAAAGTAATGTAGGGTTTTAAAAGATGAAAAATATGTATCAAAAAGTCAATCTACCACAGGGAGTATCAGCAAAATCAGTTCAAAGCCTCAGATACAAACAAAAAAAGGTATAAACTCAAACGCAAAGCAAATACTCAGTTTTCTCAGTTTGTCTTCCTGTTGTGTCTCCACTGTATTTGCCTTTTTATGAACAAACAAGACGTCCGATCCCAAGCTGCTCCGATCAAATTGGTTGAAGATGAACCACCTTGAGGAACGTGTGTTGAGAGAACCTTTCTTTTTGTCAGAGCACTGCAAACAATGAATAAATCAATACATTTCTTGACACACTTTTAACCACAGAGAACAAAGATTCAAAATGTCAGGATTGAATGTTTGAAGCTATTATGTCAAAAACATTTTATTTTTGTTGCTTAAAATAGAAAGGTCAAGTAAGAAAAAAAACTATCTTTATTAAAATGCTTTTTTATTTATTGTTTTTAATACAAAGTGATTAAAAAATATCTGGATTGAATCAATTTAGGTAAAAATTGTTTTGTGTCATATCACCACAAAGTTGTTTAAAATCCACCTCTGATAAAAATCATGTTTTTTTAATTTTTATTAAGTATGTTTGACATTTTTCTAATAAATTAAAAAAAACGTAATAAGAAATCCTTTTTTATTTAGCATTTCTGAATATTTCTCCTTATAAATCGCTGTTAATCAAACTGTTGCAGAAACTCTCTGTTTGAATGAATGAACTCTTATTACATCACAACAGCACTGCTGCATGGTATCTTCACAGTGACTGCAGTCAAATGAGCCGCCGTTCACATTTCCGCCGTTACTGCAAGACTACTGAGCTTCTTGATGTGACCAGAGAAATGTGAACAGCGGCTCATTTGACCGCAGTTGTGAGGGATTGTAAATCAATGAAAGTTTGGTCCATGAAGCTCTTCGCTTCCTCGTCGGAGCTGACAGCTAGCTCAGAACGAAATGGCTGGACATTTTTGTCTGTGAAGATTTACAGTAGACACAGAGAAACAGAAAGACAGGAGGGGTCCGGGACGGAACTGCTCAGCTCCGTCTGAAATAGACATGTGATCTGTCTTTTTAATGTCATTCTAAACCACACCAAAATATGTTTTCATGTTTTTACTGAGCACAAGCAATTGTATGTCCAAATTTTTCATAAAACCAAGTGGTGCAGTGGTAAGGTGGTCAAACATTGTGGGTTTGATTACTGCCTTGCCCGGCCAGGTGTCAAAGTGTCCTTGGGGGGGGGGTAATGAACCCCAAATTGCCTCTGGTGGAAGGTTGGTGCCAGTGTTCGGCAGAAGAGCCGCCACCTGTGTGCAAATAAGTCTGTGACTGTAAAGCGCTTTGGGCCAAATAGAAGGTAGAAAAACACTATACATATACACGCATATATTTCATTCCAAAGATGCGTAGATGGGACTACCAGAAGCAGCTACACAAAATAAGACGTGGACTGGCATGAACTAAAGCTGCAACAAAAATTCTTTAAGTCGTTATGCAAATGAAAGATGTCAAGCATTGAAAAAAGTAGTTTGTCACAGAGAGGCCAAAGGACTGAAGCACAAATGAATCAGCAGTCTGTCCATTATTGACAGAAAGGGAAAGCTCATCTAAGCTATTGAACAAGAAGAAAACACTGTCATCCATGAGCGCCTCCTCATCCTGAACTCTCCCTTACACTGCATTCATTTTCCCAGTTATAATCTCAAAAAAACGTACACCTAAACGTTTTTAATCATACTATAAAGTGGGACTTTCTCAATTTAAAGTTTCGGAGCTCATGAATGGTTGTATAATTGTTGAAGGATCACATAGCTTACAAGAAAACTATGTTAAAAACATCGACGTTTACAGACCAACATAAATGTTGATTCCACATCTTTACTGTCTTTTCAGTGCAATCAAGCTTTTCTTCAGACGGGCTGCTGGAGTATCCAATGATTACCCTTCAAACCTTCGTGTGCGTTTGTGTGCGTGTGTGCAGAAGATCAGGTTTAGAAATCACACGCTGACCTGGAGCCCAAGGTGACCTCATTACCAACATTTGTTCCGCTTGTCGCTGTAAATCACACACTGTGTCCATCAAGATCCAGAAAATGCTTCACAGCATCGGTAGCTGGTAACCCTTCCATCCCTGAAGCAGAGGAGCACCAAGCTGATGCCTCCTGATCTGTGACCCGCGAGAAACTCAGCAGCAGCACGTCCACCGTGCGTTTAGATGAGGACTACAGAGAAATGCTCCCGACCTGGTGGTTGACCTCATTTAATAGGTTTGATCCCCGGGCATTAGAGAGAAGTTTATGTAGGGTGTCGGCACTTCCTCCCTGACCTGCACACCTCTGAAACGGCTGCTGGATTGAATGGCAATGTGACCTGCGGAACCACTGGGAACTGGTTTATAACTGTAACAGGAAGCTGTGAAAGAGGCGTCAGCATTACTCCAACCTCAACCAAGATGACACTTAAAATGGATCAGCACAGCATTAAATGTGTCTCCCTATCCATTTAAACTCAGTCCAACTTTATTCACAGAGCACAGAATTGAGTTGACACCAAATGCTTGATAGAAATAAAAAGGATTATACAACAAGAGGTCACTACTATTTTTGTTAACTCCTTAAAAATCAAGGACACCTGAAAACACCACAACCATGAAAGAGGCAAGCTGTGAGCAACTTTACCAACAATAATGCACAGAAAAATGTCTTTTGATGTATTCATATACAATTCATTCTACTAGCATGTTGCTTTAGTGTTTAACAAAGAGTTTTTAGCAACAGAGTTGACAGTCTTTGAATTGCCATAACTCTTAAAGCGTTTACGCAGTAGTGCATTTCACACAGGTTTGGAAGGTGAGGGAAGCAGCTTCGTGCTGACACCCAACAGTTGTCAGTAGTGGAGTGTTTACAAAATCAATGTGTACAAACTGATTCTGACGTCTTTCAAAATTTACAGTAACAAACTTTACGGTTGTAAATTAAGAGATGTAAACTGTACCGTAGCAACATTTTCAATGGTAAACTTTCCGGGGGAAAACCGTAAACTTTATGGTAGCAAACTACAGTAGTATACTTAATGGTAGTAAACTTTTGAATAGTTAACTTCACAGTTTTCCACCTTTACAAAACCAAACTTTGCAGTAGCTGACTTTACAGTAGTGAACTTTAAAGTAACTAATTTTACACTAGTAAACTTTACAGTGCCAAAGTGTATGGTAGAGGACTTTACAGTAGTAAACTTTATATAAGTAAACTATTAAACTTTATAGTACTAACATTTTCAAAATTAAATTTTATTGTAACCAACTTTACAGTAGAACATTTTCCTTAACCAACTTTATAGTAGTAAACTTTCTGGTAGTAAACTATTGAACTGTATAGTAATAACTTTTTAAAAGTAAGTTTTATAGAAACCAACTTTACAATAGAACATTTTTGGGAACCAACTTTATTGTAGTAAACTTTCTGGTAGCAAACTTTACCGTAGTAAATTTTATAGCAGTAAACTTTATAGTAGTACATTTAACTATAACACTTTACATCAGTAAACTCTATTGTAACAAACTCTACAGCAGTAAACTTTACTGTAACAAACTCTACAGCAGTAAACTTTACTGTAACAAATTTTACAGTAGTAAATTTTACTGTAACAAACTCTACAGTAGTAAACTTTACGTTAGCGACCCATACAGTTGGAAACTTTACAGTTGTAAACATTATGGTAGTAAATTTTACTGTAGCAAACTTCACATTAACATTGTTTCACATTGCCAAAAAGCTGCTTTCCCTGCGTCAGAATCAGTTAGAATTACTTAATTGCATAAATGGTTGTAAAGTTTCAGCAGTTCAAAGAACACATTATTTGATGTCATCAGCAACAGTTTTGGTATTAAAGGGGCAGTAGTGCTTTTAGTCCTGGGCACCATGTTCTGTATTTAGTAGCACAAAACAGATTTTTCAGATTGTTTTTTTTAAGGTAAAATCTTTTACTTTCTTCTCTGTTTCTCTTAGTTTCAGTTTATGAACAGACACAAACTGATCGTAAGTGGCTCACTGGGCTTCAACAGCTTGTATTCCATTGGTGTTACAATGATTACACTAAAAAGAAAGATATTTCCCGATATGTTCAGATGCAAGTGGTATTGTTCACATATCGCAACAACCTGCGCTTAAATTCTCCTTGTTTTTTTTTCCAGTGTGGCCTGTAGCAACTCACAATTAAAACAGAAATGAGGAAATGTCCTAAAAATTCCAGGTTTCTAGTCACAAACTCTTAATTCTATTTTTCTGGAGATCTAAATGTTCTCCAAATATGTTTCCAGCCTTTAAAGTGATCCCAAACTGTTGTGAATTTGGACTTCATGGGTAGACTAAAAAAACCATACAGGACAAATTCAGGATTTGGTCTAAAACCGGGCGGCTGCAAAGTATGTAAGAGTTTTTGCATGCAGGTGGCTGTACATCCACTGGGCTGCGTCTGACCACCTCACTGTGTTGTTAGTTCGTCTTTGTCTCAGCAGGTGGCTGTCGGCTTAGCCACACATCTGGAGTAAAGCAGCTTTGATTGCAGGTCCAAGCTGCCTACAGACTGCAGCAGATGCTTTTGCTGTCCAACCGCACCGCTCTGCTGACAGAGTAAAAAAGAAAAGAGCTGCACCGCTGACTGAAGCCTGGAAAAAGGGAAAACTTTTTTTAAGTGGTTTTGATATTGACAAGTAAAATATATGTGCCACTGAAGAACCAACATCTGACTCAGAAAAAAAATCACCTGAGTGTTGAAGGTATGGAACCATATTTGGCCACAACCAATCAAAAAGTAGTAATATTAAAAATAGCATAAAAAATATTAGCAATCATCTCCAATTATTTCTTTGACACGAACTTCCATAGCAGATATGGGGTTCATTCTTATCAGGTTGTAAAGAAATAAAGTAAACCCAAAACTTAAATTGTTTGCAAAACAGGGAGAATGACAACATTTTGTAAGAATGTTGTTATAGCATTTATCACCTTTTCTGGCGTTTTACATGCAAAAAATGTTTTTGTGTACTAAGGGGATTTATGTGACCAACTTTCCACATGTCTGCGTTCTCTAATGTTTTTTAAGTAACCCTTTAATGCCGCATATGTCACGGGCGTCATCCAAGCGAATCTGTGGAGGAATTTTAACACGCAACAACTACCTCACTTCCAGGTAATTAGAGCCTCGTTTCCCCTGAGCGGTTCAGTACGGTCCGGTCTGGTAAGGAGCAGTATAGTCCAGTTAATTCTGGTGAGCGTTTCTACTCAGTTAAACCTTGCTCATGTCATGTAATGTGGCAACAACAACAGAGGTCATCCAGCCGCTCGTCTTTTACTTTTTGTATACCAGGAACTTAATTTTGCTTAAAAGAAGATTGCGGGCAGCTAAGAAGAGAACTGCCTTAAAGGGGCCTTACCATGATTTTCTTAAGCCTTTCAGAGTGATATAGTGAACTATATCCTTATATGTGATCATATGACCTTTGCAACACTAAAAAAACAATTGTTTTTGAAATATTAGTTATTTTTCATGATTTTTGTCCTACCCGGAAGTAAAACGACTCGATTCCTGAAGCTCCACCTGCCGCTGCGTGTGGCTGCTGCCCATTTCAAGACGTCATTCTCTCTTTGTTTCTCCCATGAAAATAAACAGTATCCAAATTTCATCTGCCTTTAGTTGGCCCTGGCCTTTCCTACACTGCTTTATAACACAAATACACTCGATGTCTGGAAACGCTCAAGTACCGGACTGTACCACTCAGTGGAAATGAGGCTTTAGGTTCTCACTCTGTGCACCACTCACCAATTAAGCCCCCACTTTAAGCCAAAAGCTAAATTCCCAAACTTTCCCTCTCAACCAATCACAGTCATATTTTTGCTTTTGTCGGTCCTCCACCTGGTCCAATCCTGGCCTTTAACCATCGTCAGAATCTAGGCTCTGGAGTTTATTCATCTATGGTCCGAGCTTATCTCAACAGCATCGGCTTAAAGAGCCTAAATCTATGGACTTATTTAACTCATACCTCTTTTATCACAATTAAATCTTTTATTTACATTCCTAAGATCTCTCCTTAATGGAAAAACACATGTTCTGAGACTGTTTCATGTTGGTTGTATAAGCACTTCACTACTGTAAACATTTTCCTTGTCAGTTTAAAGCTGCTATTCTCCGTTTCAGATTTTTATTTGTAATTATGTTACTTGTTTCAACAGTTAAAGAGTTACAATAGAATGTAAACACTGTAGCTAAACCTTCAGTAGAAAAGTGTTAATACACTCAAACATTAATATAGTATTATAGTTGAAAGTATTTTTATAGAAGCGTTTCCCGTAAGACCATCACATTTCAAAATAAAGCCAATTAATGTTTCACAGTGGTTACGCGTTTCCTAAATCCAGTTTAGTCACTGAACTTAGTAACAAAATTCTACGTAAATAAGGACTCTTGCTTCCTCACAGCCTGCAAGGTTGTACTGCAGGTAAACGAAACAAACAAGTGAAGAGCTTCAAACCTTTCATCACGTCGGGCCAATCTATAAAAAATGAGCTGAATCTCAAGCAGAATCATGATTCTGTTCAATATTCACAGCTAGAAACAAGGCAGCGGCCCATTAAAGCTGGCTTCAAACGAAGCTGCTTATCTTTTTAATTAGGCCGCAGGTTGAGAGTGAGCGATATTGCTTTCTGAGCTGATGTATATGTAATGTGGAGCAGAATCGATTGTGAGGAGAGGACGACGAGGAGGCCCATTCAAGGTTCTAGCGCCGTGAACGGTTCAATACCGGAGCTAATAAATAATATCAAAGGCAAAACCTGGCTAAAGGTGGATGAGATGAAATCTCTTTATAATGCAAAACCTGTAGGGAGTGGAGCGGCCGGCGAGGGAGGGGGTGGCAGATATTTCTTTCTGCGGGCAGCCAGGGCGACAGGATATTGCAGGAGAGTGCAGCTAAAGAAACAAATAACCTGTCTTTCTTCAATAGCAGATTAAAACACTGACAGAAAAAGGGGGACAGAAAAAAAGCACCGATAATTATATTCTCAGGTGTTGGGTTGTTGTGTTTCTTTCCGATTGTTTTGACACTGCTAATGCCTTTCTTTTTTGTGAATCACTCCCACCGGCAGACACATCCCTCCCAACTCGCCAGGTTATCTGGGTCTAATAGGCAATACAAGAAGCTATTTACACTTCAAGGTGCTAATGCAACACTATCCTCAATCTCAGAGCAGTCAAAGTGATTTTCTCACCTGCATGTTGACAAGTAGAATTAGAAAGTGTGTTTGGACAGCAGCAGTCCCAACATCAAACACCCCCCCACACACACACTCCCCAAACTCGACTCAAGTTAGCACCCTGACCTTCCTCGCTCTATTACACTGTTGACTTTACAGCTAGAAGGAGCTTGTCAGAAAAGTAATTTAAGAGATGCAAATGAGTCTGACGAGTTCAGTGGAGCAAAAGTTTGCCCACCCTTTCATAATAGTAATCAGTTTTAGTATAAATATTCCGGTTACTTCAAAGCTCATGTGTACCGCCATAAATCAGAGGCGTACAGAGGAGCGTGTACAACTAGATAAAGCCGCTGAATAAATGTTTCTGTGTTAACATGGTGAAGCATTTGTGGATTATTGTACAGCTTATAGAAACTTGGTGACAACAGTGTGAATGTGTGAGATCTAAAAAAAGAGTAAAAAGCCTTCTGGTAACTATCTGCAGGGAAGTTATCGCTTATATTTAGAATTACAGTGAGGGAATCCTAGAGGCGGAGCCACAGGGGGGGCAACTGTCCCTCCGGATCCCCACCACCACCACCACCACACATATACAATTTGTATCTTTGTTAACAAAAGTTAAGAGATCATCATAAAACATCAGCTTAAGTAGTAAGTAGATCTTTAAAAATGCCCCTCTCAGTTGTAGGTGGAACTGTTGGTTCAGAGTAAGCCCGCCCTGACTTCCCATCATCCATCTGTTTACACTCTCCCCCATTAGATTAGAGGAGTACAGAGTTTCAGGCTTGCTGTACTAGCTTCTACGTCACACCTACAAACTTTTTCCAAAATCGTTTTTTTGTCTGTTCTTGATTCAGAACTTTTGAGTATTTCTTTACTCAAATTGTTCTTGTCATGTCCTCCATCATGACAAAATGCCACAAGAACACGTGAAAAACACCAAATACATGATTTTCTTCAAAGTGGTTCTTTTAAATGATCAAAAACACGGTTTTCATCTAAGTAGTTGTTAAAGTTTAGACCTGAATGGACAAAAACTTTTTGCTTTTCGTTGTTTTTGCCAATTGAATAATTTTAGACATTTAAAAGGAAACTTAATGCGTCTCCACCATTTTAGGCTTCTTTTTTTACATTAAATTCTCCTTTCCCCTAAGCGATGCAGTACTGTACGATCCGGTTTAGAAAGCACCAGAAAATTCAGTCAAAGTTGGACCGTCACAGCACATGTAGAGTGAAGCTAACAGCAATGGAGGTCATCCAGCAGCTCATTTCTTTCCACTTGGCTTTTGGTTTTTCTATCTAAAAAGCATTTAATTTTGTTTAAGAGAAGATTGTTGGTGACAAAGAGGAGTACAGCAACTTTCTTTTTCCATAATGACAAACCAAACCATTCCATTTTTCTATGGACCTACAACCAGCAGGAGTCAAAAATTGTACGGTTTGGTCGTCTTAATGGATCCATTTCATAATAGAAATTCTCAAGATAGCAGATTGGACTTTACCAGACCATACAGCTCAGTGTAAACGAGGCATTAGGGTCCTGTGGGTTTTACCTGTTTTGGTACACTGGTGTGTTTACAAAGGTCAATACAACAGTTCTGAACTTCTGTTTGAAATGTCTCTCAGCATTTTCCTAAACGTTAAGGGTCTAAAACATTTTTTTTAAACAAGGGGAAAGCAAACTCATTATTCAGGCTAAACTCAGGATTTCACGAGTCTTACCAAGAGATAGTCACTAAAATTGATGTTTCGGAAACTGGTGGGAGTTGCAGAGGCAAACTTTCTGCAGAAGCTCGGTACCAAGGCTGTGTCCAGCATGTCATTATAACAAGCACCCCGGTTGTATGAAAAAAAAGGTAGATTTGCAACCATTGGAGATGTCAACTTCTCCAGAAAGCTGATTCTATGTTCATCTGGAAACATCTGAATAGGAAACATTAAACGGTTCTGGATTATAACGCTTCAGAAGTATACCTGCTGGTCTGGTTAACAATGTTTTAGTAACACGTTTTTTACAACTTCAACAAAAGTGAATTTATTCACGACTGAGGAATATTTCAGATATTTTTCCTTTCATATGTTGATTGTATAATTTTGTAAACAACACTTAGCGTTTGACTTACAATGGTACCAGTACACATTTTTAAAGCATTAGCTTGATCGTAGAGCTAAGTCATTGGTGACTTTAAAAAAAAACAAAAAATATATATATATATAGCAAATAATCAGCCTCAATGTAAACAAAAGGTAAAGTCATTTCTTGCAGATCCGGCGGGGTTGCGCTGATCTCATTACACGGATGATATCAGATGGGATCCCGGCTGTGGATGAGGTCAGAAGTGTCCTCTCCACCTCCTAAGAGGATCAGTCATCTTCCTTTGATTGCCAATAAACAAAAAGTAATCCCGATCACATGGCAACCTCCTGCAGTCGTGTAAATTGGTGCATGCGGAACGTCTGCTGATGTGAACGCGTGGGAGATTCAGTGTTGAGTACTTCTGTCAAGCGATTATAATCTTTAATTACAATTAATGGCATGACGGTACCTTCTGCCCCGAGCTTTCCTCTTTTCTCTCTTCCTGTTCTGGTTTTTGCTTCGCGTCGGCCTTTGTCTAACTCCATCTGTTTCCTGCTGTCTTATTTTCATCCTCTTCTTCATTCCTCTGACTACGTGCTAAAACCAATAACCCAATGCTTTCAAGTAAGTTCAATCCTCCACTGTAAAGATTTGAGTTTTTTAATGATCTGATTCTTGTCCCTTTTCCTCTGGGATCCTGTTTCCAGTCACTGAGTTGTTGACCGCTTCCCACAACACTCCCACAACACTGGGAGGTAAACCACCTCCCTCGTGAGTCAGGAAATCAAATTTAGTCTAGAGTTTGTTAAGATGTTGCCCATGTGAAGCAATTGACATGCAACCTAATCGGCATGGGTACGCTAATATTCCGGATGTGTTTAAGTTGTTTTGGGAAGTGAGCGATAATGTCTGGAGATACATCAGACCACAGCCGGCTGCAGCTGAGAAATGAATGCCAACAGAGACGATTAGATTACTCGCAACCAGCTGCAAACCGTCTGAATGGGTTTAGGTTCCAGGATAACTGTTATCAGAATGTTCAACAGTGTGTTCATCCTCTCAGAACTGGAAATAAAAAAACCCCAAAGCTGATGCAAGTGATGAAGACGTTTCATCATCATCTCCAAGGCCGCTAGAACCCGGCAGCCCTGCACAGAGTTAGAACAGATTACACTCATTGATATTTGCAGCTAATCAAAGAAACTGTGGATTTGTTCTGAGCTGCATGCAGAGTTTGTTTGATCAGCTGAAAGTACACTCATCCAGGAGTTGGTTTGGGGCTGTGGTTTTTAAACGCTGGACCTTAATTTGAATTGAAGGAGTCGAGATACAGTGAAAGAACAGCTCACTGCTTTATCTGTCTGGGGTTATTCTCGGCGGGCTAAAGCAAAAAGATAAAGGAAGAATACAGATCATCAGGTCTATACCTTTGGTAAATGTTGTTAAAAGAATAAAACCAGAAAAGTTTCACTTTAAAAGAAAATATACTGTATTTTCCACACTAAAAGTTGCACTGCTGTGCAAGTCACACACATGAAAAGAAAAGAAAAAGCATCATAAAGAAAGACAAAGTTCAAATATAAGTCACACACACCCCAAAAACAAAAAAAAAAATCAAATACAAGTTACACTTTTGGGATAAATATATTTGAATGCGAGACCAACAATGAACGCTTTACAGAAAAAACAATAATTGAATATATGCAAGATTCACAACAGTAAAATTGGTGCTTATTTAGTTCGTGAAACATAGAGGAATCTGGTATATTAGTGCAGCATATGAACAATTATTCAGACAACCATACCATGAAGTATTTGCTAACAGGTCAATCTCACTCTTTATATCACACATCCGTTGAGTTTGCCATCATCTGTTTTCCTTTTGAACAACTCCGTCTGCATTTCTTCTTCTGTGTTGCTGTCAGTAGAAAATAATGATACTCTCTAGTGGTTGTAAGTGGTAAAATAACAAACACTTTTTAAAGAATTAACGTTTAAGTCACACCTTAGTGTAAGCCGCACCTCCACCAAACTGTGCTTAAAAAATAGGGGACTTAGACAGAATTTAAATTCTTCTCCTACCCCACTAACTGAAGAGGTATTTGTAGGAAGAGAAACCTCCAAAATAGTTTTTTAAGGGTAGAGAAAAGCGGGTAGGGCGACCCTTGTCGCGCTGTGTCGCATAAGAGACATTATTTTTTTCGGGTGGGTGTGCTCTGATTCACAGAAATTTAGATTTAAATGTAAGTAATGACTTTTTGTTTTAGCATGACCGTTTTTAAATGATAAAACCAATGTTGTTATGTGTTTTCATGCACTAGCCACCACTGGCTAACGTAGCTGAGCGGCAAATATCGATGATGTCATCGCGTGTTAGTGTTGTCCGAATTCGAAGACGCAATTTTTCCTCAATTCCTCATAGGGAGGAGCCACATGAATTCGGATTTGGTTTTATAATCCAAAAAATAGGCAGTTTTCTTTCATGATAAACTTGACCAGTGGACTCTATTGTATTTGTTGGGATTTTTAGATAAATAACTTTTATTTGCTTTACACTGCATAAACAAACACACTTGAAATCAGTTAAAAATTCATACTAAATTGGAAGATTTCCTTTAAATAAGCAAAAATCAGCCAATGGGATAAAAAGACCAGTTTTACCAAGAATTCCTATTTAAAAAAAAAAAAAAAATTCTAGTCGCTACGGCATGTTTTCTCAAACTAAGATAATTTTGCTATTAAAAAACTTTCTTGAAATTTCTTTTCTCTTGTAAGACAGAAAGATGTTTTCTGAAAACAAGATTCTTTTTTTACTGTCTTAAGATTCAGTAAAACCACAGGTCTCAAAACAAAACCAAAAGTTTGACCAAACTTAACTATCTGCAAAATGTCCAACAGCCTCAGATTAGCCTCAAAATAGACCTCGAATAAGACAGATCATGTTATACAGCTGCCAGTCTTTTAACTTTCAGTATCAATAAGATACTTCTACATTATTTTATTTCACATGACATGATCGGCTTTTTTGTTTTTTGCAGTTTTTCTGATTCTTTTCTGTCCTAGTTATGATAATTGCACTAACGTCATCAACTCCCTTTGGTTCACATCTGGTGTTTAGTCTGAAGAAATGTGTGTTAGCTTTCAGTAGGGGGTAACCCCAAATTGATTTTTCACCAACATCCTTGCAGTTTGCATGCATCTTTAAAGTTTTGGTAAACTGAGAAGTGAAAACTTTCTCCTAACTGCATTAGCAATTCATCACATTTAGCTCATTGAGCTGTGACATCACAGAGAGGTCTTCACTGTCCTAGCATGAGTTGTAGTGTGAGCTGCAAATCAGGAACATGCCCAAAAAGTGGCAAATCTCCTGCCAAAACAATCCAAGAGTCATTGCAAACATCTTGCAAACCGTTCTAAACTCAATCAACTTTATGAAAATCAGTCAGTAATCAATAAAACTGAACCGTTACAGGTTGGAAAACGAGCAAAAGCCTTATATTTGCTAACATGTATGCATGGCTTTCCACAATAGTTCTGTCAACATCTCCATCAACATTCATGCAAAACCTTTTTGTGAAGTGAAAACTGTCTGCCATTGACACATTTTCGTCCAGTTTTGTGTCTCTGGCTTGTCAAGAGCTGTGAAAAACCAGTCTCAGAATTGTCTTTGATGTGGGCGAGTCATCATTTTCTGTCACCAGATGGATTTGGCAAAAGACTTACTCCTACCTACTCATCTCAAGGTATTATCAAAGCTTGATACCCATCTCTGTGGCAACAGTTCTCCATATTTTTACATTTGTGGTTTAAGGCCTCCTTGGGGTATCAGCAGAAAACGATGCTGGTCTGGAAAAATTGGTTTGGCCCTGACGTTTATTTTAGGTCATCTGGTAAAAGATCAGTCATTTGTATTCATCCATCCGTCTTTCAAACCCACTACTTTTCAATCAAAAAGTTGAAACCAGCAGCAAACATTTTTTAAGGAAGATTTAATCAAATAAAGTTGCTGATTTGTGGAAATTAAGGATATTTGAGTATTTTCCTAAAATAAAGCTGTAAGTAGTCTTCCTTTTAGCACAGAAAATGTTCCTCTGTGTTGAAAAAAACCCTATGAATGAGGATTTGTGTAAAGACAAAACATGATCAATCTTTTTGCCCTAAAAGATAATCAGAACCTAGATTGAGTGTTAAAATTGCATTCTATGGGGGAAAAAATGGTTCCTTTATGTAGAAGAGGACTTCTACAAAACAACAACTTTGTTTCACTGAATCTTCATTATCTGTGGTAAAAAAAAAAATACTGATACTTCTAGACTTTTTAAAACAAATTTTTGTTAGATTAGTATTTTTATTTAAATAGAATCTGAAACTGGAAGCTTAAAAATGCCAACTTCTTCCCCATTCGGACAAGTGGGTGAAAATATTGTCTAATTTAATCCAGTTCGCTGCCTGAAAAAAGTTGTGGAAAATTGTTATTTATGACATAAATTCAAAAATAGAAAATATAATCCTGTGCACCCCATGCTGCGGTAAACATGTTGATCTCTAGTCACATGGTCTTCATTATTTAAAGACACCCTGATGGTAAAGCTTGAACCTTTGCCGAAGTCTAAAGGAAAAGATTTCATAACTTAGGTGAGGAGTCTTAATTGAGGCTTTAAAAGAATGATTGATTTTGTTTATTGCAGCTCATCTTCTGCAGCAAATCTATCATTCATTCTTCTGCCATCACTTTCACAGACAAGCCCATTCTCTTCTCTTTCCTGATTGTTCAGCACTCTCCATTTCCAGGACAGCAGTTCTCTCTGCATTAGCATTGAAGTTTGCGGACCGGGTGCTTCAGCAGCTGCACATCAAAACCCGAGATGCCTCAACCACAAAAGATGACGTGGTTGATGTAGGTGCTACTGAACAGCAGTCATTTCTAGATCAAATCCTTTTGTATGTTGCTAGATTTTAACTTTCTGACTGACAGATTATTCTGTCCGCTTCCAATGTCATCACATGACCACAGCTACAACCGTCTCCCCGCCCTCCTCGAGCCGCCACAGCGGCTCCCAGCAGGAGAAATCTTGTAAGCAGCTGCATTTTGAAGTCCGCAGAATGTAAATTGAAAATTAAGGTGCCTCCTTAATCTGCTATTCTAATCCAGCTCCAAAAAGGGAGGTAAAGAGAAAAGAAAAACCCGTAGGAGGGGCGCCATTAATTATACACAAAAAGAAAAACTACAAAAGAGGGTCTGGTCTTTGAAGATACTGAGCACTTAATGTCACCGCTGCCTCAGAAACTCTCAACTGCCTTTGTCTCTGCTTTCTCCCCACATGAAACACAGCTGACAGACAAAAACAGGCGCAGACGGGAACATTTCAACTTGTGGGTGCAATCCTCTTAGCTGGAGAGATAAATAAAAATAAGCCGCACTCCGCTTGAGGTACATATTTGAGTTTCTGCTTTGACAGCTAACTACTAGGATTCTAAACATTGTCAAAAATGTGTTTTTTTCATTCTTTTTTTAACCACTATGACAACAAAAAGTCTTTGATTACATACAATTTACAGGAATTTATCAGCATAAAAATGCTGCAGGAGCATTTTAGGAAATAATGCTCGCTAAATCCTGCTATCGGAGGGAGTCCAGGAGAGAAAACATTTACAGTTTATAACTGATAGTTGCTATCACATTCAATCTTCTGTTTCTGTGATGTATAAAGTAAACATTTGATTCCTTTTTTAAATTGAACTAATGCAAATCTGGAGGTCCAAAAGTCAAAAAGTTGCTTTTAGGCCAAAACTTCCTATTGCCCTATTTTTATGAACAGAAATGAAACAAAAACTTTGAGCTGGCAGATAAAACCTGTATTTATTTATTTTAAAATTAAAAAAATAAGGTCTGTGCTAAAACCTGGAGAACTTTTCAACATAATAAGGAAATTTTTGTTTCTTTTTATACGTGCATTTTAAAAAATAACAGGACGTGTTTTACGTCCTTTTTTTAAAATAAATAATTTTTGGTTCTGTTGTAGCTTGTAATAATTAAAGCCATACTATATAATACTGTAGACATTTCTACAACTTCTTACAGACACTGGATAATATTTACTGTTGTTCATTTGTGTTTTTTGTTATATATCTGCTGTTATATAGATCTATGGTGAGGAGATAATTTCCTCTCTGTGTATAATAAAGGGTTTTCTTTCTACTCCATTCTTTTATTGTATTTTAAACAAAAATCTAATTCCAAGGACTAATCAATTTTCCATGCAGATTCAGAGTGGAAATGTAACGCCTGTTCAGCACACTGGACGCGGAAGCGCTGCAAAGCAAATAACGCACGCATTCCACGCATTATCCGCTAACCCTCCAGTTCACTTATTTTTCTGCACTAGTCAACAGGTGCTTTTTGCTCAGTTGTGGTAATTTAGAGCTTTTATTTTTCCCCGCTCTGTAGTCGACCCACTACGATGATCTGCATGTGTGTTTCAGTGTCTTTGTTTGTTTTTTGTGTGATGTGTCTGTTTAGTTTCCTCTCTACATACTGTTTAGATACAAATATTACATGATCGCATTTGTAAATCACTGTATATCATTGTGAAAAATTGGTTATATTTTGAAAATTGACCGGATTTTCTCATGGGTCTTGGCATAACTTCCTGCCAGAATTGAAGCAGAACCCTCGCGGCTTGTTAAAAGAATAGACCGGACACTGAAACAACTGCTGTACTGCGCGTGCCGGTGCTTCAAATGGAAGCAGCCTCCATTCTGCTGAGCTTTGCAGCAATTCCACAGCGCTTCCTGGTGTGAACCCGACAATATCCTGAGAATCCTCATATAAAAACGTTCATTATTTCATTCATTAGAGAAAACTACATACGTAACATATGTACTGAGTTCTGTTTAAACTTCCTTTTAAGGCTCCCTCATTCTTAACCCCTATGCTACAAATACTAATAGCAGGGTTAACTAGACTTTGCAAATGTGGGAACGACTATACTAATACTGTTGCTGTTAGCCCTTTCTACTCTATGAGGGAAAATGAACAACAGTTGCGCTCAGGTGCAGATGTTAAACCATAAAATATGACACAAAGAAGTGGATGTTTGGAAAGTATTGGCTTTCATGTGGATACATCTATTATTCTTAATTATTATTGTGGCATTGCTGTTCTCAGGAAAAGGGCATCTGATAATTCTGTTGTCATGACATTAGAAAAATCCATTAATTAAAAAAATAAAAATAAGAAATCAAACAATAATTAGAACTTTGGGGTAGGTATTTCTACTTTCTGAAATTAAAAACATTCTGCAACAGACTGACGACCTGTTCAGTAATGCTGCGTTCACAACAAAATGTATGTCCTCCACCTCTGTTTGGACGCACCTTGAATATGATGCTGACAGCTGGTTTAAAAAATGTCTGTAAATTGGACGTTCTCTCAGTGTGTGGGAGGAGCTATTGTCTAAAGTTTTTAGCCTCATCATTATTTAAAAGCATTGACTTTCCATCCCATTTACAATGATGATCACGCCACCATGTCTGGGTTCATGAGATCATTCAGAGACTCTCCCAGTTCAGTGAGATTCCCCATCAACTGCAGGAGCTGCATCTGAATGACGGTCACTTTCAGCGGTACTTCCATCTCTCTGTGACCCAGTTTGAAGAGTTGCTCTCCTGAATTCTTTGATGAGGGAAGAAAATATATATAAAGTTTGAGGGAGTTTTTATTATTGTCTGATACAGATAAGAAAAAAATCATAAAGTTCACAAGAAGAACACTCAGATTCTCCTTAATGTTAGTTTCGGACTGTTCCCCCAAACCCTGGAGTTTGACAACCCTGAATGTTTCTATTTTTTCCTGTCTACTCACATCTCAACAGGTTATAACAGGTGGGCATTGAGTCTGCTTCATCGGAACGCATCAGGAATCTTGTCTTATTATGTATTTTTTTATTCCACTCAGGAGATTTTTTTCTCTCCACAGTAGGGGGAGGGGGGTACCAGAAATTCCTGCATCGATCCAATAACAAGTAATTATAGAGCTAGTATTGCAGATATTGACATAGTACCTTTTTCTTATTTTTCTTGAAAGGTTTCATTATAGAATAATTTTGGAAATACACATTTTCTTGTTAATTAAGTATTTAAAAAAAACACAGGATGGAAACTTTTGATAAATAAAAATGCTCAGTAGCTAATCACAGTAATATGTACTGAACAAACCTATAATATTAATATGGCATAATACCATTCTAGTAAAAAAAAATAGTTACTAGAGAATTTTTTTTTAAGTAGCAAAAAAGTAAGTATAAGCCCCACACATGTATAATAAAAAATAAATAAAGGCAGAAATAAAATATCAAAGTCACTAATGTAAAAAGTAAATTAAAGCAACACTATAATACATTTAAAAATATAAACAAAACAACGAAATAATCTAGCATTTGCATGCAAATATGTGGCTTTTTATGACTCTCTGGTCTCTGATGGAGGAGGACCGTGAAGGGGAAGCTGTGAGGAGGTGCACTGTTTACACAGACAGACAATGTTACTGAATTGGGCAGTTTCCCGCACAAACTGAACAGGTTTTCACTCAAATTGGGCTGTTTTTGGCCCAACCTGGCAACACTGCAAACAGAAAGACACAAATTTCGTAATGAAATTCAGTTCTTTATGGAAAAACTACAAAAAAATGATGGATCTCATCACGCTAGAATTAATATTTCACCTTGGTAATGATATTATCGATACTCAGATCGATACGCCCACCACTAATCCATAGCCACTGCTTGCCCAGTACTGGGATTATGATTAAAATAAATTGGCAGAATAACATTAAAATACATTTAAAACACTTTGGTCATGTTAGAAAGATCTAGAGTGGTAGTGGATCTCAACAATCGTAGTAGATTTAGTGTAATTTGGTGTTTCTAGATATTTTCTCTAGTGCCTAAAACCATTAAAGATTATTAAGAAAATTCAGATTAGGTCTTTTCTTGGTAGGCATCACTTGTGTTGACTCAAAGCTTTGAATGAGCTGCCAATTAAATGTCTTTCCATTGAGTCACAGTGCAGAAAATTTGCTTACTTCTTTTGTCCACAGAAGCCAAACTTGTTAATGTACAGCAAGAAGAAAGGGTGCACACTGAAACTGAAATGTAGTAAACTATCAGCTTTATCCCAGCTAAGCTTTTGAAATATTGATCCACCGTTCTCACATCAAAGCATTAGCTGTGATTGTAAATTCATCCGCCACCCAGATTTCATCAGGCGGCTCCATCCTCACCTTGCTCCACTTTCCAGTGTGGGAAAATCACACCAAGGAAAGACTTTGTAAGTAACTTTCCTCCTTTCTCTCCCCGACAGAACTCACCCACCCCCTCTCTGTAGGTGAAAGAAATCATGGGAAGAAGCAGAACGAGGAGAGCCAGACGGAAAAGGCCAAGAAAAAAACTGAGGGGGGTTGGGGGGGGGGGGCACACTTGAGTACCGTTGCAATCAAGGCCTACACACTCAAGAGGGGACAATCAATCCCTCCGCCTGCCTTTACATCTCATCAGGCATCTTGAAGACAACTAAAAATGGGCTGCCGAGGCCGGGCGGCTTCTTCAGGGTGCTGAGAGACGGCGAGCGTCAGAAGACTCCAGGCGTGGGTCTGTAATAACTGCAGCAGAGGACAAAATGGTCCTGAAAGTCGGAGTTTTCACGGTGTGAGGAAAATGTTCCACTGAAAAGAAATGAACCCACTCCAGAGACACAAGGCATTCTGATCATGGTAAACGCTCAGGTGTCTGAACATTTTCTTCCTTTTTTTTCCGCATGGTGAATTTGGTGGGTCACCGGGTGCACTTGAAATATATCATATTATTAAAAAACTTTACTAAAACTTTAATAAAATAAAAGTCTGATGAAGGGTTTAATTAAAAACCAATGAAAATTGTGTTTTTAACATGTTCGTGTGACATTTTTCTGATCTTAAAATTTTATTTCTTTATTCACATCGATGTGAATCGGGAGCTGATGAATAAAAAGCAGTTTGAAAAGCTTGTATAGTTGTTAAGAATAAACTACAATCCGCTCCATCTGATGCCTTCACTTGCAGACAAATAAATCCATGAACATCTTTGTTTTCCTCTTCTGAACTGGCATCTGTCTCCAAAATGTACGGCTGGATTGCTACAATATTGCTTGCAGTTTTTGTTGAAAGACTAATGGGGTGTGCGAGAGGTCGTAAACTAGTGGAAGAAAGTGTAAATAAAGGGATGACGGGAGATGAGTGCAGGCTTACTTCATGCTAATGATCCCTCCCACAACTCAGATCTAATGCTACTCTGCAGAAAGCACTGCGCGTGCAACGTGCTGGAGAAGTGATGAGGACAGGTGATCCCAAAGCAGAAGACTAGCATTTACTTTAGCGTCATCTGAGTAGTAAAATACTCATTAAACTTAAAATTGATGTGTACATATTACATCTTCCAGACAATAATCCCAGCCAGACCACAACATGGTTACTCTACATGTTATGATAACATTTAGAGATAACACAGTCCCATGCACAGTCCCAAATAAACAGATAAAATAAAAATTAAAGTTCATTTTAAAGACAACTATGACACAAATAACCACAGATTATTTAAAATAATGTATATTTTTTCATCAGCGATTCACTACCTTCCAGAAAGAGTAAAAAAATACACATATTTCCTTCATTTAGTGCCAGTTATTTTACATTAAACTACAAAAACTTTCAGGACACCGTTTCCCACAATGCATTGTTTTGTAGTCATCAAGGCGGCTTGTAGCCAGCGCAGTACCTATTTTCTGGCTGCGCTGTCTTAGGCAGGCGCCTTGAACCCGCCCCTTTCTCGCGATACTTCATGTCGTTGCAAATGTGACGTCGGTGACAGAAACTAACCAGCATGCACCGCAATCCAGGCGATCTGCGCAGCGCCGCGTCCGCCTGCATGATCTCAAACACGCCTATTATCAGATGGCGCACACTGATGATGTCATCATCAAATGGCGCACGCTGATGATGTCATCATCAAATGGCGCACACTGATGATGATGTCATCATCAAATGGCGCACACTGATGATGTCATCATCAGATGGCGCACACTGATGATGTCATCATCAAATGGCGCACACTGATGATGATGTCATCATCATCAAATGGCGCACGCTGATGATGTAATTAGGCATCATAACGACACAGAATGACTCACTCAAACTAAGAAAGTACAGCAATACTATCTAAAGCATTTTAGGTGGAAACAAGCAAGAGCCAACCGAATCATCAAAGGCAAGCAAGAATGAACAGAGTCAGAGACAGCTGTTTTTGGAGCTCTCCGGACTCACCAGAGCTACTGCGGTCACCGCAGTGGCCAAACCTAAGCCCACCGGGAAGGACAAAAGTTAGGTGCAAAAACCGACTTTTTCCAAAAATGGCTGGGCAAGAAAAAGCTTCTTCCACTACGGATACGGATGACAGTGTCATCCGAACAGTGGAGAAACCCAAGCCCAGAAGGGCAAAAACAGCTCTCCCCAAAGGAACTTCCATTCACAAAAGTGAAACAAGTGGAAGTAGCAACTCAAAATACGACCAGATGAGACAGAAAGAGCTGGATGAAATCAGAAAAAATAACAAAGAGCTGATTGAAAAGATGGTGGAAGATTTAATCGACCTAATTCTGGGGACACAAGGGATGTCCTTTCCCCCAGAAAAGCGTCGCTTTCGCCAGAAGTGGCTCTTTGACAGAATTTGGATTGAAGCAGAGACAATCCACTGTCACATCACACGGGAAAAGTTCATAGGTTTGCATCTGGTCCTTTACTCAGACCTGTGCAAGCTTAAACGATTAAAAGATCCCATTGTGATTTATTTGGAGAGAAAAGACTCTCTGCTTGGAGATAATGTGGCCTGGCATTTTAGGAAGTATATGGTGAAGCAGCCAAGTTTTTTTAAACGGGTTGGAAGCAAAATGCCACAAAAGTCAGACATCTCTCCATGGCTGATGCGTACTTTGGACAGAGCCTCACGGGAAAAAGTCACTCTGCAAAAAGAGGCACGAAAATCTAAAACTTTAGATCAAACAAACAGGGAGAATTGTCATTTACTCCTGAACGAGTATCTGACAAAAATAATTCCCAGTCTGTTTTTCAAAGCCCACACTGACTGTTCTCATGAGAACTTCAACAGCATGTACAAGAAATTGTACGATAAACTGTGGAATCTCTGTAAAAGTTACAATTTTGTCATAAAAACTGTAAACGTTGACAAACTGTGCAAAATCACAGTAAAAGAACTGAAACACAGGTGTCGTCAACCAGAATATTTTCTACTGAAAGGGCTCAATTTAGAAGAACCTGTATCAGATGAAATATTCGTCCACATCTTTGAGAAACACATGCTGAAGGATAAATCCAGAATTGGCAAGTTCTTCAGCTCAATTGCAAAGTTTCTCGCAGGCCTTTCAGAAAGGTCTTTGATCAAGAGGGTTGTCTCTTGTAAAAAAACAACAATTTCCATTAGTATTGTAGGTAATAATTTGTAGGACTCCAAAAAAATTTTAGTAAATAATAAAAAAAAAAAAAAAACATAGCTAGTAACAAAATTAGTGGTAGGAGCTTCCATAAAAGGGTCCTTCAGGGAGACGTTGGAAGCTATATGTTAAGATTAATGTAGGAACATTAAAAAAAAATGTTAGTACATGGTAGTAAAAAAAAAAAAAAAAAAATAGCTGAGTTCTACTTAGTAACAAAACTAGTGGTAGGAGCTTTCCATACAAGGGTCCTGTAGGGAGAAGATAGAAGCTATGGGTAAAATTTATTGTAGGAAAAAAAAAATAAAAAAATTAGCACATAGTAGTGGACAAAAAAAAATTGTGCTCTGTACCAAAATTTGTTGCATGAGCTTTTATACAGCTGTGTTGTTAGATCTTATGGATTTAGATAATTGTAGGACTTTTTCAACAAAAAAGTTTTTGATCCAGAGGGTTGTATATTTTAAGTTGAAAAAAAAGGACATTTCTGCTCACTTAAGATTTACATGGTGGCGGGAAAAAAAAAAAAAACACAGCTATGTTCTGCTCAGTACATAAACTTAGTACAAGTTTTTGTGCTAAGCAAAACTTGTGTTCTGCTTAGTACAAAAACTTGTTGCATGAACTTTCCATACAACTGTGTTGTTAGATGTTATGGGTTTAGATAAATTCATATTCAACTTTAATTATATAGCTGTTCTCCTGGTTTCAAGCATCTCAAAGTGCTTTCCACAGTAACATAAATAACAGTAAAAAAAAAAAAGTTGAAAAAGCAATTATAATAACAAATAAAAACACATTAAAGATCCAGCACACATACATATCCGTTAAATACAATTAAAAAAAAAATCATCAAATCAAATCAAAACATGTGGGCATGCAAAAACTAAGTAAAAGCTATACTATAAAGATCAGTTTTAAGCTTTTTCTTAAAAAGACCTCACATCCTCAGGCAGGTTGTTCCACAGGCGAGGTCCATAGTGATGAAATGTGGCCTCACCATGGGTTTTAGTTCTGACTTTCGGGACCACCAGCAGATCTGCACCTGAGGACCTCTGGGAGGGTCGTAAACAATGTTCCCCCTAAGCTGCGCACATGCGCAATTGCGCACTGCTCTCATGCCTGTTGCGCAGAGGAAATCTTTTCTGCGCACATCATAAAATGCATTCTGAACTTTAAATAGAATGATCATATAAGACATGTATTCTTTGTCACTTTTAATGTAATTCAGCGATTGAAAGACGAATTAAAACGTGCTGATGAAGCCGAGTGTCCAGGAAACAAAGCTGAGTTCAGATTGAAGGCGGGGTTTCAGTGCGTTCTGTCTTCAAAACACCGTTAGTTTGGCCGCACGCGCAATGAACATGCGCAGTGAGGATGAACAGTGAGCTCTCCAAAACACTGGGGAGGCTGTTGATGGACTTTTTTCTGCGGCCAGAGCGTCCAACAACAGGATGAAAAGTGCGCGAGCTCCGGTGTTCAAATGAACAGCGGACTTTGACCTGAGAGTGGAGGAGGGGCCGGGAGTGTTCTCAAAGTCCTATTCCTTCTTCTTTTAGTTCAGATCTCATATAAGAACACACAACACATAGTTTTTCCTTCTTTTTCATTCTTTAACCACATTTCTTTAACATAACTCGCCACAGGAATGGGCTAGAAACTTGCTTTGTTTGCCCCCCCGACATCCTTATATTTATTTTCTCTTCACAACTTGGCCGGATTAAACCGTTTGGCGGGCCGCCCATCAGTTGGCCATCAGGTGGGAAGAATTGCCTGGTTTTTAAAAACCTGTGCGGCCGGTGGCGCTTGATATGAATGACTGACATTTACATATCATTCAGTCAGACTTGTAGTCTGCCAGCCGGTGATCCGCCCATCTATCGCCCGTCTGTCACTGAACTGCCACCGCGTGACCTTGAAATGTGCCCAGGTGGAAACTGACTTATGTTAACTTTTAGAAAAAAATAATTTGGTCACCGTAAAATCTCAGTGGCCACCGTGTGGCGTGCTAAAATGCGACTGACACCTCCCGATTACAAATTCAGCTGCGCAACCACCTACCAAATTTGTTAAAAAAACTTTTTTAGCATTTAGGTTGCCGCACGGTGGGAGTTTTAGAAATGTGACCATAATCTTAGTGATTATAACATTTCTGTTTCCTACTTTTTTTTTTTTTTTGCAAGAAACAGACTTTTAGGCTGAAAAAGGAAAAAAAAAAAAAAAAAAGAGACAGGACAGAAAATAGATTTTTGTTAGAAAAGTCATCAGACAGACGAGGTGATTAAATCTGAGGATATTAAGAAAATTTCAGGAGATGCTTCCTTCTCCTCCATTGCAGTTTAAAAAATGTATATTAAATTATTCACCTAAGTCCTGACAAGTTTAGCAAAGGACCAGCCTTGTTCTTTTGTTCTGCTGGGATTACAAAGTAAAGGTGACATAAATTATAGGAAATGCAGAAGGATTTAAATTAGATGATAAATAAAATATGAAGCAAAGAGGCACCTTGACACCATCCTGTCATCTTGAGAATAAAGGATGGAGCCGTAATGGGTCTGTTCACATTTAAATTAAAAAGCAGTGTTGCTTCTACGGGGATCTTTAATGTGTGCGTGCAGGTGTGCATGCATAAACCCCGGGTGCTGAGAAAACCTATTTTTCTTTCACTGCCGGTTTCCAGTCTGAGAACTGTCACTGCTGTGGTGACAAGCAGCTACACAAACAGCACAAATCATCATTAGGAGGTGTGAAAGCTGCAGCGGCGTTTAGCACTCCCACATCTCACGTACAAAGAGGCGACAACCCAGCCGGGAGAAGCCCTCTTCCTCCCGCGCAGCTCAGCGACTGATGGAATGATGCAAAAGTGATGCAAGAGCAAAGCCAGCTTTGCTACAAGGTGGCCATCTGGGCGAGGTCTGCCAAGCCGGCAGCGAACGTCAGAAGCTGAGCCTAACTCGCAGAGATGGTGCCAGCTGCAGCCGTGGGAGGGGGCTGCTGGTGCCAGCAGGCCAGTGCCAACACTGGGGAAATCAGGCCGGCTGGTTGGCTGAGTGGCTGGCAGGGTGACTGGAAGGTTGGCTGAAGGATCACATTGCACCGCTGGGCAAACTCGAGCGTGGCACCTGGGTTTTCCCTCCGCCTCCTCCTCCTCCATCCAATCCCTCCTCTCCGCTCGGCGGCAGGGCTCACAGATGCTCGCAAAGCTCTAGAGGACAGCGCAGAGCTCGGCTCTCTGAAGTTGCACCAAAATAACCACAGGTGACTCCGCCTCACGAGAGGGTGGTGCCCGCTTTTCAAAGCTTGGACAAGGCATCTTGAATTCACACGACGCCTCCAGCTTCGCCGCTATGACAGGCGAGGAGATGAAAAGCAGAGCGGCGTGTCACCGAAAATTACATAGTTAAACGACAGCGCAGCGCTCAATCTTCCCCCTCCATTTTTTTTTTTTTTTTTTACAACAGGTGAGAGAAACTTCTAGAATCAATGAGCCTTTGGCGTGGGATGAAAACTGATTAGCAGTTGAGCTGAAATGAAGTTGACTGGAATGGATTTGCCCGCTGCTGTAGGGCACAGGGATACTGCTGGATGAAATCCAGAGGCAGACTCGTTTCCAATGAGAACACGCCGCCAATCAATGGGAGCAATTAAAGGAGTTCTGCACAATGACTGCGATGACACAAAATCAGTCAGAGGTGTTGGGAATGACGGCCAGTCAAAGATCCACAACAAATACCCCAAGCAGCAGCGCTTTCTGCAGAATCTACAGGTGTGGAACCAGTTATTAAAATAATCAAGCATTTAGTGGTACAAGCAGCAAATTTGGGATGAATGTACTTTAGGATCCGAAAATCCTGTTTGCCAAGAAAAAAGTAAAGATTTTGAGTAAACAGTATAGTTTACTGTTAGTACCAGGTTGGACCCCCTTCTTGTCTTTAGAACTGCCTTTATCCTTGGTGGCATAGACTTAACAAGAAAATATTCTTCAGAAAGTTTGGTCCACATCGACCTGATAGTCATTTGCATCAGATTTGTCGACTGAACATCCCCTGTTCCACACTATACCAAAGGTAATCTATTGGGTTGAGATCTGGTACCTGTGGAGACCATTGGAATCCAGTGAACTCATTGCTCAAGAGACAAGTCTGAGATTATTACAGCTTCATGTTATGGCGCCTTATCCTGCTGGAAGTAGCATCAGAAGACAGTACAATGTTGTTATAAAGGGATGGACATGGTCAACAACAATCCTTAGTTAGTCTGTGGTGTTGTACTGGTTCTACATTGGTACTAAGGCAGGATGGATGCTTTCAGGTTGTTGACGACAAATTCTGTCGCAGCAGAACGCTCAAAAAAGCTGACCGGACCGTCCCAAACCATGGCGGACCCCTCAGTGGGAACGAGGCTTTAGGGTACCAGTACCGGGTTTGGGTACCAGTCCGCTATGTGTTGCGGTACTGAACCAGTTCCTGAGGTCGGGGACCTGTGATTTAATGAGAACATCCAGTATGGGAAAAAAACAAAGACTTAGGGACACCAAAAAGGTCAAAAAGGGACACGGAGGGGGCCTTAACCAAACGTCAGTATATGACGACTTGGATGTGAGAATGTGTTGCTATGGCTACCATCTATAAAAATAGTAGCCATTTTGGAATGTTCTTGTAGCAAACAGGCTTTTCTTGAATAGCGGATCCTAAGGTACATCTATGACCAAATGTGGTGCTTGTACCACGGAAAACACAATTTGTCTGAAATATCAACGTATCCGACCATGCTATAGTTTGGGAATCCAGATGGTGATTTGGAGACTGCATTTTGTGATTTCATTGTCAACAGTCGATGCAAAAGCAGGACAAGCACAGGGCTCGCCTGAGGGACGGGTAAAGTCAACTCAACAAACTTGACAATTTCCCAGCATGCACTTTGCAGGGGGATGATAATGGTGGCGATGACCTTTGCAAGGCAGTGTCAGGGCAGCACTCTCCAGCTCTGAGATAACTTTAAATCATCTATAATCACAGGATCTGAGAGCCTTCAGGCTGACAAAGTCACTGAAAGACAGCTAGCAATGCACCGGCGGACAATTTCAACGCATTATTTGGCCACAATTACCGATGCATTTCCCCACTTTGTTATGACACACGAATGCATGGAGAGGGAAGGGTGCAGCTGAAGGGCTGCACATCAACAACAGGGCAAAGTGAGGTGATGAAACACATTACTTTGACCTAAAGAGCTTGGTAATTACATTTGGCATTTTGACAAGTGTTTAGCTGCAGTGAAGGTCACTTCTGTCAGCATATAAGATCTATGCTAATCCACTCAGATGGAAGAAGCCGAGGAGGCAAGAAGCCGAGGAAAGCAGAGGAAAAGCTCAGGTGCAAGCCATGCATCTGTGGAAGGAGCCGAAAGCATTCCTCGCCTCGGGCATCAGCCCCATTCCATGATGGATGAAGTTTTAAGGTAGAACGGAATCAAATGGGAGAAATAATGGAATTTTTCTTTGCAAAATATTCCGGTTCTTGGCTTGTTGAAAATAGCACAGGAAAGCAGGAGAACTGTCCTAAGAAAAATTGTGAAAATAATGCATTTTTAATGCAAATTTGCCAAAAACGAAATAAAACGTTCAAATTTGGTGTGTGCACTAATGGGGGTACTTGATCAAACTTCACAGGGGGACGTCATAAAGAAAAAATAAAGAACACATATTATTGAATACAAAAAAGCCCTGAACCATTTGGAAAAATATAGATTTTCCCAAAGTTAAATAAAATAAACTTTTGTATTTGCATTTAGAGACTTGGTCTCTTTAAATCAAAACCCCACAGTCTTGTTCCACATCATTGATGGCCCTCAGACAAATAGAGAGAAACCATCTAAATAAGATATTTTGCTCAAGTTAAAAAAAGCTGTGGGTTTTTTTCCCACAATATTATCTTTTATTTTTTTTTCCTGGTACTAATCCTCTTTGCAATGACATTTAATTTCAGTGCTTAATTTCGTCTTACTAAAACCTTATTTGTCATGTTTACGGTTTTCTAAATGCTTATTTGAAACAAAGGTGTAACAATAATGACGATAAATATTAAAAGGTTTTGCATTTTAAGGCAAATAAAAGGTAGTCTATTTGGCTGAAAGCAAATCTTCAAAGTGAGTACATCCTTGAAACAAAACGTAGAGAAGCACTGGTGGACGACAATAAGGTGATGCGTCACACACGGACCAGAAGACGCCAACCATCCTAACACATTATGGGATGTCATGAAAATGGAATGTGCCATTGTTATGCATGTGGTGAGTGTATTGTAAAGTATTCATAGGTTGTATGGTGCCCCAATGCCAGACTCTAATCGTTCTTAAGGTACATGTACTGGCTCCTTACTGAGCGTGTCCAAATGCTACACACACAAGATATAAAGTGGGACGCTCCAGTTGACCCATGTTCTCAATTGTAACAGTCAGGCTCCTGTTAGTGCAGATTAAGCACCAACGAATCAAGCACCTCCATAATACACTGATTTTTAGGGGAGTTTAAAAAAAATTATACAATATGCCTGGGTCATGTGAGGTAACCTTTGCATGTTCAATAAATAAACCAATAAACCAATAAACTCAATTGGAATTTCATTCTTTTAAAGGGGCAATACCATGAAAGAACAACTTTTTGAAAAAAAAAAGTATCTTGATCATTTCACAAATTTCTGAGTAAACCTCTAAAGACCTGCTTTTCAACAGCAGCCCCTCCCATACCCGCGAAAACGAGCGGGTTCTCACGGTCTGACGTCCCAACGTGAGACAGCCCCTTTCAGGAAAAGTCTGCTCCGCCCCAGTCTAACACCAACACCCAATTTCTCCACAGAGCTGATGGTGATCAGCAAAAAAAACTTTCATTTTAGATGAACAACACCGTATATCTTCCAGTTGGGTTCTGTCTTCTATAAATTCCAGCTCAAACAGGTGTTCGTTACTTTAGACGTGGGGCTCCTTTAAGACTGAACAGTCGTCAAGTGTATTTGTGCTGTAAGCCAGTGTAAAATGGATTCCACAAATGAGGCGGACCCTGTGTGGCTTAAGGCCAATGTTTGTCAGGACAACAGAACCACCCACCTCACAATACCTTTAATGGTCATCTTCACCAAAACTACTTCTTGAGTGGTCAGTGTCCATGTTCCTGCTCCCTCCAGCAAGGTTTATGGCTTTGGTTTTCAGTGAAAACGTACTGATCGTTGATGAAGCTTCCCCTGACTGGTTTCAACTGGTCTGGAGCTCCATGTGGGTTAATGAAGCAATGCATTCATCAATTTGTTAATAACAAGGTATAAAAGTGTAACATAGTATAAATGTGTTTGAAAAAATTAACTTAACTTAGTAATAAACCCTTCAGTCAAAACCTACTTTACCCTTACCTTACCCTTGCCTGTTCTTTAAGTGTTCGCATGCAGTCACCAGCAGCATAACAAAAAATGGACACAAATATTTTTGGTCTACAACCTTGATGTCTCATGGGTCACTTGTGTGCCCAGATTTTCTCATTTTTCACCTGCACACAATTTTGACGAGGCCCTTAATGGCAGGTCTATCATGATATACAGTCTGCACTCTTTTGTTATTTTCTAATATGAAAATGATAAAAGTAAAGACTTAAAAAAAAAAACATAACTGAAAGTAGAATTTGTTCCTTGTGTAGTCATCTGTTGCAAGCATTACACCAGTGTGTGAACTGTTGTTCTTCAGGAGAAATGAAGGAGAAATCCTCATTTTGTGAACATTTTCCATCTACAGAATCAGAAAATGAAATAAAACGAGTTTATGGATGGATTGCACAAAAAAAAGATGAGCACTAAAAACAAGTGACAATCCATGCAATGCAAAGCTGCTAAATCTTATAAACTTTAAAATCACGAGTTGGTGTCGTTTGCAGGATGAACTCTCATGAGTGACAGGGATGTCCCTCCATAAAAAAAAAAAGAGGTCAAATGTGTAAGACTGCAAAAAGCCAGACTGATTCAGTTGAGAGGAAAAATGGTAATCTATGGGGAGACTGCAGGGAGTTAACCAGAACAACACCAGCAGGAAGGGTCCAAACGGTCCCTGATCTCTGGGGAGGACAGCTTTTAGGCACTGGTGAGTAACCGTCTTCACAGGCCGAATTCATTAGCATGCATTCAAAAACAACTGCTGGTGGCGTGAAAAAGTAAGAGTCAAGCGAGCAGACGGCGCAGCACCGAGGCCATCTCAGCTGCTGCTTTAAGTGCTAATTGAGCTGCCCGCTGTCCTGACCCTGACCCCTGGCCTATTCACAGAGCCCCGTTCTCACGGCCGCGACGCACCACTGGAAGTAGCCCCTGGGTCCTGCGCCCACTCTCGGCCGCACAATGAGGGTCACCGCCTCACTGCCCACCATCTTGACATCCACCCCCTCGTCTGACAATGGCCCCCGGTGGCCCCGGAGCCACTCACAAAGGGCGGATGCGCGTGACAAAGGGGGTAACGAGGCTCCTTAAAATACAAGACTGGGTCTGGCCAGCAAGGCTGCATTAATCGGACCTTTTGACACCTGGAGGCCGAGGTCGGGATCAATCTGGCTTAAAGCGGAGAGAAATGATTGAATTTTTCGGAGGATCCCTGCGAGGCTGAACTCACAACTGTGTGATCTGAAGAAAGAGAGGGAGTTGCATTGGAGCCATTTATTTTGTATTATTAACACATTAAGTGCAATTTATTTAAATTAAGTAAACTGTTTTAAACGAATTAAGTTTTTATGAAAAATCCAATAAACATGAAAGCAGAATATGTTTCAAAAAACTAAAAGAAAGGATGAATAAGAGTAAAAAATAAAAAAAACTTCAGTTTGAAGTCGGGTTGTAAATATTCTTAAAAAGCTCTCTACAGGGCTTAAACATTTGATCTGCCTGAAAACCACCTGATTCTTTACAGCAAATGTAGAGCAAATGATAAAAAATGACAAATTAACTCTTATTTCATGCTAAATTGTTTCTGACTGGCTAATTTTTTCTGAAAATCTCTGCTTCCGGAAACATTAACAGTTTTGTGCTTCATTTCCACACAAATAAATATTGAAACAAAGTGGAAAGATATGAACTTATATTCCAATGATCTGCTTCTATTCTTCTTGGAGTTAACCTGACTGGAGATAGAAGAGATTCTTTACAGTGTTTTCTAACGTAAACATTAGAAAACAGCTTTATGTGGTGATAGAGCGCAAACAGCCGTGAGTGTGAGAAGAGGTGCGCTCTCATCCCCACGCTGCCAAGCGACCATAAATGCTGATAAAACGACATCATTACAGGCGGCGTGTAAAGCTTAATGTTTCAGAAGAGCTCTATAATCCTGCGGACAGTGGGGGTAATGTCCCCTCTGGAATGGATTGATATTCTAGTCAAATATGACAAACAACACTTTAAAGGTGGCCTGCCCACACTGTTGCACTTCAGCAGAGAGGGCGCTGTGTTTCAGCTGGAGCGCGCTCTCTTAAATGTTTGCATTAATGGCAATCGAGGCTTATCTGTGACCCGGCGGGCGGGATATGAGAACGCCAACAATCGCATAAGTGGCTCCATAATCAGAGCACAAAGGGAGTGTGTGTGGGGGGTGGTGGTGGAAGGGAAACAGAGTGTTTGAGGAGGTGGGGTGGCAATTATCAACTTCGGATACGTAAAAAAAAAAAAAGTGAACTAACTATGAAAGTTCTTTAGACGGCATAGCTGGAAGTGTGCGGGTGTGAATGAATCAGACCCAGAGGATATCAGGACAGCCCCCTCCCCCACCCCGAACTGACAGCCTGTCTGATGGAAAACAGCCCTCCATTTTTATTTTTCTACTTGATCAACACTTTCAGCTCATTTCTGTGAGTCACACTGCCACACTCACACATTCCTTTGTGACGGTCTTAATGCTGCGTCTCACTTTAGACGATCATTACAGACTTCTGTAACGGAGATGCCAGGAATGGAGGTTCTAGAAAAAGAAATAGGAGTCTTGACTTTCTTCTGAAATATCAAACGGCTGAAAGCGCGGATGAGTCATCAACACCTTTCTATGGCTGCGGTTTCTTTGAAGTTATCAAACTCAATGTTAGCAAGAATAGTACACCATCGAATAAATCACATGCTGAATACATACACAGAGAAGTCGTCACATTTAGGATGTAGTCAGACTGGAAACGTCCGTCTGAGTCCTGAACCTTGTGTTTGGTCTGTATTTAGATTCTCATAAACCAGACATTTCTGTTTTGAACTAAAGTTTTAAAGCTGTTTTGACGAGCCTGCATTCATCAGACCATCTAACAGTGAGTTGATGTGTCTCATTGTTGCTCCTCTACTGTTTACATCCCATAATGCTCAGCTACGATGGCTGTTTTGATTCAGTTTTTCCAATTCGGAGCCCAAAGTCTCTTCAAACGGAAACTGAGTAAACTGTCGTTCAGTACGACTGGAAACTAACCGAGACCACCTATAAAGATGGGTCAGAGAGGGGTTTCTGGTCCCGGACCAGGGTCCGCTTTGACGTATTTAGATTGAAAATTTGTTCAAGATTATCGAGTTAACTAACTCTGTTTCATTTAAAGCCAGGTGTGTCAAACATACGACCCGTGGGCCACATGCGGCCCGCTAGATGGTTTAATCTGGCCCAATCACGAAGAAAAAAAAAAAAAGGATGTTGAAGAAAAAAAAAGCTAGTTATTTTCTAGTCCAATCATGTGGCGAGTTATGGTTTTTTAAAGACATGGCTGCAATCACAATTCTGCCACTAGGGGAAGCAAAGGAAAATAAATGCCATCATAACAACAGTTCAAGAAGTAAACAGCAATTCTGGGTGACATGCAGTTAGGTTCCCTGCCAGCCGTGAAGTTGCTATAGAAATTATCAGGTTTGACCCCACATTTACCAAAATGTCATTGTCAAAAATAAAAAAATAACAATAGCTCTAGTAATACTAATAAGTGATTAGGCTACTAGGTTGTTTAAGGCATTTTAACTGAGAGAGAAAAAACAGATAACAAGTTGAGCATAGGCTATTTTGCTATTATGTTACTAGTCCGGCCCACTTGAGATCAGACGGGTTAAATGTGGCCCCTGAACCAAAAAGAGTCTGACACCTCTCCTTCAAGCAAACCAAATATTTTCCAGTCTGAATACACCCCTGGTTTCTCTTTAGGAGAAAATCTGTCTGTATCAGTAATAAAAAGTGAAGCAAACTAGAAAAAAGATCCCTTAACCTAGGCGAGGATATTGAAAAGGCCCTAAACAGTTTTTTGGAGGCGTCTTTGCTCATTTAAGCAATTTATAACCTAAAACATCAGTCAAAAGTGACATCTTCAATAAGAAATTTGTACAATACAAGTAAATAAACAAAATGCAAAACAACAGATTCACACATTTTAAATATAAGTCTACACTAAGCCACTTCTTTTCATTCCAAAATGTACCACAATCTTAGTAGTACCTGATGTTAAAATCACCACGGGATGCAGATATCATAAGGAAATGATTTCATGCACTGAATTAAAGATTAACCGTCAACGAAATTGACCTTGTTCTGGTCACAACAAACGGTGTATAACCATCATAAGCAATAGTACAACAAAAGCAGACTGTCAATATGATAAATATGTTAATTAATAAATGTAAATAAATTAAAATTCTTATGGTTGATGTGTTGTATGTTTTTATGTGAACTTCTCTGATTAAAGTACATCTGTTTTAAATTAATTTTTAAAAATCCATTATAAGAGATGTGTTTATAGGTGGGTGGATTAAAACAAACCCTTTCACTTAACTTTGTCCCACCATGTCAGCCATTTTTGACACTTGTCATTTTTTTGGATTGAGGTGGAGCAAACTTCAGTAAGCTCCTCCCTCTTCAGGCTTCATAATCACCATTCAGATGAAGTGGGACATAAGTGCTTATCTGTGTTCATATGTCTGTGACCAGTTCATTGACTAGAGGAAGTGTGAATTTGGATTTGATTTAAAAAAAAAAAAAAATGTTATCTCTGATGCCCTATAACACACATTTCCGGTAGATGCAACACAAGTCTAGCAGTTAAAGTCACCAGCTGACATCCTCCCTGCTCAGCCTGAGCAGACAGGAGGCTCTCTGCCGTGTTTCCCAAACACTGAACAGCTGCTTCCTTCTCTTGCACACTTATGCCAACTTCAGCTTCAACGAGAATGCTGGGAATCCCAAACAGCCAATTTTCACAAACATGATCAATTTCTAAAAGATCGTACAATCAAGAATGCGATCTTAATAGCCCATCGTGGTCAAAGGAGATCAGCACAGTTCCCTTTCCGTTCCTTCAAAGATCTGTAAAACCAAAATATCTCTCACTATTCTTCAGCTGAGGAAGGTTTTCTTCAAGCTGGCTTTCTTCCAAACTTGAATCATTAGCTGAGAGCTGAACAAGGACTTGTCTGGAAGTCCCAAAAGTGCAGCCGTCACTGTGGAAGTCCACAGGTTTTCTGTAAAGGTCTGCAGATACACTTTTTCTACAAACCAAATTTCTGTTTCAAAGTAAGAGTTTTGTCCTTCTTAAGCTTAAAATACACAAAACTGTATTTACTCAGAATAGATTTTAATTAAAAATAAATCAAATCATTGAAATCTTATCAAGTTATAAACAGCCAACAATTTGAATATGTTAAATTAACCTTGGAAAAAAAGAACTTGACCTTTTTTTATTTTGTTTTGGCCATTTAACCCTTCCGCTCTCCTTAGCTTGTTTACATTAAAAGTGGGGTCATCTGGACACCACAGGACAGTGCGCTGAACTTTTTTTTTTCACCGATTTTCGAGTTTCACTAATGTCCATGACAGACGTAAAAACCTGTCCCACTTCGTCCACATTTGTCATGGAAGAAATCGCATAACAATATGTGGTTGGAGCCATCTGGACCCCAAGGAGAGCGGAAGGGTTAACAAGATAACACTTCTGTAAAAATATATATATTTTTTTACTTTTTATACATTTCTGTCTTATTCAAAGACACAGTTGATATGTTTATTGACTGTTTACAAGAGATTTATAAGTAAACATTGCAAAGGTGAAAACATTCACTTATATTAGGCTACATTCAATTATAAACTTAAGAAAAATATTATTACTATAGTAATTAATCATTTATAAGCAATTTATTAACATGAATAATACATTAATAAGAAGTCTACAAATGCTAATGACTTTCTTTATAAGCATCTTATAACCACCTTTAAAACATCTGTAAAACATCTTACTGTGCTAAAAAATGTCTTTCTGTGTTTATTGACACCAATAAGGCAGTTAAGACATTAACAGGCTTATTGTCTTAAACTATTAGTCAATAATTGACAAATAAATATCTCATAAAGGCTTTACAACTGCTGATAAATGTATTTTTAAGCATCTTAATAATATTTATAAGGGATTAGGAATAAATAAACCTTCCTAATGCTAACAAATGTTTTATTAATGTCCTATTAAGGTTTATAAAAATATTATTAATGCCTTATATTATTTATTTCTCAATTGTGTCCAGTCTCTAATTGACATGTTTCCAATGGCCGCCTGGTCTTTGAGTGGTGGCATACATTCTGATGCAACACATTCTCACTCTCAATTTGTCATTTATGGAGGTATGGTGGAGACCCCTTAAATCAGGGGTCCCCAACCTCCAGGTCGCGTCCCAGTACCAGCCCAAGGGCCGCTTGATACCAGGCCACAGACGCTAATTAGCGTCCTACCTTTTCCATGTCCGGTACAGCATCCCCAGGGTTGGGGACCCGACAGCCAGCACGCCACACCCAAAACGTCATAGAGGGGCCCCGAACCACACATTCATATATAACGAGCTGGGATTGAGACTGTGTGACTCTGGTGAGGAATCTGCACAACATTTTGGGGTGGATCTTAAATGTATCCGAGAATGGCGCAAGTAGATGGGGGGGTATTGGGAAGCACTGAAGAAAAAGAACCATTTCCTGGTGGAGGTGCCAAGAAAGCGAGCAACGCATTAGAAGAACTCCTTTGAACATGAATTATTAAGCAAAGATAGAGAGGTGTGCATGTTTCCAGGAAAATATTTGACATAAAAGCATAAAAGCAAAGAGGATTTTTGATACGGTCTTCATTTACTGGCCAAATTTCATTACAAAACGAACCCATTAGCCATCACCTCTCTGTTTGTGATGGACTGACAGGCGCTCTCTAATAAACGCCACATTTTTGGATTAAATGCCGGGCTACTATTGAAAGATACACAGCATATGTAAAGAATTAGCAAAAGGATTAGCAAAAGTATAGCTCCTTAACAGAGAAACACGGAAGTGGCAGCATTAGGATGTGGGTTCCTGTGAACCAAGTAATCTTAGAAGAAATGTCAAAAAGCAGATGTTCATGAACTTATGTACTTTTCAGGATTGAAAACATGTGAAAAAGCTAAATAGAAATTAGCCCTTAGGTTTTTTTTGATGGAACAACTGTACATCAAATTAATATTTAAAGTTATTAGGCAACAAATAGAGTTTTTTTCTTTCAGCGAGAGTGTATGAAACTGTTTTGCAAGTTCAACAATAATTAGTGCTTTAAAGTCCAAAAAAAAGAAAAAAAATCTTTCTCTGATTGTACATGAATCTCCTTTAGAGAAGTCACTCACATGTTATCCCTTCAGGTTTGCTGTTACCGCTCTGAACTGAATGTGAGCTCCAAGAAGAATCAGGTAGCAGAGGCGAGCCGGGGCTTTAATTAAGGCCTGCGCCCTATTTCTGGCTGTGTAATGAGATGTATTTTTCCTACTGAAAAGTTCAGAGAGTAACAAAACTGAGGAAAGTGCAGCAAACGTAAACAAATGGGAAACCAGGAAGCTAATGAAGGGCAGTACAGGGCTGCAAGGGCTCTGTAGGCTGGGTATTCAGAGTGAAAAAAGCAAGCCTCCTGTGGTCAACAACAACAAAAGAAAAGGGAGAGTTTTTTTTCTTTTCTGGAATAACAATTTGAAGCTGAAACTCAGTTCAAATAACCCAAGGAGAGCAGTCCAGTGATAATAAGTTGCCTTGTTAAATTAGTCTCCTGGCTGGTTAGCTCTCTGAAGCCGTTAGTGCTCGGTGAATAGCTTCTGTCGGCGTGTGAGAAAAATGCTTTCTATGATCCCATTTTCAAATCTGCACACGGCTTTAATGAGTTGACTAATTCCCCAAACACATTTAATTAACTGGTGTCACTTTGTATACGTTTTTTTGCACAAACAAAAAAAAAAAACCTGCAGAGAGCGTTTTTCATTAAAGCATTACTGAAGGCACAGGAAGAAGAATGGGTTTTTTCTCTTTTTTGACCAAAAAAGTAAAAGCGAGGCGATGACACAGCACTCGCAGAGTTCAAAAAAACAACAAATATGTCACCGAGCTGTCACGAGTTTTGAAAAAAGCTCATCGGGGGCCTCAGGTGCAGCAGCGAGCAAATGATAAAAGGCTGCCTTTGAGTCTGTCAGTATAAAGGCGACATTACCAAGCCAAGGTGAACCTACCAGCCACGTCGGCCACATCTGCCGTGCTGACGTTCTGGGCGTTGGGGCTCACTTTGAAGGTCACGGCCGGGCCCACCACCCTGCAAAACACACACATTTGAGAGCTTTCAAAAACGGGACGCTCAGAATTTATTTATATCCCAGGGAGACGTAGACGCTGATCTTTGGACCACAGCGGGAAAGAAGCCGTGCTCATTAAAGCTGGGCAGCACCTGCATTTTTAAGGGAGAGTCTTTGTACCGGTGGCGCTGCTTTAGGCTGTTGCTATCCCCATCGCCGCTGAGAGATAACCTCTTGAATATAATGTGCCAGACGACATTTAAGCGCGAGATGATAAAGGGTTCAGGATGAGAGGATTTTGATCACCGACAGAAGGACATCGCTTATGAGGAAATGTGTCGACGGAGACCGACTTTGTTTCAACTGGCTGGAAAAGATGGATTTAACTGTGTTTGTTCTGTGTTTGGCCTTAAACATTATTAGAGAAACAGAGGGGATGTGGATCCACAGAGCTGATGCCATTAACCTTTTGGGTTTTTTTGTAATTCCCGTGGTAATTCAGACTAAACGCTCAGCTGGGAGACAAATTAAAAAGTCTCTCTCCACAATGTGTGGAGCAATACTGTAGGAAGGGACTTTAACAGAGCAAAATTATTAAAAATAGGATGTTATTAGTAGATTTGTCCAATTGCAATCCATTAGAAAAAAAAAACAATCTGAGTGGTCTTTTGTGAGTTTAAATGGTTTTGTGTGTGTGTGTGTGTGTGTGGGGGGGGGGGGGTCATTTTTTTAGGCTGGGTTACTCCCTTTCATTTTAACCATTAGTGTAAAAGGATCAACAAAACAAACACGAAAAGTTATATATACATATATATATATATATATATATATATATATGTACAGTAACTGTATCAATGATTTTTGTTCCTCTGCAGTTTTCTGTTTTCTCTGTGTTCACGCCATGTTTCAATAAAGTTATATGCAGAGAAAACTGAATATACTGTCATTAAAGTGTTCAGTAAATGGAAAAAAAAACAAAATAAAACAAAAACAGCCACCTGCAAATAAGCATTAAAATGATATGATTACTAATTAAATGTTCATAATAATAGTTTATTTTCCTTTTTTATTTTATTGTGATGTATAGTATAGCATACACCTGAAGTTTTTTAAAAAGTGAGTAGACATAGATGTTTACTTGTGATGAGGATACATGCTTATCTTTTCGTTTACAGAATTTATTTGCATTTCATTAATAATGTGGTTTTTTTAAGCTTTTTAAGCAGTTTACCTTTCAAATACTGAATTTTATGGACACAATAATAATACTAATTTCAAAAATGTGGCCTCAAAGTACTAATTTGTTATCACAAAATGTTCATTTTATTTTCCAATTGTTAATTTGAGAACATTAATTGCTAATAAAATACTAACTTTTTACCACAAATTGCCCCTGGAATTCTATTTCTTTGCCACAATAATGATTTTCCCCTTAAAATACTTTTTTGTGTGCACAAAGTGCTAGTAAAATATACATTTGTGTACAAAAAAGGCTAATTTGTGAGCACACAATGCTAAAAAATAAACATTTTTAAACTCAAATTACCACTAGAATGCTAATTTCTTGGCACAAAATGCTAATAAAATATTAATTTGTGGCCACAAAATACTAATTTTTGATCACAAAATGCTAAAATCTGCTTATGTGGCCACAAAATGCTGAACTGAGGCCAGAAACTGTTACTTTGATCACACAAAACACACATTTTAGGCCAAAAACTATTAATTTGATGAAATTATTTAATTCTATTGAATGTCTTGTTCAGGGCTTTGTATAAAGTTTCATTAGAAGCTCTCAACAGCATAACAGTGTTATATTTGACTGACAATATAAGCCCTAAAACAGCTTGACTTGCTAACTTTTAACCTTTTACCCAAGATGACTAAAACAGCCAAGACTCAGTTGTAAGGAAAAAGTTTTTTCCCTATTTCTATTATTTAGTATGTTCGCCACAATAAGATTTTTCTTTGTGTTGGGAAGGTGTTGTCAATATGAGAGTGAAAAATGCACACTAAATAAATGAAGAACAACACAAATACAAAAACCAAAAAGTAAAACTTTAAGGCAAATTTGAACTTTTTTTTTTTTTCAATTTAAAGAGTTTTCATGCTACCAAGGCTAATTTAGTTCATTTTTTTAAAATAAGATCTTTATTCATACTGAAAGTTCTCTTGAGAGTCTTCTTCACAAGACAGATCTGTTTCACTTCAACAATAGCATTAATGAAACAGTTCACTGAACAAGACAAATATTTCATAGATTTTTATACTAAACATTGATTAAAAACAAGTGTTAGTGTCTATATTTTCCATTAAAAAACTCATCAAGTGTGATTAGACAGTTTCAGATGCTGCTCAAGAATGGTCCTGGTTGAGGAACTGCTTTATAACAGTTCTTTATGTAGACTACTCACGATAAACTAAATGTCATACCCCAACCTACATGAAACTAGGATTTAAGTGAATGTATCTTGAAAGTAAACCAAACAAAAAGATACATTTTGGGAGCAAGGTCACGCTCAATGAAAGCAGTCCCACTCAAGGTCCAACCCTTTGGCCACACAGAAATTCAGATGGAAAAAGATATTTTGAAACTCTTTGTTAATGCTCCTTGAAATAAAGAAACTTAATTATTTAACAATGTTAAAAATAATATATTGTATTTATTAGGTGCCTGTCAGGGCGCTTAAGGTCGCCTTACAACAGAAAAATAACAGTAAACATGTAGCTAAAAACAATTACTGGGGTAAAATACTTTTAAAATGCACTACCTAGTTACATTGACATCAGTGCAAACCTGCTTTTCTCAGTGTCAGAATCCACTGGAATTAAGTTGCCTAAACAGTTGAAGAGTTTTTTCTTGCCACAGGTGAAAACTCCGATGTTAGAGGGTTAAACGAAAAACTGAAAAATTCGACTGCGCTTTGACAAATCAGTAAAGGATGTGTGATTTTTCTTCAGCATTTTATTGCTTTTTACTTCATTTGTCAAGTTTATGTGTTTTTCAGTTACCTTACACTTCATGGTAATTTCTCTGGTTCTGGGCCAAACAGGTGAGTTCAGACCTGCGGCGGAGAGCTGATGATGTAGGACTCCAACATTAAAACGCTAAAAACATGCATGCTGGAAAAACCCAAGGAAAGTTTGGCCAGCCTCGCCTTGATTAATTCACTGACTGTTGTAATGTTTTAATTGGGTTTCTTGTGCTCTGAGGCAAGCCTATCAAAGGCAAACACGACCAGTTCCAACTCCCACTCTCCAGGGTTTTTTTTTTTGCAGCAGAAATATAATATTTTAACATTTGAGGTGCAATAAAACTAATTACACAGCTTCAAATTAATGATCCACAGAGGGCAGCTTAATGAAGCTAAATGTTCAAACTTTACTCCGCTGGTGCTCCTCGTGACTTCTTGTAATTTTTTTTTTTTTTTTTTTTTTCTGTTCCATGTTTTGGGGCTCTCTGTAAAAATATAAGCCAAGGAGTAAAAAATGACTGTGAAAGACCGCCTTTGCTTGGACTGTGTTCAGAGGAAAACAACACGACAGCTTATTTTTCTGGCCATTATTTTTCCTCCGAGCAAGAAGGCTGATGTATTTGTCACATCAATGAAGTGATTCATCAGGCGGCACAGGCAAAGTCCCCGCGTGTGAGGAAGAGGAAAAAAAAAAAATCACTCACACGGAGTCGATCGCATGTCCATCAGACGACGCAGAGACGCCCTATTGAAGTCCCTGAATCACCTGAGCTGTCTGACCGACGGATTCATATTTGTAAGAATAACAAATAATACGCAGCTTGTGAAATATTTTAAATAGGATCTGACTGTAATTTAAATCTAAAATACAAACAAAAAATGTGATTTTTAGAGTTTAAACCTTAAAATAAAATCTGCCTCCATTATCCAGGCACACTCTCTCCTCCTTGTGGCGAGTCTTTGATATGACCCCCCCAACACAGACAGACATTACATCACCTCAACAGTCCTGTTTCAAAAAAAATAAATAAATAAAACAGAAAAGAAAAGCCTTTAGTCTACTCTCTGTGACCGTTACGCAACAGCCATTATTATTCCACAGCCAGCTGCAGTCAAAGGCTGCGCAATGCCACCCACACCAGCGCTTCCCTCCCGCCCGCCGTGTTGCCCCCAACCACTACCAGGTCACGGCTGCTGCTAAAAACATTTTCACAGCCATTTTGCTGAAAGTGCTCACCGCCAGGATTATCTAATCAGTATTGAATTGTTCCAAATGAAAAGTGAGGGTGTGAGTCACTCTGCAGGTTTGTTTTGTGTCCTGCCACAGTGTGTAGGCTCGCTTTTATGATTCATACGTTGCCAGTGTGGAAGTTTGGCTGCGGGCTTGCTGAACCGACGCGCTCTCTCAGGCTGCGGCCTCGAGAGGGAAACGCTAAAATGGGAAGTTTAGCTGCCTAGTCGGCGTTTGAGGTTGTGCGGGTCACCAAAATACTTTGAGAGGAGGTACTTTTGTTGCTGAATATGCTAATGTGCTGATCCTGCGTGATGCGGAGAGTCGAAAGGAGATTACGGAAAGTTTGATAGATAAAAGAATCTTGAGCTGAGCAGTTCCTCCTACTATGACAGCATGTACAGTATACAGTTTTAGAGCTGCTGGACTCAAACAAAAGCTTGTAGGAAAATAATTAAATGTGGATTTTTTTTTCTTAGATTGGTGATCAAATTTAGATTCACTAAAAGCGAAAGAAATTTTCTTCACTACTACATAGTCCGTTCACTATTTGTCGGGGTATCTGAATTGCTCTAGAAATTTCCCAGAAGTCTCTGCGAAAAACCCGTGTGCATTGATGCTCACTTGGGTTTACCAGATGCTTTTGACCTTTTTTGTCAATCTGTCTGGCGTTTTGGCAAACTTTCCCACCAAAGGCGTCGATTAAACCAATCCTCACCTCAACACGTTTTGTGTTCACCATTGAACCCCGACATTCTGCTTGTGCGCACGCATCACTCGTGCCCGAGGCAGCAGCTCATACACGTGGTTGTAGACAGTTTCTCTCACGTGTGCAAGGACTTTTTCTGGTCGCGAAAGGGTTAAATGCAAGTACGCACGAGCAGAAAGCGCTCAAGGTGCTCATATTGTCCACGACGAATGTGTGATACGTGCGTTGAGATGTATTATTTCTGCGTGGACTTTTGACATAGAATAAACGCTTTAATCAGCGGAGCTGCGCACATGGAGACGCGGCAGAGGAGATGATTGCGAAGGTTTCAACCAATCAGGAGACAGAACAGGGTGCGCTGTTTGAAAGAACGCAGCAGCATAATCGCTCTAAAAGAATCAGGGAGACGGTGAACTGAGATGTAGAAAGAAGACACAATATTCTGTTCCATTTATCAGAGATTTTTGGGGGATCAGATGGGGAGAAGGGAGAATAAAAAGCATCTTTTATGTGGGTCTTGATCTGTGTGGCCAGATGGAAAAAAATGATGCATTTCTGATACTGTTCAGCAGGTCAAAGTTTGCCCATGTCTGGCCTAGAACTTGTTTGTGATGTGCTACTCGTTAGCCATGTTAGTATAATCACAGTAACCTGTGACTGATACCGTTACAACAAACAATACTGTGACTATGCTAACTCACAACCTTGCTAGTAACACATAGAAAAAAAATTCAGACAGCATTTTAGCCATGTTGGCATGTTCACAGTACTTGTAGAGTTTTCCACATGTAAAAAAAGTCTTATACCACTGAAACAAACATTACTGCGACTACGCTAACTTAACCTTTCTCAAAAAACACATAAAAAACATTGTTCGACAGTGCTACACGTTAGCCACATTAGCATATTCACAATCCTGTACCTGTAACTTGTCACACGTGAAAAAGACAAACTGATGCTGCTAAAGCAGTGGTGTAGTCTAGAAAATTCAAGAGGGTATACTCCGATTTTCCTTCCAAGCCTCATATTCTCACACTTACTGGAAAACATCTTTCCTAAAGCAGCCCTGCCAGAAAAGCAGCTCTAACATCCACACACAGGAAGCAGAATGTTCATCAATGTCCCTGTATTGATCAGCATTTAGTAAATGGACATGAATTGTTTATACATAAATATGTTGTAAGAAACGCAAGATGTCTGTAAAATGTTGACCTTATAGAGATTCCCTCTTTGCTTAGTTCTCATAGGAGGATTTCTACATTTTGGGGGGATATTACTTATGAATTTGGCTGCAAATCTTATGTTGCTCAGCTCATACCTCAGAATAATACATAGCTTTAAATTGATATACTATTCTCCCTTCTGTATTGTGATAATGATGTGTGGTTGTTTCTCGAGTCCATGTTCTTTCTCTGCTTTGACTCTAACATCCCATTAAAGGAGAAAAATATTTGTCAACACGGAGCGCCGTCTTGGAAGAAGTTCTACCACTTTGGCCTGAGTAGGGGTGGAATTCAAATATAGCTCAGTATTGGTGTTAATAGTATGAGGCGCTCTTTGTGTGTCTGATTAAAATATGTTAAGATATTTACTTATATTCCTACAGAGCTTCCAGCTTTTCATAAAACCTTGGAGAGAGACTCCGTGCACGAAAAAAAATCCCCTTACAGCGGCAAGACATGAGACGAGTCAAGTGTCATTTTGTGAAAGTGTATTAGTAAAATAAAGCACCACGAGGTAAAAAAACTGATGAACTGAAAAACAATATAACTTTTTAAAGACCATCCAATGACTGTGTCAGATAACTGGACCGAACTAGCATGACCCATAGTTCCATGGTCGGAATTTTTCCAAAATACGAACACCACCAGATGAGGTTAGTGAGCAGTGATTGGTCCAAGTCGGTCTAAAGTGAACGATTCTTTGAGTCAACATTTCTATGGCATCTACTGTTTCCACTGAGAGGGGGTTCTGGAGAATCTGTCAAACATCTCAAACAATTGAAGAGTTGGCCAGTGGGAACCACATGCTTTTATTGAGGCGTCTGATTGGCCAGTTTAGAACTGGAGTAACTAATATGTAACAAATAGGATTAGCAGGAAGATGTTATAAAAGGTATGAGAGCAAGAATGGTTATTCTGACCAGTAGAATGACTAACAGCTGTTTATATCTCTACAGAAGTCTGTAGGATATATTTGTATTATACGTCTCCTAAACGAGCAGGGTAGGGTAAGTAAGTCCAGTTTTATTTTAGTATTTTAGTGTATTTACAGTCAATGAGAGCAACACACATATCATCCATCTTAACCCTTCAACTTCTCAACCAACACTAAATCACTTTGAAAAGAAAAAAAAAAAGCTTTTTCTGATCCTTATTGCCTCGGGAGAGTGAACAGGTGTTTTCTATAAAGGCTCTAACGCTTAGTGGAGCAGGCATGTAAAGGGTTTAATGACATGAGAAACAAACAGAATACTTCACTCATATTAAGATAAAACACAAGGCAGTTAGCTCAAATGTATTTCAGATTGAAACATGGCTCAAGACCTGCTGTTTTATCCAGGACCAAACTGTTCCTGTTCTTGGGTTTTATTTATATTTGAGTGGAGCAGAACCAGGACCAACTCTGCAGTGGTGACGAGTCTTTAGACCAGGGGTAGGGAACCCTGGTCCTCGAGAGCCACATTCCTGCATGTTTTCTACCATACCCTGCTCTGGCATGTTCTTATTGGCTGAACACACCTGCACCAGGTAATCAGTGTAGGGACTCATGACAATTACCTGGGTCAGGTGTGTTCAGCCAATAAGAACATGCCAGAGCAGGGTATGGTAGAAAACATGCAGGAATGTGGCTCTTGAGGACCAGGGTTCCCTACCCCTGCTTTTGACAGTCTCGCTCCTTAACCTTTGAGAAATAATTCACATGCTGTAAAAATAAGCTTTTAAAGGTCCACTCCAAACATATATTTTTTTATTGTAAAAGCATCCCCAGCGGTCTTTTAACTATGATTTTGCAGTTTTTAGACACATTTTAAAGAATATTTCTTAAATTAAACTGTAAGTTATATTTAAAAATAATTCAAACTTAGTTATTGTTAGAAAATCTGAATTTGATTTTTTCTTCTCCAGATCTCAGCCCATCAATCCAACCAGTGATTATTTTAAGGATAAAATTTATAAAATGAGAAATGCGAGCGCCAAGCCCCACCTCCCGAAATCCTGCGAACTGTGCAGGAAGCCCATTAGTTCTGTTCCAGGGTAGGCGCATGCTGTTTGCGTGCAGTCTGGCTGTTAGAAATGAGAACATTTGAATATCAGAGTGTAGTTTGTGTGGCCATCCCACGACCATCTCAGGGACATGTACGGATCACGTAAAGCATTTACATACGGGCACCCACGGGGCGGCCGCGGTGCAGTGGTAGGGCAGTCGTGTCACGATCGGAAGATAGTGGGTTTGATTCCCTGCCCGCCCATCTGTCGAAGTGTCCTTGGGCAAGACACTGAACCCTAAATTGCCTCTGGTGGGAGGTTGGCGCCAGTGTTCGGCAGCGGAGCCACCACCAGTGTGTGTGAATGGGTGAAAGGGTGAATGGGTCTGTGACTGTGAAGCGCTTTGGGCCTTCGAAGGAGGGCAGAAAGTGCTATACAAGTAAACGACATTTACCATTTACCTCACTAATGACTATAGAATGACAGCATTCTTACATTTATTGTAATTGAATCAACACAATCTCTGAAAACATAATTTATTAATTCTGCGAGTGTTTCTTGAGCCTCAACAGATAAAATAAAAAACAGGTAAAAATGAACTTTAATTGTGTCTCAGCGTGAGAGGTGTGGCGTGAGAGCGAGAGATCAATCAAATGCGTGAGACTCAGCCAATGCGTGAGAGTTGGCTGTCCTGAATTATTTATCATTAAAAAAAACAAACTGATACGTATCATAGTGCATTTTTAGTGGTTATACTGAACTTTGAGAATTTTTCTAGTGGGTATACTGCATATAACATAGACTACACCACTGTGCTAAAGCAAACATTACTGTAACTATGCAATCTCACAAACTTGTTAGTAGCTCAAAAAAAAAAAACAGTCTGACACAGCTACACGTAAGCATGTTTAAAATACTTGTAGCTCCCAACCTTATTTTCCATACATAAAAAACAGATTTATACTGCTAAAACAATTGATCCTGTGATTATGCGGATTCCCAATTTTGTTAGCAACACAAGAGCAAAGTTTGACACCACTACATGTTAGCCATGTTAGCATACTCACAATAACAGCCAACCTTGTTTGCAATATGTAGCAAAACAGAATGATACCGCTAAAAAAGAGTTACTGTGTCTACGCTAACTCAACCTTGCTAGTAACACGTAAAAAACATTGTTCAACAGTGCTACACGTTAGCCACATTAGCATATTCACACCATTGTACCTGTAACTCCCATCCTTATTTTTCACAAGTAAAAAAGACAAACTGATACTGCTAAAACAAATGTTGCTGTGACTATGCAAACTCAGACTTGTTAGTAACTCAAATTAAAAAAAAAAAAAACACACACAGTCTGACACAGCTACACGTTAGCATATTCAGTATACCAGTAACTCCTAACCTATTTTGACACATGTAAAAAACAGATTTATACTATTAAAACAAATTATAATGTAACTATGCGAACTCTCAACGTTGTTCGACACCGCTACATGTTAGCCATGTTGGCATTTTTACATTAACACCCAACCTTATTTGCTATATGTTGGAAAACAGACTGGTATCACTAAAACTAATGTTTCTGTGACAATGGGAACTAACAATCATGTTAATACCATGTAAAAAAACACAGTCCAATACCGTCCGCTACACATAAGTCATGTTAACATATTAACAATAACACCCAACCTTGTTTGTAATTCGTAAAATAAACATTTAGAATAAAAAAACGGACAAAGCACTGTGTACCTCTCAAATTCGCTTCAACATCAGTTAAAACAACCAGAATGAATCCATGTCACTTTTTGAAAAAAAAAAAAAAAAATCAGGCTTCTGAGTGCACATGCTGGTGTGGGAAAAATGATAGATTTTAAAGGGCAAAACATTTAGTTTCCCCTCGTTAGCAGGTTTTAAGGAGCACTTAGAACAACAGAAGACGCCTCTCTGGTAATTAGAAACCATTTTCAACATTCATTCAAATTTGAAAGCCTCTTTTGCAGCTTATTACAACAGATTTCAATCTATTTGATCCATTTCCTCCTAAAACTCAGTGAAATTCTAAAAGCAAGGCTATTTAATGATATTCTCTTGAAGTTATTTTGTCTTTGCCAAGCAAATTAATTGCAATGAAAAAAAAGGAAGGAGGAATGGGAAAAATAGAAGCTATTTAATTTAAATGTCAGAGCTGTCAGAGCTGATATCTAAGACCCAAAGTAGTTGATAAAGCATTCTGATCAAGTGGTTGGGAAGCAGCTACAGGTATTCTGGGAAAATCAGCAGTGTCACCTCAGTCTGAGAGCTTCACAGTGCTCCTGAATGTGACTGCTGTCGCCACACTGAAGAGGGGCAGGTGGTCTTGGAAAAATCGCTGACAAATTGTCAGGGCGGCTCCCCCTGCTGGGCTTTTACTGTGCTCGCAACAAAGGAGACCCCCAGCTTTCTCCTCGCCTCCCTTTAGCTATATCTCCTCTGTCTCTTTCTCTGCCTCCAATCCATCACCCTCCCCAGTGTGAGGCTCCCCCCTTCATTCCCAACAAAGACAAAAGGTGCATTAGGACAGGAGAACAGTATGGGCCACCCAGGGACTCAATACGAAATCCTAGCTGCACAACGTGAGGCTGAATGAACAACGGCACCGGGCAGAGGGGCACACAAACACACACACACATTGTGATTGTGAGTGTGTGTAGGTATGTGTGTGAACCCTGCACACCAAATCCACACCTGCCAGCACTAACCAAAGAGCTTAAATTCCATTTCAGTGTTGAGGGGGACAATAAACTGCAATATCTCCCAGGAGAAAACACGGTAGAGAAAAGTGTTTCACTGAGATACAGCACAGAACTTTAATATACTCAAATTACAGTCTGTTTTAACATGGAAGGGTTAAAGTGCATCTTAGGAGTGGAAGATCTTTCTGCCAGTTCTTCTCTGCATGATGCTTCTTCCTGATTTAAATTCTCTTTGACAAATTCAAACTTACGTTAATTGTTTTCATTTTGCAGAGCTTGAATATGTCTCTCAGAAACATAATAGTCAAAGGAAGCCTTTTAAGTGTGGCAGATGAAGCAGTAAAATGACAAAGCTTCTAAAAAAAAAAAGAGGTTTCCCACATCCAATATCCAACATATTCCATTCAAATACATATGTAGACAAAACTCAATCCTATTGCAACAAATAAAAAAAATATGAAATGAAGCTAAAATTCCAAAAGAAGGATTTTCTCATTATTTAGCAATCAAGCACACTACACCCTTTTTGTTGCTGGTTCTGAAAAAAGGTCCCTAAATTAAAAAAAAAAAAAAAAGGTGGATTTTTGTTTGTTTATGGCCAAAAATGAGACTTTAGATACTTTGGGATCAGGTTTTTTTAATTTAATTTTAATATTCTCTAATGCAGAGATCACTGACCTGCAGGGTTAAAGGTGAATTTTTTTCTAGATTAGAGAAGACCCGTCAATCACCCCTATATTGGAAACTAATGACTGACAGCTCATATAGTTTACAGGTAATAGTTAGGAAGCAAATAGTACAAGAATCTGCAAGTTGAAAAAAGCAGAGATGCATTTCCTCTAAAAAGTCATCTGGCTTCACCCCAAGTTTTCAAGGAGAATCTCAGACTTAAGCCTCCAGATCATGCTGACATTTTAAAATGGAGATGTTTGATTTGATTTACGTCTTTAAAAGAGTCACTTTATGTCTCAGAACTACAAAAACTTGAATCCTGAATTGTTGACACTCTAATGCAGGGTTCAACATAAGACTCCGGAGCCACATGTGGCTCTTCTATCCCTCCATTCTAGTAGTTTGAATAAATGTTAAATTAGTTAAGTTAAGCACATATCTTCATCTATGTTGCACAGTAGCATCAACTTGTTGCCACAATGATAGAAAGTGCCACGCTTGACTTGGTTTTCTTGTATTTTTAATTTACAGTTAGTAAAACTGCTGCAACAGATTTTATTTGACACACAGTGTATTTTATTTTGAAAGGAAAATGTATGTGTTGCTGTCAAAAGTAAAGTTAAAGTTTTTATTTAAAGAAAAATGAAGCATTTTTTTATTTCATAATGGGAAATATTCAAAAGCTATATTTTATAAAGGGATGGCTTAATGGGCATAAACATAAAGGGTTTTTTCTAAAAGATTTAGTGTGATTGCTTATTCTCGCTGGGTTTTGGCTTGTAGAAAATTGGACCAAATGACTCTTTAGGTGTTAAATGTTGCAGACCCCAGCTCTAATGTATTTTCAGTTCATTTTAGCCATTTGTAACAAGTTGTTTCATAGAAACTAAAACAAATAAAAGGAGTTTTATTTGAACAAGATTCAACTTTCTAGCCACCCAGAACTTAAAGTGAATTACGTGAAAGTTTTCTGTGAACACTGCAAGTTTTTGGAGTCTCTGCAACGACTCCACAGAGCAAAAGTCAACTCCATTCTGCTTTGACTTTATGATACTTAAATTAATTGACTAGGAAATCATTGAATGAAAAACAGAGAAAACAAAGGAAACTGGATCCAAGCGGCAAACTAATTCAATCCCAGTCTTTCCATCATTTTAAAAGGGTTAAGGTGGTGTCCGGCTGCTGCAGAGAACCATCTGAATGAACTCTGTTCAAATACGTAGTTGTAGAAGCTAACTTGTCTTTAATGGTTCTGGTATCACCTGTCCGTCCTGGGATAGGATCTCTCCCTCATGTGGGAATCCCTAAGGTTTCTTTTTTTTTCCTGACTCACGTTTTTTAGGAGTTTTTCCTTACCGAAAGGGAGGGTCTAAGGGCAGGATATCCAGTTTATTTAGTCTTTATCTATTGTTTCATGACTAACTTCTGCATCTGTAAAATTACCTGCATGAAGCCCAATGAGGGAAATTTTCTTTGTGATTTTGGTTTATATAAATAAAACTGAACTGAATTAATTTTCTTGTACAGTAAACCATTTATTCACATTTAAAAGTTTTGCTCCAATATGAAAACTTGTGGAATTACCGTTTCCAGCTAATTCATTTGGGTGCCCTCTGGCGTGAAGCCGGGTCCCGCGCCATTTTTTGCTCACTGACAGTTCATATTCAGTGTAGGGGCAGTTGTGACTAAGGCAATTAGTAGAGCACATAAATGCAGAAAGTTTGACATAATAAGAGTATAGAAGTGTTCTTTTCGTCACCTATAAAAGACACCAGTTAGTAGTAAAGAAAAAAAAATGACCTAGAAGCTTAAGAGTCCGGCGCAGTATCTTAGCTGTTCCTAGTATAACGTTTTTCTGGACTGAGATGTCTGAAGTCTTTCAAGGGAGACACTGCTCCAGTTTGGGGGTTACAGCCCCGAGTTTCTCTCTAAGTTCCTGATAATTCTCAAGTTCTTTCTTCTTGATGTTACCATTACGTGGTACTGCCACATTCACCACAATGGCGATCCTCTGTTTAAGTCTAAAATAACCCTTATAAGTAGCCGCCATCTTGAATTTAAGAAAAAAAAACTAGTTTTAGTAGCAGCTACAAACAAAAACTCCTTTTCCTCAATCATTTCCTAACTTATCTCGAATCATAGGGAAGCAATTGGGAAAGAAATTATGTTATTATAAGTTGTAGATTTTAAACGGCGCATGCATGGCAAGTTTGGAAAATACACTCTTAATACACACAAATCTTTTAATTTATTACTTTGAAAATAGGCTGAAGCTGTAACGATTATTATAATGCAGTATATGAACATATAATGAATGTGGGCGTGGGTGTCGAATAACTTCTGTTATTTCATAAATCCAAAAATGTACTTTAATTTGCTATATTGTTATAAAACTATGTCAATCTGTTCCGCGACCTCAGGTGATCAAAACATAAAATGGTTGCTATGGAGATAGAACCAACAGAAAAGTCGCCATTTTGAAAACATATCTGTCACATGCATCCCAGACCAGCTTTACTAAAAGAAAAGGGGGGGATTCAAGGGTGCATAGTGAGTGCTTATCAAGTGAGGTCAGGTCAAAGGTGGGCATTGAAGGTGGCGATGGTGCGTTTGGCCATCCAATACTGCTCGGGGCTTTAATTATTTGATGATCTAATCTGCAAGCCTGTATAAATAATTGTTCCACAAAAACTTAAAATATGTTTAAATGATGAAACAGTAACAGAGAAGACAACAGGATTTTCTTCCATACAAAAATAACACTAGAAAACATTTAAAAAAAAACAACAGGATAAAAAAATGATCTCATCATGTGCACAACAATTTCTCATTCTTTTGGTCCGAAGCCACAATTTCCATTTTTTTCTGGTTCATCAAATGTCACTCAGTCCAGGCGACGAAGAAGAGATTTAATGTGTTTCAGGATTTTTCCCAAATGTCTCTTATCCGCGGAGCCCCAGGGTCCTTCAGTTTGGCCTTCTGGTTGTTAGAAAAGCCGTTGCTTTCTCAAGTGGAAATCTCAAAAATTAGTCTAGGGCCTAAGGGGTGAAATAATATTTTAACTCTTTCATTCTGACGCTGACGCTTTGCAAACTCCCTCCTTCCTGATGGAAAGCCGCTGAGTAGAAGTGCACAGCCTCCACTTTATCAAAATTGGTGTCTCTTATCCTGAGGATGACCTTCTCTGTCCTGTCACGGACGAGACGCCATAAAAAAAACTGAGACAAACTCGGGGAAAAAACTGAAAAAAGAGGCAAAGAAAGGACAGATGGAGACTCGAGGAAAGCAATGAGAACACAGTGAGTCGCACACGATGGAATGGGTTCAAGCCGAGTTCAGTCTCATTAATAGACGACTGCAGCGAGCGGGTTTTACTTCAAGATGTCAATAACGTCAACCAACTGAGCCCATTGCTTTCTTACTCTCCACGTACCGAGAAAGTGAATGAAAAAAAAGAGAGAGGACAGAATGAAAATCAGGCCCTGTCCTTGGATTCCTGCTCGGTGAGGGCACTTTCTCTTCTTTTCTTTTGGTTTCAAAGCTTTGTGCCGGTGCTTTGATCCCACCAGTTTGCCCTCTGTGATCCGACATGCCGGGGGTAACTGTGGAGGAGACGACGCTTCTCATCTTCTACTGGAAACATTTGAAGACCATAAGTGTGTGATGTTCCACCATTTGAGAAAATTGCCGCCCACTTGAGCCGGCAGGTGAAAAATTGGTTGTTGCGTGAAAAAGTAAAGCGTTTCCCAGTTTATGGATCAAGTTGTTTGTATTTATTTTTATTGCAGAAGTTATTTTTTAATAGAGGACATCAGTTTATATCACAGCTTAGCTACCCAATAGCTTTAAAAGTTCTATGTTCAGAACCACAGTGACATTACAGGGTAAGTTGTGGGATGTAAAAGATTTATATTTGGCTCTCTCTATAAAAGAAACTGCGTGTGTGTGTGAGTGCGTCAGAGTGTGTGTGTGTGTGTGTGTGTGTGTAAGTACTTGTATTTAACATGCTGTGGGGACACAACTCTCTTTGCACATTAAAGGGACCATTCCATGAAATTTCTGCTTTTTAAAGTTATAAATGCATTCTAATGTCCATTAATATTTATTTATTTTCATTTTTATTCATTAATAGGAAAAACATACAATATAAACTTGAGTTTTAAACTCAAACATGATGGAAATAAGAAGAAAAAAGGGGACAGAAAGATGAAAAACTTATTTTGTTTGTCCCTTGGTATGTGCTTCCATCTTTGAAGAAATTTGTATACTGTTTATTTTCGTGGGAGAAACGAAGGAAGACTCTAGGATGACGTCATGCAATGGGCAGCAGCCACATGCAGCGGCAGGTGGAGCTTCAGCAATTGAATAGTTTTACTTCCAGGTAGGAATAAAAACTAACATTAAATAAATAATATTTCATAAATAATTAGTTTTTTAGTGTTCCAAAGGTAATATATCATCATATGTATGGATATAGTTCACTCTGAAAGGCTTAAGAAAATGATGGTATGGCCCCTTTAAGTTAAAGCGACCTACCTCTGTAAAGTACCAGACAATCAATATATACACTGGTATGTAGTATATGTAAATATGTATGTATTTATTTTTAGTAGGGCTGTGAATAGTAACGCGTTAATGCATGTGATTAATAAAAAATAATTAACACGTTAACACTTTTCAATGCTAATTATTACACCACGCAAATACACAACCTTTCGCCTTGCCGGTGGTTCCAGTGCGTGTATTAAGAAACTTTGTTGGGTATTTTTCCTCTTAAACGTGGTCGCTTACAAATAAATAAATAAATATTCAAACAATTTTAAGTACTTTATTTGTGTTATTTTTCTCGGTTTAGATCGATTTTTGTAAAAAGAGGACAATGTGATCCATGGTTTGGTGCATTATCACTTGGAGTAGTATTGCAGACACAAAAGTCATTAGATTTCTGCTTTTCTTACTGCTAATGTACTTTGTACACACAAATAACACTTCTGGCTAAAACCTTTATGAATTTAAAGAATTTAGGCAAAAGTTGTTCTAAAGCATATTGAATATTGTCATATAAAATTTACCCAGAAAAAAATTGAAATTAATTATGATTAATTGCAATCCAAAAGTAGGATTAATCTGATTAATTCTTTAATCAATTGACAGCATTATTTGAAAATAAATGTTCTAAATTGAGTTTTTGTGTGTAGTTTCATATTGTGATAATTTGCAGATAATAAGTGAGATTATATATATAAATATACACACAATATACTCAAGTGCTACTTTTATCTGATTTTGAAATAAAAGCAACAACCACTAGAGGGCACTGTAGGTGTGTGTATCATTAGTTGCTAATAAAAGCACCACAGAAGAAGTGATGAAGAACTCAGTGGCTTTAGTAATTTAATGTCAAATAACAAGTTTTAGTTGACTTTTTAGCATGTTCTTTGTGTTACAGTTATATGAATAATTTTACATATGTAGCCCTAATATTCTCAAAATATTTTTAATTTGTTCCATATTTCATGAAGCTAAATACGCATCATTAGTGAATGGAGCTTGCAGTCTATTCCTGTTTCTATTCCATCATTATGATTTGTCCGTTCTTGTTTTCGGATTTTGTTTTATACATTTCTCTCCAAAGGGCTACTAGTATGTGATTTATCCTTCTTTATTATGCATTTCTTGGTTGCTGCAACTTATATTCTGGATCGTCCAAAAACTGTGAACCATAGCAAATTATGGTTCATTGTAACATTGCATTAATATGCTCTGCATTTGCTGCTGTCCCTTGTCTTTCAAGAGCCCAATTGTAGCTTTAGAGAATTCCTCATTAGTACCCAAGACAGTTAGCAGAGAATTGGAATCATTTCACCCACAAATTGAACTTACAGTTAGCAGAAGGTCTGTGAAGCATGCCACTGCTAGCCAGCTACTTCACTCCCTTTTGGCTGCTCCCCTCAGGGGTCACCACAGTCATCTGCCTTCATCTAACCCTCTTCTCTGCATCCTCCTCACTCATGCCAGCCTTCCATGTGTCCTCATTGACTTCATCTATGAACCTCCACTTTGGTCATCCTCTTTCTTGGAGGCTCCAGCATCCTTTTACTGAGATAATCACTACCCCTGCTTTCAATGAGTCCAAACCATCTCAATTACCCACATTTATTTCCAAAAAAGTCTAATATGAGCTTTTCCTCTAATGGATTCATGTTTATATCTTTGTAATGAGTGGAAGAATTTTATGGAAGCGTTGTTGACTTATAATTCAAAACAAAAGTCGATACTGGAAATGCTTTTTCATTTTCACAATGTAACTGCATTACTTGTCTTTAAATGAAATTAAAAAGCAATTATCCGAATGGCTTTTTCTTTTTCTTCTTCAACACCGCTCATTCTGTAACTTCATTAAAATGATAAAGACAATGACATTTGACATTTAATTTTCAAAAAGTTCTTTAGTCATTTTGTACCAAAATTCAATGAGAAATATCATATTTGAAAATAACAATATAATAAAAAAAATACTTTTTCCTTTTCACAATGTGCCTGCATCACTTGTCTCTTAAATAAAATGAAAAATCCTTCTCTAAACAGCTTTTTCATTTTCTTCTTCAACACAGCTCATTCTGTGACATAATTAAAGTGACAAAGCCAATGAAGATTGCTTTTCCGTTTTTATATTCCGCGGTGCAATAAGTGTCTCAAATTAGTTTGAGTTAGCAGTTCCAAGGGGCGCACGATGATGACGTCAGAGCTCCTCCTCCTCTGCTTTGGTTTGTGCTGTCAGCAAATGACATGACTTTGACTTTTATAGAATAAAGGGAAAAAAGAAAGGAAGAGGACACAAAAAGAGCTCAAAGCTGAGATTTACCTTATCAGGTTGTAAAACACCTCATTATTCTTTTTCCATTTTTTTAATTAAAAAAAACAACAATTTTCACACTTTTCTCCCAGGTTTAACCCTTGTAGCACCAGAGCAGTTGTTGACGACAGAAACTCAACACGTCTTTGAACTACCGTAACCTTTTGGGAAAAGCAGTTTCGCGTTGAAATGCAACTCTTTATGGTAATCTCAGCAGTTTACGTAGTGTGTCGCGTTTTACAGCGGTGACGTAGAAATTTAGCAGAGATGTGACAAAAAATTGGTAGAAATATAGAATGCTTTTAGCTGTGTTTGTGACAGTGTTTGGTTGGAATTTGAATTGAAAAAAGTTATTAGTGTTGAGGCATTCAACCAGAAAGAGGAGAGCTTCTGCAGAGCTATGGAGGAGGAAGAGGAGATGGAAAAACAGAAGGAGACATAGTGGGTCTCCATCCCAGATGCAGTAAAGGAAAACATTTTTGTCAGAAAAGGTGCCTGTGGTTAGTTTTTTCAATATAATGTTAGAGCATTTTTTGGTCCACTTACTTTTTTATCTAATTATTTTACTTTATTTGGTATTGTTGCATATCTGTTCCTAAAGATGCTATGATGTGTTTTAGCTAAAATACTCCTAGCATTATTTCGGCTGCAAACAAACCATAGAGATTTGTCATTGATTCACATACATATAATACACTTAATATAGACAATTTACATATTGTCCAGTCAGAGCTGCTGCTGGCCGACAAATCGTCCATTTGACATACATTTTTTTAAAACCACCGAGGTCACAACACAGCAAGTAAAAATGTGCCTGCCACCTCCAGATTACAAATCCTGCCGTGCAGCCACCTACCGAATTTGCTTGCAAGGCTTGCGTTTAGATCGCTGCGCAGTGCCATTTTATGTATGTGACCGTATGTGATTGTAGAAATTATGCTTATTCTGGAAAAAAATTTTACTCATTAAACATATTTTGAGAGATTATGTGATGAATAAAAAAAGGATTCAGGTTGCTACTTGTACAGCGGTTTAACTCTCTAAGTTATATTTATTTAAGGTATATTTGTATTTTTTTCAATTCTTATATTTGTATTTTCAGATTCTTATGCTTATTTTGTATTTTTGTACTTTTAAATTCTTATATTTGTATTTTTCAAATTCTTATTTTATTTTCATTTTGTGTTTGAAACAAAGAACAATAAAAAAAAAAAAAGTTCAAACCTTCATAGAAAAATAAGTCCAGTATTCGAGAATTAATTAAAGATCGGGTCATGATCAAAAATATATGTAAATTTGGTAAACTGAGTGTATTCTGTACTGGAGAATTGATTGACAAGGTCAACAGCCAATCAGGACACAAAACAAAGTGCATTGCAAAAATAGAAAAAAAAAATCAGTGAAACCACGAAATGGAAAACATGTTTTTTTGTGTAATTTCTCAACATTTATATAAAAAAAATATGATCCTCAAAATACATGGGATTTGAAGTCATCACAAAACAAATGTGCAGTGAAAATAGGATGTTGTTGGCTTTAACAGCTCTCTTCTTAAATGAGATTTACCCAGAATATTCTCTTAAGTTTCTCTCTAGTTCTAAAAAACTAACCATGAATTATGACACCGAAATTCTCCTCCATCTCACGTTTTAGTCTTTGATCTCATCATCTTTTAAGCCTTTGATTTGCTTTGTCGTTTCTCAAAGTTAAACCAAAAATATCAAAAAAGTGGGTCATTTTGGAAATGCTATGTGACGCAAAGACCAGCTGGAATTCAGATGGTAATTTTCAGACCAGACTCTTCAACACAGCAGGAAGGAGAAGGCGTCCTACTAGCCAGAATGACAGGTAGATGAGAAAAGAAAAAAAAAGAAAAATTAAAGCAGGCATACGTACAGGAGCTCTGCAAAGTCGGTCATTTGGATTTTTGCTCGTCGAGCCAAAATCTCCATCAGGTGAAGACCTTCGTCGGTTTGAAGCCGGCTGATGGGGAAAAAGAAGAACAAAGATAAAGTACAGATAAAAAAACAAGACAGGATTTAATGTAATTTATAATAAATTTGAGTCAATTTTTATCAAACTGAAAGAAATGTACACGTTATGATAAGAATGTGTCGTATTTGAGTATATATAAGGGTAGGCAGTAGAATAGAACAGATAGTTGCTTTCATCGAGAAAAGAAAATGCATTATTTTAAGGTGGTTTGAAAAAAAATAAAGGTGTATTTTCAAGAAAGCTTCAAGCTGGGCACAGAAAGGCGTGAGGAAGTGGGAATGAAGAGCTGAGCTGAACACCGAGAAGGTCAGGAGGGCCGCAGATGGAAAGCCTGGCCCTTGCTCCCAGTGACACCGAGGCATAACAAACTAACTGGTCATGTAGAAAAGTCCGGAATGGAGCACATGGGTGTTCAATGCGGGTCAGTCTCCGTGCACAGGAAAAGCCATGATTAAAACTGAATATCCTCACTCCAAACTAATTGGTTCCTCTCCACTGCGGCCTGGCGTGACCCCCCCTCAGCCTTTCTGCTGAATTTCAGCACCGAGCTGACGCCTTCAAATGCCTCCAGGTCGACTGGTGTCTCAGTGTTTACAGCAAACTGCTGCTGATGACCAGAAAGGGAATTTAATGTTTATTTTAGGAACCACTCTATTGAAAATAGTGTTTTTAACATGTTCTTGTGGACATATAAGAAGAAAATTCAGCTTAAAATGACATTTCTGGGTATTTATTTAATCAAAATATTGTGAATCTGGAGCAGTAGCATTTGTGATAGTAAATACGCTGGGTGGTTCACACCCTCCCTGCTCCTCCCATTATGACACATCTACTTGTAGACGACTAGATCCATTAGTGTCTTTGGTTTCTAAATCTCAGATGGTATCTGGTTCAAAACTATGTCTGGATTGCTCCAATAACTGTTTTTGCAGCACTGATAATATTAGGTTGGGGTTTTGAGGGACTGTAAGCCAGCAGGAGACAGTGTAAATAAACAGATGGATGATGGGAAATGGGAACAGGCTTACTTTTCGCCAACAGTCCCACAGGGTGCGTTAACACCGAGCAGGATTTGCGCAACAAATTAACATGACCCGCCCCTCTTTCACCACGCGGTGAGATCGCTTATCGCCGCTTGCATGAGCTTCATGTCGCGGCTGCATGTGGGAGGAGCTACCAGTCAATGTTTCTTGGAAGATTGTTATTAGGAACGGTGTCTCACTTAGAACGTATGGAAGACACAGATGATGTCGAAAAATCCGGTTTATTTATTGTGAAGAGTTCTACATAAATATTGAAAATTATGTTTGGGTCCATGTGATTATTAAAATGACAGCCGCTTCTGCTGTGTTTCTGTGTCTCTGTGGCTGAGCTTGAAGCCTCACTGTCTCGTATTATTCTGAGGGGGAGAAATACAATTAGTAGATCTCTTATTTTATTATTGTTTTTTTTTTGTCTCGATGAGGCCTGAGCCAGCAGCCTCTGAACCCCACAGCGCCTTTCTGTCAGCTGGCATATCAAATGAGTGGTTTCATCAGAATTAAAAGACGACTGGGAACGACAAGATGATTGGAGTTGAACTTTAAGAAATTACTTACAGTAATAAGCATCTTTTGCTTTAAAGCCATATTTTATGTTTCCAACTTTTTTTCATTTTTTTTTTCACATAATTTTTCTGTTTTCCATGTATATATACATATACATATACACACTTTTTCTTAATTTTACCCAAATAATTTGTTGAAAAACTTCTGTTGTAACATTTAACTTTTTTATATCATTTTCTGGAATTAAATGATAAAAAAAAAAAAAAAAGATTTCGTAATTTTTAGCCTCAAACTAAATGTATCTGAGTTCCCACAAAACTCTTGACAATCCAGCTGGTGTGTTTTCTGAGCCTGGAGAGCCACCAGGAGCCTCAGTCCAGAGTATCCATAAGGATGAGTCAGCTTTCCATCACACAGAGCAGCTGCCTCACATCTGACACCAGAGATCAGTCCTCCTGCCTGCAGATGCTGAGTGCTGATAGCCCGAATGGAGACCTCACAGCGGTTTTCACATCAGCTCTCTAGCACACAATATGGTGCGTCACGATCCCTTGCAGATATGACAGCTTTAAGCAGCAGGACCTGTCCTCATGCACAGGAGTGTTGATGAATGTGAAGCCATTACGCTCGTACACTCATCTGGAGTTCACGGACAAACACAGATGATGAGGCAGAGGCTACGATGTTCCAGTGTTTTTGTCAGGGGTGAGCAGCAGAACATCACTGAAACGAGGGTGCCAAAGGTGATTAGACAAAATGGAGAGCCTTGAATACGAGTAAGAGCCAAACTATGTCATAAATTAAGGTTTTACAACTTTTAATCATCAAGTCTTCTTTATAAAATGTTTCAAAAATTGAGTAGAATGAATCCTTCAGAGTTAGTGTTAACACTTTTCAATCATTTTTTGGTGCCAATATGTTTAATAAGAGATTTGGATGCTGCAAAAATACTTTATTTATCCCCCATAAACTGGCTTTAGGTAAAAATATCTCAAAAACAAAAAGTATTGATGGTTTGTATGCCATCAACTGGATTTACATTCACATTGGGCATGTGTGGCTAAACGTGGGTTTGTGAGCACGCTTTAAGCACATGGTGTTCACACTGGACTGTTGCTAACCAGTTGGAGAAAGCTCGAAGTGATACAAAACATAAGTTCCTGATTGGTCAACTGGTTTAACTTTCAATGTGTGCATAATCGTCACAAGTTTTGTACAAAAACAAAAAAACAGACTTAAAAAATTACGTAGTGACACAAACACATGAGTTTTTAATGGAAGAGCCTAAAACGTGCATATTCGAGCATTTACACACAAATTTAATTGAAAGTAGTCACTGGAACCCGGGTTTCCGAGCCTGGTGTGAATAAAGCATCACGGTTGATGTCAGCTACTGGACCAGATTATCTTTTACCTACAACGTGGATTTGAAGGCTGTTTCACATTGCCACTACGTCCAATTTGCACATATTGCACGGATTAATTTGGTCATACATGAATATATGTGGTAAAAGTGAGAAAAGTCGTGGTCTTTTACGTCAAATGTTCTCAGATGCATCACAAATGAACCACATTAAAACCTGCGCTTCATTGAATTTCTTCACGTTGACAGTTAGAGCAATGGGTAGAAATCACATTGTGGCAACACCATGGTCAGCACTTGCTGCTGGCCCTCGCAATGCTTTGCTTAAATTAAACAGTCGGATTCTCCTGGTCCACACCAGTTCTAAGTAGGAAACCCGCGCTGGGGGACCTCCACTGAGGTAAGGGATCCCCGGCATGAGCAGCAGCTGGGGAGATCCACGAGAAGGGTCCAGCGTACATCCAAAGTCACCCGGCTGTACCTGGCCCCTTCCCAAGACCCACCTTTCGCACGACCCAACCCCCGCCCGGCCAGACGAACAGAAGACTGCTGGAAGGGTGAAAGTTTGGCCGACTTATATAACCATCACACAATACATGAACCGAGTGGGCTGCTTATTCAATTCATTAGTGATTTGTGTATCAACTACATAGTTTTACTGTTATATGTGTGCCTTATGCGCAATATAAAAGTCATACATGGGTGGTGCATGCTGTTAGGCATACATAGTCTGTAATACGTGAACATGCATGGAATGGTCGTGAAAAGCCTCAAATTTGCGTATGCATCTTGGAAAAGTCATGCACAATTGCATAATAATTGATGTAATAAATGTGTATAAACTATGTAAAATATGTATGAACTGCATTAATCTCAGCTCAAAACCAAATTCACTCAGAACCGTAAATATCCGTTGGCCGACACACTCAAAGGACATCTACGTACATTGATAAATGACTAACACAAAAATGACGATTATCACGCATGTATTACAAAAGAATGAAATTATAAATGTGGACAATGTGCAAAATGCAAGTAGCGGCAGTGTGGCAGGTCTTTCTGTGTGATCGAACTGCGGTGACGTTCTGACTAAAGTGCCCAGTGACTGAGTTTGAACCTTCATTCAACCCTGGCCAAATTCCGATTGCGGGTTTGGATGTGGGGCTTGCTTTTATCAAACCTTCCTGATGATTAATACCACACTGTTCAATTTTATGGCATCACTAAAAATGATAGCAATTCAATCCCTGTGGTAAATTGTTTGGATTGCATGAACCAAAAAAGAAGTAAAGAACAAAACAAAGAGAGAAAGACTCCATATCAGAGGACCTCCCGAGGAGTGTCAGAGCTTACACCCATGTGCTGCTCTGTAGAGCCTGAGGAGCGCCTCAGGACTGGATTTCTGGTGGCAGTCATAGAAAAGCCACCAGAAGGACAGTTTCCTCTTACATCAGAAACATCCATTCCTTCAGGTGGAAACCAGCAGACAGAGAAAAAAGTGCCTTAGGAAAAACAAGGTAACGGATAAAAAAAAGTGGCTGACTAGTAGACAGTAGTTCTGTCCACTGACGAGTCTCCACACATGAACTACAAAATGCTAATCTTTAAAGTTCAGTCTTCCACAGACTCACTTCATTACTTATGTTGTGACCTTTTTGGATATGTTGATGCTACACATCAAATGTTAAATCCTGAACCATTGAGAGCAGCTGGATCTTGAGGGGAGCGCCTGTATATCTTTTGTTTGTAGCCACAAAACAATAGAAAGAAAATGTTGATTTTATTTTACTAATCACGCCTTTACCATTTCTTTTGATTATTTATTATAATGTTTTATCTAAAGCCCTTTAAAAAATCTCTGTACATGAAATGTGCTAAACAAACAAGCTTTCTTTGCCTTGCCTCTTACATGTTTGAATGTAATTATCCTCACCTATAATTCCTATAGTTCTGACAAAAGCTTAACAAGTGCAGGCTATTGATCAAACATCTCAGAAAACCTTTCGTTAAGAGAGACATCTCAAAGCACCTATTTGATGCGTATAGCAAAAGTTTGATTTATCAGCGTAAATCCAATGCTGCTCTAACACAGAGAATGCACTTGGGATTACAGGGAACAAATACTGGATTTAAATCCAAAATTATCAGAGATTTAGGGGCTTCAAAAGATAATTTGCTCCACGCATAAACTCAAACAGCCAAATAAAGCTGTTGGACTTGAGTGAAACTAATTTTTCTATAGATGTGCCACCATAGGCCTAAAGAGAGGCAGACGCTGCATGACCTGTAGAGAAAATGATGTGAGCAGCAGGTGGAACAGAGCCCAAGAGAGGGATGGTAAGTCTGTCTGCTGCCTCACAATCTGCTCAGGTGAGGAGCAGAAACTCCGACACGTCTACACAATCAGGATTTTGCTCCACATGAGGTATCAAGGAAAAGATTGTTCTTATTTTTATAGAAACTTAACATTTAGCATTCAGATGGTGTAAACCTTTGTCTTGCACATTGCTAAAATTGCTCCAATTTGCGTTATTTACCTCCAGTATGCTGCTATAGAAGTACAGTCTTCCTCTTGGATCATGTGGCTGATATAATCTTGCAGTACCAGAAAGAGAGAGCTCATAAAAATATTCCCTCGTTCAGCTCCCGGCAAAACATCACACAGACGTTTCCCCTGCAACATTTATGACTCTCCTGATGTTTACAACTTCACATGACAGCAAGAAAGAATGCCGGCGCTGAGAGACAATGTCAAGACTGTAAAATAAAACCAGATGTGCTTACACATAACAGTAAACGGCACTGAAAACTGGCCGTGACACAATATCTGAGAGAAAAGTAAATATAAAATAAACCAGTGTGAGTAGCAGGAATTGATTTTTCTCCACACAGTCTTTACGCTTCGTTCACAGCGGGCATGTGAATACAGGTTCTTGAACGCGCTTCTACCATAGGCCACAGGTCATATGATTGTATCTTCCATTAATCAAGGGAGCGGGATAGGATGGGGTAAACTTCTTACAAGAGCGGGAACCAACCAATGAGAATTATGACAAAAAAGTAAAGGCAGAGCCATTTTGTAGTTTTTTGATAATATGCCAACAATACAACTCAATTGAGAATAAAACCTACATTACCCAGTAGCCATCAGTGTTTCTAATCACGGATTTGCTGGAAACATAGCACTTTAATATTGGTTTTTAACAAAAAGAAGTTAAAACTTTTGCGGTCTTCTTCATGTTAAAACTATTTGTTTAAATGAAAAGTCTATCTAAACGTAATGTAAACCCAAATTTAAGGCTTCCGTGTTCAAATTTCTCATTTTCTAACGTAAGCAAGGACATTTTTTAAGTCGTTCTTTGGTTCTATGTACAAACTGGGCATTCACTGAATGCACAGTGGAAGTCCAACCAACTAAAGTTTTGACAGTTTTTGAAAGTCAAACCGTTGAACTTTGACCAATCAGGGACTTGGATTATTTCATGACGTATGGATAGCGTTCAACAGTTGTAAGCATGATCGTGGAAGAGAAATTAATAATTGTAGTTTGTGCCCAGCTGGAATTAAGTGAGTCCAAGTCTTTCATACATTGGAACAGAGCTGTGAAAGACGAACCCTGAAGCAAGATTCATGAGATTTGCACTGCTTTAACATTTCCCACTAAAACTCTTCTAACTGTTGGTGGTTGACGTGCGCTAGTAAACTGTAGGAAAACAAAAGAAGAAGAAACCCCTCCCTGCTGTTTCCAGCTTGTTCGGTGCTGGTCTGGTGTGAACACCACGTACCTGAATACTGGCTCATTAAAGTGACACACATGCCCGGTGGGAAGGTATCAACAATCGTCATTCATATGTCCCGTTCTGTGACTTTGGACTTACTCCGTGTCCGTTATGACGTAGCCAAAGACGTCGCTGTCCGGCTTCTTTCTGCTGCTTTTGACGTCCAGCTGAAGCTCGGGGGCGTGCATCGTCTTTTTGTGTGGCTCTTCGTAGACGAGCGAGGCGGGAGGAGGCACCACCTCCTTGATCCAGCCCTCCACCTCTGACACCTCCTCGATGGACTGGGTGGCAGCTTTCTTCTGCAATGTCACTCCTGCTTCGCTGGTGCGACTCCGGACATTTTCCAGGCCAACCTGTTGACCTTGGGGCGTCTCCACGGCGACACTGTCCCGGTTCCTTGCTGAAAGGGGGCCCGCCAATGCGGATTTGTCAAGGTAGGTAAGAAGTTTGGACAGAAGGCTGCCACTTTCAACCTGGACACAATGCAAAAGAAGTATGAATAAAATATGTAATTAGTAAATGTAATCCCAAAAATATTAATAGTAAAATAAATGTGAACACGTATCATTGAACTTTAATTTTGTGCCTAGTGAACAACCACACCATCTATGGCTTGGTGGCCATTTTGTGGCAAAGTTTGACATTTGGTAACTTTCACATTTGTCCATTATATGAGAGAAGATTTTTTGTTCAAACGAGTTTCACGAAATTGTACATAGATGCCGTCAGCTTGAGTCTACAATCACCCGTAGAGTTAACCTTGATAAAATGCTGTCAACTTGAATAAAAAAATAAATAAATAAAACACTTTTTGTACCCGTTACAAATTAAAACTCATCCTGCGGATTTTCATCTATTGTCTCCAAACTTCTTGAACATCAATGAGAAGCTACTGTGGAAAAATTGTCGGGCTTAGAAGCTGTAGATTGTGGACGGCGAGAAATCTGGCGAGCTTGCATAAGATCATTCTCCTGTTACTTGCACGTTTTAGCAGAATATTGTGAACATTTTTTGCACGTAAACCCTGGCTAGAGCTTGACCAAATGATTTGATTTAAGATGCGAGACTATAGTAGGGAAGTGGGCGTGATTGGCAATAGGCCTTGGTTGCTAAGGAAACCTTAAAGTTTACTTTTGTTGAATCTTTTGAAACTTGCATAAACGGCGTTTCAATTAACTATAGAATTTTGCAAATTAGATTTTTCAAAAATAAATTCTCTTAATGGAAACACCACAATTTCGAAAAAAATTCACATCTACCGAAAAAAAGTTATTGCGCTTGGAGGAAGTGGGTTTTGGGGCGAATCAAAATGGTCATATTTCACAAAACTGCAATGGAAACACCTTTTTTGATTTAACTTTGATTTCACCTGCAGGCGATACAGTGCTGTTTAATTTGTTCTGACTTTTACATTTATAAATGTTTTCACAGGTGCATCTGGAGTGACATCCAAATGAAAAATCATCAAGTGAGTTTAAAAATCCTTAAAAAAGACAATTTACTTGTTTTTTTTTTTTCATAAGTTAATGAAATTAATCAGATACAAGATTTTACTGTCAAGTTTTTGTCACCTCTGACTTACATAAATCAAAATGCTAATTTCAAACAGGATGTAATTTAGTAGTTTAAATGAACTAAATAAAAGCCTTTTGACTAACTGGTGATTCTTTTATCAAACAGACAGAATGTGGTCAAAGTTAGTCACAGTAGTCACTCGAGCATTAACCTTTAATAGTGACTTCTGGGGAGACTTTCTGTTTAAGATATTGCGTTTTAAACTCCTGAAACAGAACAGGAAGGAGCGGTGTTGTGAGTGTGTAGGCGGTGTGCAATGAAAGACATTGGGACATAATTGCTATGAATCAAAAAAACTCCAGCCTGTCAGTGTCTCAGCTGCGTATGGTTGTTATAGGCTGCTGTTTTTCAGGTCCCGGCTTCGGAGTAATTGCTCTTCTCGTCGGGAGCCAAATGTAGAAGCAAACGCTCGCCAAATACCCACTTTACTGTGTTTGCAGACACTTTAAAATCTAATCTTTTTTTACAACTTCAGATAGTTTTTGGGTCAGTAAGATGAAGCACGGTGGAAAGACCTTTAAACTAGTAGACAGCAAAGGAGAAACGAAGAGGAGTGAACAAACAAGAGCAGGGAACATGTTGATCTGTGCGTCTTTAACACAATACTTTTAAATACAAAAACTATATAAAATGGCATTTTATTTTAAAAAACAAAAACTGTTCCAAAAATTAACTTTAAATTAGATGTTTAAGATATATAGATATAGCAAAAAGACATATGGTATCAAACACCAGGCTTCCTGCAAGTTTTCCAGAAATCCTGTCTCATCTGCTGCTGACTATCGGGATCAGGTGTGTTTGGCCAGTTAGGAGCTTCATTACTTGACAGTTGGAAAACATGTCGGTCTGATTCTGAAGATGCCTCCCCATCGTGTGGTGGCTGCCGTTTTTGTTACAGCAGTTTTACAGTAAATGTTTAAGGTCCACCTGCAACGATTTTTTTATTTTCTTTAAATGTTCCCAGTAGGGTTTTAATTAGGACTCAAAAGTTTTTAACAAAAATTCCACATCCTAAATGTCTTAAAAAGCAATTTTTCCTGTTGATCTGAAGCTTTCGTTTCCAAAAATTCCTCTGTGTGGGCGTGGCTTCTGGTGCTGAGTTGTTTAACCCCGCCCCTTATCTATCCCAGACTTGCTAGCGAGACACACACTTTGAAAAGCCCATGAAAAAAATAAAATAAATACAATCATTCAGGATGCATTGCAGCAGCAGCAGCACTAGCTGGGGTTTATAACTGAGTTCATGCTAGCTCATGCTGATTGTTGAATTCACTTGAACAAGAAATCTAATGAAATGAAATGTCAGAATACAGAGAGGGTGAATCGTGCGTTTGTAAATGCATGCAGCCAGTGCTGACGTTTTTATAAGGAGACGAAGGGTTATGTTCAGGAGAACGGTTCCGGTGTCTGGTTAAACCACCCGGTGGATCCTGAGCGGAGATGCTATAAACAAAGCAGCGGCGCTCCGTATAGCAGCTCGCCGTCCCTGCTGCTGCTGCAGCTCGACGCTCCTAAGTGGATCAAACGTGGACAGCAGATTTGTGACAGCTAATGGGATTTTACTTTCAGTCTCTTTTTGAATACGTGAGGCCAACTTAAAAAAAAAGTCCCGTCTTGGATGCAATTAAAATATGAGTCCAGTCCAGTTGAAAAATGTCTCTTTTTCCGCAAATAATAGAATGATTGACGTTGCTGTGACCAATAAATCCAATCCATTTTTTCCTCAAGTTCCTTGGGAAAATAATGAAAGCTAACATCAGTATGGCTTTCACTGAATTACAATCCTTTACAGAACAGAAGTGGTACGTTATATTATCTGTTCCGCCCTCTACAGCTGCATTGGGGTTGGCTATCTTTTGCGACCAAAGCAAGTTTCAGGAAACTCAAGTTACAACCTCAGACTTTGACGTCAAAATTCTTCTGAACAGATCAACCAATCAGCACCTTTCTCCAGTTAACAACCAGTCAGAATGTTTTAACTCAAATTGATTTTTCTTGAGCTTCTCATAGTAAAGTTTCCAAAACCTGTGAATTTTTTCATGTCAGTTTCTCAAATTATCAAGAGAAACTAGCTTGGAACTGAACTCTAAAAGAGTGGATTGATCACACATTGAAAAATGTAATTGAGTATAAAGCATTCATCTCAGAAGATGCAGTCCCTGTAGCAATATGCGCTCTATCTATTTCAATGACATAATTTTATGTTATTTTAGTTATATTTTAAAATTTATATCAATAATAATATAGAAAATAATACATTTTTTGTCTATATTTTCTGTATTATTTTTGTCATTTTTAATCTATGAGCAGCATCTCTCAGGAGAATTTAAAGGTTACATCTTTATCTTTTTCTGAATTAACAACACAGATTCTGTATGGCGGCAGATCAATATTCTTTTTTGACATATTTATAAAAGCTTGGTGAAACAGATTTTTTTTAAGAATCCTTGTCCTAAAAAGGTTGCAGAACTTTTGGGAACACATTTAAAAATTAATTTACCAAACTATTTGGTGAGTCAGAATATTTCAAAAGCATACAGTGTTCTTTCAAAAGTTTTAAGAAAGTTTAAGAGCCCCAATGTCAAACCCTTTCTTCCTTTAAATGATTAAACAGATCGGTAGCCTACTTTGTCCTTGGCGTTAGCCTCCTCTTCGTCGCTGTGACGCTCTGTGAATAGAAGGAGGCAAAAAAATTTCAAATACAAAGTTTTGTTCAAAAACTAAATTAAAAAAATGAGTCAGAATGTACGTTTAATGTCAGAAACAGGGTGAAAGCAATCTGGAAATGATGGAATTCTGGTTTAAAAGCTTTAAAGGAGCTTCTTCTTATTTACTTCTCAGAAAACGCAGCAGTGTGACCCCCTTTGCAAATGTTTAATTAATGCCAGCTCTAATAAATGATCTGCTGAGCACATTAGGTAAACATTTTAAACTAAGTAATCTCTGTGGATGGGGAAACATTAAGACTAGCAGTGCATATGGCCTGCACCCAGCACAGGAAACCTGTTTACTTTCTCATTGATTTCCATGTTGCACTCTTGTGGCAATTTGAGTGATGGTTTTTATTTTTTATTAATTTACCCAAAAACAATTATGTTTGTGCGCTTTCAGGCATTTGCTCGATATTTTAATTATGGGAGAACAGAAAATAAATCATTATGAAATTACCTTGAAGTGCTGCCAGTGACAAAGGGGTGCTCTCCTGCGGTTTTAGCGTGGGCGCCTTCTCCAGCAACTTCTCTTCCTCCTCCTCCTCCTCCGCTTTGGCACCCTCTTCCTCCGCCACGTTCGGATCCGCTTCCAGGTCTCTCGGTCCAGGTCCGTGGTCTCGGATCAAAGCGCCGTTTGCTGGCTGATCCCGGTCAACCACCTGCAAGGCATCAGCGATCAAGCGGGACAGCTGGTCCAAGTCCTGCTGCGACAGGTTGTCCACGTTCACATGCTGTCTGCCAGCGTTCTTCAGGACGTTCTGGATGAACCTCTCTGGAGGAAGAAACGAGGAAACGCCGTCAGTCCTGCCGGTCCTCCTTCATTATGATGGGTTTAAAAACTCTGGTTTGACATGTTTAAATGAGCTGGAATGCAGTTCTATTTATGTGAAGGCTTAATGAAAACCAAAGCAAAAACAAAAAGGAATCAAAAGGGTCATTTGAAAAGTTCCTCTCCAATCATCTAGTGATCATTTTTTTTAATTAAATTTTTAAAAATTGTGTGGTTTTTTAGGACATAGCTTATACAAAGCAGCATGAATTCATTCGATTTGCTTCTGCATTTAGGGAAGGACTGTTAGTGCAAAGTAAGCCCGGCCCCCTTTCCCGTCATCATCTTCTGATCAGCTAGGAGCAGGATTGTTTATTTACAATTTATCACAAAGAGTCTTTAAGTTCTTAATCCTGAGTTCAGTCTAAACTGAGTTTTATAAAACCCCATCAACGTTCTCCTATTTTTTTTTTTTTTACTTTAATGTCCCTTTAGACCCCAAAAGAGATCATTTTTTTGGCCCCAAAAGATTAGAGGAGGACATGGCGGTAGACAAGATGACTGCTGAAAATCATTAGCTCCCCCCTCTAACAACCCCCTCTCCACGCCACACATTTTGGTCAAAAAGGACAGACATAACCACGACCCCAATAGCTACTCTTTTTTGCAATTTAAACTTTGAATCTTTAACACATGAAGTGTTTCAGTCAAAACCTACAACGCTCTTAGATAACTCCTTACAAGATTGACGAGATTAGATTCTGTTAACCAACATCCAACACGTAACTAATATAAAGAGTAAATTCCGGTGCAAAGCCGCTTTCCTCTGCGACAGTATAAGCTGGTTCACCTTGATGGCGTAAAGCAGGGGTGGGCAATTGTTTTGACTCGTGGGCCAGAAAGGCTTCTAAAATTTGGCATAGGCCGACAAAGGCAGCAGAATGGAAGGATTTGGTAATCACCTCATAAACTAAAATAATAATATGGAATTTAGAGAAAAACATGCTTTATTTGGATTCAAAATTCACATATTATTAATTTAAAAACAGAAAATGTAGGGGTTTTAATTTCTAAATTTTGATTTTTGTTCTCTTTGTGATCCAATGGTTGATTTTTCAGAGGAAAATGTGAACTCAAAGAAATGCATTGCATTATGTGGTGTAGAATAATCCGAAAGATCACATCTGACTCAGAAAGGAACACACACGAACGTCAGAGAAACAACATCATTCATGGAAGAAACCAAAAATACAATGAAAAATAAAACAATAATTGATTTTTGATTCAATGTATTTTAATTTGGAGGGCCACATTAAGTAGCTTAAGGGGCCGCATGTGGCCCCCGGGCCGTAGGTTGCCCACCCCTGGCGTAAAGGGTTGAAGGTAACTGTGGTCAAACGTAAACACTGGTCTGGAGTTAAAGCTCCAATGTGAGAGTCTAAACAGTTTACAAAATCTGAACACTTTTGTTAATATTCTTGATACATATCAAGCTAATCTCGAACACTAAACCGTTTATTAACATTAAAAGTTTGAATAAAAGTAGCTACAACTCTGAAACCTAGTGGAACATCCGCTTCTGGCTAAGGATGCTCTTGTCTGCAGCCAGGTCCTCTTGATTGATTAGAGGCTAAAAAAAGAGGGTCACTTTTGTAGGCTTTTATGATTAGCGGTTTCTGTCATTTTGAACAATTTCCTTGAGTGACATACAAACTCAGTTGGAAAATAGTGATGAACAGCTTTGTCTCTGAATGCTGGGTTTTCAAAAACAACACAGAGTCTGGCACAAATCCGAGTGTTATGATCCCTGCACTTCAAACTCACCATCTACAGACGTTAGCAGGTCCTTGGCTGAAGTCCCCGGAGTTCTCCCCAACTTCTGAAGCCTGGAGTTGGAAGTCTCCATTCTGGTGAGTGGATTTTCTTTACCAGTGCTGTGGAAGGGCCTGAGGCGAGGAGGTGGCGCCTGCTGCTCAGAGGGGGCCATCGGCTCCCTGAGCAGGGAATGATGCCCGGAAAGATAGCGCCCGAGGGCGCCCAGGAGACGGTCACCCTCAGCCTGCAGGGAGAGCAGCTGACTGGATGCAGGTTTCTGCTTTTCCAGCAGCTGGAAAGATAAAAGGGATGAGAAACTGGAGGGAGTCGACTTATGTGGCCAGGGTATGGGCTGAGAGATGTCTCCAGAGATGCCTGACTGGAAATGCTCAGCCAGTGATACACACAAAGTTATTTTAGTAACTATTTATTTAATTATTTATTTATTTGTTTGTCTGTGTATTTGTTATCTATCTATTTATCTATATGTTTATCTATTTATTTATTTATTTATAGTTTTAAAAAAAATGCCAACAACACACATTAGGAATCAATAAACAGGAAAGTGTTTAAGTAAAAACATGCACAATTTACACATTGGAAAACTGATAAATAAGAAAAAACACTTTTAAAAAGTATATTTGTAATGATTTAATTCATACAAGCTTAAAACAACTAGACTGTTGACTTTATATGTGGCGTATACATTCATTTTTACTATTTTAAACATAAGAGAGTAAAATTAAGAAACTTTTAAAAATAATTAATTCTGAAACTGATTTTTAAAAATTGTGATATTTTTATACCTAAAGATTCATTTTTTGGCATAAAACAATATTATTGACCACAGCATCTACTGGCAATGCTTTCAAGCATCTGTGATCTCTGTTTGCTGCTACAACAGTCTTATATCCATAAGCACAGCCACACTTATTTAATTATTCTGTTTTTTCTTTGGAGTCTTGATCTCATCTCTGACTGATCTTTTTTCTCTATGTGTGAGGATCTGGGCTTTTCTTGGTTATTATTATTATGCTTCATGTTTAAGTTGGTTTTTGTTTTCCTTTGAGACACTAGATTTAAATTCGTCTTTCAGTCAATTAACCCTCAGCTTTATTGTTATTTATCTCTTTTTTTAACTTCTTTGTTCTCCAATATTTCATTTAATAATTCAGTATCACCATCTTTCAAATTTAGTCGTTCTTGTCCCGTTGGGATGATTTTTTTGCTGTCATACCATTGACTGTATAAGGAAGAATTGTTACTACTGCTAGTATTTTTCCAGTCAATGTGTCATATCACCCCCTGCTCCAGTTGGGATGGAGAGTTTTTTTTTTTTTTTGTTTTTTTGTTGGTTATTCATTAGACTAGCTGTTCTTTAAGAGGATCCATCTCTTTAATAGCATAAGCAATGATTAAGGTATAAACCCATAATAGCATATTGTAAAATCAACATAAATGATCATTTTGTTACTTCTGCAAGTCTACCTCCAAATCTTTATGATATTTTTCATGTTAAAATCTATGAAACACTATTGTTTATGCACTTTGACCCTCACAGGAACATTTACTTTTACCCAAAAGTCATAGGGGTAAAACAAAAAACTATAGGAGATCAGAATTTTATATGTAATCTAAGATTTTTTTGTTTTTGATGTCTAAAATGCTAGTTTTTGTGACAGAAAATGTACCAGTCAAACGATAATGCAAATTATAATAGCATAAGTTTTGGAACACAGAGTCACCTTTATGCATACACATGTAAAACTGACAAATAGTTAAATAAAAAAAGAAAGAAAATGCAGGATTTTTACCAGAGAACATTTACAGAGACATTTTTATATTCAGTATCAACATTAAAAAAGTTTTGCTTCAATTGCATAATATATTCTGCTCAGAAAAAAACGAAAAAGTTATAAATCCATTTATACAATTCTATTAACAAATCTGCCAATGGAAACAAAAAGATAATTGTGGTTTCTGGATCCATTAACACCCACCTGACAGAGACCTGCCTGAGTCACAGTAAAATTACAGAAAAACTCATCTTCATTTGTCATGAAATTCTCCAGGTATTTCTATTCATCAGCGTTGAAGCGTTTTTTTTATACGATATGAGTCCTCTAGGCCCCGTCAGTATTAATATTTTTCTTTTTTATCCTCCCAGAAAACAGGTGAAAAGGGACGGAAGCCCCCAAGTGATGCCTGCAGATTTCACACACATGTAATGACAGAATAAATGTTGTTACCAAGTGCTTCACTAGGGATACGGTAAATTAAAAAGAAAACTTACAACGGTAGTTTGATTTGGTAAATTTCAGTATAAAGTAATTTTACATTTTAAGAAAGGCAACTTCAAGACAAATTCTAAAGTTCTAATGAATTGAATACAGTTTAAGAATAACAATAAAGTAAAAAAAACGTAAATGCTGCCGTTAAGCCTCTTTAGTCTACAGTCTAAACCAGGGGTGGGCAAACTTTTTGATTTGTGGGCCAGAAAGAGTTCTAAAATTTGGCATAAGGACCGGATAAAGAGCAGATGGAAGGAGTGATTTGATAATCAACCTCATAAACTAAAAAGATAATATGGAATTTAGAGGAAAACATGCTTTAATTTGGATTAAAATTCACATATATTCATTTAAAAACAGAAAATTTGGGAATTTTCATTTCTAAATTTTGATTTTTGTTCTCTTTTTGGTGATCCAATGGGTTGATGTTCTTCAGAGGAAAATGCAAACTCAAAGAAATCCGAAAAATCACCCTCTGACTCAGAAGTCACACATGAATGCCAGAGAAACAACACCATTCATGAGAAAGAACCAGAAATACAATGAAAATAAAACAATAATTAGGATTTTTGATTCAATGTATTTTAATTTGGAGGGCCAGATTAAGTATTTTAGGGGGCCACATGTGGCCCCCGGGCCGTAGTTTGCCCACCCCTGGTCTAAATGAACCTAAATCATAATTTAGTGATTTTTTCATGTTTCATAACTATTTTCTGCATCTGTAAAATTACTTGCATTAAGCCCAGTGAGGCAAAATTTTTGTGATTTTGGGCTATGTAAATAAAATTGAAATGCGAGTTTTTCTGCAAATTCCACAAGTGGCCGCGTGATGGCATGTATAATCATTCGCATTTTTACAAGCTGTGTGGCAGCCACAGAGGTTTTAAGAAAAATGTTACATTTTTCAGTGACTGAACCTTTTTCCTCTAAAAGTTGACATCGGTCAGCGGCTGTGACGATATGTAAATGTTTCCAGATGGCGGCCGTCCGTATCAACTGTCACCAGTAGCCCGAAAGTATACAAAAAATGGCCCATCTGCAAGCACTACAGCCACAGGACTGTTGCCGTCTACAGTCATGACCACATCAACAAGTTAAAAAAAAGAAAAAAAATCGGACAGCAGCATGAAATCTTAAATCTTCGGCCGATGCCTCTCCGTTGCGCAGTAACATTTGTGACGGCAGCATTACCTGTCATGTTTCAGACGAGATTAAAGTGCATAATCACACTGACCTTACTGGGCATGCTCAAACTAGAGGCTGCTGGTGTCTTAGGGAGGAGGCCCAGACGTTGCAAATATGTCTGCAGGTTTTTGCTGAGCTCCACCTCCACCGGCTTCACCCTCTGATCCTCGGGATCCATCGCTTCAGCCATCGTCCTGCGGGAGAAGAAACCGACACAAATGATCATCGACTTTCATTCAGCTATGAAACTAAAATCAACTGTCACTTCTCCATATAAAGAAGAAAGAAAAATTGTATGGGAGTGGTCTCATTGCTACGATAGAAAGCACAACTACACAAAAAGAAAAGCAGACGGGGAAAAAAAGTACATCTTTAGGATAATCGAGTAATCCCAATCAAGCAAATTTACATTTTAACTCCTTCATGCAGTCTGTCACTATTTTGCAATGGACAATTAAATCCAGGAGTCCACTTTAACAAGCATCATCTTTAAAAGAAAAACAAGTTTAAACAAAAACTGTGCAGTAATGTTTAAACTAAAATCTTGAAAATTTTACCAATTAGTCTATATTAACAATGCTTGAAACAGGACAAATGTGAGTTATTTCCCTTTAGTTTTAGGAGAAAGAAAGCTTTGGGAAAATGATGGGCAGGGGATCCAAAGGGTCTAAGAACTCTGAGGTTCCTGTTAACTCTGTAAAACCCACTAAATCCAAGAATTGACCAAAAATATCATATTTTGGGGAATTTATATGTTTTGTTATTTTTTTTTCTCCTTTGATGAAATTCACAATTTAAAAAATTGCATTAAAAATGGGATACATAACATTTGATTTTGATGGGTGATTTGTTTTTTGCTTGCAACAATGTTAGTTTAAGAAAAAACTGACATGTTCAGGAAAAAGTCATCTTTATACCCAGTCTCAAATTTGATCTACACATTTTTAACATGGTTTAAGGCCGTTATAAAGAATTAATAATAACTGTTGCATTCTTTTAATACAGCAAGTAGTCAATTAAAAGAAAAAATAGTAAAACCTTTCCTGCCAAAAGTGTTTCTGAGATTTCATGGAGGCAGCCATTCACAAATGTGCAGGGAAAGCCTTTACTACTGCTCCCTAGTTGAATAATAGTGAACTACAGGGCTGAAAATCTATACTGTTATAAGTAATTGTTTTTAAAGAAAATTTGGATCACGCTAATGGAATAAGGTAACTCAGAAATACGTGTATCAAATATGATACAAATGGTTATGAAGCTAAATTCATGCCACGTTCACCAACCTGCTTTCATGCAGCCACTTCCATTGAAAAGTTTAATGGTTTAAAACTCTTCTATTCATTTATGAAAATGTAGATTTTTTTTAGCCTTTACATATAAAACACATGTTAAAAGTTAAATCTGGTCAAACTTTGACGAAAATAAATGACATTAAGTCTTTCATACATTGGAACAGAGTTGGGGAAAAAAACCAGGAGCAAAATTCATAAGATTTGTATCGCTTACACATTTTGCACCAAGACTCTTCCAACTCTAGTTGGCAGTCATGTGCAAGGAAACGGTAGAAAAACAACAAAAAAAAGAAGCCCTTCCCTAATTGTCTAGTGTGAACCCCATGGGCTAAATGTGCGTTCTTGAACCCACGCCACCTGCAAAGTATGTACGTAGTTTCAGTTTAATTTATTTATGTCCCCATTCATTTGTGTAGAATGCAGCAAACTACTAAAGAAAACTGCTTGAAGCCAATCAGTTTTACTCCAAAAGAAAGTAAATAACTTCACGCAGATCACAGATTGCTTTCCCAAGGAGTGAAAGCGAGCGTCTCTGGTGTTAATCCTCTGTTGGTTGGAGGAGGTCCAACTGAAAAATGTTGTTTACTCAGAGGAGGAATCTTTGAAGTTCGGCCAACCTTGGATGCAGACTGGCATGGATCTCTATTTGGACGGGCTGCCACAACACAGAAACTAAGACTACAGCACACAAACGCAGAGCGACTTCCTTTCCCGAAGAGCGATTCATTAAAATGTCGTGTCGTTAACACAGGGAGTTTCTGAAGAACAGCGACCTGCTGTTGGAGTTGTAGACTGGTCCCTTCTGCTTTGGCCTGTAGGGAATCCTCCTCAGTTTGGACAGCTCACTGGACAGAACCTGTTGGGTGGTGTCATCCTCCCAAGTCAGTCCTACAAAACAAAAAGTATAATATTTTAGAACCAATCCTGTGCATCCACAAAGTTGCATATTTGAGTTTCTTAGGAATAAAACAAAATTACCAAAGTGAAACACGGGAAAATAATCTGTCTAGATTCTAACAAAAGCTTTTCTTTTCACAAAGAAAACAGAAAAACACTGAAGAATCCTGGGAGACTCAAATGTTCTAGTAACCAGATTCAAGGTAAATTATGTATATTTGCAGTTTTTGAGCCAACATGAGCTATATTCTTCAAAAATGTATGTCTCTGTCTTTGAGGGTTTATAAGTGTGCGATTGTCAAGTAACCACACTATGAAGCTAGCCAAACAATCAAGTGTGATAGACACATTTCTGTAATTGATTTAACCAAAGGAACAATTTTGTTAAATGTCATCAGCATATAAATGATACACAATTTGGCTTATAAGCCTCAAAAGAGGGATTATATAGAGCAGGGGTGTCATGTCTGATTACCTGGATGAGGTGTGTTTGCCAATAAGGAGCTTCAGTGACAGATTAGTTGGGAAACATGTAGGACACCAGTCCTTGAGGCCTAGAGTTTCCCCCCATTTTTATAGAATAAAATGGGCCCCAGAACAGAACCTTGGGGAACACCACAAGACAGAATTTATTTATTTTGTTTTGAAAGATAAAGGAGTCAACAGCAACATTAAAAGTTTTTCTGCTGAAGTTGGAGACAAACCAGTTGAGATCTGACCCGGATAAGCCCTAGTCATTATGAAGACATTCAATCATAATATGATCTACAGCAGGGATAGGCAACTCCAGGCCTCGAGGGCCGCATTCCTGTATGTTTTCCAACATACCCTACTCTGGCATGTTCTAATTGGCTGGACCCACCTGAACCAGGTAATCAGTCATGAGTGGAGCTTGGATGACTGGAAGTCATGCAGACACTGAGGCCCTTGAGGCCTGGAGAGATTGAATAAAATGGGGCCCAGAACAGAACCTTGAGGAACGCCACAAGACAGGATTTCTGCTTTTGTAAGATATGAGTAAACAGCGATGTTAAAAGCGCTTTTCTGCTCAAGTTGGAAACGAACAAGCTTAGAACTGACCTGGATAAATTATAGTCATTATAAGAAGTTCCATCATAATATGATCTACAGTATCAAAGAATGAGAATTGTATGTTCACCGGAATCTGCAAAAAAAATTATTTCAGTTGAGTAGTTCTTTTAAAACTGGGTTGGAAAGCATTACAGCTTACACTTTGGTTAAACAATTACTCAACTTTAAAAATATAGTTAACCTGTAATGAGGTGAAGAAAAATAATAACCAATTTCTGTTGTCTAAGATACTTAACAAGTCTTGACAACACTTTATTTCCTTCCATCTATACAGCTTTACTGACTCAGCACATTCCCAGTGGGTGCTTGTATTTCCACGTCCGCTCTCATTCCCTGTAACATTTCTATTACCTGGTTGTCAAAGCGTGTCTGCACCAACGTCAGCCCCACCGATTGCATTTAGCCGATTCAAGAAAATCATCAGTGACAAGGCAAGGGGAGAGAGAGAGAGCAAAAATAAAGTCTCTCCTTCATTTCAGCGAGCGCATAAAAAGCTTGATGAGCTGCTTGAGTATTCACGTCTGTTGCTTATGCCTAACATGCATCCAAACACAGCCTTTTGGCAACTGAATAGAGAACCAGGCGCCAACGCCAGATGGGGTAGCGGAACAAAATGTTACCAGAGATACGGCCTCGGCCTGTAAAGCACAACGTGAACCGAGGCATTTGGCAGATGAGGAATGACGCTGCTGAAAGATTCAAGTGACGCAGTCTGTGATTCCAGATGTGAAACCACAATATGAGGGGGGATGTAGGAGACATGAAAGGAGCTCGATGTCTTTGTGAGTCTTAGAGATGCAAACAATATTATCTTCAGTAAGAGTACAAAGACAGCGTGAGACGAATATAGAAAATATAATTTTTTTAGGTTTAAATGTTTTCATCCTGTGTTTTTCAAATAAGTTCTGAAGAGTCATGAAGGTGGTTTTTATCTAAACAACAAAGTGCATGCACTTCTCTAGAAAAACACCAATGTTTACCCCTGAATCTGTCTGTTTGCTGCTCTTAAATGACTTCTATTATGAGCTGCAGGTGATACCTCTCTGACACAAAGAGCAACCCCTTTCATTTAGCCACTTCTTACATTGATCTCCCAGCATTTTGTGGGCAGTAGAAAGCTTAAAAATCCATCTCAAACTAAGAATAAATGTTAGCAAAAGCACTCAGGAGGGACTTCTGTGCCAAGGCCAAGGCAGTAATTCAAAATCTAAATGGATGCCGCTTCAATCTGCAGCTAAAGGCTAAAACAAAGATTCAGTTGACCTTTGGACAAATGTGTCCAGACTAAAGTGACTCTTACTCCAACACAGAAACATGATGAAGTTCAAACTGACAATAAAAAAAAATTACAAATACATTTAAGTCAGAAAAAACATGACATTTTATTCTTTCCTTTGAAGAAAAATCTGTATTTACTTGCAGACTCTTAAAACCGAAAATCAAGATGCATTTCATCAAATGTGTTTCTTCTTGCAAAGTTTTTAACTTTTTTCCTGTTTTTTCAAACATTTTAACAGTTTTAAGCCAAGTTCTGAAAACTGTGGTGTAAAATGTTTCACACTACTGTTATTTTATGAATTTGAAATTTTAAGACCAAAAGAAAAATCGAAATGAAAAACTTAAAGAGACTTTGACACTTCTCCAGCTTGGCTATTTTGGTCTAATCAACCTAAAAAATAAAAATGGTTCATTTACTGTACTTATATCTCTAATAGAAACTAACATCAATGGTGAACCCACTTTCAAATGTTAAGGGTGTGGCCTTCCTACAAGCTCACTCCTGATTGGTGGTAGATGTAACCATAGAAATACAACTCAGAACCAATCACTGCTTACTTACAACATCTGGCTTCAACGTGCTACTGTCCATATTGGAACTAAAAGGAAGGCATTTTCTGTTGGTGATGTCACACTCCTTCGGTCCAGTTCTCGTATACAGTCAATGTATTGATCATAACAAATGTACAAACACTTTTAATTGCTAAATCCTCAACATCACGCTGCCATACCACCTCAGAAAAGAAAAACAAAAATGATTAGAAAATATCAATAATGTTGTTAGAATCAAGTACAGTAAAAGTTCTGGTGAGTAAAAATATAAAAAGTGGTGGAAAATGAAGGTAAATGTGAAAGAAACTCAATATAAAAACATGAAACTTCAGAAAAAGTAACTATTAAAGGTTAATGTAAAAAAAAACTACATTTCAAGATGTTCAGTCAAATAAAAATTGTTTTTTGAGGCTCAATCATCTTTCAGACCTTCAGTCTTATGTTGCTTAAAACAAACTCAGTGCACTCCAGTACTTGCTCTAATGAATAAATGAAGCAAAAATAAATCACAGCAACACAGTAATCTATGTCGGAACATAGACTCACTGATGCAAGACATCAGAGCAACTTGTTACTGAATATTTCTGCACTTTTTCCCCCCCCCCAAACGTCCTCAGAATGAATTACGACAGCAACTGCCAGGAATGAAGCACGAGCATCTCTTTAACAGCTGCACGGCGTGTCGGGCCGGCTATTGCCATCAAACAGCCATAAAGCTAAGTCTTTACTGGCAGCGACGGTGGCTGAGAAAATGGGTGTTAGCGGCGGGCGAACAGACGGCGTCTGACACAGCAGGTTCATAAACGCCGGGGCTCCTGCCAGGAAATTCAAAGCAGTTCTGTTCCTCTCGGACCAAACGGACTGCAGAAGTGTGAGCAGGAGGCTGGATGCAGGTTGAGGTATGAGGCAAAAAGGGCTGAACAGCTGATGGTTACCCAAGCGAACGAAAAACTTTCAGTAAAAGGGGGCCAAACCAAAGCGGATTCTGTTGTTTCTTCAGATTATAAAACCTACAACCCCCCAATCTAACATTAGCAACAAAAATGCCATCATTTTTAATTCAAAAGCCAGCTCAGACTAGGAAAACAAAGACGTTCATGGATCTAGTCAACTGTAAGTGGATTCATCAGAATGGAGCTTTTTCCAGTGTATTTTCTAAATAACACGTAAGATCTTTTTCAATCAGATTTTTTCTCATCTGCTCCCGCACGATTTGAAAAAAAAGAATACTCAAATGCATTTTTAATCTTAATTTTCTAAATTTTTGTATTCTATCGTGACAAAACTACAACAAAAACATGTTAAAAACACACAAAAAAAAACAAAATTTCTTATCAGAGAGGGTCTTTACCATTTAACTCTGGAGCTCCAGTGTTTATATTCTATGATATACTGTAACTTTTCAACTGTTAACACGATCAACGTTATTCCAGAAGACTCAGGTTTTGACTAAAATCCATTCTTTACTTTGACAGGATAAACATGTAATAAAATACAAAATGACCAAATCTTCTTGATCATAAATGTCAAATCAAACAAATGTCTGAATCTAGTCTTCAAAAGAAGAAAAGAGAATGAAGTGGACTCATCTTTTTGGCTTCAAAACAGAAATCATACATTTCTTTCACTTCTTTTAGTGCAAAAGAGGAGATTTTTAAGTGAAGGCTTCAAAATGTCTTAGAAAACCTTAAAAGTGCGTTTTGAAATCCACTGTCAAATCTGTCATTTCAGAGCTATCAATGAATGAGAAGCTGAAAGATGATCATAGATTTGTGGACTTGGTTGACAGTTTCAGAAATCACAACAGCTAAATAACAGTGGTTTAAAATTTCTACTACTAGTATTTAAGGATTTGATTTGGAAGATTTTTTTTTTTTTTTTTAGTCGAGGGGTAAAATCCTCATAGAAAACATATGAAGTTAGAAAGGTTATGACTGATGCAAAACACATCAGGAAAACACAGTGGTGGGAGCACAACAATATGGGATTGTTAAACTCCTGGCAAAAAAATGATTTTTTCTCTGATTTATTGACCTCTGTTTGTTTAGAGAAACAATAAATCAGTAGTAGCTCCAACTTAAAATATCTCTGATTGAGTGTCAGGAAGCTGTTTCTGAAAACTGACTGTAGGAATTTTTCAAGACATACAAAAAGATTCAATAAGGTTCAAGAGTCAAAAACGAATCTTTTTGAGTTTTACTTGTAGCAAGTAAGACAGTTGCATTCAATCTACACACTGAAGGTTTCAATTCTAACAACTAAAAACTATGATATAAGAGTAAAAGAAAACCTCAGATTCAGTCTGCATTTCTATGAACTAAGATTTGGTGTGATCATAGGACCACTCCAATGAAAATGATATTTTTTGTGCTTTTAACATGTTCTCGTAGCATTTTTCTTGTGATGGAGGACATATATTAAAAAAACTAAAATCAACACTTACTTTTGAGTATTTCTTTATTCAAATCGTGTCGTATCAGAAGCAGATGAAAATCCATGGTCTAAAATGGCTCAGGTTTGTGACGCAACAACAGCCACGGGCTTTCTCCGTTTAAATTCTAAATCATCCACCTTCAGAAAAATAGATCCATGTTTGTCTTGATTGTCCTCATCTGAGCTGCTATCTGGATCAAAACTACACGGCTGTATAATTCCGATATTGCTCACCTTGCTAATGTTAGCTCGGGGACGTAGGGTGCTTGTCGCTTGTGGGAGAGAGTGTAAACAAAGGGTTGCTGGGAAATTAGAGGAGCTAGTTTCTGCATCCACAGTCCCACTGACGACCCAAAATAACCTTCTGCAGAAAATTAATTTAATTAAAAAACACTTTGAATGAATATATAATTTTGAAAAAAATAGTTAGCAAGGGACTTTAAATTATGTTTTATGGCAATCAAGTCTTTCATGTATCAGAATAGAGCTGCAAAAAGAGCAAAATTTACATATTTCACACCATCTTTCCTCCAACTGCAGGTGGCAAAACTGCTCTGCTAAGCAAAATAAATAGAAGAAGCCCCTCCCTTCTCGTTCAGTGTGAACACCATAGAATAAATGCTTGTTCTTGACCGCACATCACATAATCAAGAAGCTCATGGTGGAAGTTTGTGTGTAAAAAAGACCTGTGGAGATGAGACAGCCTAGTCAGGAAGCTGTAAGCTATAAATGAGAGTGAAATCCTTTTTTACTGATGATTTTGAACGTATTCTTTTGGAATTAAATAAGCTACAAGTATTGCAGTAATAGTTAATATGGGAAAGTGTAGAAAACAAAAACTAGAAAGATAAGATAAATTAGAAAGACTTTTACTATTGTGCCAATTCATCGTTAGACCCACAGCAACATCCAGAAACCCAATCATTAGACTTTTGTCCTCTCTAATGGCTCCGGCACATATCTGGCCTCGAACATTTCATTTGCATTTTTCATTCCACTTCTGAGAAAAAAGAAAAAATCCTTTAAACATTGGTGCTCTATAAAAACTGTTATTTTTCTCCAACCTCGCCCTGACTGTGGTTTCACAAAATTAAACAAGTGAGAGAATATTTTTGGCTTTTTACATGAAAAAAAAAGTTAGCCAAAATCCAAATCGGAGAATCACCATGACCAGAGGTACCGCTCAAAAACAAAACTTGTACTTTTGATATGCTGCCACTCGAACGGTTTCAGGGATGAACATCTGAACCCTTTTTTCCCCTCTGCAGTCAAAGTGTTTGACTTCAAAGCAAAGCTGCATGATGAAAGAAGAAGAAACATGGCAGCTCAGTGGGATGTTGGACAAGACTCTGCCTCCCTCTACTGGTCAAAAGCAGAAACAGCAGGAAGATACTATTTTTTATTTTTTTCCTACATCATGAACATGTTTTCTTCTTTGGCCTGTTTTCATTCATCCACTGATAAACACATCTGAATAAATCTGGTGTAGTTGCACTAAGTTATATTTATTATCTGTATTAATCATCTTTTATGTTGAAATATTGGGTAATTATGACAGCTTTGCTCAGGAGTGTAAGGACTGCACTGTTTTTTTATTTAAAAAATGCTTTTATTCTTTTAAAGTGAATTTAAAATCTATTAGTGGCACTATCGAACTCAATTTAGAAAGTTATATTGTGACATTTGGGTTAAAATTAGAATTTTACTCTTATAACAGAGAATTTCCACATGTGCAGCAATTTTAAAAGCTAAATCCCCCATAAGCACAGTTATTAGTAGTAAAATGAGCTGGAAATCTTCACAAATGATCATGATTTTCTGTTTCTTCCTGTACTAAAGATCAGTAGGTGGGAGTGAGTGTGTGTGTGTGTGAGTGTGTACCTCTGTTGGAGAGCTTCTCCAGCAGAATCCTGAAGTGCTGCACCACAGACGGGGAGACGTCGTAGGTGTAAACCTCCTTCACCGGGACAGAGTGACACTTCCCAAACATCCCATCTGTCGACACATAAATAGAGACTTCCATCAGAGGATCCCACGTACATTTCTATTTTGCAATGCCTCCCGCGCGACGGCACCCTGGGTGACACTTCCGAGGAAATTACATTGCTGCAGGAATAGCAATAAGGCGAGCGCAGTGAATTCATCATTCAAATAGTAATATAATCAAAGCTGCAGGCGGCGTCGAGCAGCCCTCGCCTCTGCCGCAGCCCGTCCCGACTCCCAGCTCCATTCCTCACATCATCTCCATTAGAACCGGAGTAACTGCTGGATACTAAACATTCAGACATCAGCGGTAACGGCATTTTCACTTTTCACTCGTAAAAGCAAACACAATAAACGCTAAACTTCAAAATTCAGAACAAATGGAGTTCATAAAAAACAGTTTTGTCTTCGCATAAGGAACTGAAGATGCAGTGAAGACAAAACCCACAAAAACAGGAAGAAACTTTATCAAAGTCAAAGAGTAAATACAAGACAATGAGGTAGAGAACAAGGACTCCAATGATATGATTATGTTGCTTTTAGCAAAAATAAAAAAGTAATTTTCTTGGACATTGAGTGGCAGAAGTTCATTAGCAATTCACCTCTAAGTTGTGCAGAGCAACCCCACCTCCCCTTCCCATCATCCATAACTAACAGCTATCTTTTTGCATTCTCTTCTGGTATCTTACAGCCCCTCACACCCTCAACCTAACAAAAATGTTAAGCAGTATTGGAGCCATGCAGCTGTTCAGTTAGGAGCTATATACCAGCTCAGACAGAGCAAACAAAGACGTTCATGGATCAAGTCAGGTTGACACATTAGAATGGAGCAGAGCAGAGTCAAACTACAAACACAAGATTTGTCAAACTGCATTTTTTTCTCCTCTTGATTCAGAAAAGCAGGGAAAACAGAAACCCTAATTCTTACCCCTTAATATAAAGCAGGGGTGGGCAAACTACGGCCCGGGGGCCACATGCGGCCCCTTAAGCTACTTAATGTGGCCCTCTAAATTAAAATCCATTGAATCAAAAATCCTAATTATTGTTTTATTTTCATTGTATTTCTGGTTTCTTCCCATGAATGGTGTTGTTTCTCTGACGTTCGTGTGTGTTCCTTTCTGAGTCAGATGGTGATCTTTCAGATTATTCCTACACCACATAAATGCAGCATTTCTTTGAGTTCACATTTTCCTCTGAAGAACATCAACCCATTGGATCACCCAAAAGAGAACAAAAATCAAACTTTAGAAATTAAAACTCCCAAATTTTCTGTTTTTAAATTAATATATGTGAATTTGAATCCAAATTAAAGCATGTTTTTCTCTAAATTCCATATTATTTTTTTAGTTTATGAGGTTGATTACCAAATCTCTCCTTCCATCTGCTCCTTATCCGGCCCTTATACCAAATTTTAGAACCCTTTGTGGCCCACGAGTCAAAACAATTGCCCACCCCTGATATAAAGGGACCTCCACTAAACATCACTGAGGCTCTCTGGGCCCTTACTGCAAACCACAGTGTAGTGTTTCACCAATCTATGTCCTTAACAAAATTTGGAAAAAAAAACAAACAGTTTTTATCACTTGAGAGATTTTTTGAATTCACTTTTTAGAGAATATGGAAGGCCCAGCCCTTATCGCTTCCCCAAACAGAAACTGTTGAGTCTTCAGAAACAGCTGAAGATGATGCTTTTTAAAAGAGCTTATAGTCAATTACTCTGTACCTAGTTCAATTTTTTTAGTCTTAATCTGTTTCTCTGTCATTTACTCTGTAAAGTACTTTGTAGTTTTATCCGTGAAAGGTGCTATAAAAAATAAAGTTTACCTATCTACTCACAATGAATGGGATAAAGAAACACTCTATGCAATTTTAATCTTAATTTTCTTAATAAATGTCCTCATCAAAAAAAGGCCACAAGATCATTGTCAGGATTCAGTGCTTGGTTTTGGTCATGTTCTGTTGTCTTTCAGTTTCACCATGTTCAGGTAAATCATCCACAGCTGTCTTCATTTAGTTAATTGCCCTCAACCTACTTAAATGTCTAGTTTTCATTTCCATCAATCCTGACAATCATGTTAAAAACAGCATTTTCATCAGAGCAGGTTGAAAAAAGGTCAAGATTGCAAATGAAAGAGTAAAGCAACAGCAAGCTTCTTGAAGTATTGAAGCAATGACAAGAAAAATCAGAGGAAGAAACAACAACAAGTGAAACAAAAACAGGCGATACAGTGGACAAGACAAAAAAAAGGCAGCTTTCACACCTAAATAAATCAGGAAGTGAAGTAACTCTGACCAAATATAGAACATTTAAAGCTATACTTCAGCACCTAACATTAATAAGATATACTAGAAACCACAAGAAGATCGTGGCTGGCCGGGAACCGAGACAGGAGAAGAAAGATTATTGAGACACAGGTCAACACCTCAAGCTGGAGCTGGATTCTTCAGACAATGCAGACCATGGGAAGTCTTAAAAAAACAGAAAATAAATGCAGATTCGTAAAGGAATGTACCTGAGATACAAATCATGAATGTGTTTGAGGATTCTGACACTGATGTGTACATTTTTTTAGATTGTTTTCAGGTTCCACATTGAGGTCGTGCCTCACTGCGAGAAGGTCCTGGTTCAAACCAGGACCAGGACTCCGGTTTCCTCCCAGTGTCCAAAAACATGCTTCATAGGTTAGTTGATGATTCTTAATTGCCCCTATGTGAATATAAGAGTGTGTGACCCTGCAACAAACAGTACCTTGACCTCACCCAACAGTTGTTGGGATAGGCTCCAGCAACCCTGTGGGATTCATGCACCTCAGTTCTTGAACGTGAACCAATAAAAGAACATTTTCCATCTGAATTCCCAGCTTTGCAGGAAAGACAAACTTACATCCCCTCCTGTACCGCGGGCATGTTTCTCTCCTCGGGTCAGAGCTCACGCAGCACCACTTCTGTCCAGATTTCCAGAAGGGACATCTTGAATTATCCCTCATAATTACACTCGTGCACATCAAGTCTGGGCCATTTATCCTGCTCGTCTACAAGAAGGCTGTTCTCGGGAGCCGCGATTGTTTTCCTGTGATTTATGGTGCCGATTAGAGCGCGAGGAGGATTCACTAGGCCCTTCTCAGAAGCACGGGCTGCATGCAGTTGGAGGAGATTGATGGAAATCGATGACCAGATGTTAATGTTGCATCCAAAGGTTGCAAAGCAGAAATGCAACCAAAACTAATCATGCAGGTTTTTGGCTCCGGGGTTTGCTCCTCTCATCAGTTTCTGGGGGAATAACCAGCGGGGCAAACACACAGACATAACTGCAGCTGAAAGGCCAAATAAATGAGACAAAGTTATTGCATTTCGGCACTTTACAGTTCGGCTCGGAGTCCCGGCAGAAAGCAGCCTCGGTCTCAGCTTAATGAACTGGATTAGGCCATCTTAATGGATCTGTTTGCTCCGGGGACTTTCAAGTCCATCCTTCACGCACTTCCCTCCACAGACCAATTAAGTCTAGCATTGCATGACAAGACATCAGCAGCTTTCAGTGAATACAAACCTTTCCTTCATTAAAAATTGACTAAAATCGGTCTTTTGTGCTCCTATTGGTAATGAGCAAGAGTTTATGGAGCAACAAAAACATTTGCAGAAAACTTCTGGATTAAATTCATTTAAACTTGTACACATCAATAAATACACTAATGGAAATTAGCTAAAAACAACCAAAAGTTCACTTTAGATCTGGAGTCTATGAATAAAAATGCAAGCATACTGTTTAAACTGCATTGCACTTGGAAATAAAACTTAAATTTGAATCAGTTATGTGATTATATATATACTTATTGTCATGGTTTGATCTATTTATACCCTATAAACTATGTGAATTATTGGTGTTCCTCTGTTACTGTCAAGAAAACCAAAAATCATCACCAAAATAGCTACAGATAATTAACAATAGTAATGTGGAATACTTTATGAAACTTAACCTGTACTTTTCAGTACCAGATATTTATCACTGAGACTTGTCATTTTTGGCTAAAGATGTCCTGGGTTGATTTTAGGTCGGTGAATCGCATCATTCAAAATGAACCAATATCGACAATGAATTGGATTGTGAACTACAAATTGTGATATGAATGGATTCTGTTATGAATGGATTCTGTTAAAATGGATCTTTCCACCCCTAATTCAACAACAACCAGGTGAAGGCTATAAGACCATTTCCAGTTCGATTCCAGCTGCACAGATCATTCAGAAGGTCCACAGAACTGCAGGGATACCACAGTTCACCGGTGAAAACTCCAAAACTTTTCAGAGAAAGTTCTGTGAAGAGATGAAACAAAACTGGATCTTCATGGGAACACTTGTTCTGAGAGACATGGAGGAGGCGTGGTCGTGGTCTGGGCTGCTTTGATGCAACTGTCACAAGGAGTCTTGCGGGTTCACTAACATCTGAAGACTGCAGCTAAATGAGGAGCCAACAGTCAGAGAGTTGGTATCAGTGGCAGGTCCCGACTCTTCCAACTGGATGAAAGACACTTAAAGAAAAACGATCCTGAAGACGTGATCTTTACTGAATGTCTGTCACTTCCAGCTGCAGAAATCTTCACCTTTGAATAAATTATTACAGTTTTTCAGCCCTGTATTATTAGTTTTTTCTTTGCTCTAACAGTTTAAGCACATTTCTGATTTTTAGTACATTTTTACACATTTTTATCATTTTCAAGGTATTTTAGCCCCCATCAATAATGGATTTGTCCTCCTTTTACCGTCAGTTTGTCGCCTCCTTCATTCCAGGCTGATCAATACATATTTGTTCTTTGTCTGTTTACAGGGATGAAGCCTTGGAACAGTCTCATATTGAAACAGATGTAGTTACTGAAATTTCCTTCAAAGGACTAAAAAACCCAGAGCGTTGGATGCCCGGCCCCTCCCACAACCAGCCAATTAGCCTAACGAGACACTCGCACTGCTGATGGTGGAAGCCGTGTTCACACTGCATTCTGACCACGGGGAAGCACCGCCAGAGAGCAGGAAGAGTTCATGATATTACCTCATTAGGAAGTTACACTGTGACGAGAGTCACTAAAGCTCAGTGTCGTTTGTAAAGTAAAACCTAAAAAAAAAAGAAAAAAAGTCAATATTCAGGCGGCGTGGAGTTGTTAGACTGATGCAATTCTGACGCAGTTTTTTAGGGACCACACAGCCGGTGCAGATAGGTAATGAGTCAGGCGAGTTGAGATCGTCTAGTGCCTGTTGCCATGGTGATGGTCTGACTCGTTTTTGGTTTGTGTTTTATCCGGAACATCAGATAAAGAGAGTGTGGAGCAGGTGAAACAGAGCACCTTCACACTGACATATTTGCTTTGGTTTGTGTTATAACAAATGAATCCTGTCATTGTAACCTCAGTTTAATTTGAATACATTTTTAGAAAAATTAATCCACAAAAGAATTTTAGCCTCCTAAACCTAAATAAAAAGCTTGAGCAAAATCTTTTTCTTTTGCCCATAAAAGCTTTTGGTTCACTTTAATTATAAATATGGTTTTAAATATAAAACTGAGGAAAACAAAGTGAGCTATTAAAATCCTGTACATTTCTCCAAAAGACGTGGTTTTGGTCTGACCCATTAATTAACTTTTTGATCTAGATAAACTAGCCCACTCATCAAAAATGGATTATAATTGGACAGCAGCGAGCAGGCAGAACAGAAAGTTGTTAAAGTGAGTCAGCAGCTCCCCATCAACCCTCCAGGACAGCGCTGCTTTCTCCTTCAGTTAACTACAGAAAATTAAAGTGCAACTTGAGGCCATTCACTCTGTTAGTGTTTTTTGATCCAGAGGAAAATTGAGTTTTCCACTCCACTGCCGGAATATGGTCAAATCCTTAATGGCACCTCAAACATCTTTTTAGAAAGTTGTTTGTAGTAATTATTTCTGATTTTGTGAGTTTTATTATTCTGTCAAAATAAAGACTACTAAAACTTTAAAGAAAATGTCAAATGAAAACTTCATTTTTAAGTTAGTAAATCTATGGTTAGGAACTTGCACTATGAAAAAAAATGAAGGTTTATTTGTTCAGACAGGAAATAAGGACAAGCTTAAACTCCACAATAATAGAGCGTGGTCAGACAGGCAGAGGTCAATCACGATCATCCAAGAGGAGAGTAGTCAGGTTCCAGGCGAGGGTCAGGGCAGGCAGCAGGCAATCAGAGACAGAGCGGGGTCAGAAACAGAAGATCTGGGGCCCGTTTCAAGAAACAGGTTAAACAAAGTCAGAGTTCAAACCTGAACTCGGAGTCCACGGATTCAAAATTCGCAAACAGAGTTTTGGGTTTCAGAACAGCTGAAAAGAGTTGATTCAATCAACTTGAAGTTGTTAGAAGCAGAATCAGGTGCGAGTGTTGCGACCATAAAAATCCCTGATCAATGGAGCAAAGACAGCACGATTCACCATGGCAACAGGAACAAACACCTTTAGAGTTTCGTACTTCCGGCGACGGAAATTGATGAGTTCCTACAAGCATATGCCGACTACAAGCGCTTTTTCCGCAAGAAAAGCCACACAGATGCAGCGGCAAAACAGGGAGAGAAATAAGCTGCAGAGTTAATGCGTACGTCTACATTTGAATCTTTTCACTTCAGGATAAGAACTAAATAATGTCAGGAATGTTCATTTTGTGACTTGTTAAGTAAGGAATGGTTTTAGATCTGTTAATGATATAACCAGTAATCTCCGTAATCGCATTGAATGACCGTTTTCCTTAACCCCACACCCACCCCCCACCACACACACACGGATATCACTGCACACTAAAAAGAAACACTGTAGTTGCCTGGAATATGTTAAAATAAGCATTTCTTTCATTTTAATTCTTAAGACTTAAATGATATTGACTGAAAAGTTTTTTTTTTTCTTTTGCAGCATAAAGACACTTTCTCTATGGCTGGGGTCAGAACTCAGTCCTCCACTATAGTTATAGTGGACAACCGAGCTAATATTGGACATACAGCAAAGAGCACGGTAGATGAATTGACAGGCATTTTCAGTGTTTGAGATATAAGGATTTATGTTGTTAAGGGTTAATATTAGTAAAATTAGGAAGGACCAAAAAAAAAAAGAAAAAAAATCGGTATTAATAACGAGTCCCTGAAAAACAGTATCGCTCAAATACGACTGAATTGGGAAACTCCAGGCAATCGACTCATGTCCCCAAAATCATCTAGCAAATTAATCCAGCCTCCATGTCTATGGGATCTTCTATGAATTAACATATCGTTTTGGTTTCTGCGGGGTGGAAATGTGCGGTTTCTAACATGAATGTTCTAAAAAAAATGTTAATGAGGAACTCATATTTGATCATCCTTCACTTTAAAAGGAGGCAGAGACCGCAGCAAACTCTAAGTTTCCTGAAGAAAACCTGCTCCAGACCAAGTTACGTTCACAGACTCAGTTGCCATAGTGATTGATTTCGAGTTCAGCTTAACCCGCTTTGTGAAACGGGTTTGGTTTCACCTACTTTCCCGGGTTTAAGTTATCTCCATTTCTGAAACTGAAAACTCAGAGTTTTACTCAATTTGGAGTTCTTGAACTCAGAGTTTCAACAAAACCTGCTTTTTGAAACAGGCCCCAGATCCAGGTAGAATACAGGCAAAGTGACACAAAACAACACTAAGGCGCAGCATGAGGCTCTGTATGCTGCTTAAGAAGCAGGTGGGTGTTTGTCAGATTGGAGTCAGCTGAGCAGAATCCAGGAGCTGTGGGCTGGGGCTTCTGGGAGATAGAAGTGCAGCCAGTACTCTGGTGACTGCTCCAGAGGGGGTGTTAGACTCCTGATGGGTTCTAATTTAAAGATTAAGCAAATAAGCTTTTTATACATTTTAATCAAATGATCAGACCGTTTTTAAAAAATTATATCAAACTTAAATGTATAAAAAAAAAAAAATGGATTTGTTTGTATAATTATGTTTGGTTTTAAATTAAATACTTGCCATCTGACTCTTTTCCACACAGATAAATGACATGTTAAGCGGTTGCTTTAGTTGTATTATTAAATACAGGATATCAATGTACATGTTCACACATTTATTTTGTTAGTTCTGATAAGATCAAGTCATGTCTTAAGTCACTGAAAAGCAACTTATGGTTAACAATTACTATATTTTCCACACTACAGACCGCAAAAGCCTTAAAAGCTTTTTTATTTCTTTTGAAGCGGCAGTGTGCCTTATAATCTAGAGTGCCCTGTGTATGGATTAATTCCGGCTTTGTTTACGGATTTAGAAGAGGTACATGACACTATATCAAAATGTCAGTCATTTTTTTTTTTATTACGAGATGCAAACAAGTTTGGTTGTTATTGTAAATATGCTAGCTCAGGTAACGTTTAGCAATATTGGACTGTGTTTTTATTTATGTGCTACTAACAGGGTTGTGGGTTAGCATAGTTACAGTAATGTTTACTTTAGTGATGCTTAACTTTAGTGTCATTTTTGTACTGTAAACTTGGTTAAGCTGACTTGGCTAACATATACTGTGTACGACTGTGTTTTTTTTATTATTTTTAATGTGTTATTAAGGTTGGGAATTAACATTGTCACTTCAGCATTTGTTTAGCTGTATTAATCTGCATTTTACATGTTGGAAGATGTACATGTCTAAGATGGCTAATTCTTCTAATGTGGCTAACACGTATGTTATTTTTAACATGTACAACATCCTCCTCATTCACTTGCAGCGTATGTGAACGTTCAGGTAAACAAAAAGGCAGAGGAGAAATTGGCGAGTTTGTCCACAAAAGGAAATACAAAGTCAAAAAATAAAAATGAAAAATAAAAATAAAATAGTTGCATATGGTAATTTGCTAAATTTTCTATCTCTCTTTGCCGCGCTCTTTGTCTGTGTGTGAAGTTCAATATTTCCAATAACTTTTTCAGAAAAGTTTTCATTATTTTCAGTGTTAAAAGGACATTTTTCTGCACAGTTTCCTCCGTCATCTTGTATTCTAATAGCTGAAATAAATTCAAGTTAAATGCACACAACTGCACTGGGGGCATAAAATTCCAATTATGGGTGACGTCACCAGTAGGTGTCACATTCTACAAGGAGTGGGGTGATTCCAGTCTGATTGCAGTGTCACCACTGCAACACGAATGATTACAAATCGCTTGGAAGTAGAAAACAGCCTTTATAATCCAGTGGGGTGCAGAAAAATACTGTATAGTAAAAGAAAGTTTTATCTTGTGAATACACAACAGCTTTTGAGTTGCACACTCTTGATTTCTCTGCTGCAGCAACACAAGATCCACTAAGAGAAAATAAGAGAATCTCACAAAAACTGCCTGAAGCAAAAGTGAACTTAAGAAAATGCAATGATTTTATTTAAATATCAGACTGACAATTTTTTAAATATTTGCAAGTATTTGATGTTAAGAAACCAACATAGCTCTGATGGAGTCGTGAACCAGCAGTTCTCTTTATCTCTATCCTCACATTTGGTTTCATGCCGGCACTGAAAATGAAAAAACAGTAGAGGTTTCCATGGTGCAAAATATGTCAGCCTCAACGAAAAAGCGACCCAAAGAGCTGCACTGACTCACTTATATGCACCCACTATATTTTTTTATTTTATAATAGTATTCCCAGTGGTCTTTAAAATTTATGAAGATGTTTCTAGCCAAAATCTAAAATCTCTTTTTTAAAGACATAGTTTCTGAGGAGCAACAGGAGCTCAATAGAAGTTTGGGTTGTGGGCGGGGCTGTTGGCGCAGATGTTGATGCTAATTTTCCATCAACCCCAAGCTAATATTAGCATAAGAATAAAAAAAAGGGAGCAATTTCAGAGTTATTCTTCAGCCGTATAGTTTTGAGTCAGATGGCAGCTCAGATGAAGAAAATTAAGACATTAATGGATCATTTGTCTGCAAGTGGATCATTTTGAATTGGAGCAAGGGAGCGACTTTGATGGGCCCATGGCGGTCGCTGCGTCACAAAACTAAGCTTTTTTTGAGCTGCGGGTTTTCATCCATTTGCATAAAAAAAAACCTCAAAAATGCAGTTTTAATCTTAATTGTTCAAAACTGTCCTCCATTATAAGAAAAAATGCTAGAAGAACATCTTAAAAAGGCAATTTTTATTGTAGTGGGTCTTTCAATCGAGTAACTTTTGTTCAATTCAGAATTAAACGCATGACAAAAATGAGAATGTCTCTTAAAAAAGGACAATGTTGCTTACGCTGTTTTTTATTTTACTGAAAACATTCTAAAGCTGAGCGTTGCCATGTGCCCCGCCCTCTTTAACCTCTGTCTCTAAGAAAATGTCAATTAATTGAAAGACCAGCCTCCTGCACTTTCTCCTTTTGTGCTTCTTCTTCATATGGGGTGTCTGTTTAAGAATAGCTCAAAGTCCAGGGAAGCGGGTGGGCATTGCATTTATCCGCATCCAGGGGAGATGGAATATTTGCCTCTGTTGCGTTTACCTGCCTTTTGAAATAATGCGCTTTGTCACGCAAAGGTCAGCGCTGCTTTTGTAACATCCCGGTTGTTATTCAATGTGAACCGCAGTGAAAACGAAACCTGACTGTTAGGATGGCACCTGACAGAAAACACAGGTATAAAAAACTCAAATATAATCAGAAAGACAATCAGGAATGATTTGGTGGAAATGTGTGAAAGAGCCATTATTTTTTTTTATTTCTATTAAAGCAGAAAATTACCTCAATAATGAATAAATGATAATTAAAACAAACAAAAACTGCATATTTGCATGGAGAGGGAAGAAAGGTATTTTACAACACATCAAAACTTTATATATAAAAATAGTGGATTATTGTGTAAATAAGCATTTTTTTAATTTTCTAATATACTTTAATATAAGTAAATGTTGTTACTACATTAAAAAAACTGCAGTGAAACCACATGGTGAACAGATTAAGGCTTGCAAAAAAGCAGCAATTTTTCTTAAAGATCTAATAAAACAGAGAATAAACTTTTTTTATTTATTTTTATTTTTTTCTTCATTTCTTTGCTTTTGCTTCCCATTTAGAAAAAAATAAAGTCAAGTACAATTAAAAAGGAGGAGGCAGAAGTCTACACTCATTAAGTATAAACATGATTTAATTATTTTTAACTCCTAACATATTCTATGCTATAAAATATTAAACTTTAATAATTCCCAACATTTAGTGAATAATTTACAGCTTGATGCCATAAACAAATAAAATAACCATTTGACTTTTTTCCTTAATATGGAATTCCCTATGAATTTGATGAAACTCCTTGTTTCTGGATGGAAAGTGGAACATTTTAGAAAACATCAATATAGGATTTCAGGAATAGTTGCTATTATTTTTTGATGGAACGTCTTGTTTTGTTGTCATCCTGACCTAATCTCTGCAGCTGCAGCAGCAGCAGCGGTGAGGATCACCTGCAGCCTCACTGATAAGCCCAAATAACGCCCATTGTTAACCTCATGACAAAGGAAGATCTTCCGAGTCACTCCGACATCATTTCACCAGCTGCTAAAAACCCACAAGCACTCTCATGTCGTTCTACATTCAACTCATCTGGGGAAAAAAAAAAAAGGAGAAACTGGGAGAACAGAGCACTTCACTGAGCTGGATCACTGTCGTTCCTCGCCATCATGTGTCCAGCTCTGGCCCTAAGAGCTGCTGCTCAGCTGCCAATCAACTGACACAACAGGCAGAGACGGGCGGAGCTGACAGCAGCTGGACGCAGTCAGGCTAAAACTCAGGGTGCAGGTAGTTGATGCAACCTCATGGCAAACGGAGTGAAAGTTCAGGCATAAACACTGAACATTGATATGAAACAGAAAGGAAAATAGGAAAATTAAAAATATATATACTTTTAATGCAAAATTTGATATGTTTCAGCGATGTTTGATACAAATGTATTTGTTGTAATTTAGTCAGTGGCACTCATAGTGCCAGTCTATATGTTCAACTGTGACTTCAAAAAGATGATTTTTATATTTCTACAAAACAAGCTCTAAAAAACTGAATAAACTTTAAACCTGACTGCACATAATTGTCCAAAAACCCAAAAAAGTTAACACTGAGTGATCTTCAGAAATATTATTTATCATAATTTCACGACAGAATTCCATGCAGATGAATTACCAAGAGAAAGAAACAACAATTCAGGAAGAAGAATCCAGAAGTAAGGAAATACAGCTGGTCAAGATTCTACCATTAGATCAACCATTCCTAAAGAACTTACCAACGACAATGTTTTTCTTTATCTATTCCATAAAGATTTTACTTTAAATTTGACCAAAAGATAAAGAAAAAAGTGGACTTTTAAAAAGTTACTATGATCCTCTTTTTATCGACTGAAAAAGTGTTCCCAGCGGTCTTTTAATTATAATTATGTTGTTTTTAGAACCAAAAAAATCAACAATAAATGAAAATAAAAAGACTATTCGCACAGAATTTTCTAATATGTTCGGCCAGTGCTGAACTTTTGTCCTGCCTGCACTGACGAAGAGAAGGGTTACGGTTACGGTTGTGTTGATGGTGCGACCAACATCAGCATTTAACCTTTGATGCACTTAAAATACATGCGGGCAATGCAGCATTGTGTTTCTTGGCTGCATGCACGTATTACTTTATGGCCAACATGAATTTCCAACAGTTTTTGTGTTTGGTATTTACCAGCGAATAACATCAGACCCAGAAAAAATAAATAGATAAAACAATCATTTTCTAAGACATAGTTTCTGCAGAGCAGCAATAGTTTGTTAAAAATTTGCATCCGAGTTGTGGGCGAGACTGTGTGTGGAGCATCCCCGCCCCCCTTCCCCTTCCTGTTGAGAGCTTGTGCCCCGCCCAGTGTATTTTCTATATCATAAATAGGTTTTTTTTTAAACATAATTTTTCATCTGTTCCCGATTCACAACAATTTGAATAAAGAAAGACTCATAAATGTCAATTTAAGCTCAGTTTTCTTTATATATCAGAAAAATCTACAAGATCATGTTTAAAAACACCAAAAAACACAAATTTCATCAGAGTGACTCTTTAAAGCAATTAATTAATTACCCTGATGGCTTTTTGACTGAATAATTTATGACTTGTTTCTTATATGTAAATTGTTCAGGTTAACAGCCATAAATTTAAAGGTTTAACATTAAAATTACAGCAATTCAAGACAGCAGCATTACTTTGCTGGTGATTTACCACTAAAAACTTAGAATAACTTACAATAAATTTATATTTATTTGTCAAAAGTCTTAAAAACACCAACGAAACAACACCAAATATGCCCTAATATAGTTATTTCTAAAGCTGTTAAGTTTTTCAGGGTTATTTTCACAAAAGGAACAGAAATCAGAGGTAAATATAAATAAATATTGTTCTATCCCAGTACAATACTTCTGGAGTGATGCTTTAAAAAAAATCTGTATGAGGCAGGAATGCAGGTGTGATAACTCACCGTTGACACAGACTTCATACGACGCACACAGCTTGTTGTCAAACAGGCAACCTGTTAAAATAAAAGCACAAAAAACAACATACGTGTTGAGAGGTGGACACCCAATAGTAGTATGGAACAGGAAACAGGAAGTCAAACTCGACTTCCTGTTGGAGGCAAGTTTGAAATCTAGATAGCCAGTGTGTGTCTCATCTAGTTTAAAATGATCTATTCATCTCTGTGGTTAGATTTACTAACCAAGTTTTAATTAGGTTGATTTTTTTTTTTTTTTCCCGCTAAACTCAAAATTTTATTATATGTTTGACCCAAACACCAAAAACTGGGCGTGAACTTTTGATTGACAAGTGGCAATCTTAATTTGCAGTTATAAATTATTTTAATGTCATTTTGTTTACTTATTTGTGTTTTTTGGGGAAGGACTTTTAATCTCTTTTATGTTTTAATCTCTTAACACCTGAGTTTATTTCTTGTTGTGAAAAAAAAATTTCACTTATGTTTTTGCTTTTAAGTAGATACATTTAAGTAATTTTAGAGCCAAAGTGGTTTGTAGCATATTTGCAACAACAGGCATTAAGGAGTTAAAGTCTCAAAGAGTTTTTTTCCCTGCAAGAATAAAATCAATTTTTTTCTTCAGAAAATTGTCTTTCATTTCTATCAATGCGTGTTTTTTTGTTGTGTCAGCTGCATTCCTATAGGCTAATGACCCAGTAAACACAGTTCCTAAACCGAAGGAGCATTCTAAGATGCTGCAACTAAAGTTCTATTTTCAGTCTACAGTATGTAATCAAATGGTCTAGTAAGACGTCAGCTTGTGTTTTAGGTGGGGTATTTTTTTTAGCTCTTGTCAGCTGTGGGCAGAAACAGCTCGCAGTCATCCTGAATTAACTCTGGCTGATGATGGAGGATGATGCATCACAGCAGCATTAGATGCTCCTCAAGGACAACAGGACAGCCAGTTTTCACCGTTGAGTGCAAAGAAGAAGACTTGGTACATATTTGCACAAGCCTTATAAAGCTACGTTGTATTTCTGCAAACGATAATAGAAAAAACAAACATTTCTTTGTAGTGAATGTGAGCCAACTGTGCAAACTATCAACCCAGGACAAGAAGATACCTTCAATCTCTCTACGTATGCAGATGAAACTTATTTGATTGCTCAGTTTACTCATTTATAAAACTTATCAGTGCTCATTAAAAAGAAAAAAAGTCTGCAGGCCTTGAAAATAATAAAACTATATGTTTAATACATAAAATACTTACAGTTTTAAATATGCATGTCCTGTAAAAACGTTTTTTATGTTCCATCAGATTCTAAAGATTGTCATTTTCCCAGACTTGTTCTACTCAGATATAACACCAAACTCACTTGGAAAAGAAACCTTACAGATTCCAGGTGTCTACTTTTGCAATAGAATAAAACTGATTTTAATCACAGCTATGAAGTTTTTTATTTTTAAACCCCTTAATGCCTTTATGAGACAAACCATTTTGGCTCTAAAATTACCCAAATGTTGTCTGCTTAAAAGCAAAAACCTACATGAATATATATATATATATATATTTTTCATATAGAGATAAATTCAGGTGTTAAGAGGTTAAAGAAAAGCGTTAATTACACGAGGCAAAATGATACGGGAGGCGGTTACCATGGCAACACTCCAGGGATGAAAAAGGGGGCAGTGGCTGTATCTCCTCATCACACCACATTTATGGGAACACAGCTGTTGATGTGACTGTACAGATGAGACCTCCACACAGCCTCAGTCAGACAGCAGACCTGGCTTCCTCCTCTGATAGACCTGCTCCACTACTGGTCAGACTTGAGAGAGCATCATGCATTTGATACAAACTCCTGGTCTTCTGGTCAGATCCAAGTAGCTCATGACACTCTGTAACCTTGAGCTTCCTCATTTTATCAACTGGGTTGATAAAATCGATCAATCCATCTGAATCTATCAAAGTTTAATAGACCAATAATCAATCCATAAAAATAGAGATCAATCTAACAAATAAAGCTAAAGTCTGCGAGCTTGATGCTAACATTTAATGAAATTTCCCTTAGGACAGCTAATGCTAACGCTCGGTCGACATAACCATACATTGCTGATTGAAAGAACATCTTTATTTACTCATGGAGATCAATTTTCCACATTTTTTAAGGAAATTTTTTTAAAGTTACCATATGTGGGCTTAAACACTGTTTTTGCTCATCCTTTGCCGATTCCTCCAGAAAAAAGTATTCTGCTATAGCACGAGCTCCACCTAGTGGCCAAACTGAAATGCCCTCAAGGAGAAGCAGAACAATGTTTACAATGTTAATGATCTTATTTAGAGCTTCTCTGTTTGAGAAACCATGTAACTCGGTGTGGTGTTAACAATCTCATTATTTCACTAACACATGCATGTAAGCTGTATCAGAATAAAATGAAAATCTTCAAAACATCTATAGATTATTAATGTATTTTTAAACTAATGTGTCTAAATGTGTAAAGTGTGTCAATTCAAAATTGAATTGAATCAAATTAAATTAAGGTGGATGTCTTCTAATACTATTTGATTTTTATAAAACTGTTATGTATCATAAAATTACAGACTTTAAACAGAATAAATTCCGTTTTCTGTGTGATAACGTTTTGTGAGAGAAAGATTCACGGACAGAAACATGCAAATGGCTCCAAATGACAAAAAAAAAATAGTATAAACTTTAAAGAACCACTCCTATCATCTTTTGATCTATTGTCTTTTAATTACAATTTTGCAATTTTTAGCCAAAAATTTAAAAACCTGAGTCATTTTCAAGGACAATTCATTAAAAATTTTCCTCTGAGTTGTGAGCGGGACCCCTGTCATAGAGTAAGCCCGCCCCCTTCCTATCCTATCATCCCTTCATTTACGCCCTCTCCTGCTAGCTTACAGCCCCTCACTTCCCCAACCGTGGAAGGTGGTGAGCAAAATTGGAACTATCTAGTCCAGGGGTCGGCAACCCAAAATGTTGAAAGAGCCATATTGGACCAAAAAAACCAAAATCAAATCTGTCTGGAGCCGCAAAAAATTAAAAGTCTTATAATGAAGGCAACACATGCTGTATGTATCTATATTATCTATATTAGCCTACTATCAAAATGACTAAGTGTGTTACAAATACATGATGAACCTTCATGATTGAATGTTTATTTAATCCTGTGGAGAATGAATCACCACGTGACTACACTGTTGTAGGATGAAGTTTAACTTCATTACAATATTAATGAATTACAGTTTGTTTCATTGTTTTGATGAAATTAAAGGAATTCAATAAAGAAATCCGATTTCTGATGTCATTTTTATTTTGAGGATTCGTAAAAACAACAATGGAACGTGCATAACGTGCCCCTTATCTGGGCAACAGAGTACAATAAAATGCAGCATACATTAATAAAAATAAAACAACAGCCTTTTGAAGAGGTAAAGTGTATAAAATCAAATGAATACAGTTTAAGTTTGATTTCTGTGCAAATGCCAAACAAGTCAGAGTGCATGGGTAAAACGCAGCAGCATCCTCTCTCTCTCTCTCTCTCTCTTTTGACACCAAATCAGCGCAGCTATCCTCATTTCTGAGCAACCAAACACAATGATATCCCTAACCCCGGGCTTACACCGCTAGAGTCACGGCTCTGTTGCGTTGCAGGAGCGGACTAGCTACAGCCAATGGCTTAAGTGTCATTCCAAATATATACTGACAAAAATCAGAAATTACGAACGCTGAAAGCGCCCTGCCCTACTTTTCTTTTTATCGTTTTCTCGTGATAACGAGATAATCGATAATGAAAAATGAAGCGTTCCGCTCTCTCTTCCCGCACGGAGACGCCGAAATTCATCTGTTTTAAGTCTCTTTATTTGGTGGTTAACAGAAAAACAGCAGCAGAAAACACTCCACAAAAGTTGTATTCACTAATCATTTTATTAGTGGGGATACCTCAACGCCTTCCTTCCGTCTCATGCACCAGCCCTCCCCCTTTATTTACCCCAAACTCCGAACAGCTGATTGACAGATCACTGCGCATGTTGTGTTCAATGAACTCCAGACATTAACTCAGTCCGCTACTATGCTTTTGACATTTTTTACAATCCTCAGAAAAAGCAGTTTTCAGGAAAAAAATGGCGAGACTTTTTAATCCCTTGATTTTATAAGGATCAGTTCTGGGGTTCAATGTTTTCTATGATAAACTGCTTTGTTTTGCTACCGGTGTCCAGAGGTCAGTGAACGCACCATGCAGAAACGCTCGGCAGACCTGAATCCTGTCAATCTGTCAATGTTTGTTCGGGGTTAAAACAATGATTAAAACCAAAAACATATTTCCCTCCTCCATCTTTTTCCATTTTCCAACATTTTGGAAATAGTGCCAGGGAGCCACAAGGCAGCGCCTAAAGAGCCGCATGCGGCTCCGGAGCCGCAGGTTGCCGACCCCTGATCTAGTCGTACAATTTTGAGACAGATGTCAGCTCGGACAAGGAAAACAAAGACGTACATGGATCTATTTGTCAAGTGGATAAATACAAGTGGATAAATCAGAATGGAGCTGAGCAAGTGGCTTATGGCCCGCTCAATATAGCGTCTACGTCACTCACAATTTTTCATCTGTTCCTGATCGGCAACAATTTTGAAGACATAATCCTCATAAACACAATTTTTAAGCTTAATTTTCCCCCATAATGAAAGAAAATGCCAGAGGAACAATGTAAAAACACCCAAGACACAATCTTAATCAAAGTGGGTCATTAATGGATATGAAAAAAAGATTGCAAACAAGAAAGACTGTTTTTTTCAAAATGACTTAAAGTAAAATAAAAACTTTCCTTAATACATTTCCACAACATTTTTGAGCTTTAAATGGTTTTAAAGTAAGTTATTTTAACAGAATTAGTGAAAAAAATATGTTTAGTTCTGTTAGTATTTCTGTCACCAAACCTACTAAACAAGTTCAAATAAACGAGTGATCATCAATGCCCAGAACAGAAAAAGCAAAGCTGCTGGAGCCTCATGGCGGCGTCGACATGGCGACCGGATTTCCTTTCTGCCCAGTTTGACTCTAACGAAGACACATCACAGAGTTTGGTTCAAGCCAGCCGCATGTTTCCAGCACATTCATTATGTTTGTCTTTTCACGTCATTAAATGGAAAAACACCCATGGTTCCATTTGTTTACGTTTTCACAGGAAGGCCGCCACTGATCACTGCGGTTTGTGGTTAAAATGCAGTTTATGAAAGAAAAAGCAAAGTTTCTTTATTGTAGCTTTGAGGCAAAAAAAAAAGTCCTGCAAACCAGCAGGAAAAGCACAAAATTACACGAGAAGACATAAAAGCTTTGTAAAATTTAAACGCCAGACATCATACTGACATAAGCCAGTTTTGGCAAACACACGCTTTGAAACTTTATTTACATTTTTTCAGAATACATAAAAGGAATTAAATGCAAAGTCTAAATTTACACCAGATCCTAAAAGCTGGTGCAATTTTAATTTTGCTTTATTTTTGTCCCTTTTTCTACCATTAAACAAGCCAGGATCCAGCCAGCCCAATGATGGGTGTGCTGAGTGTCTGATGTATCAAACAAGTCCCTAATGCATTAAAAAAAACATGCTATCATCATATCAGTTCATCTATCCACATATATACTTTTTTTGATCTATTTGTCTTTTATTGTAAACGCTGTTCCTGAAACTCAACATTTACCGGGCTAGAGACAAGCATAAGATAGGCTTTTTGTTTCTCTGTTTTACCATCAGTTTATTATTTAAATAGCACTTATAATAGCAGAGGCAACCAAATTCCTGACCATGATATCAAATATAAATAAAATGATTAAAAAATATAACAGAATCTAGAAACAATAAAATCAGTTAAACAATAAAATTAACAAGCTGTTTATTTGTCCTAATGTTTTCTTGATTTTTTTTTAAATATATTTTTGGGCTTTTTTTTTTCTTTTAAGTAATTCTTATTTCTTTCATTGTTGTTCACCTTTGGACTTATCTTGTCAGGGGTCACCATACCAAATTAGTGTTTACTCATTCACATAGATGGGTTGGCAGAGTTTTTTTTTTTTTTTGTTTGGTTTTTTTGCCGCATCCCCTTCCTGACACAACCCTGTATTTTCAGGGCATAGGAAGACCCAGTCAGCAGTAGTGTGAAGGGTCTTTCATGAGGACCCATAAGCTCATTGAACACCCTGAGATTTGAACCCAGGTTTCCTACACGCCGTCCTACACCCAGCCAACTGAGTCATTCAGCCGCTATTTCTATTAATTATCTCTTTAGTTCATTGTGTGTGTTGTGAGTCATCACAGCATACACAGTAGCCCAGGGGTCGAGGGCCAGCCTCCTGCTGGTTTTCTAGAAATCCTGCCTCGTCTGCTGCTGATAACCTGGATCAGTATGGAGAGAAAATAGACTCACTCTGATTTGTGCGCGCGTAAGTCTTGATTTGTGCGTAAATTAGGATCTGTGCATGTGTATTTTTGATTCGTGCACAAATTTGAATTTGTACGTGCATGATTCTTGATTTGTAACTCATATAATACGTTTTGTGCAAAAGTAGAAAAAAAGAAAAAATTTAAAAAATACAAAACACAATTTACACATGCACAAATTAAAATTACAACAGCTTGAAACGAATAACACACAAAAATCTTTTAAAAATACGCACGAATCATCTCTTACGCACGCACACAGCCTGAGTTACACACGAATTTACCGTGAGACTCTTTTCACGTCTCACAAATTCGTCCGTGAGTGATGCGTTCAAGTACTACCAGAATGCTCGTTCATCATAGTTTTCTTGTCAACTGTTTTAAACTTTGATTGTGAATAACATCCGGTAAAACTTGACATTTTCCCACTTTCTTTATTATTATTATTATTAACTCACCTGGATGGATAAACTGTTGTTCACCTGATTTAGCCCCAAATAAATCCTGACTTTTAACAAAATAATAAGCTTTGTTTGTCATCTTCTGGGTTTCCTCGAATATTTACCCACAATTTTGATCCAATGTTTTATCTTAAATTTTACCCAAAAACCCTTTTGATTTCATTAAATATTAGGGTTTAAGTTGAGCATAATTTTCATTAGAAACTGTATGAACACAAACCTGATTATATTTAATTATAACTCAAAAACATGTCATCAGTTCATCAGTGTTTCTTCAGCTTTATGTGTATACGTCTGGCTGTTTTCTGTTCTATAGGCAGAAGATAAAGAAGTCGGAGTTGTAGTAGACAAGCCAGCAGAAAGCTTTTCCTGTGTTTCTGGTTTTATTTTTAGTTTGTCTATAAAGAGCAGAAGTTACAGGTTTTTCCTTTGGCTAATAAAAAGACACTTCTGGAGCTTTTCCATCACATATGAGCTTGAAGGTGGATAAGCTCGCGCTCCGTTGAGCTGCCATGCTGCCCTTTGATTTTCAAGACGACAGCCACTATGTACGTTTGTGCATTTTCCACATATGACATTTCAGTCTTTTGTAAAAAATGTGTGATATAGGTAATTGTCTTGCGTTCATTATTTGTTGATGTACGCAGATGCCCGTCGAAGGGTTTCTTTACTTGAAATCTGCTTTTTAGTTTTTCAAAATTGTTGGTCAGTTGAGAATTAGGTAGTTTTGTATTGTTGTATTTTTTGTAGTTTATACACAATTATTATCTAAATCTTACGAAAATGTGTGTGATTTTTGCAAGATCCATATGCAAATTTGTGGCTTTCCCCGACCGTTCCAGAAATGTCTAAGGGACGTTCCACGGATGTACCATTGATGTATACCTTTTATATTGAGTATACGGCGCACACATCACATTAAAATTACGTAATTGATGCACAAATCACTAATAAGAACACTAACTATGCACAGCACGTGCATGATTGTCATTTTGTGTGATGACTATATAAATTGGCTGATCTTTCACCCCTCCAGCAGTCTATTCAGAGTGGGGGTCCCTGACTCCCCCCTTGGACAAGCTAGACGTGGAGTCATGTCTTTTACAGAGCGATGTCCGGCATTGCACGGAAGGTTGGTCACAGGAGGGGGGGCGAGTAAAACACAGATGCAACTCTGGACGCATGCCGGGCTCTTCTCGAAGATCTCTCCAGCTGAAGCTCCAACAGGGGGTCCCCCCCAGGCAGCCTCAGAACTGGTGCGGACCAGGGGAATCCGACTATTTACTTAAATCAAACCATCATGATATTTCTACATCATATATTTGCATATGACCAATTTTCATTTGTGCAATATGCCATAAAAAATGTACGCAGTGGCTGTGTGGAATCGCCTTTCAGGAAAGTGCATTAATTTTACATTTACTTAACATAATAAGGTGTAAATTCAAGTGTTTAAGAAGTGCAATTTATTTTTTTTAGCTAAAAAGTATTTTAGTTTCTAAAAATACTTTGAAATAGTTTTAAGACAAACTTCTGTGAGTTTGTTTGTGTCAATTTCAGTTGATCTTCACTCCTAAGATACAATTATAACAATTTCTAGCTTTAACCAAAAGAAAAACAATTTTTGCAAGAAAAGCTACATCTTTCTTTCATTTTGAATTACTCGATCTACTGCAAAAACAGCTTCTTTAGATATAAGACAGAAATTATTTCCCCATTGGCAGATTATCTTCAAATAAGATAAATAAAGTGGCATTTTAAAAAAAATATATGGTCACTAAGGCTGCTTTCTTAAACCAATATTATTTTGCCGTTGAAAAACGTTCTTGTTATTTTTCTTGCTAGATATTTTTAAATTACATTTTTTCTTAAAACGCTGGTCTTTTTACTTCTTTAACATTCAGATTTTGCAATGTGGAGAACATTATTTTTAATAAATCTCCACTAGTTGCTCCTTTTCTGCATCAAAGTGTCTGCAGAACAGGAGTTGGCGTCAACAGTTGTGCAGAAACGGTTCAAAACCATAAATATCCAGAAGCTGGCTGGAGGCTCTCCAGTGAGTCAAACGTGCATGCTGAGCTTGAACAGACCCTGCAGAGCAGCAGGAGCCTCATTTGGCTGAAATAAACGCTCACAACAGCTGCAGGTTGGAGGTTTTCCCCCTACAGGCTGATGCCTATCTTTTATAGTCACTCGAACAAAACGGCCATAAAAGTAAAGTGAGACACCTGCTGAACATCATCATGATACTAGGTTTATAATTATCATTTAAACTTCAGTTGACTTGCAGGATGCATTAAAAAGAAAAAAAAACACATTTTTTACAGAAATGTGTTTTAACAAAATCTCTCCATGGAGATGGGAAACTAGGATTAAGCAGGAGCTGAAGGAAGACAGATGCTCTCTATCTAATGCAGCACAGGAACAGGTAAGCACCTGAGCAGCCTCCAACAAATGAAATGTTAATGATGGTTGCCGTGGTGACGGTGACAGCAGCATGACCCCTTCCAGGTCCTGGTTAATGATTACAGTTGAACTTGTTTTCTGACTTCAACCAGAGCGAGAGACACAAAAAATACTGTGAGATTATCAACTTAATTGAGAATGTATTGTACAGATTTTTTTTTTGTTTATATGTGATAAACACATCTAAAAACTTTTATCTTTTGATAAAAACATATTTTGCACGGATTGATGGTGTTTCTGCAGTAAACATGGATTCACTTTAGTCATGATGTGCTGCAGAGACATAACCTGCTCACTCAAAGCAGAGTATTTCCATTAAAAAAATAAAAAAATCGAATTTAATTAGGAGCGGACTTTGCATTAGACAATTGGAGATCATCTGAGCTGAACACTTTATAAAAGTGTCAAAAATACATTTTACGAGCATCATTATTTTAACTCAGTCATAAAAAACACTAAACTAGCATAAGACTGATTATATGACAGTGTTTCATCCTCCTGAGTGGTTATCAAATTAGCACATTAAATAAATTTAAGTTTTTTTTCCAAGTAAAAATAGTGTAAAATGTATGTCTTTAAAATTTAGTGAAATTTCAGTTTTTAAATGCTTACCATAACATTTAAATTTTTGACATTAATGCTGTGTGTGTAAAATTCAACCAATAACAAAGTTTTATGAGGTTTCACAATAAGTAAGAATTTAAAAAAAAATAAATAAAACAATCGCTGTCGTGGGCCCCATGTTATTGTTCGCCTAGGGCCCTCAATATTCTAAGAGCACCACTGGATTGAATAAATATATTTTGATCATCAGGTGTGACATTTCCTGTTTTAATTTGAAGAGTTTTGTCATTTTTACATAGTTTTTAGCTTTACTTTTGTCTTTCTGTTAACATAAAAAAGCTATGACTCATACACTTTTGCTTTTTCTTTGCTCTAGCAAATTAAAACTTATTCTCAAATGTCTCCTGTAATCGTGTGGGTTTTACCCTTTATCCTTTACCTGTTGTTTTCAGACAAACTTGTCGTTTTTAATTTAGGAAACAAATATTTCTATTTGGCCCCTGATATGAGTCCTCTTTAGAAAAAGGGGTCATTAACATTCATTTGTGTATTTAAACAACTCCTACGGGTTAATCTGCACATTGTTAAATATTACAGTAGCCTGTTTCACCTGATGAATTAAAAACAAAGACATTATAATGGAGTTAAACTGTAAGGTCTTCAAGAAATGTAGTTTTAATCACACTTTTTGCTTCAGAATAGTGCATGAAATGTGAATACAAACAGATGGTTTTCCCCGATTTGTACATGTCTTACAGCGTCCTCTTTCTACTTTAGGATCACTAAAAAGCTAATTAAACAAATATTCTTCGAGCTCAGACAATCTCCCCTTATAGAAAGACGATGTGAGATTGGATAAAATTGCCCACTTTGAACGCTGATGTTTGGCTCCTCAGCCGTGTCTGCGGCGGCCATACTCTCTTCTTCTTATGTAATCTGACGGAGAGAGGGGGGGAGCAGGAGGAGGAGGAGGAGGAGGAGGAGGAGGACTCCACACAAACAGGTCGCTAGCACCAGTTTTTCCCAGCTTGTTCTCCTCCTTCTCCCATGGTCTAAAACAGATCTGTGAAGTCCTGCAGGCTCCTCATTTCAAGTCAGTGGGGGGATATTAGATGTCCTCTATTTATAGATCAACTGCATGACAGAAACGGCAGCTTCCGCTTGGCTCACACACACATGAAGAACACGTACATGTATTTACATTTCTGATCGGCGGCTCGCTCTGAGCTGACAGCTGTAAGAAACTAATTGATGAAATCAGATTTTCTATTTTTCACACAGAACAAAACAATCTGTATCCATAAAGTCCGTCTTTAACCCCTTAGAGCTCCATGTTTATGTTCTTTGATTTACTGTAATCTTTTAATTGTTAATACAATCATTCCTGTAGATTCTGAATCTGCTGGAATTACATTGATCGTGTTGAAGAGTTACAAAATATTGAAGATTTTTTTAAACTCCAATCTTTTAAACTATAATAAAATTTCCCAGTGGTATTTTATTTTATGATTAGGTTACTTTTAGCCAAAACTAAAGAAAAAAAAGTAATTTTCTCAGACATAGCTTATGCAGAATGAGAGAAGTGGGCGGGACTATGAACTAAGCCTGCCCCCTTCCATTCATCCATCTGCTAACGTCTTCTCCTGCTAGCTTACAGCCCCAAAACAACCTTACAGGCGTAAAAAAAAAATGGAAAGTAATATTAAAGTTATCCAGCAGTACAGTTTTGAACCAGTTCAGGTGAGGAAAACAAAGACGTTCATGGATCTATTTGTCTGTAAGTTGATGCATCAGAATGGAGTGGAGCAGGGAGTTTAGTTTCAACAGCATTCTTTCGTTTGCTAAAACAATTAGAATACAGAAAAAAAACACAATTTTAAACTTCATTTTTGAAAAATATATATCCACCATCAAGAAAAAATAAAAACAAAAGAACATGTTAAAAAAAATTTTGTGGGTTAATTATTTTGTTTAACACTTTGTTTCATGTTTTTTTCTTTATTTGTGTACTTGTGAATTTTATTTTGGTCATTTCTTATCAATTGTGGGTTATTTTAGGGAAATTATCGTATTTCGTAATAGCATGCTTTAAAAATATGATTTTCTTTTTTTAACTTTTTATAGTGTGGTGAATTTCCTAAAGGTGTAAATATGAAGTATATTAAATTTTAATTATTTGTTCTTGGCTTTATTTTTTACAAAATAAAAGAAAATGTGATCTCTTATTTTGAAATATTTCAACAAAATTTAAACCAAACTTTTTATTTTATTATTATAGTTCATCTTAAAAAAAATTGCATCATTTTTTAACGTTTTCTTTCAGATGAAGATTTTTTTGTTTGTTTGTTTGTTTGTTTGTTTAATTGGTTTAATCTGGTGTGAACTGATGTTCTGAAGCTAATCTGAGTGTTGTGTTTGTATTTGGAATTCCAGTGTTAGTTTCTCATTCCCTCTTAATAATAATTCCCTAAACCACACACTCTCCTGGCTAAAGTCGTTTCTAGACCTGCAGCTCAGCAGAAAAACTGTAGAACCGACGCGGACGGAACCGAACTCACCGAATCTCCTGTTAGCAGAAACCGGGAAACGGTTGACAGAAACGACGAGCAGGAGGCGGAGGAAGGAGCCCAGCCAGGCGTCCATGGCGGTTCCGCTTCGTCTGTGTTCCGTTCGGCTGTTAAAAGGCCATGTTCTACAGCGGGGCTCGGTTCAGTTTCCTCACGGTTCGGGAGCGGGGGCCCCCTTCTCCGGCTTCAGGGAGCAGAGAGGAGACGGAGGATGGACGCTGGAGGAGAGGAGAGGATGCAGGGCGTTTCTCCGGGAGGCACGAGCGCCCAGCATCCTCGCAAACGGGAGGGATTTTCAAAATAAGAGCCGCCATCATCAAATACATTGGGATTCAGCAGTTTAAGAAAAAAGCGTTTCTATTCCAAGTTATGAGGAAAACATAGTTTACTGATAAAGCTACAGCAGTATGATATTATCTTAAACCCAGAGCAAACAGAGTCAACAACAAAATAAAGAGTGGTAAAATAAATCTCAGAAGACAATTTCCTTAAAGTGATTTGAATAAACGTACAGAGTATTTTTTTAAAGAAAACAAAAACTTTTTTTTTTTAATTAAGTCTTTGCCCTATTTGTTATATGCTTTTATTTTTTACAAATATGTTGTCTTGACAAAAGTTACAGTCCTCTCTGATTCAGCACTGTGGGGAGTCAGTCAGGAAAAGTAAAACATCTCAAACCTGCTGAGGTCCAAACATGTGAGTCATTGAGTGGAAATTTCACCTTCAAACGTTGAACAGAATGGAGCTGTCCAAGGTGCTGAATTTTATTTTAGTTACGTAATTATTTTCATTTTTATTCATGTGTGGTTTTCTTTAGTAATCAATATTAGAGCTTTGAAAACAACTATATATGCAAGAGTTTATAAGGTACTGTTTAAAAACGTTCTAAATGACATGCATAAAGATTAAAAACAGAAAGGTGTGAAAATTGATTATTACTTCAATTTAAATATGAAAACCAGAATAACAGATAACAGGAATGCAAATAAATGTGTTAAATCCCATAATGTTTGTGGGCTGCACAGTGTTATAGGGGTAAGCCCTACCCCCTCCCAGCAAGAAGAATCCCAGCTGAAACTTTTCTTTGCATGTTCTTCCCATGCTCGTGTGAATTTCTTCCTGGCGCTCCAAGTTCCTCCCACAGTCCAAAAACAGGGTTCATAATGGTGTGATGATAAAAAATAGTAGCCCTGCAATAGACTGGTAACCTGTTCAGAGTTTACTCTGCCTTCACCCGTCAGTGTTAGCTCCAGTGACCCTGAAAATGATTCATTGGGTTCTGAAGACGGATTGATGTTCATTTCTAAAAATACTTCAGATTTCCATTTGTGGTTATTGGTTTACATTGCATCCCTTTTCTATGCATCATTATGAACTTCATAAAGCTTGGCAGTAAATGTCTGCTTGTTTTTATTTTTGCAAAATTTCCCTTTTTAAAAAAGCAGAGATAACTTTATTTCACACAAAAATAGTGAATATTTTTAAAATACCATAATTTCCACCAACATTTTCAATAGTTTACATTTTCGAAGTGAAAATATATTGAAATTGAAAACTCAAGGATAGAAATAATGTTCTTGCAGCTGCACACGTGCACGTTTTTGCATTGGTTATGTACATAAATCATACAGACCTCCACAGTCACTGCTGCAGTCAAGAGAATTATTTTTCTTCAGACACATCAACCTTTTAAAAAATATTTTTTATATATTATAATGCTAACAATATTTATTTGGCAACGACTATATTGAGCAATAAAAATATAGTAGAAAAAGAACTGATATGTGTTGTCTCATGTTGCTGGAGAATGCCAGAAATTTCTACTAGACGAAGGTTTTGATGGTATTGACAGGCCCTCCTGTTCTCCAGACCTGAATCCAGTTGAGCACATCTGGGACATCATATGTCTCGGTCCATCCACCAACCAACACCAGGTTGCACCGCAGACTGTCCAGGAGTTGGCGAATGCTTTGGTCCAGGTGTGGGAGGAGATCCTTCAGGAGATCATCCTCCACCTCATCAGAAGAAGGAGCTGCGGGGAAGTCATATGGGCATGTGGAGGCCACACCCACTTATTTCAAAGACATTACGTCCAAGTGAGATTGCACTGTAGAATGTTTTCTGCTTTAATTTTGAGTACGATTCCACATCCAGACATCCTTGGACTCATAAGTTTAATTTCTATCAATATTTTTTTGTGGTTGTGTTGTCAGCACAATGCAGCTTTGTAACAAATAAAGCATTAAAAACATGATATTCCTTCAGGTATAGGATGTGTTTTCCTAGTATTCCATTTATGTATATTTTTATGTATGTATGTATTGCGGGCATATATTTTATCATGAGTTAAAGAGGGGGTTAAAATGCATACTTCGTAACATATATGAAAGTAAAAATAAATATTAAAAAAATAAACAAAAAATTCACAAACTACTTGTTTATACATTTGTGTAATGAATGAGGGGATGTTTGTCTTTGGCTAAAATTTGTTTCTTTTTTTTTCTTGTAGGACCTAACATGTAGGTCATGATTTGTAGGTTGACTCCGGAAACCACACATTTCTGACAGTGTTAGGAGGAAGCTCAGCAGAGGGAGGACCAGATTTATAATTGGATGATAAAAAAAGAAGAAGTGTAATATTTTGGCTCCATTTCTGGGAAGAACTGCAGGAGGATGGAGGCTCTCAAAGTTCTGCCGCTTGTGGTTCTCCAGCTGGTTTTTGTGGAGCGTTCAGGTCAGTCCAGATATTGAAACTGATTATTGGCCTCAACACAAATCATTGTCAACACTTCTCAACATATTGATAAAAATCTGTATCTTTTGCTAAACACTCTTACTTTTTATGAGCTTTTCTTTCATGTAGGCCTAAATGTAAGACTAAAGTATTTATCTTTAACAGCAGAAAACTAAAATAAAAATTTTTATTTATAATTTTAAAAAGGGGAAAAAAACAGAATTCTTTATTATTTTTTTTTTTAATAAGTTTGTACTGACAGATACAGGTTTGTGTTAATTTTTGTTTTTAAAATTGTTGTTTAACATCAGGGGTCCCCAAACCTTTTCTTGTGAGAGCCACATAACAGTTTTCTTCTGATGGGGGGCCGGGGTCGGTTTGTAAACTAACAGAAAAATTGAAACAATCTAAACGTTTGTCTAAATGTAAACAATTGTGTTTTTCCAGAAATCTACACATAACTAACTATATGTTAATAATCCCTTTCTGTAATCTTCACAGAGAAAATGAATCTAAAACAGTCCAAAAATTAAACCAGTAAATAGAGAATCCTCTCTTGTCATGATTCTTTAGAGATGTTCCTCACAGAGATCTTATAGACATCTGGATCTTTTAGCGCTTTAGGTCATTTTGTTGTTTTATTTATTTATCAGCTATAAACTCATGCAAGAAAACAAATAACTGATGTAAAAAAAATGTTTTTATATGTATAAGTGTAAAATATGTTGTTATTATTATGCTAAATTGTTTATTTTCCGGATAAAATGTACAAAATACATGAACAAAAAAACAATTGTTTACTGTTCAGCTTTTAAAGTGAAACAACACAAAACACTGCAACCACAATGCAAAATACTAATTATAATGTGCAAAATGAAAAAGGAAAAAAAAGAAGAAGGTTTGTAAATCATGGTAAAGTATTTAGAAATAACAAATATCTAATCTTTGTGAAGTTGATTTGGTTTCTTATGTCAGTGTTTGATCTTTTCTGGAGAAAGTTGTTCTTGTATCTGCACAGGTTGGTTCTGGAGTCGGTTCTGTTTGAATTCCTTTTCTTACAGATTCTAAATTCTGTCTTTTTATTATCAATAACAATAAAACCCTTTCAGATCTCACTCATTTTTTAAAGTTTGTGTGTTGAAGTCCTTTGTCGTTGTTACGCTTGTTCTCCTCTGACTCCCTCACGTGCGTGCACGCGCGCGCTTAGCGCAGAGCTCTGCGCTTTTATGATCTCTGCACAAATGGTGTTGATCTGACACCTGCGACTTAAAGAAAATAAAATAATTAAAAAAAGAAGATTCTGGACACAACTTGATAACTAAAAATGAGCAGCTGGGGAAACAGAAAATGAAACTTCTATTCTCTCTGTTTTTTGGGGGGGTTGCAGTATAAAACCAACTGTATAGATGAAACCCTTGAAATAAGATTAAAGATGTTAAACTCCTAATGCACACTTTTCTCAGACAGACATAAACATTTTTAAATTAAAGAATCAAGATCTGATCGCATCACAAAATTATGGAGGTCTCAGGAGCTCCAATCAGGACACAAAACAGGGTGCGCTGTTAAAAAAAAAAAAAAAAAGCAGCAGCATGATCTGAGAACTGCAGTGTTTAAAGAGAACTGTCTTCTGTTCTTTTTGATTTGGGAACTATAATAAGTTGGAGTTTAAAATCAGCAAAACATATTAGTCTGCAAACAAAAGATTCATGACAGATTTATTGTAAAGTCAAAATTAGATACAGGTTCACCTCAGAACTGTTAACCTCAGCAAATTCACAAAAGCAGAAGAAGAAGTGAAAGTTTTCTTTTGGGTGTTGACCTGAAAATGTTGTAACTTTCAGTAGAAATGAAAGCAAACTTCTTCATGTGTTGAAATCCTGACTTTTCCCTTATTATGTTTTATCTGAAAACACGCTGGGTTTATGTTGGAAAACAATTGTCCTCTTTAAAGATCCATTCCAATGAAAACTGTGTTTTTACCATGTTCTTATAGCATTTTTCTTATGACGGAGGACATATATCAAGAAAATTTAGCTTATATTTGCATTTCTGATGATTTAGTTATTCAAATCAATGTGAATCAGGAGCAGACAAAAAATGTGGTTAGATACAGCCCATATCTATGACGCCAGCTGCCACTATTAGCACGCCACAAGCTCCCTGCTCCCCTCCATTCCGATGCATCCACTTGCAGAAAACTTGATCCATTTACGTTTTTGTTTTCCTCGTCTGAGCTGACATCTGGCCCACAACTGTACAGCTCTAATATTGCTCGCTATTGTTGTTGAACTGTTAATGTTAGCTTGCGGTTGTGAGGGGCTGTCAGATACCAGGAGACTTTGTAGACAAAGAGAATCATGGGAAATGAGGGCAGGTTTTGACTTGTGTGTTTGTGTGCAGAGGCTGTGCGGTGTTTTGCTGTGTTCAACACCACCACAGGTGAGTGTCATGATGAGCTTGGTGACGTGGACCTAGACGACTGCTGTCACAACCCACATTACGGCTACCTGACAGAAGAGGGAACGTGCCAGTTCTGTGGGTCAGTGCACACACACACCCACACACACACAAGAGGACCTGAAATCTTCTCGCATACATGCGGCTTCTGGCCACAGTTGCAACATTTCCGCTTCTGGCTAACGATGAGTTTCACTTGTGTTTGGGCACCATCTTGCCCTCAACCAGGTTCCTCTCCACACACAGGCTCACACCCAAACCATCCAAGAATGTCATGATCATTGACTAAATGAGAACTGGACAAAGTGAGTGTGTCACATTAACACATATAGAGATGGACAAATCAAGGCTGTAACGTCACCAATGGAAAAGGCCTTGACTTGGGTTCAAACTAAATTAAGTAAATTCAGTCAGAATTTTTCTGAGGTACAGACTGTGGGTGCAGAAGATGTTAGTGTGCAGTGATTGATCTGACTCATCATTTTCATTAGTGAGTTTGTCGTAAAGCCACACTACTACCACTGAAACCAGGCTAGGGAAGAATCTGTCAAAAGTTTCGAAAGTTTGAGGTGAGGGCCAGTGGGCATCACATGCTCTTATTGAGACATTTGATTGGCCAGCTTATAACTTGAATAATTGCAACAAAGAAAATATATAATAAAAAAAAAATTAGGTTTAACATGAACATTTTTTATGGATCAGAGCAGGAAATGTTATTCTGACAAACAGAATGACAGAGTAATAGCTGTTTAGTTATCAGTGGAAGTCTATGGGATCTTGGCTTTCTGGGACCAGTGTGTACTTCCTATTTGGAACACGAAGGTGGAGGGGATACCTGTCCAGTTTTCTCCATATATTGTTTATGGTGTGGCATCGCCCATAGAAAATTAGTTCCTTCCGGTTCCAGCGAAATAAAACCAATTAATTTGCTTTTTTTTATCTGTGTGATACAAACACCATGTTGGAACCAAAAATCATCAGTTGGCAAAGATTTATCTGTCAACATTTCTATATCAACCACTCCCACCAATCAGTAGTGAGCTTGTTGGAAGGCCACGCCCCTTCAATTTGAAAGGGGGCTCGACAGAATTTGTCAATCAAATGCTTAAAATGTTCTATGCAAGAACACTTGCTTTTATTGGGCATCTGATTGGTTGGTTTATACCTTGAGTAACTTGTACTACACACCAAAATATGTTTTTTAAAAAATGTACAATGTTCTAATTGAACATGGTCTTGGTAACAGTGGAAAGGAATGATGTCCTGCAACAGAAAGAAAACTGCAGCACAACAATACTCGGTTGATCTGCTTTAGTGGGTTGAATTTAAAGAAGACAGTAATGCTGTATTAGTTGGTTTGAAAGCAAGAAGCCAGTTAGGGATTACAATAACGATGACTGCATATATGGAGTGCTAAAAAAGCTAAGGGGGAATAGTGCAAGGGAAAGGTTTATCGTCCACTTTGATCATTCTTAAGATATTAAACAATAACAAGGACAATTGCTTGTTTGTGTCAATTTGTACAGACCAGATGTGTGGTCTCCCTGGTCCTCGTGGTCATTATGCAACACGCTGTGCGATAAAGGAGTGAGACAAAGGCACCGAACATGCTTCGGCCGTGACATGTCAAAATGCAAAAACATAAAGGAAAATATCCACACAGAACCTTGCAATGGCACCTGCTGTGATGGTAAGCTTTTTGCAGTATACCAAGGCAACTGCAGGATTCAGATGGTAATGTTTACCTTTGTATAGTTCAAGACTGGGACCCATGGCTCGCCTGGTCGCCCTGCTCTATCACCTGTGGAGGAGTCGGAGTCAGGAAGAGACAGAGGACTTGCGGAAGTCCTCCTGAGTGCGTTGAGGTGTGCACCGGCCCGTCAGAGGAAACAGAGTCATGTGCATCTAACAACGCCTGTCCAGGTAATATGTTACTTGTCTAGGTCAGAAAACCAACATGAGGTCTGGTTTGTTGAGAAACATTTACAATCCGGACGAAGCTGAGGTGGTAGCAAAAGAATGAACGATTCCCCTGAAGAGTAGATTTTAATCTCATGTAGTCCAGAAAACTCTGCACTGCTAGATGGAAGAGAAAAAGACAAACCTTTCCCACAATTTCTGAACACCCATACGGTCCTACTATTCCATAAACTTCTAAAACTGAATCTGTTGAAACTTTTTTTTAGGCTTCAAAACTGTATTTTATACTTTTAAGTAGATTCTATTTACTTTAAAAATATAGTTTTTAAAAGTCCACTTGTCTTTCTTCTTGATAGTCCATGGTGGATGGTCCAATTGGCATGCTTGGGGTCAGTGCTCAGGGACCTGCATCGATGATCAGCGGTCTGATGCTGTTGTGCCGTCAAGAGTTCGTCAGCGTACCTGCTCTAACCCAACCCCCTCCAAAGACACTGTACCAATGGGTTCTGACTGCCCTGGAGATGCCAGTCAGAGGCAGCCCTGCAGCGAGCTTCCCAACTGTCAGGGTACGATGGAATCAGATTAAATCTTCATAGTTAAATGTAATGGAGAGTTTATTGTCTCTTGTTGGTTGGTGCCTGCAGTGAATGGGAACTGGGGAGAATGGCTCCAGCCGGGGCCGTGTTCTGTCACCTGTGGGGAGGGACTGCAACTTTCTATCAGGAAGTGTGACAACCCCACACCAAAATATGGCGGTGAATACTGTAAGGGGACAAGCAGTCGGAGTACAGTCTGTCAGAGTCCATGTCCTGGTAACCAGCACACACAAACACAGACACACAACATCGAAACACACGTGTGATCCAGGTCTCTGTCCCTGGCAGTTCATGGGCTCTGGTCTGGGTGGTCCAATTGGGGGGACTGCTCATCATCCTGTCACCTCGACAGCAAACCGGCAACCAGAACACGTCAGCGCTTCTGTTCCAACCCCAGCCCTTCTTTAAACCCACCTGGTCAAAGTTGCCCGGATCAAAACAGTCAAACAGAAATATGCAATGAGCTCCCCTTCTGTCCAGGTATGCTTCTCTAAATTATTCTTCTTGTCTGATATATATGTCATGACGTTTTGAGGTGATCGTACTAAAAAGATGAAACACAGGTCTTCAATCAAAAGTGGAATCATTAATGCCAGGTGTACATAAGTGCTTCTTCAGGAAGATGTATGGACATCTTAGTTATCTACTCTTGATGTGGAGAAGTGGTGGATCGACTCTGGAACCTTTGGAATGCCCTACCCTACTGTTAAAGCACACCCTAGTCCCTACCTTGTAAGGACATTTCCAAGATACTTCCACTGCTCCTCTGGGTTAATGACTCGTTCCTAACTTGAGTGAGGCTTTCCGCATTTTCCCTCCTTTCAAATATCAAGCAGGGTCTGTCTTTTAGTGCAGAAGCCCAAATGAACCATAACATCTTCTGAAAGTAGACGGGATTCTGATCCTATGTTCACATCAGGCTCATAAATGCACATTTAAGCAACCACTTTCAATGAGAAGTCTATTTGAACATGTATGCACACTTCAATATTTCACACTAAACTTCCTCTAACTGTAGGTACATGCACTAGTAATCCAATGTGAACAACATATACAAAAGGCACCGAATGCGGGTTCTTGAATATGCGACACATACCCAGTGTGAACGTAGCATCAGACTACCAACAACCTTTAGACACTGAAAAATTTAGTCACAAAAGCTATGATATAAATTCTTGATGGCAGAACATCCTGGCTTGTGTTGTGGTTACTTTAGGACTGTCCTATGAATCGTATGTGGAGGACTGAGCCAAACATACACACTTTTGATGTGGTGCTACATTTGTAATTGTACAAAAATACTTTATATGTAAGAAACAGAAATCCCAAATACTACAATTCTGAGGCATCTGTCTTTCACTTAGTGGACGGCAGTTGGGGCTCTTGGTCATCCTTCTCTTCCTGTCCCGTCACCTGTGGAGTGGGACTTCAGGAGTCAGTCAGAAAATGTGACAGCCCCGCTCCTAAATATGGCGGTCGTCAGTGTACTGGAGAGAGACGTGTTACCAAAACTTGTTTGACTCAAGTCCACTGTCCAGGTACACGTTTTAAAATGATGTTTTTCCTCGTCTCATACACACATTTTTTGTCTGCTTAGTGCTTTGCAAAATATTACTTGTAGACTGAAAATAAGGATGAACATTGAAATGCAACACTAACTAATTTCTGTGTTTTTACAGTGCATGGAGTGTGGTCAGAATGGTCTGAGTGGAGCAAGTGCACATACCCTTTTGGTAACAAGCAAATTAACTGCAAGACCATAGGTGGCAAACAGACTCGCAATCGTGAATGTATTCGAGATCATGGTGGTTCATACTGCAGTGGAAACAAACTCTTGGAAACGCAGGTCTGCTATGATGTTGACAACTGTCGCAACTGTAAGTAACTCGGATCTGAATGCCTTCATTGTTAGTGTGGTAATAGCTTTCCACAAAAGGGTTGAGATTTTTTTATTCATTTATTTAGGTTAAGGTCCCATTAGTTGTCCCTAGGGTTGGGCACTGAAGTTCGGTTCCAGGAACCATTATAATTTACGCAGTTCTACCGAAACCGAAAGAAGATGCTGCAAATGGTGCCGTATTCTGGTTCTTCGTTTTATTGAAGGTCTATTTGTCTTAAGACATGTCAATCACTTCTCCTCTGTTTATTACTTTGAAGTTTTAGCCAATACCGTTGCCTTTCCTGTGATAGTGGGCGGGCTTATATAAAACCGCTGACGAGACGAGCACAAGAGCGCACAGCACTCAAATGTCTGGCAGCATTTCACAGCAGATCACAGAAGTTTGAGAGATGGCTACGTCACATCATCCAATCAGGAACTCAGCTTTGGGCAAGTGACGTTTTTAGTGACCCGATCAGCTGGTAAAACATTAATTCAATGCAAACGTTTTTGTCCTGTCACAGCGCTGTGGTTCCATGGCTGCTGCCTCCCAGGACTTTAGCAGAGCTCACTCGCTCCACACGCCGGGAGAGAGTCAGCCGCTGCCGGGAACGGGGAGCGCGGGCAGCTAGCTTGGCTCTCCTGAACTGTGATTCTTTATTTATTTTCATCGAGACAATAATAATAATAAAAAAGGTCCCATATTTCCCCTTCTTGCGGGAACAGCCTTCAAACTCAGTCACAGAGACACAGAAACAGCAGAAGCAGCTGTCATCCAGACACACCCCCTGAGTAAGATTAATTACCCGGTAACTCCTCAGACAAGCTCAGGATCAAATGTTAGAGGCGGGGAGCAGCATCTTTGCCGCGCAGCGAAAGAGCGTCTCACAGCCAGTTTGTGCGAAAGAGCGGCGCACTGCCGGTTTTCTGCGAAAGAAGGGCGCACCACTGGTTTCGATAGAAGGGAGAGGCCACCAATATGCGGCCTGGAGGTTGGGGAGCTCTGATGTAATAAGTACAGTCAGCACGTTAAAAAACGATGACACCCAAAACATTAATTTTTGACTCAGAGGTCTTAACCATGCGTCATTATGTGACTTGGGAATTAAAATGTGCTGATTTGGGAAGATTAAGGCATTATTTTTATCACTAAACTATTGGCACCGATTAGGAACCAAAACCAAAGAACCGGTTTGGCACATGAACCTAATAAAACCCAATCGGTGCCCAACCCTAATTGTCCCACACTTAAGTGTGTTTTTTTTTCTGCATCTGACCCACCTCTTGGGGGTTTGGTGAGCTGGAGTTCCAGGTGAGCTAGAAAATCACTTGGTGGTTTAACTCACCCAACCCAATCCCTTAATGCTGAATGACAAGCTGGGAGGCATCGAGTTCCCTTCTGCCAAATACGACTGTATGATTTGATCTCACAACCTACCAGTTTCTGTTGGTTAGATATCGTGTTATTTTATTTTACAAAATGTACATTTAAGTTTGAAGGATTAAGGGGCAATAAAAAAATACTTCACAGATTGACGTTAGGAAAGTCAATTTTAATGTAGAGTCCACAACATCAATGAATTGACAGAAAATTGTAGTTTCTATAGAATGAAGATGTTCTTTTTTTAATAAATCCACAACAAATGCATTTTAATTAAAAGTACAGGAAGATAGTATCATTTATGTTATGTTGTGTGATGTGTTAAGGTTTTGTTCACAACAATCTTAGTTTTTTAAGATGCAAATATATTGACATGAATGTCCAGGAACAGGAAAAAAGTGCCTCATTTACTCACCGTTTCAGATTTGATCCACATATTTTTAACATATTCTGACTGTTTTATAAATAATTAAGTAACAAGTAACCAAGTATTGTTGTGCTGCAAGTTTATAGTTTTTCAATACAGCAAGTAGTTATTTTAAAGAATGAATTACAAAAGAGTTTAGAAAATTGGCAAAAGTTAATTTGAGGTTTCATGGAAGCAGCCATTTTGAAATGAACAGGAAAGGTTCTACTGCCCCTAGTGGAATGATGATGTACTGGAGGGCAGAAAGCATGGTCCAAGGTGCACACAGTGGGTTTGTAGGGCAGGTTTTGACCATGTAATGAGTCTGGGGTTTCGAATATGTGTGTATTACTATGATACGGATGGTTATTATCACATAGAAGCTGAGGGGAGTGGATCCATATGCAACTTGACTTTAATATCAACACAGGTAAGGACAAGGCAGAACATAGTCAGGAAACAGGCCAGGGTCAAACATTGGGGCTGGTTCCCTCTTTATTTTTATAATGGATTAATTCAGTCTGAAACATACCAACAAATAAAGGTCTAGTTTAAACTTAATAGCCTGAATGAATTAATCAAGTGTCACTTTTGAAGAAGAGGCTGTTCTACGTTGTTACAGCTTTTGCCTCTTTTTTGCAGTGAAAGGAACCTGGGATGGCTGGGAGCCTTGGCGTTACTGTAACAAAAATTGTGGGAACGACTCCATCCGGTTCCAATTCAGAAAATGCAAACCTGATTACAGCGGCTACAGGTTAGTTATCAGCCCAAACCAGCAAAAATCCTGAATAACTGCTCTACTTTGTATCACACAGAAAACAAAACATTTGCACATAACATACAATTTCACTGAGAACCCCTGCTTTATGTGAAGTTATTAAAGTAAAGAAAGAAGAACATTAGTTTGGTTATTCACAACTGTTACACTGTATTACATTGCATCATTTTCGTACTTTTCCAGGGTGACTATTGGCCGTCAGGGAGATGAGGCCCATTTTTCTGGAACACCAAAACCCGACTGTGGTGATACGCCTGATGGAGGGCCGAAATATTTGCGTGAGCCGTGCCACAACCTTCCTCCCTGCCCCAAGACCTGATAGTGCCTTCATCATCATCTTTTTTTTTTTTTTTTTTTTTTTTTTAAACAGCCATCAATCATGAATAAGAAAATTATCTTTTTTTAATTTTTTTTTTTGTGTTGTTTCTTAACTTTTGTGTCAGGCCAGAATATATATATATATTTCCACATTTAATAACAAGAATGGGTCTGATGTATAGAAGGGGGAGGTGACACGTGCAGTTAGTTGTGTTTTGTCCAAAACTTTAAATAAAGTTCTTGATGGAAGTGATCACACGCACACCGTCAGATACAACACCTCGATTAATGTCAGGAATATGGCGTTCCTTGGGAAAATGGATGCTTGACTATGAGTCGTGGGGAAAAAAATGAGTGCATGTGGTCGACGGAAAGGACATTATAAGTGCTGAGGCTCAGAGCAGTTTCACCACTGTAGGCAAAAAGGTAATGTAAAAAAGTAATCACAGGTAATGCAGCTTTTTGTGTATGCTGAGTTTGCCACGAGACCGGATGACGGTCTCCATGATCAGTGGTATATGGAACAAGTTTTTTTCACAGGAAAGGGCGTTTTAGAGACCAGACAGGCATATTTTTAGGGCATTTGAAACAACAGACACTTTAAAGACACTTAACGTAAAAAGATGGCAAAAAAGATCAAACACCAGTTTTGTTTTTTTTTTTTTTTTGCAATGAACATGGTTTATAGAGTTACCTGTAAAGTTTGCTTTGTTTGTTTTGATTCATTTTATGCATTCTGGGGAACTCACAATTCTCACTTCAAAACCTAATTTCAGGAAAAGGAAATGGTTTCATTCCTACTACATACTGAACCTGTAAAAATATATTTTTCTGATTTTTTGTTTTACGTTGTTGTTGTTTTGTAATACACAAATCAAACCCAAAAAATTAGGTTTGAACTGAATCATTGGCAGAGTGAAGTGTTGCATCTCTAGTGAATTTCCAGTTGAATAAATGTTAATATTGCAGATTACTTGTTGTAATTCAAGGGCTGGATTTTAAAAGAAATTTGGACACCATGCCTTCTACTTTGCTTTTTTTTTTTTCTTTTTAATGAAAAATATGACGTCATTAATTTCATGAAGTATAAACCTGTAAAACACAAGAATATTATGAAGATCATTTATGAATCCATTGTGTTCTCATGATGAAAGCTTGGATGATTATTAAAAAATATAAATAAACTTTTTTCACTTAAATTGTTTAAATACAGTGCATTGTGGACTATTTCGCCAATGTAGAGAGCATGAGCTGAGTTCTTTTTTTTGTGCAGTGAATTCTGTGTAATTTCTAGGGCATTGAATTTTGGAATTGTAGATTCAGACAGCTCTACAAAATGACGATAAACTATATTGTGAGTGGTGAAGGAATTCTGTCACAATCCATGTTACTTGGGTTACTGTTAAAAACGACTGTGTTTTTGGAAAACTATTGCTGGCTAATTTCTTTCTCAATCTTCTATTTTGGTAATTTATTTAAATGTACCACATTTAAATTTTAGATTTAGAATGTTGGTGATAGGGCCAACATTTAGACTTAGAATTAATATTTAATTCAAGTTTTAACAATCTTAAAACTAAGCTATATATTTAGTTTTGAAATTTTAATTTATTTTCAACATTTAAGTAATCTCATGTAACCATTGATTGTCAAACACCAAACAAGTTGTAGTTTGCAAACTTCTCTAAACATGAAACTAAAAATTGACATTTGTGTTTTAAACTTTAGGAACAACACATAAAAATAAATTAGTATTTCTTAATTTGCTCAACTCTACGCCCTCACCATAACTCAGTTGAACTTCCTGGAAATGTTCTTGTCTTCTGACCCTTGACCCTGTGTGGGGTTTAGGCCCACAAGACCTGTGTTAAATGTTTGCGGATTAAAACGTTACGGCCGTGTTCGTTTAGCTCTACCACGATCTACGTAATCGATTCATCTGACAGGAAACGTTCATCTATGATTTCCCACAAAATAGTTTAAATCTCATCAAAAAGAAAAAAGTGGAAGATGTGAAGCATCCCATCTTTATTTTATATATTTTTTCATATCAAGAAAGTATATAGAACAATATTCCACAGGGAATTCACAAAATGCACAGATGTTTCAATTTATGGATACGCAGAGAAATATAACATTTCCGGAATGAACACACATATAATGATGGGAGACTTATTTATGTAAAAAAACATGCGACCAAGCACGAAATCGAATAGAAATCCACATTGACTATATTTAATCCATGCTGAAAATAGAGACATTGCTGCATTGCCTGCACCTATTTCAATCCAAAACGTAACCCCGTCCTAATTATGTGTGAATAGTCATTTAAAGTAAGTTTTCCTACAGTTGTTTTAAAAAGGTGACTTTAGTTTCTAGTGCCCCCTTGTGGATAAAAAATAAACAGCTTTTAGTGGTTCATATTTTCAGGTTGCACGGTGGAGCAGTGGTTAGCACTCTTACATCACAGAGAAAAGGTCCTAGTTCAAATCCCACCTTTTTGTGTGGAGTTTGCATGTTCTGCCCGTGCATGTGGGGGATTTCTCCAGACACTATGGCTTCCTCCCACTGTCCAAAAACAGGCTGTATAGGTTACTCTAGTGCAGAGGTCTGCAATCTTCAATGGTGAAAGAGCAGTATGATCCAGTTTCTTATGGACTACAATCATCCAGAGCTGCAAAGTCCCCACCTCAAAATTAGAAAAATACACTTTATTTATGTTTTTGTGGCCATTATTGTAAATAAACTTAATAATTGAACATATTTAAATGTCTATACTTTGTGTGTTTAGATACATGAAAACATTATAGCTTTTTGTTTTTGAATGAGAGGAATGAATGAGAGGAATACTTTCAAGGGATTGAAAAAAAAGAAGATTTTTCCTTTTTTGAATAGTATACATCAACATCAAAGCTTTTATTAAAGAGATCAAAGGTCAAACGTTGGTTTAAAAAATGCTATTTATTTTCTGTAGATGTTTACATTGAATACTCAGGATCATAGACAGATTTTTTTTCAAATACATATGTGCAAACAGTCGCAGTTTTAAAAAATAAAAAGGCAATAACACTCTGCGGTGGCCTTGGTTTAGCATAAAAACAGATCAATTTACATCAGAAACCAATAAATGTATTCAAAAAACAAACAAAAAAAAAACCCAAACAAAGAATTTGTGTCATTTTTGCGATAACTGTGTATAATTTGTACTTGGTTTAGATGTTGTGTTATTACAGCGGTGTAAAGCCTGCGTAGAAACGTGTTACCAAAACCCATGAACGCTAAAAATAATTAAATACTTCTCTCTTTGGTGCGACTCATTTTCTGCTTCAGAAACTATATTTTTAAACAAAAAACCATAAGAAATCAAATACAATGATCAACAATCATTTGGCCTGTAAGACACCTCAGTATCCTCTGGTTTGCATCAAGTTACATTATTTACAGTCATGTGTAAAGGTAGCTTCCTCTATTAACTACAACTAGACTTCCACAGCTGTGTAAAACATTAAAAAGCTTCTTTCGACTCCTCCACCCTTAAAGCGGAGATACACTCGATGTGATTACGTGACATTCAGAAGAGAGTTTTTTGTATGAATGATGAGGAAAGCCAAGTGGAAGCGTGGAGATACGACGCTGACGAGTATGCAAGTGCTTAAGAGGTGAAAACTCTTCAGGGGTGTCGAGTCTTTACTTGGCCGTCGTCGCTCAGCTCATACCTGCAGGACGACAACGTTCGTTAGGGTTTGATATTTGAAAAAAAACGCAACAATATATAGAAGCTTTAAAAGATGAAGAAAAGATTGTTACAAAAAGCAGAAAGCCCTCCTGTATTCTTCTCAAGTTGCCTTAAACTCATTCAAACATCTGATTTTAAATATGATTTAGATTTTCAGGCACGTTTTCGGCTCTGTTTTTAGTTTGACACCTGGAGCAGCTTTTCACAGAACAACACCTGCTGACAGGAAAGCAAAGAAAGTTCTGCTTCCTGTCTGTTTTGAGTGACGATTTAGACAACATAGTTGAAAGTTAAAGCACATGCAAGGGCTTCGGATGGAAATATGATTCCAATATACATAACTTTTTTTTTTTTTTTTTTTTTACTCAATTGAAAAAGTTTGCTTAAAGACCCATTCCAATGAAAATTATGTTTTTTTAACATGTTCTTGTAGCTTTTTTTTCAACATTGCCCGCCATTTGTGTTGCACTGGTCATGTTAGTTTGGAGGAGTGAGGGGCTGTAAGCTAGTGGAAGTGTGTAACCAAAGGAATGATGGGAAATGAGAGGAGGCTTTAGTTGTGTTCACACCGTACGCTGCCCCTCCTTCACCAATCAGTGAACTCTCTGCTCGTTGGCTGTCCTAAAATGTGTTCTTTAAGAGCCTGAGGCCCAAAGCGACGTGTGGGAGGAGCTACCAGCTAATGTTTTTAGCCTGATCGCTACATGGAGCGCTGTCTGTGTTTATGTCATTTAGAATGTATGGAAGAAACGGATGATGTTTAGAGATCAGGTTTAATTATTTTTAAAAGCTCTTCTAAAACATTCATGTCTTCATGTTTATGTTCATGAAATCATTCAGAGATTCTCTTGGTTTAGGGAGCTTCACTGGATGATCATTAACCCGAAAGGACAAAAAATAAAAACAAGAATAAAATGAGGGGAAGTTTTATTATTGACTCAACGTAAAAGAGAAAAATATCATAAGGTTCAGAAGGCCTGATCAAGCTGCCTCCCCAGTGTCTCCATCCATCTCGCTTCCCGTGAGCCTGCAGAGTGAGAGTGATCGCCCCGGCTCTATGGCTTCTGATATTTGAAAGATTTGGTGTCATAGAATTCCAGCTGGGCCCAAACTACAATTATTACTGTCTCCTCCATGATCAATTTTCAAACAGTTTTCTGTGACTTAAAGGAGACGCCAGTCATAAATCACTGGCAAACCAGAGTCCCTGATCGGTCAGAGTTTAACCTGGTTTGACTTAAGGCACATTCCATGTCCTGTTGTATGTAGAACCTAAAAATGGTTGTATAAAAACTTGCAAAAACTTGCAAAACTATGCGTAAACGTGAGAATTTTAAAAGCGAAAGCCTGAAATCTGCATTTAAATAGCCTCTTTATTGGAAGTGGCAGCTTGAGTGCGCTTGGGAAGAAAAATGAATATTTCTGCTGTTGCAACAAACAAAAGCATGTTTGGAATTCCATTTTATCTTAAGCTCCTTATTTATGACACAGTAAACTTTTAATTGCATTTAGTGAATCTTAAAGACAGTTGAGGTGATCTGCCCAGTTATAGTTACAGTTATAGACATTAAATACTGAGTCTTTGGTTTTAGTTTGTTTAAATTTCAAAATTGAGCATTTTTAAGTCAATTCCAGCACCAGTCAGTGTCTTTGCCTTTTTATTCTTCTTCATGTGCTCTACATTTTGATAAATGTGTGTTTGGGTTTAGTACTGACCATAGTGTCAAACCTTTGGTTATTTCTTCAAAATTCAAATCCACCAGAACCTGATGAGAAAAAAACACAATCATTCTGTCAAGAGTACAAGCTGTAGAATATTTAAATGAAGGCAGCAGAATGCTGAAAACATACCTTTCCTAGTAGGTTTCCTCTGTGTTTGGAGAGGAGACTTCCACCGTTCTTCACTGCAACATCCAGAGTTCTCCTGTGCAGCTCCGCCAAAGAAACGTCAAACTCAAACCTGAGTGGGAAGAAAGCGCCCGGCTCACCAAAACCATTTGATATGAAAAATGATCTGGAAAAAACAGAAAGAAGAGCTGGACTCACGGCTTGTCGTATGTGGGGGACAGGGTTTTCTTTAAGGTGGGGGTTTTCCTTCTGCCGGAGCGCCGCTTGTCAGGGAGCAGATAGATGCGGACGTACGGATCGGAGCCGTGATCGGTGAATGAGATCAGGTTCCTGCGGGAGCGGGGGTCAAAGGTCAGGTGTCTTTTTTTTAGCAAAGGCTTTATATCGATTTGATAGGATCACACCTGCAGGAGTGAACGATCACCACCAGTTTGCTCCTTTGGGTGGAGTATCGGATCGTCAGCTTGACCTCCCCCAGAGGTGGGTGTGACGGGCCGGAACCGCTGCGCACGAACACAGAGAGATGGTCATTTCAACGCCATTGAGTCAAAGAAACTCTACAAAGCATCTTTATAGCACTTTCCAGTCGGTTAAACCAGAGAGTTTCCACATTTAAGAACAAAATATAATAAAAATAATAATAAAGTTGCATAAATTTGAGACATTTATGTTCCATCTTTTACTCTAAAACAAATCCTAATTTATTTTTGAAAAAGGAAACCTTCAATTAATCATTTATGCAGAAGGATTTCACAGAAAATGGGACTTTGGACACAAAAAGGCAGTTTCTGTTCCCCACCCCCAAAGGAAAAAGCTGTTGTAGACAGATACTTGTAAAGCTGCTGGAGTCTCTGCTGCAGCTCCTGTGTGGCGTAAGGGTTGGAGATGTCGGAGGCGATGCTGGGCGTCGCCTCTTTGCCGTCAGCCAGGTACAGCTGGGAGCCGGACAGGGCCAGGTTGGAGGTGCTCCTTCCGTTCTCCGCTAAACCTCCTTTCCCCATGAGGCCCGGTCCGGAGTCCTTGTAGTTCGTGGAGCTCGTGGGCTCCCTCTGCTGGTCCTGGGCTGACACAGAGGCGGAGCGGTGGAAGGTGGAGTTGTTTGGGGTAGGCATGGCAGAGTCTGAGGAGACAGAAGGGCGTGGAATCGGGCTAGATGAGCTCGACTTGCGGACCTGGACGGAGGACGGGCTGGAGCTTCTGATGGAAGATGTGTCCTTCTCTAGACACAACACCTAAAACAGACGATAGAGAAAAAGGAAGAGTCACAAATGACACAGTAACACGTCTCTGACCTATATAGTCTTTTTTTTTTTACCCGCAGAGCCATCTTCATCTTCACGGTGGAGCCCGGCCCCTGGTTCTTGATGGGGAAGTGCTCATTCAGCGTCATGTTCTTGGCCTCCACCAGGCGGCTCAGAGGTACCGTTATGGTTCCCATAGAACACTCGTGCTTGGCGTCCTTCACCTTTGAGACGTGGAGTTCAATACATGAGCTGAGCCTGTAACTGGAGCCAAAGATGACACAGGACGTCCTACCTCCACTTCCAGCTCCTGTGTTTTGGGATTATGGATGAGGAAGGTGAAGTTCTCCTCCCACAGTGGTTGAACAGTTTTGTATTTGGTCTAGAAAAGAAGACGCGTTAAAAAATTCACCAAAGACATCATGATGTCATTTTTAAGATGCGGAGGTCGTCTTACTTTGCTTTCAAAGGATTTGTGTCCCACTGTGAACTGGACGAACGGATTTGGATCGCTTGTGACTTTTTTAGCCTAATGAATAAAAGACGTACTTCAGATTAGATGAACATTTGCATAAACCAATCAAAAATTAGCTTTAAAACTAATTAGTTTTGAAAACTCAGAAATAAATAGTTTATTCTGAAACGTTTTTGTCAAAGAGAAAAAGCATTTTAGATCTTTAAACCAGAAAGTCCAGAAACACAGAATTAGTTTGAATGGAGAAACAAAAGCAGACAAATGCTGTTATTTACACACATTTGTTAGCACAGAAACACAGAAACAATCATTGCTTTAATTCTGCAGTGACACCCCCTGTTGGGGACAACCTGAAATGCACTTTGAAATTTCATGTGACGAGCTCAAAGCAGGACGCAATGTGGTAAAACGTAAAATAGAATTTAGTTTGAAACTTGGGACATATTCTACTACTAAAGCTGTTAGCACTCAGCACGTGAAAAAAATAAAGGTTTTGATCCTTAATGTATCGTCTCAGTTACACAAAAGTGCAAAATCCAGTTATATTTATCTAACTGTTAGATCAAAAAGTGCAACAAAAATATACAGTAGGGATGGGGATACAGATACTGTCCGATATCGGAGCCAGTATCGGTATCGAACAATTTTTGTCTATTAAAGTTTATCCACCAATATTGATCCACCAATATTGTTCTGACTGTTTTCATTTTATTTTTGACATTGATACCAAATAAATCCTTGAAATTGGGAAGTGTATGTTTATAGTCACTGTAAGTAATTGTTCTGACTGTTTTCATGTATATTTTATATGTGATAGTGATACATGCTGTTTCTAACAGATCCCTGGTAACGGACAGCTTATGATTTACAGCTATGTCTAATAGTAAATGGTTTACATGTTTTCATATATATTTTTGAAGGGACAATTGTTACTCTGAGATCCCTTGCTGCATGTTAAAAATGTCAAATATAATGTGATTGTATAGTAATTGAAATTTTTTGCATTTTTTAAAAAGAAACAAACAATAAATTTAAACTTCGTCTTATTGTAGACATTTAAATATCGGCCACAGCTGCAATTATCTGTTATCTGTATCGGTCGGAAAACATTGTATCGGTCCATCCCCAGTATACAGTGTTGTAAATGCAGTGTGACAAAGATTATGTAAACTGAGACTGACGGAGGGGTGCTTTAAAAGGAAGGGAAAAAAAGAATAGCTCTGAATTGACTATTTTCTAATTCTAATTTGTTTCTCTCAAGTTTTATTCATGAATTACGTGGAAAAAATAACACTAAACTCAAAAATTTCCACTACATTTTTTTTTTTTAATGGGAACAAATATAGTCTCATCTAGTGGCTGTATCTCAAACTGCAACCAAACTAGTAAAACTGCAGCAGCTACTTTAAGTGTGCACAAGTTGTTTATTAATGGCTGCAACTGGTGGGATAATCAGGGATTTGTATTTCTAGAAATTTCTTGGCATGTTTTCAAATATTTTTATGCTTTTTGCTCGAGTCGCAGAGCCTTACTGATATTTGAAAAATTTTCAAAAATCTTTTTCTGGTGAGGGTTTTTAGGTCATTAATAGTTCTGTTTGCTGCCTGCTAAAACCAAAGCAGAAATAAAAAACTTCCATCATATTCTAAAGATGTCAGTTTCTAACGTCATGAGGAGAGTACTTCACTTTCAGACTAAAGAAAGACTTCTCCATTTCTTCAGTATTCATGGAGCATTTGTTCAACTAGGGTTCTTTTTTTTAAGTCTGAAAAAGAAGAAAAATGTCACAAAATCTTCTAGTCAGATGTATTTGTTGGTCTACTGCAGTCAGGCCAGGCACTGAGTAAAAAGTGAGCAGCTTCTGTGTGTTGCACATCATGTTCCCTCCTTTCAGCGGCTTATCATCATGCACATGCAGAGCAAACAAACCAGACCAGGTTTTTTTGTTTTTTTCTTGAGGGGGATGTGTGTGTCAAATTTTACTCCCCGCCAACAGTCCCGTCCTCAACTCGGAGGCAAAAATCAAATGAACTACTTCTGATCTGCAGAAACCATGTTTGAGAAAATGACACCGATTTTTTTTATTTTAGTCTAAAAACAGCTACCGAGAACGCCTTTACAATAAATCAGAAGACGGTCGGCGTGGAGCAAAAGAAACTTAAAAGAACCACCATTATTGCTAGTGCTTTGAGTTAAAGTTCTGTCTATAAAGGAGGCAGAGTTTTCTTAATTGGTTCTTCCAAAACATTTATTCTACATGTGAAGACGGGGTTCTCACCTCAAGACAAAAACGGGAGAGTCTTATAAACTATCAGTGATACAAATGAATGAAAAACTGTGAGGATTTTCCCAAAGGATCAAAGATTTGCAGCACTTTCAATGAACAAACACTAAGAAAAATCATGGTTGCTGAAAATGTTGGTAATTTTACACTTTCACTGTGTATATATATTTATTTTTTTTAATAATTTGACCAAACAGGAGTAGATCAATCAGACGGTTAGTTGTTTTATACATAAACATAATCATGACTTTTTGTCAAGAAAACCCTGCATGTATGTGATTCGGTTTAAATTCTATTGTTTGTTTTGGTTTGATACGTAATTTGTTTACTACAAAACATAAAAAAAAAATTAAATTAAATAAAATTAGAAATATCAATTTTTGTTAAATTTGTTAAAAAGCAAGTAACGATGACAAAAAAAAATCAGTTGGCTCACACTAAGCCTGGCGTTATCTAATAAAAATGATTATTAAATCATTCTTAAATTTAGCACAAAATATGTTTGACTAAACATACTGATAAATAGCAGGGATTAATTTTCCCCACAATTCAAATCAATATATGTGGTTGAATTGTAGTATGCCTAATATTATAAATATAAATCCCTCATCTAATCTAAAACAAAGTTGGACTGAAATGAGTTGCTCTCCAGTTCTTCTAGTTAAGCTTTAGTCCTGTTAAGATGTCACACATCCTTAGACTGGTGATCTGCAGTCACAGCTGCATTTGGAACCCAATTGTTGGTTTAACATTCCCCTTTATACTGAGCTACAAGGGATGAATTGTACCCGTATGACCCGACTATGGCCCACTAAGCTGCGACAAAAAAACATCTATTTTCAGAAACTTAAACAAGCTCTTCCTCTGGTATTTAAAATGTGATCTTTAAGTTTTCATCTAACTTTTTCATCACGATAGCTGATAATCTCTTGGTAATTTTTTAAAGTTTGAGAATTAAATCAAGAAAGTGATCAGAATGTGGATGAGAGAAATGATGTTGTCACTCACTGGCATTTTCTTATGTTCGATTAATCTTTCTGAGCTTGTCGTCCACATCTCTGTGGTCAAATTGTGAGAGCATGAGAGCTTCTCTGTTGCAGTGCAGTTACCTTGATGGCCTCACTGACCGAGACCTTCCTCGGCCCTGCCGGGTTGAACTCTAATGGATTGCGCTTTGATTTCCCCCCAAAGAGAGAGCAGCACAAATGCACCACAAAGACACACACAGGGAGGTAATGGGGGGAAAAAAGAGAGCATGCAGGGAGGAAGAGGAGGAGGAGGATGCGATGATGACAACCCCGCAGCATCATCAGAGATGTGGGAGGTGCCAAAGGGTGAGACAGAGAAACAACATGGATGGTTACATGGTTATATCCATTCCCCAAACAAATGCAGACATGACATCACAACAAGTCAGGCTGAAATTCTGATTTAAAATCTGTTTATGATTATTTTGAGAACCTTTTCATCCCATTTCTGTTAGTAGAAAATGTTAGAGAAAATGCAAAAGTCTGATGACAGAAGCATGAAGATAAATGAGACAGAAAAAGATGAATCAGACAGATGATAAATGCGCAGCATTAAAAATTTAAAAAAGCAAGAACTACATGGGAGTTTTGTCTGCAGCAAACGCAGCCAAAGGTTAAACTATAGTGTGAAGTGCCTTCAAACCAGGGAACAAAGCCATACTTCAGGAACACCCTACTTTCAGATTTAGGACTTTTGGAGACCAAACCTTCATCCCCACTACGTTATAACCATAAACAGTTAACTAAAGATGGACAAAATGTGATTGATTTTAAATGAAAGTTTAATCTGAGTTTCATGTTCTTCAATATACAGAAGATTCATGTGTGGGTATACGAAAGATAAACAGCTCTTGATGTTTTATTCATTGATTATATATGAGAACTGGACTGAGTGACCCCTCCCACCGCTGGTTCCAAGAAACCAAAATCCTACACGCTTTAACAGAGCAATAAACAGCTGTTACTCAGTCATTCAGTTTGTCAGAATAACCATTATTGCTCTGATACACTTCTCTCTCTTTTTACAATTTTTTACTACTTTTTTCACGTATTTTTTTCCTGTCGCACAACTCACAAATTGACCAACCAGATGCCTCGATAAAAGCATGTTGACTGTTTGAAAAATATGATTGACAGATGACCCTGAGCCCACGCAAGTAGTAGGAATCTGGACCTCCAACTACTTCACTCCTGATTGGCGAGTGTGGTTGCCAAAGAAATTCAAACCAATTTAGACCAATCACTACTTAGTGACATCATCTGGATCCAACATGGCGGCACCCATTCTGTGAAAAAAATGGTGACTGAATTGACTTCATTTGGTTGGAGCAAGAAGCAAATTGTTTTTTATGGGTCACACTCACTCAGTCCAGTCTTCATATACTGTCCATATTTAATCTTTATTAGAGATTAAAACTTCTGTCCATCTCCAGTACAGTTTGTGGTTTCCGGAGGGATGAAAGGAATCAATCCTTTGTGGCTCAGACATTCTAAAAAAATCAAAATGCCTTCCTTTCCTGATCTGAAATCTCTCCTCATTTTTTAATTTCGTTTTATCACATTTTTTAGACAAGTTTTATCATTTTTGACCAATCTGGAAAACTTCGGCTTTCTTACTAACTGTTTTACTTTATACGGCTTGAACATTATATTTAGTGACTTTTTAACAGTTTTACATTTGAAAATAAAGTAAAAGGTTTGGTTTCCAGGCTAAAAAAGAAAAAAAATCAGAATTACAACTGAATAAATTATCTCCTGGAAGGTAGTAAAGAGAGAAGGATGATTTTGACTGCTATTAAAATCTAATGACATGCTGGAATTCCTATTTTTTCGGGTCACACTTTACCAAAGTATTAATACTACAGGAGATGTTGTTTTCCATGCAGAGGAAGGATTTATACTAGCAAAATGCAGGGTCAAATCCTTCACTTCCCCAAACAAGCAAACAGAAGCTGCTCGGCAGAGGAGGTCACACCTTGCCATTCTCCACACTAAGGGGCTTCTGAGATGCAGAAAACAGCCAGCTGACTCACAAATAAGCTCCTACAGAGAGAAGCGGTGTTCTCGCAAAACACGAGGCCCGCTGCACGTCTCTCTTTTAAGTAGCCAGAGCCCAAGTTCCCCTCGAAGACGCTCTTTAGAGGACGAGGGAGGAGGAAGAGGAGGAGAGGAAAGTAGAAGAAGAGGAGGCTGACAAGTTGAAAGGGAAGCTGATTCAGTTCAGTGGTCAAGAATTAAAATCTCCTAAAACATTCTGGGCTTTTATTTTGATAATGCAACCTCTGCGTCCTATGACACAGATATATGTGCCTAAAAAGAGCAAAAAATCTTTGATATCTGTGTAATTTGACCTTTCACATTCATAATGAGGGCTCTTGAAAAGAAAGTTAAACTTCAGAAAGATGAGAAAAATCAAGAAACTGGGCCACTAAACCTTCAGCATTTGTTCTAATATTTAAAATTCATCAAAAAAAGGATATTTGTTAATTTTGTTTTCTTATTATTGTTCTTGGTTTTAGTGTGTGTCCTCACCGGCAGGTTTTTGGCTGAATCCAGGAAGATGATGAGAATAGCAGATGAAAGGCCGTCGTTGGCGTGACCCCGATCGGCTCTGATGTCCGCCATCGCCTGTGAGGGAGGGGTAGAGGCAGCAACATTCTCAGCATTCTCATCCTCAATGAAACCGTGTTTTTATCTAATTTTTTTTTTGTCTAAACCACACCTGGGGGAGCTTGTCCGGCGTCGGCAGCAGAGACAACCATTCAAGTTTAAGATGCAGCTTCCCCGTCCTCGCATCATCCAGAGCGAACCACTGAGAAGGAGGAAGGCTCAGTTTTAATAACCACAAAACTGCCAATTACCATAACCTTTTACCCTTTGAGTACATGTTCTCACATATTAAAAGGAGTCTTTTGAGATTTACTAACTGCTAAAGAAAGATACTTTTATGGAGTTTCCCTTTTTCTTTATTAAAATGTAGAATCTCATAAGATTTAAAGACCTAGAATCTGACCGGTCCCTGAGGAAGGCCTAAAAACATTTTAAAGATGAAAACAATCCTTTAGCTTCTTGATGTGTGACCATGGAAATGCGAACGGTGGCTCATTTGGCCACATTTGTAAGGATTGTAAATCAGTAAAAGTTTTGTCCAGGAAGCTCTTCTCTTCCTCGTCAGAGCTGAAATCCGGCTTAAAACGATACGAATGGAAATTTTCGTGTAGCATCGGTGATTTACACTACCGAGACACAGAGCCATCATAAGCAGAAGGGGGGGGGGGGGGGGCACACAACAGACCAGCTCTGCTCAGCTCCAAAAGCCACGCCCCCTCAGAGGAGATTTTGCAGACGCAGGCTTCAGATAAACATGAAAAATGGCTTTTTAAGACATTTAGATTGCTGGATTTTGGTTAAAAACTTCATAATCATAATTAAAACACTACTGAGAATGTTTTTTTTTAATTAAAAAAATTTTCATGGGGGACTTTAAAGATAGTAACCTCTTACCCGGGTCATAGGTCAAAAAAATTTCAGTTGTGGTTTCAGACTTAATTTGAGATTGCTGACAAAAAAAACTTTTCTTTTTTTGTATTGTGGGAAAATGTGAAAATCGATCTGGCCATCCCATGATAACTTCAAACTTCCTATAGATATCCCTGGCATGTGAGTTTTGTTGGTGGAATTTATTTTTTTTTTTTGAGCCCCAAAAGATATTTTGGCGTCTGATGGTTTCTCAGGTTGTGATGTCACTTTTTTTTTTTTTTTTTTTGAGAGGGGGTGACAATGGCCAAAACACATTTTTAGTGATTGGTTGCATACAAACTTTGGTCAGTTTTTGAGCTTGTGGCAGGGTGAAATATTTGCTCAAAGGCACAGTAAGAAAGAAGAATAACGAAAATAATCTGGTCCTCCAATTGAAAGGACATTCGAGGCAGTTTTTTAAGGGTTAACTGTCACGGAGAAGAACTTTTCTTTACATGGGTGCGCTCGGAAGCACAGAGGTTTAAATTTAAATGTATGTAATGACTTTATGTTTAGCATTACTGTTAAAACTGATGTTGTTTGATATTTGCAAGCACTAGTAGTTCTGCGCTAACGTAGCTGACCGGCAATAATTGATGATGTCATCAAGTGGGAGTAACATCCGAAATTGATGACACTATTTTTTCATAACACTCCGTTTGGAGGGCTAAATGTAGGGGTAGGGGGAAACCGTACGGGAAGAATTCAGATTAAGCTCAAGACTGCTGCACGACAGAAATATGCTAGCATTTGACCTCTGACCCTACTACCGGTTGATCTCTTTATCTAAAAGAGGTTTTCTTTCACAGCATGAAACGAGGAGGCATTTATAAGAAATATTTCTACAAAACTTCTTTTGGGTGTAACCCTAAATTTCTTCATCTCTGGAACAGCTTTAATCATCAATCAGGAAGACCGTTAAGAGAACGACTTTTTTATTTGGAAAAAAACATTCTATCGTTCTTTGTTTATTGCCAAATCAAATTTAAAAAGTGATTCATGAAGGAGGGTAATAAATATAGTTTTTATATGAGTGTTTCTAAGCTTCACTTTTTTTCGTTACTTAGACAGTTTGCTGAGTAAGCATATACTGTAATTTTGATAGCTTAATATAAAGGTTACAATAAAAAATAACTCATTTTCTCATTTCTTAACATGCATTATTAAAATGTCCGTTTATGACAGAAGTGCTGCACAGAATCAGGGAGAGACAGAAGAAGAGCTCACCTGGTCCACCATCTGCTCCTTCTGCAGCTCCACCATGTCCAGGCTCAGACTGAAACGCACACAAACACACAACAGTTACAACACAAACAGCTGTTTAACAAAAAAAAAAAAAAAACAAGAATTTTTATTGCCACTCAGTGTTGACAGACATTTTTAATTAGTTATAATTCCTTTTTTTTTTTTCCTCATCTGTATATAAAAGAATGATGCTGACTCATCTAACAGGCTGAGTCGTGACTCTGCACGGCCTGATGGGAAATTAAAGTCAGACACGCATGGATCCACTCACTCTGTGAATGCAGGATCTGATGGCTGCCGGGAGATAAAGGGAGTGGGGCTATTAGCACATAAAGAAGATCTAATCGACTCTCTCTTCAACAATAAGAATTTATAATTTTTATGTTTTAAACTTTACAAAGAATAATTTTGACTGACTTCGCTTGAATGTTGTGCCAGAACTTTCACAAAACAACATGATTAAAGGTGACTATAAAACAGATATAATTATTTTCCAAGCTTTTTCCTTTTGTGCAGTATGGCTGGGGTGCAACTTATATGTGATTTTAAAAAATAAATAAAAAGCAACAACCACTAGAGGGCACTGCGGGTGTATTTATTAGTATTTGCGACTAACAGCAATGCAGAAGAGGAAACACTGCTTAGTCTTATGCCAGACTCTGCAGAATTGTTCCAAAGCGACACAAGCTGCGTTTCCTTTGACTAAGAAACTATGCAAATTAGATTTAAGATAATTAATTTACCTAATGGACACATGTCAATTAAAAAAAAAAAAAAACATGTACTTATCAAAAAAAGTTTTTTTTTTATTTGGAGGAGGTAATTTTTGAGGCGTATCGAAATTGTCATATTTCACAAGACTGAACTTTTTTCAAACTAAATGAGTCCCTTTATCAACAGTGACTACACGCCACAAGAGGTCCCTCAGCATCACACAGCTCAACTAAAGTTGAGCATGTCATGAGGAACTGTTGGATCCACAGCTCCTCTGTAGAATCACCAACCACGTTTTCCCAAAATCTCTTCATCCATAGCCGCTCCCGCGTAGCTTGCTGCTCCATTGCCTGAATAAGACTCTAACGTCTCCTTTAATAAATGACGATGAGCTCTAGAGCCATGGCAGAAATTTGAATTGATCTGCTGTAAACCAAAGTCTTGTTCATATCCGTCGCTGTGTTTTTAATTGACTTATTATGTGAGTTTGTTAGTGTTTATTCACATGATTATGATTTAATGGAAACAGTGTAATAGCAAAGTTGTGTTTTTTTGACATTTGTAGAATTTCGATAAAGTTTTGCACATTTGTGTAATGGAAACGAAGCTACAGAGGATAAAGAATTCAATGGCTTTAGTGATTTGAAGTACTAGCTAAAATATTATATTATTGTGCATAAAGAACTCAAGCAAAGATTGAAAAGTCTTCTAAAGGCATCAGTTTACAGATGAGATATTCTTTTAATTTGTCAAAATTTGGGCTTTCTTTACCCTTTCAAAATCATAAGAAACAAAATAATGGTGTGTGCAATAGTTGAGCCCCTTCCCCCCACTTGGCAAGAATCACATCTGTCGTTGGCGTCTTTATGTACAATAATATAACATTTTATCTAAGGTGTCCAAACTTTTGATCCCCACTGTAGTTTGGTTGACTTGTTAGCATGTTCTTGTTCAAATGTTGTGCTAATGTAGAGTTTTCTTCTACGTTAAATTAAGCTAAATACAGTTATGGTAGTTTGAGCATATATTCAGTCTACCTCGATTATCTATTCTGTTTGTTTGATTTGTCTTTCTAGATGAAATGTCCGTTCTTGGTCCCATATTTTGCCAAGTGCGACTTGTTAATGATTTTTTTTTTCTTCTTTATAATGCTTTTATTTTTTTTGCCTATAATCTAGTGCGACCTAGAGACCAATAAGAATACAGTTCTTATTTTATACAGATGTATTAGAAGAAAAAATATTTATTTTTTTCAAAGTCCAATTCAAATCTTTGAGACTGATGTTTGTTTGGTTTTTTAAAAAAAACAGAATATTTGTTTTTTCTTCAAAAAACAGAATCTGATGATTTAAAAACTAAAACAATAATTGATGTGAGATGGTGAAATCGAGACCTACCTTCCCAAAAAGTCGTCCTGATTGCTGTCTTTATCAAACAACTCAAAGCTAACTTCACTTGGCATGTTGTCGTAGACCAAGGCCTGAAAAGAATAAAGAATAGCATTTCACTTTTGCTTTATTGCTGGTCCTCCATTGAAACTGAAAGTATTTTTCAATGAACAGACCTTACAGTATGACAGAAAACTATTTTGCCTAAATAGTAAAGAAATTTGGTAATAGAGCTAAGTTCTCCTTTGAAGGGTTTAACATTTGTAACACGACATGAGGTCAGCAGTAATATTTCTTCAGGTTAAACTGTAGTCTGTGTAGTAATCTATTTTGAAAACAGTTAAAAACTGAAATGTTAGAGTCTTTCAGGCTGCCCCGCTCACCTCGTACACTTCATTCCACTTTGGATTGAGACTCTCGTTTATGGTTTTGCTCTGGAAAAGCTCCGTCCCGACCTGGATGACTCCGTACGGATCGGACTTGCCTTTGATCAGGCCTCCCAGCATTCTGTCTTTACTCATCAGCTCCTGGGCTTCTATGAAGTGGATCCTCAGGACGGCCTGGTGAGAAAGTTCACAGAGTGGGAATCAAAGAAGAGATCATTAGTTAAAAAAAAATCGAATTTAATTCTGGAAACCTGGAATTATTATTTTTTTATAGGGAACACTTGTGTTAGTGAGTGTGGTACCTTGGGAATGGGGAAGCGGATTCTGGACAGTTCAGCCTCCCCCACCAGAGGAATGTTGATTTGGTTGGGCATCACTAAGTAACCCTGAATGATGTCCTGGATGATGCCGTCACACAAACCGCTGCAACAGATGAATGAAAAGCAAAAGAAGGCAAGAATCAGTTAGAAAAGACCCTCCAAAACAGTAAAAGTTTGAGTTTCCTGTAGGATTAGACGCAGAAATTAAAATCAATGAGCTGTTGGAAAAGGAAAGATAATTGGGAGTTCTTCAAAGCAGGAATTGAAGAAACACTTGTTTATTGTTCGGCTTTTCTTGTGTGTGTACACGTTGGGTTTTTGGTTGTTGGGACTGCTACGTGTGTGGTAAATGTGGATTCTTGGAAAACACAATACAAACAGAGTAAAAAAAAAAAGGAGGTTAAAATGAATCAACTGTTGGAACAGGAAAGACAATTGAATGTTCTTCAAAGCAGGAATTAAACAATGTGTTTCAATGTCACTTTTTATCTTCTTTAATTTTGGAACGTTGCCATCTAAGTCTTGCTGTATTTGTGTTTGGAATGAGGTAAGGTCTAGAATATTTATTCTTTGAACTAAATTCCATGTTTTATTTCTCTCTCTGTTGCAGCACAGTGGCTAAACACCAGCCTGAATTGTTTTTTTTTTTCCTTTCTCATCTCTCAGCCCATCAGCAGCCTCTATAGTTGGCACTGGACACACCCATATCTCAGATTCACACGCTCATTTAAATCACTCACATTTCACCATCCCAGAATAGTGAATTGTGTTTGACTCTACGGGCGTACACTTGGTTTTAAAAGGATTGTGTTCAGCATCCAGGCTTCTCACCACAAACTTTCAAACCAGAGCATTGTACACATCCTATCCACTTAGAACAGGAAAACAGGAAGGGATTTTACATGTTAAAATTGTTAGGTTTTTATAAATAATTTACCTGTTTCCAACTTATTTCAAGAGTTTAAATCCTGCTTAAAATGTCTCAATTTTTTTGGTTTATGTTTAAGGATTTTCTGAGTTGTAAGGTAGGAATTTGTTTTGACAAAATGTTTGATGAATAGGCCTGTGGGAGGAGCTAAGCCTTTATAAGGACAGAACAGTCTCCCAGAAACGCTTCTGCTCTTTCTTTGTTTATTTTGGGAAGAATAATATCCCACTGCTTTTTTTTTTTCCGATTTTCTGGCTTGGTCATGAGAAGAAACCCGTCACTCTATTTTCCTAGCGTACTTGAACCCACCACCAGATTCATCAGGATGTTGTGGACCAGCAGACAACTCCTCACTCATTCAGAGAGGAAAGAACGCAATGTGACTTGGTGCAGGTTAATATGTGAAGAAAATCCACTGTTGTACAGACCAACCTTTCACTTTTAGGGTCACAATACCAACTTATTACAGATGTTTAAATATGAACATAAATTAACATTTCAGAGGAGATTCGCCAAATGCAAAATTAAGCAATCTTGATGTACATCAGCATAAACTTTTGATTGTTTTCATAACAATTTATCAATGTTTTTCATTATAATGTATGATTTATGTCATGGAACTGTGAGGTTCTATATTTTAAATTGAATTTAAACAATATATACAAAAATTTATGCTCAAATGTAAAATATTTCTAGGTGTAAATGCATAAGCTACACATTCAATTCCTTCAGGAGAAATCACTTTTTTTTTTTTTTTACAATTTGGTTGTAAATATACCAACTAAAAACAAACAAGAAATAAAACTGCATCATCATTTGCTTTTACATTTTTCTTAATTTCCACTAGATGGCAGCAGTGTGCTGTTTCTTAACACTATCATGAAGTGTCTGATTCATTTTTACATGAAGTTTTACATGTGCTTGCAAGAGCTAAAGTTAATTTCATCCCAAACATCTTATCATCAGCAGGTTTGAATGGAAGGTTGATGGTGGAATTCCTCAGGTTACCCTGACACTGAGCCTCTCTCCTTTCTGCCCCATCGTGTCCTTAAAAGGAGCTTGTTTTTAAATCAGCCGAGTGTGAGTGCTGCACAAATGCTGCCGTTTGCTTTTTCATGTTGTCTCGAGGCAAATGCAAATCAACACTATGACATCGAGTATCCACACACACACAGACACTAACATACACACACGGAAAGGTGGGGCAGGTTTGTGTTTAGTCTGAGCTCACACATCACACTGTTTTCTTCAAACTTGTGAAACAAGGAGAGCAGCATTTTACAGGGTGGAGTCTTTAAAAAGCTGCAGTGTTTCAGTCCTAAAAACCAACAGTAAACAAACAGCACACCAGTCAGACTGTTAGCAGCTGCTGTTCTAGTTCATGTATGCCGAAACTTCAGTGTTTTTCAGCTCTTGAAGTTTGACTGTAACCAACCAACTGTGCACCCAACACTGAAAAAGGGAATCCGGTGGCCACAATGGTTTAGGTGTGAGTGGGCGTGGCAATGTTTCGGTAGCCAAACACGATGACTCAAATATCCTGAAGGGCTGCCAGCTCAAACCTGAAAGTCGCGATTTATTTCACATGCACATTTCTGCAAAAGAATGTTTAAAAAGAAAGTTTTCACATTCATCCATATATCTGAAATTCTTTATGAGGAGCTGCACACAGAGTGAGGCACAACTGTGCTTGGGGTAGATATGGGCTGTCTGTCTGCGGGTGAAAAATGGCCAAACTTGTAAAGGACACGGAGGCGACCCCAAGAAAATATCAAACAGCTCAGCTCAAATGTTCATACTTTTTTTTTTTTTTTTTCTTCACGGGCATGCTGCGGGCTACATTCGCCACATGGACAACAATGGTAAGTTCCATTTTCATGCCAGCCCCAAATGTGACCAAACAAGCTTCAGGGGACCTGAATGAAACACCCACTTAAGAACCTCCACGGGCCCGGACAACCCAAAAACCTACAGTTTGTGACTAAGGCTTCAAGTCCTACTCCAACTTTACTTTTTCTATTATAACAATGTCTTTTAATTATGCAGTTTTTAACCATAATAAAAGAAAAAACTTGATTTTTGAGACATTTTCATTAGAAATTTGCTTCTGGGTAGAGAGGGGGGACTCTTGGCCCGGAAGTAAGCTTTAGCTGATATCCCATCATCCCTTTGTTTACATTCTCTCCTACTAAATTACAGTCTTTGACAACTTCAAGCTAACGTTAGCGGTGCAACAAAAAGCCCAAGAAAAAACGTGCAAACTTCTAATTGTTGCAAACAAAGCTTTGCTTTCTGATGCTACTTACTCGACACCAGGAATATCCAGAACGTTAGTGAGTCCAGTCCAATTGATGTCCAGGATCTGAAAGACAAAACAAAAGTCTAAAAAAGGCAGCAGGACGACTAAAGCAGCAAAATAAGGATGGAATGTTATCCTTTGCTGCAGAGCAGAGCACAGTGTGTCCTTTTAATGGGATTTTTCAGGACATCAGACGAGACATAACCTCAACATTACATCGAAACTTTCGTTTTCCGATTAAGCTTTTTGTAAGAGTAAATGCAATACCAAAAAATAAGACGTATTATTTCTAAGATTTAGAAGAGTGTCATGTGGAAAATACATCCAAAATATAATCAATAAATCCTCTTAGAAAGTGTTAGAAAGTCAAGGTTTCATTAGTTTTTCCTGAGATAAGCCAGTAGCTCTGGACGGTTTTAAGTTTGAGGAGACAAATGGTCAAATCCTCAACAATCTCCTTTTAGCTCCTCACTGGCTGCACCATGAGTCAGCAGCGACGCAGCAGCGGAGCCAAGCTCCTAATTCAGACGATCCGATAATCAATCCCAGATTGGGTTAACGTCAGGGCAGGAAATGTCTGCCTGTGGAAATGACATTACATTTACAAACAATCAGAGATCAAAACGCGACTGAAATCAAGCTACACAACCATCAGCAGGAGGCAGTGAGCTTTTATTTCCACTTTTGGTAAAAGGTAAAGATTTGATTTTTTTATGTAACAGTAGAAATTAAGCTATTTGTTTTTCTTTATTTTAGTTTAAAACAAAATGATCCAATAGATGAAAACAAGAAAGTCTAAGCTCCTAAATTTGATACAAAAAAGGAGAGCAATAGAAGCATCTTTGGTATAATTACGTATCCTGCACTAGTGACAAAGTATAGATGTCTTGCTTTAGAAGCTTTATTATCCTACTATTTAATCTAATCTTGGATTTATCAAAAACATTGTGTTCTCAATGAAAACAAATTTCTTTTAAAAATTGCAAATCTTTTAAGAAATTTTGGTTTGCTGCATCTCTAGATTTAAAATGAACTAGTGATGATGTCAGTTTGATTCAAGACAGCATCCTCCCTGTAGAGGAAAACTCACTTCCACAGAATACTTCTTCCAGGTTTGGGAAAACCTGCCACTTCCTTTTTAACTTTACTCAAAAGTATGGATTGATCGTCAAATGTTACTTTAATTAGCAATTTGGTGAACCTGCTTGGCCCCATTTATTAGCCCTTTTTATTATATCGTCGAGGTGGGTGTAGCCTGTCCCGACGAAAATCTATCTAGCGTATTTATGTTTATGAATTTGTGTTCCATATTGGACCTGATTTACAGAACACCTCCATAGAAAGTACCTGGTGCCACCGTTAAGGAAGCTTATCAAATTGAAAACTACATAAAGTTTGGATTCTTAAGGCAAATGCTAAGACTCAGATCCAGTCAGCTTAAAGATCCGTTCCAGAAAAAAAAACGAACTTTGGTGTTTTTAACATGTTCTTGTGTAATTTTGCTAATGATGAAGGACAATATATCAAGAAAATTAAACATAAAATTGCATTTCAGAGTATTTATTATTCAAATCATTGTGAATCAGGAGAAGACAAAAAATGAAGTTTGAAAAAGAGTGTATTTGTTATGTAGAAAAGACACTGGGCGGGTCACAAGCTCCCTGCTCAGCTCCATTCTGATCCCTCCACTTGTAGAAAATTAGATCCATGAAAGCTTTAGTTTTCCTCGTCGCCATTTTTGTTGGTGTTAGCTTTGGGTTGTTGGGGGCTGTAAGCTAGTGAAAGAGTGTGAACAAATAGATGACGGGAAATGAGGACAGGCCTACTCTGCAACAACGGTCCCGCCCACAACTCAGAGGCGAATTTCTAATTAACTCCTGCAGCTCTGCAGAAACTATGTCCTAGAAAACGACAGTTTTTTGTCTTGCATTGTTTTTTTTTTGTCTAAAAGCTGCATGATCTAAATTAAGAGACAACTGGGGACAATTTTACAACAGATCGAAACTTGGTTGAGTGGGACTTTAAGGACTACAGAGACTGTTATTTAACTGCAGAGAGGTAAGCTGCAACATGATCCAAACAGGTGTAACCTTTCCAGGAGGCGCTGCTTCAGCATGCTCTTGTTGGCAACAGTGGTTTGAAGTTTTCCCATATGGTGAAACCCAACACTAAAAGAAGAACACACTTTAGAACTGAGGGGCCTGTTAATATTATGTCCAGAGGAAGCTTAACCTGGTTTTGTAACCCAGTTTCTGTGCCTGTTACTTTAACCTGAGCCATTCAGATAAATTCAATTCAGTTTATTGTCTTGTCTTATCTAATGGCCTATATAACTGACCAGCAGATTACATTGAAGGATTTTCTGTTCAGGCCCTGCAGCGACCAAGCACAAGTGGAGGCACAGGAGACCTACGTGAATTACTATCTTCTGAGGGTTTTAAACGAAAAGGTTAAAAAAAAAACGCACATCTTCACCACGTATTGGTTAAGAAACTGGGCTGAGTCAGCCAGCATTCCTGACACGCCCAGATATCCACCAGGCACCACAACGATTGCGCCAGACTGCAGCGGAAAAGCAGCACAGCAGACAGCAGAAAGAGGCCGCTGGAAACACCAGAGGAAAAAGCAGCTAAAGTACGGATGACATGGATTTATTTCATAGTGCTCACAGATCCATGAGCTCTTTAACATATGAGCTAAGTTTGTACTCATTTTAAACAGCAGAGCAGCCTGACGAACTAAGAAAGGAAAGCGAAACAGATCTCTGGTAAAATGCAGAAAAAATTGACAAAACTAAATACAATGATACATTGTTGGAGGAAATATGAGCTCAAGGTGGTTAGGTTTATTACTTTTCTAGTTTAATTACTTACAAACTCCAGCCTTTGACATCTTCATGTAAACAAGTGATATTAATGAACTAGAGACATCGACAAAGAAAGTAAAAATGGAAAGTTCTGTCCCAAGTCTGGGGAAATACAGAGGGGTTTGGTATTATTTCAAACTTGCGTCAAATAAAACAAATCAAGCCTCCAATTACAGGATGATTGAGTGAAGAAACAAAACCGAAATCAAAGCCCCAAGCAGCATTAGGCTATATGGCCCGCGGGTACTCCCTTCCCCCGCCGCTCCCCTTGTGACACGCCCTCATTGGATGAGCAGTTCCTGCATTACTGTACTACCTGTGTAAAAAATGAATTTCACCAGGTACTAGGTGAGTGCAGATTTTGGTGAGTTTTCAAGCATGTGCTGAGGGTAAAGTCTTTGCTGAAAGGCGCAGTAAGAAAGAAGAATTGTGAAATCAATACAGTGATTTGCAGTCAGTAACGGTACAGACCTTAATAAAACCAATTGGTTCAGCGTCTACACTTCAAACACTTCCCTGAACAGAATTGTTTTTCAATCCGAGTCTCACAGCTAAGGCCAGAACAGTTGTCGACGCCGTGAATTCTTCCATGCACAGGATTTTTTCCTTGCTGCTTCCAGATGGAAGACGTCAGTGGTGAAATCACGAGTGGGAGTCCAAGAGTTTTCCAGGAGAACAAACAACTTCATTCTTCCCCTGTTACTGTGAGTTCACAGAGTCTTGGATCGACAGTCACTGGATTGGAATCTAGATGGGCACCACTGGACAGAGGTAGAGTGTCATCTCTGCAGCTTCACTGAGCAGAACCGCAGAGATGAGACCTTCATACGGAGAATCCTCCATACACTGAGCCTGTCAGCTGCATCCTCGGGATCGTGCTCATTCAAAATGAGAGAAAGCTGAGAACAAGTCACATTTTTATGTTTGCGTGTTCCACACCTTGTTGTTGGTGAACTTCAAGCACGGGAAAAACAAAAACAGATCCTCTAACGTGTGTCTGAGCATCTGCTCTAGAGGAAACAGCATGCGGAGTCAAATCAGGAATTAAGATGCACAAAAAAATGAAAATAAAAAATGTCACATTTTTGTTTTCTAATTTCTCTAGCATCAAAAATTTCCGGTTTTCTGATGTTGATTTCCCTTAAATTTGGCATGTTTCCTTGATTGGTTTTGAACTTATAAACAGCCTTAAAGACCACCTTTGATTACTTTCATAGCCATTTTAAAAGCATGACTGATTATTAACCAAATTAAAAAAAAATAGTTGTTTTCTAGGACAGTTTTGGCTACAAGGAAAGAAAAATCCTCTCTTGGTTTTTGTTCACAGACCAACCCCGCCCCCTTCACCTGACCTGTTGGTGAGAGCTCTCGGCTTTAGCGCTCTCCCGCTACCGGTCCAACAAAAGTGGAGAGAAAATTTGAAACAATCCAGCCGATCCAGCGTGTTTTCCACGTCACAAATACAATCTTTTTCAAAGCGCGTTTTTTTTTTATCTGCTCCTGATTCACAATTATTTGAATAAAGAAATACTCAGAAATGCAATCTAAAGCTTAATTTTCTTTATACATGTCTTCCATCAGCAGAAAAAAAACTTGAAAAACACCAAAAACACAAAGAATGGTTCTGTAATAAGTGTAACAAAACAAACTAGTTAATATTAATTATAAACTGGAATTTTACATTTCGTATTTATGTACTTTGAGAGCAATGTTCCTCTTTAGCCATGTGTTTTTTTATAGCAGCATCTTAACAGCAGAGAAGAAACAGTGTTCAGCTCTGGGCTCCTTCAACTGCTGGAAAGCATCATCACACAAGGAGGGAAAAGTTCCCAAACACATGTTATGATGGCACGCAGCTCCGCTTACAGTCTTTTGACCATAAAAGGAGTGTGAAAAAAGGGGGCTGGCGGGGGTGTCCAATCAAAGCCCTTCAAGGCTGGTTTCCTGCATTTTTTCAGACAGCCCTGCCCCACTTCCTGCTGTCTTCCTGAACCGGTTGTGCAGAGAGCATTGACGAGAACAAAATCAGACAGGAGCAGCACATATTTGAACTAACTGAAACTTCAGATCAAATGCTTTTGCAAAGATATTCAGTGGAAGCATTAAAATCTGTTAGTTAAATGTTTCAAATGTTTCAGTTTTCATGTACAGAGACATTTGATCACAATTTCATACTAAAACCTTCAATATGGAACCGCAAAAGCATTAGAAATAAAAGTGCTAAGCGGTTTTCAGTTTTAAAATGTCTTTAAATCATAATCCTACAATGACAGGGAGTTTCCTAAGAGGCTCTATGCGTCTACATTTGTATATTTTCCTGCATCAAACTGCAGCAGCCTTTGGATTTTTTCAAAATGGCAGAAGATTTTTGTTAAAAAACAGCATTTTCCTGCTGATGCCAGTGACACCTGACAGCCAACGCCGCATCAGCAGTTTTCTCAGTTAAAAAGTGACAGAGGTGAGATTTCACCAGCTTCTGTGTGTCTTGTGATGCTGATTTCTGTCTGTGACCACATTCTGAAGACTGAACAAAGAAGCAAAAGAGATCGAGCTCTTCTTACCGCCAGTAATCATTACAAAGGTTTGTTTATAATTTATAACATTGTAAGGCTCACATGTGGATGTATTTTTTTTTATTACAAGAATTTTTATCAATAGCTTTCCAAGAGCTATGACATTAAATGATTGTGAATGAAATATTGTCCGTCGCTTTCTGTACACAAGAGCTATAAAAAACAACTATCAAAGTAAATAAATAAACAAAAATTGGGTAAATTTGACTTAAAGACCCACTCTGACCTTTCTTGGTATATTTTTAATGCGTTCTTCTTTTCATTATGATTATGTTGTTTTTAAGCAAAATTAGTAAGAAAGCTGTGTTGTGTTGACAGTTTCTAGGGGTGTAGGGAAAAACAATTTGGTGATATATCATGTTATTTTGTTTGGTGATACTTGCATCAATTTAAAATGCTGACAAGATGATATTTAATTATTTATGAGCGTCCTTCAGCGTCTTACTTTTGTTTTCCACCTGAACCTCTGAATATATTTGGAGGTTTAGAATATATTGTCATATCTTGAGACATGTATTGGGGTACGTGTCATACGTGTCATATTGCCAGGCTCTTGCCGATACACACCCCTAACAGTTACTGCGGAGCAGGAGGGACCCGTTTCAAGAAGCAGGTTAAAAAAATTTAGAGGTGAAACCTGAACTCAGAGTCCGTGGACTCAAAATTCTCAAACTAAGAGTTTTTGGTTACAGAACAGCTAAAGAAAGTTTGATTCAATCAAGTTGAAGTTGTTAGAACTAGAATCAGGTGCGAGCATTAAAAGCCCTGATCAATGGAGCAAAGACAGCACGATTCACCAACCGAACAAACACCTGAGTTTCATACTTCTGGTGATGGAAATTGGTAAGTTCCTGCAAGCATATGCCGATTACAAGAACATTTTCCGCAAGAAAAGCAACCCAGCTGCAGCGGTAAAACAGAGAGAAAAAATATTTGCAGAGTTAATGCATACGTCTACACTTGAATCATTTCAAATAATGAATAAATAATAATGTCAGGAAGGTTATTTTGTCACTTGTTAAGTAAGGAATGGTTCTTGATCTGTTAATAATTTAACCAGTCATCTCCGTAATCACATGAATGACCATTTTCCTTACCCCCTCACCCCCTTTTTTTTTAAATTGAAGTGAGCCTTTGAATATGATCTTATTTTGCAACAGTTGAGGTTTTAAAAAAGCTACTTAAATAAAAATGTATTTGTGAAAAACCTTTTCTTAGGTGATTCTTCTTCTCCCATCTTTCCTCGGTTGTTCCTCATTAGTGCCAGATCTGCCATCTTCATTCCTAATCTAAAACAGAGGACCTCTGCCTTCTTCTGATCCGAATTTACACGTTTGCGATAGAAGAGATAACTCTGCATTTGAAGTGTTGGGTTGTGATTATTTTCCTCTGGGAGCCTACGGAATATCAAAGGCTGGATGTGGAGGACCAACTTCCTGGAGTACAGGAAGGAAGCCAGGATTCGGGAATGCACTGATAAAGGAGAAGGGGAGTTCAGCAACGCTCAATAAGATGCAGTAAGGAATGATAGAGTGTAGTAAGCCCCGAATCAGGAAGAGGATGTACAGCAAAAGCTCAACTATTGGCCAGAGGGGACCGATTTTGATTAAAAAACCTGAGTATGAATGCATTATTAAACATTCTCCAAGTTTTCAGCTTCAACTGAATTTGATGCATTTTTGGGCCACTATCAGAAATGTGAGCGCTGACTCACTGCACTCTGACCAACCAACCAGGACATAATCAGGTTATCTGGTAACTAAATGTGAAGTTTTGATGCAGAAAACAGTTTTACTAAACTCAAATCCCAAAACAAACATTTCTTCAACTATTGAAGAAATTTCAGAGATCAGATGTCTAAAAATTAATCTTTATCATGATTAATCTTGGATGCTCAAGTACATAATGATTTTATTTACTAGGCTGTACTTTGAGTAGTTAAAAAAATATACATATTTATCTAAAATGTAATGTTAATCCTTGTTTTTGGATTATTTTCCAACTCACTGAACACTTTGAGTAGGAAAAATGTTGATTAAAAATAGAGTACATAAAAACTTTATATATTATGAAAGGACACTTAAGTGTTTTTTTTTAATGCTTACCACAATTATTTTATGTATACAAAAATACAATAACAACATATTTATATAGTTTTCATATTCTGGATCAACTTTGAAAGAACTTACAGGTTTTTGGAGGAAAAAGACGGACAGAGCTCCGATCAGAGGCATGTCGCCCAGCAACGGTTCCATCACCACCCGCAACGTTCCATAAAGCTGCACAGAAGAACACAACACCATCACACTTCCTGTCATATGAAGAAATCCTGACTTCAACAGTTCCTGATGACCTGCAGCTCCCTGCAGAACGTGCTATCATCAGCATGGCGCTTTTTAAAAACACTCATCAGTTCATTCACTCAACCCTTTGAGAACTAGGGCCTAAAACTCGGTTTTTCCTTTTTTTATTTTGAGTTTTTATTGGAGAAGTGTGATCCAGCTTGTGGCTTTACTAGACAGAAAACTGCCCAGAGGTGGAGGGATGTCTGTCCACTCTGAGCTGCTCGCCTCCCACAATAGCGGCGAGAGGACCTTTCACAGTGAACCGTTGAGTTTTTGCGACTTTTAGACAAAACTCAAGATAAAATAATTTCTTTCCTCATTGTTGGATTTCTAATGGCAGACAGCTCCATTAGGCTCCGCCCCCCAAAGTGGGTCCTCTGCTCGGCATTGCAGCCATTAGATTAACATTCATCTTCCCTTTTGTCCAAAAACAACAAAAAATGACCTTAATCTCTCTTTAATTCAATCAAATGTAATTCAGAGAATTATTCAAATAAGTTTATTGTAGACTGAGTTTTGTTATGTTAATGTCAAAGCTGCACAGCAGGACACATGAGGGTGTCCATTGGTTCCAGAGGGTTAACTTGCAAAAACAATCACAAATAAAATTTTAATGGAAAAGTGATATATTTTGCAATAAATTGAACACATTTAGGCCTCTTGTAATTTTTGCTAACAAGAACACAAATGAAGAGTTGGGGAGGAAACCTAATCTTATTGTATCTTAGTTTTTTAAGGATAATTTCTACATTTTTTATGCAGAAATCATTAGTAATATAATATTTCGCCGATATAGAAAAAAAACCTGTACAAACATCAGTACTCAAATAAGTGTTTTTCCCCCAACAAAACCTTAAAATAACAGCTGAAAAGTTCAAGTTTATCTAAACTTAAATATGTTCATATATAAATCATATAAACTTCAAATTTCAACTAAATCTTTTGACCCTAAACCAAAAGTTTTTGTTAGTAGTTGTGCCTTATTGCAGCAAAAATAAAATCATTTGCCCTTCATTTGCTTATTTTGGTGTCTCGTTAACCAGCTTCCATTTTTATCTTCTGTCCGGTACAAGTGGAAAAAGTTTTTCTTTAGAATAATGTAGAAGGCTTTGCCAGGCCACAAATATTTGCTTGAAGCAGTTTCAGCACCAACTCATAATCACAGAGTAAAACCTGATCTCAGAAAGGTGTGTACACATTTGTTGCTGCACTTTTTATTCTTCTTTTGAGCCAAAGTCCAGAAAGCGGCTCCGGTTTTGGCTCCTGAATCAGAGCAGAGACAGTTCTGTGTTTGCTTAAACGTCTCCAAAGCAACAGTAAAGGTTGAAGAAGGCTCCAAACAGACTTTGAATTAAGGTTGTGTTTTTGCTTCATCTGTGGCAGTCTTCTCTTTCTTCTTTCCTGCTTGTGTCAGTGCATTAAAGTTGAACTCCACTTAATGTCGTAACATAATCCATGTCCAGGACTAAAAGCTGAGCAATCGATGCAGAAAGGGAGAAATTGAAACAACAAGCCGATGGAGACGCTCTCGGCCTTTCATGCTGCAGTGACTCAAACCTCAGACATGCAGACCGCTCGACTGCAGCACCAAATTTGGTGGCGCTTTGCTCTGAGCAGTTGAATCTTAGCAGAGTGCCAAGTGTGAAGCCTCGGTTCTGCCAAAACAGGTTTCCCCAGAAGATAACTTTTATTATATTTAAACCAAATTTTTTTTTTTTTTTTTTAAAAGGGGAAATTTGATGATTCGGGACAGGAAAAAGTCAAATATTGACTGTGTGTCATAACCAATGGTCCCATCAAACTTCAATGAGTTTTCTTTGGGCTCACTTTCCTGCCTCTGTGATCTCTGATCTGTAAATATGGCCCGACTCTGTGCCAACAGCTGACATCTGTTATCGCTCCTGTGTCAACATTTCATGTACCGGTAAAAGTCTCAGTGCAGAGGTAACAGGGGCAACGCTACAGCTGAAAGATGACAGAGGCCACCCTCAGCTTAAAGTGCTGAGTCATGAAGTTGATTAGATCATTTTTTTTTATGAAAGGTATAGGTGGATTATAAATGTCAAGTCAGTAGTTTTTTTTTTATTGTTTGTGGATGAAAAAAAATCAGAATTGTTTTTAAAATAAAATGTAAGTACTTTTTCAGTTTTTTATAGAAAACCATTGATAAAAGACTAAAATATTAACATTTTTGAAACTATTGCTTACTTAATATACATTTTAAGAAAATATTGAGTGCATAAAAATATATATATATATTATTTGAAAACTACGTACTATCAGTTCCATTATTTTAATGGTAGGTTTTTCAGAAAACAAAAGTATTTTGTCATTTGAAATACTAGATTCATGATGATGTATAAACATTGTAGAGGCTTTGCTTTAAGGATTTTAATTTTAACACAATTTTACTTTTTGATACAAAATCAAATGAATAAAAAAAGGATTTTAAGACTATACTTTTGCTAAAACATATTTGTGAGTCCTGTTTCATTCACTAACATTATACATTGATCATTGAAGGATGAAACCTCCTTGCTGTACCTGTATGCTTTTGATTCCAGCCCTGCAGTAATACTTCTTTATGTCCACGTCAATCTCTGTGTTTCCCACAAAACTGAAAAAAGAAAAAAAAAGTGCATTTTTAGGATGAGAGGAAAAATCAACAAAAGAGACAAAAGAACAGAGATTTTTCTTTAGAATCTGTGGAACTCGTAAAGAAAGATCAAGAAAGATCTCTGTTCTCTGGAAAAACAGTCAGAAATCAGTACTAGTTCAAGATGATTGGATAACACTAAAAGTGGTACTTACATGGTATTTATGCTGTACCAGCTGGGTATGAATGTGGTGTTATTTAGTTCATGCTTACGTGACATATATTGGGTAATCATATTGTACCTATTGAGTACTTGCGTGCGAGTAGATGTGTCTTTTATAGTACTTACCTCATGTAAGGATGGGGTTACTACAAATGAAGTACCTTGATTTAATTGCCAACTTGTATGTTTCATGGTGTTTACCATTTGTAATAAAATAGTAAGTAAACACAAACTACCTTAGAAATAATGTGAAGAAGTGCCCAGAATATGTGTTTCAGTACTTTTTATAAGATGATATGAAGTTACATAGTACTTAACTGGTACTTTATTGTTTTTCTTAAGGTGTTTACTATTAATGAGAACAAGTGCACTGAAAGTACTATTTAATGTTAGGGGTGTCAAATGAGCACGTTAATTGGGATTAAGTAATTACTGACAAAGTAGCACATTATTTTTATTAATACACAGCACATACCACCTTGCAGCTGTGACATCATCATTTGTAGATCCTTAAAAACTACCCAAAATAAAGAAAAACTATTATTGTGTAACGTATACAGTCAGATGAGGGGTTAATTATCATACATTAATGGTGTACGTGGAGGGCTGATCACAGACAATAAACTGTGGAGTGAGGAATATCAAAATATAGAGTATGGAATCAATAAAAAGTTTGTGGTCACATTTTTTTGGATTGCTCAGGAAAATGTTCCTACTGTTTTTGTGTGTTCAGTTAGAGCATTCTGGGGCTGAGGTGTGGCTCTTTTTTTATTCTTAATTGTTTAAGGTTGGAAAATATCCCTTGGTGGTGTAAAAGTAAAGGTGGGAAGTTTGTTAAAGCCACTTTTTAAATTTTATTTAGATTTTAACAGCACCACGTCACAGATTTTAATGAAAATACCTAAAATTAGGCTTTTTAAAGCATTTTTTAGGTTAGATTTAAAATAGATTAATCAGATTAGTTAATTGAATTGAACGAGAAGTATGTGAAATTAACATGTTATTGCTTCATTTGTAAAAAGAAATTAATTACAAAGAAACTGCCTTGTAATTACAACAATTGGACCATGTAATTACCACTTAAATACCCTATAAGTAGTTTACAGAAAAATAGTGTTTCTACTATTGAACATTCAAGCTTTATTGACATCAGTCATTCATTTATATTTGCCTTGTGATACAAAGCTTGTGATATTTGAGAAATGCTGACTCACTGAAAAAAAAAAAAAAAAAAAATCACATGACGATAAACAACTGAGAAATGTCTGAAATAAATCACGCTGCTGTTAAAAACACATTAAAACGTGGAGTTAGTCAGGACAGCAGAATAGGCTTACCTGATCTGGAGGTCCATGATGACCTGCCTCTTGTCGATGTTTTCAGTGTAAACTTTCACCCCATTGACTCTCAGCGGCTGCAGGAACACAACGAGACGAGTAGAAGTGAGCTGACATTTGTTAAGCCTGCTCAGACTCTCATTTCTGTGTCTTCAGTTCTTAAGCTAATAGCTTTAACCCTTCTGCTCTCTTTGGGGTCCAGATGACTCCAACCATGTATTGATATGGGATTCCTTCCATGACAAATGTGGACAAAGGTGGACAGGATTTTTATGTCTGCTATGGACATTAGTGAAACTCAAAAATCAAAGATTAAAAAAAGTTCAGTGCACTGTCTTGTGGGGTCCAGATGACCCCACTTTTAATGTAAACAAGCCAAGGAGAGCGGAAAGGTTAATCATATGCACCAGTGCCGGGGGGGTTGACCTGAATGTTTGCTGTATGTCTGTGGTTGTCTGGGCCCATAGAGGGTTGGACATCATGAAAATAGAACTTCTGATTTTCATGCACGTGGTAAATGTATTGTGAAGTATTTGTAAGACTGATGTAAGTTGGACGAACTTATGATGTTTGAATGATACTGTTGCACAGTAGCCTTACACATGTGCATGTGATATGAAAGAGCCCGGAGTATGTTGACACAAACTACACTTGACTGTCTAATTTCCTTAGTTCTAACCCGGGCTCACATTGCCTCTGGTCCGGCTCCGGTGTGGACATCAGAGCGGTCTAGCTTTGGCAGATGACTCACATTGGCTACAGACGGCTGTGGTCCAGCCACAGGCTCTGCTATCAACCTCGTGAGGCTCAAACTAACGTAAGAAGTATTAATAATCAAGCCCTCGTCTCAAAATGTACATATTTGACTATGTTTCACCTATTGTGTGGGGGAGACCGGGATTGGTTGTCGAAATGACGTAATGGTTACAACACGGTGAAAACAGCAAGTACAATGGAAAATAGGTTTTATTTTGAAAAACGTACCAGACGCACTTTACACTTTCTTGAATGGTTTCTGGTATAGATAAATTAAAACCCCAACTTTACAAAAAAGTGTTCCGGCTTGGCTCTGGCGTTTGGAAAAATTTGAAGCCAACGAGACGGATAAGGAGCGCCTCTTGCACTTTTCAAGTTATGTAAAACCTCCGGCGTCCACATGGGAGCTGGACCGGATAGAGTGCAAGCCCACCAGGGTAACAGTCGGACTCCATGCAAGGAGTTTGCAAGAATTGCCCACTTATTACTTAAATCAAAATCCTTGTTTGGATTTGAGGGGGCTTGAAAAACTGAAAACTCCATATGATGTGCCCACATCTCCAATTTCAATGTGTTTTGTGTCAGTGTTCACTATGACCAGCTGCAGAATGCCCACAGAAAAAAATGTGCGTGAAAGTTTTTGCCCTAGGGTTCATCTAGAGGTCTACAATGTTGACATTTCCTGCGGGCCCCATACAAGTTTGGCTAGTTTTTGCCTGCAGACAATCCGTATCCACCCGTAAGAGCAGCTGTGACTAAGGCAAAGACAACTAAAGGGAACATTCAACAAATATGATGTATTAAATTCCAACTTGACGTTGGGAGTGGGGTCATCTGGACCCCAGAAGACAGTGTGCTGAACTTATTTTTTCTCAATGATTTTTGATTTTCACTGGTGTCCATGACAGACATGAAGTCCTCTCCACCTTCCTCCACGTTTGTCATAGGATGGATAACACGTCAATGTCAGGCTGGGGTCATCTGGACCCCATAAGATACCACAAGAGTTAAATAAATCAGATAATGAAGCTCAGTGACTATAACAAAATAGAAATAGAGATGAGTAATATTAAGGTGTTTTCATTTGGCCACCTTGTCGCCCATGTCGATCTTGGTGAAGCAGAAGCTGCTGAGGTGAGGGTTGGCGCCCTTCACCGCCGGCTCGATGGTCTCTCTGAACAGCTTATCCACAAACTGGCAGATGAACGGCCACATCTGCTTCACCGTCTGCATGCGAGGACAACAACAGATCAAGGAAAATGAACAGACGTCCAAACCAGACACACTCTAGCTGCAGATTTTTTACATTCATTGTAACTGTGATCATGGCTGTTGAACGAATACAACCATCAGGGAAACTTCAGTGACTCTGCCCGAACGTTAAAAACCCCAGTAAGACATAATCACAAAGCATGCCCGGCAAAAGGTCAGCTTCTATTGATCGTCCACAAACACTTTCCCGGTGAGTTGTGGTAATTGTGTGCCTGGAGGAGCACTCCTCTCTTTTACTGGCTTTTAAGCAAATATTGTGCTAATAAATACTAGAAACAAATACAGTATAGACCATTTTTATGGTCTAGCCATTTTCAAGTCCATGCATAACCATTAAGTTTGAACTAAAAGTGTCTTCAAACCAGTGCAGAGAGTGATGCATCTTCTCTGCAGAGCAGAACCACTGGGTCAAGGCTCCTATTTATAAAACCTACCTTGCTGCCGGCCTCTGCAAAGCAACAGCAGAAGATCCTGTGGAGCAAATGAGGCTGTAGATAAGTGAAGGGTGTGTGTGTACCTTATTGAGCCACTCCACTCTCTCCACATCTGGATAATGGACCTGAAATGAAACGCAGAAGGGTTACCGTCATGATTTAGATTCTAAAATAGAACTCAGATTTAAAAATCTCCCAGCATCCTAAAGCTGGCGTTCACTTTTAGTCTTTGCCTGATGGAGAATGATCAGAAATATGTTCAAACATATGAGAGCAAGTAAAGAAAATAGAAAGGAGAAGATTTAAAACAAAAGTTCCAATAAATTCTTCAGGGAAACCAGAAAATCAAAGACTGGATAACAGCTGGAATGACCGTTGCTCGGCCACGAGAGCATCTTTAATCAGATAGTGTCATATCGTCATCCTCCAACCACCCCATGAGTCATGAAGACGACAAAAGTAGTGCAAAAGTACCAAACGATTGTTCTCAGAAAAAAATCTTTGAATAACTATTTTTGGATGAAGTTCTGTTTTTTAAGCCGTTTTTTTTTTTTGTTTTTTGTTTTTACATTGTTTTTCTACCCTTGTAATTTTTGCAATGGTCATCTCCCCGTCGACAGAATCTACAGCAAAACTCAACTGACATGCTGTAAATGAGGCCACAAATTTATCGTCATTGCAATATCAGCCTGTGCAATACACGTATTGAAAAGATGTCTTAAATTATGAGAAACAGTTTGTTTACACATGCAAAAACAATATTATGATAGCAAGATGTATTTAGCTAATTTAATAGAACGCTTTTCCCATTTGACCAATCGGATGGACCTCTTCTGTTAGACACTCTCCTATAATGAAGACGTGGATCATTTGGAGTATAATTTGTGTTGAATACATTTAAATAAAACTGAAGCAGTGAAATGGACATTATGGACTCGTTATTTATTTTGCTACATGATCACTGCAATATTGATCTCTAATGGTGCACAATGAAAGTTTTTCTAATATCGTGCAGCCCTACTCTACATTACCACAATTTCTGGACCATAAGACACTTAAAATCCTTTATTTTTTTCAAATATTGACAGTTTAGTTAATCTGGTGCCTCACATATGAGCATTGGTTGTTCTTAGTTTGACCTGGAACTTATTTTCCATGGTTAATAGAGCTTAAAAATCAACTTAGCAAATCAAATTAACTTAGTTACTCTACAAAAAAACTCATCGTTTGAAGGCCTGTTGGGTCACTGAATGGGAACTGATATCAGGAGCCTGGCGCTTCAACATATTAAACTGAAAAAGTGGGAGCATTTTTTTGTAGTTAGTTATAAATGAACACTGTTGGGAATGATTATAAATACAGTTTGACCTGTCATGTTGCCCTCTTTGCAAAGGCTGATTATTGCAGATAAAAGAGGCAAACATGAAGAACAACACACTTCTATATAAAAACTTCCCATCAATCCCACAGACCAATGGCCTGCCTCCCTGCATTCTATGTAGTGTGGTCATAATGCATTATCGGACTGTTTTATTTCACCTAATATGAGCTAAAATGCAATTTTTTTATGCTTGAAAAATAAAGAATTCTTTCTCTGTTTAATGACTTTGTCATTTATTATTCTGTGTGTCTTATGGTAGGAAATATTTGGTAGTTTTATGAACTCAAGAGATAGCAAACAAAAAAAGATACATTTAGCTTCATTAAAGATTTGGTTGCACTGAATATTTGTAGTTAAAGATACAACTACTACAACTACTACAACCTTGCTCCCTTTGGTCCAACAAATAGTTGAAACTAAAATGTGACCTTAAAAAACAGGCCAGTGATTTTGAGGTATAAAGGGGTGAGATGAATAAAAACGTTCCCTATTATAGTCGTCATATTAACTTAAAAACCATTAATAAACACGCTTGTGGAAGTCACACCTGATCTAGACACAGTCTGGCTTTCCTTGAATGTCAAACATCAGACTTCAGGAATTCCTCAGATGTTTGAGAATAACTGTAACTCTGTTCAAGACGAGCTGGAAGCTTTACATTAGAGCGTCTCAACATAAACACGCGGCGCATTTAGCACAGAGTGACACACGAAACCACCCAGGAAACACATTCTGTACTGCTCCTTGGGGGTGTAAACACTACTACGTCAAACAGAGAATCCTACTGTGTTTCTACAAGATCAGGTCAAGTCTGGTTTCTTCAACACATTTCAATTGTTGTGGTTCATGAACGGAAAAATAATGTGTTCAGAACATTTTGTATGTTTATGTTTGCAATTTATTCACTTTTACTCTTTACTGCTTAACTCAAGTGTTGTTTCTGCACACTTTTTCAAAATAGAAATGGTTTGAAGCATTATAACTTGACATAAAAATTCAAACTAAGAATATTGATGCTTCACTAATGTCCATGGCAGACATAAAATCCTGTTCACCTTTGTCCACATTTATCATGAACGGAATCACACATCAGTATATGGTTGGAGTCATCCGGACCCCAAATATAGCAGAAGGGTTTTAAGCATACATGTGTTACATAAGAATGTTTCCTCTTGTTTCACAGGATTTTCTTAATTTCTGTTGTTTATTCTCACTAAGGTTTGAAAGTTTACCATGATCTGCCACCACCAGTAACCACATTTCCTCAGACTGGAGATACTACCAACCCTCGAACACTTTCACTATGAAAAGATACACTTTCTTTTTTGTCGAGTAACTTTTACCAGATAAAATATACCCCATAAGAAGCTTTTTTATTGAGTATATTTCATTTAATAAAAAAACAATTAATTAAAATATGACAACAAGTGATACATTTGAGTAGTTTCATTTTATTTTAAACTGTGGTTTATGTAACAAAATCGAAAATAAAAACACAGTAAGATCCTAAAAACATGCTAAAAAATTACTGAAAAATTAGGAATTTTAGAAAAATAATAATAACAATAATACTGGAGATTTGGCCTTTGGTCCACCCCTTCCTGGGACATGTGAGACTTTACTCAGGGAACAATGACACATAGAAAAATGCAACATATTGAAAATCATGTAAACACTTTTGCTCGAGTGAAAATTTAGGGTTAAGAGATAAATACAATTTAAAAATCTGAATATCTCTTGTAATCTAAAATAAACATCACCTCAGCATACTCGTTTAGTTCTGCTGTAGTATTTGTTCTATGCTTTAATATTGCATCAGATGAAGAATGGACAACGATTTGTCCAAACATTGATCAGTCAGAAATAACCGCATAACCTTTGTCACCATCTTCGTCTGGTGGATACAACAGTGTGGAAGTCTGGACGGTTCAAGTTCCACTCTGATCATCTTTTCATATATTGTAAATGCGTTTAAGATGTCTTTTAATTATGATTATGGAGATTTTTTTTTAATGAATAAAAAAAAAATCATGTTTCTCTCGGACATTGGTCTGCTTCTGATTCACAAAAATTTGAATAAACACACACTCAGATATGCAATTTTCTTGCTTACTTAATACGTGTCCTCTATCATGAGAAAAAGGCTGAAAGAACATGTGGAAGACACCAAAAACACCATTTTCACCTAAGTGGGTCTTCACAGAGGCAAAAGGGTTTTCCAGATATCTGAGAATGGGAATCACTGAAGACAGCAGACTGATGGAAGAGTGAGCAGCTCAGGACTAAGGAAACCACTCAAAAATATTTTTAAAAAAAGGAAATGTTGAAAATAAAACAGGAAAGCAGAAATGTGTACAACTGGATGAGTCATAAAGACTTGATGCACTAAAAGCCTCTGATTTCCTCAAAGGGATAACGTATGTTGTGATGGTTAAAAAAAAACCAATATAACAATCACTAAACAAAACTGTAATAAAAAACAAATGACTCCCTTCCCTTAAAAATACATCTCTCCTCTTTAGGGCAAACGTGATGCTGCCTTCTTCAAAGTACAACAGGGAAAACTTTAATAGATGGACCACCCAGCTGTATCTCAGTTTGAAAGAAGGAAGGAAGCGATCACCATTTTAGGTTTGGCCTCCTGAATAATTGAGATAAGATTTATTGATTTGACCAGAACGACTTGTTTACGTGGTTTAGATTCCAAAGCTTCTTGGTCTCTTTGTCATAGAAAGATAATACCTTCCTCGTCTTTTCGTGTCAAAGTAGTTTGTTAAACCGGAAGGTGCAACTCAGTTAACTCCTCTAAAAAGTTTCCATTTAGTTTTATCGTTTCTTTTCATCAGAACTAACCAGAGAGGAAGACAAACCATTACGAGCTAACAAGAAAGAAAGTAGTAGATCTGATAAGATCTGACAGCAACAAAAAACTGTGCTGTAGTTCATTGTAGATCAAGTATTTTGAGTCCGAGATGACCCCACTGAAGCCAGACTGAAAGGATCTGTTGTTTTCCAATTGTCGTTTATTCCTAGATTATCAGAATCAGGACTAAAAAAATATGTTTTTCAATTCTTAAAGTGGTGTTGTTACAAGCAGTGTCTGCACAGCGTCTAACATACAAGAAACGCCATGTATCTGCAGCAAGAACAAACCTTTTTGGGTTAAGTCTGTGGATGTGTTTTCCATATCCACAGCCTCACACATGTGAAACAGCTTTACTGCTGCTGTGAAAGAAAAAAACCTCACAGATCATCTAAAAACTGCAGCATCCTTCTCAACTATGAGACAGTGAGAGTCACAGTTGAAGAATGCTGAGGCTGTTTTTGAAAACTCTTGTCCGTCAAGTTGCACCTCGAAGTGAAAGCACGTGTGAGCAAAACTGAAAACACAAGCAGCCAGGAGTGAGCAAGATTTCCTGATCATTAACAAAAAATATATCTAGGTCTTTCGACAGAACAATAACTGCAGTTTCAACCGGAGATTGTGGAACTCATTCCCTTTGCAAACAAGACAAAAAAGTAGGATTCTTTACTCTAAATATGGAACAGTGGTGATGGCAATAAAGTCAAATGATCGATTCACATTTATTTTCATATTTAGAAAATACCCATTTTAGTATGGAAGCGTATGTGTCACAAAAATAAAAAGAAAAGTCAATACTGGAAATGCTATTTCATTTTCAAAATGTACCAGCATTTTTTGTCTCTTAAATCAAATGAAAAAACAATTCTCAGAACTGCTTTCTCGTTTTCTTCTTCAACTCCGCTCATTCTGTAACTTAATTCAAATGACAAAGCCTATGGAGATTGCTTTTTCGTTTTAACATTCTGCCGCGCAATAAGTGTAACAAAAATCTAATGGTTACTGGAACGTCCCAAGGGCGCACGACGATGACGTCAGAGCTCCTCCTCCGGTTTGGTTTGTTCCGTCTGGAACAGCTACAAGCCGTTCTCGTTGATTTATATAGAGAAAAAATAAAGAAAGAGGAGGAAAAACCAGCTCAAAGCTGAGATTCATCATTACTGATTAACTTGTGTTTTTTTTTTAAACCTTAAAGACAGAAAAGCGGGATACATAGAACTTTTTGAAAATTAAATATCAAATGCCATTTTCTTTATTATTTTAATTAAGTTACAGAATGAGCAGTGTTGAAGAAGAAAATGAGAAAGCAGTTCTAAGAATTGCTTTTTAATTTCATTTAAGAGACAAATAATGCAGGTACATTTTGAAAATGAAATAGCATTTCCAGTATTGACTTTTCTTTTTATTTTTGTGACACATACGCTTCCATATTTTAGTGACTGTTTTTTGGGGGGTTATTTTTATTTATCGCAAAAAAAACTTGGACGAAGCTGAAACTGGCGTCGGATTTTATCCGTTATGGATTTGAGGAAAATCTATATCCTGTTTTACTGGCTCGAACAACAAATCCATTGGACAAATAAAGCTTAAACCAGTTGCAGATACAGAAGATGAAGATAAACCTTACCCTAAATAGTTAAGGGAGGGTAAAAAAAAAAAAAAAGACACACAACTCATACAGGCCGGTCCATGAAAATATTGTCTGGCACGTCACTGATCCATGGCCCGAAAAAGGTTAGAGACCTCTGTCAAAAATGACACCTCTAAAAGGGCAGGTGAGTGGGTGGATGGAGAGTATGTTGGTTAGATCGCAGGCAGCAACTGCTCTATAACAAAAAAACACCAATTCCATTTCAAACCAACAAAATAAAGATAGTTACCGTCACCTTTTTCTCTCTCCTTTGATCTTTTCAATTACTTCGATTTTCTGCCATTAAATATTAACCCAAGACAGAATAATGAACTACAAGATGGTTTACTTAACGATTGAAAACCTGAAGGATAAATTTAAATGCACGCCATCTGAATTGCATCAAGGGAAACTGCGCAATTCTAACATTAAAATTGAAAACAACGTTAAAAAGTCCCAGCACAACAAATTGAAGTTCTAAAATATAACTTAAAACCAAAAACTATTTTTTATTCTCTTTTAAAGTGTATAAAATTGTCATTTCTGTGTTAAATCCTGCAGATGCCACAATTCAGATTTGGAGCAGTGAGATATGTAAAGGTGGATTTTTACCAGTTACATCTAAAACTATAACTAAAAACATAACTCACTAGAGAGCTCGTCACTTGAAACATCCTGACTGTCAAAATGAAACTTGAACAACTTTAATTGTAGGGCTTTAAGAAGAGAAAATAAAACAATGGTAACTTTAAATCCCCTTCCTTATGTAAGTATCTTTTTTGGCATTGTTTTATCCATTTTTATTTATTGTTTGTTAAAAATCTAATCTAATCAAATCACATATTTTGGTCTTTATTTGACAAGTTAAGACCAGGCTGAACCCTTTATTGGCCCATTTGCTAATTTTTGATCCTCTGTCTTTGGTTTCATAGCCTGATTCCAAAAAACTCTGGCAGTCTTTTAGTCTGACTGCAACTGCAGATAAATCCTGACAATGAAGACAAACCCCATTAAAGATTGTGTTTTTTGTATTTTTACACATGATGTTGTGGCATTTTTCTAAACGATGGAGCACTTACAGAAAGAAAATTAAGCTCAAAATTGAATTTCAGAGTATTTCTTTGTTCAAATCGGTGTGATTGGATGATGGGAAACAAAGGAAGGTTTACTTCACGCCTACAGTCCCACCCAAAACGCAGAGGCAAATATATGATGAACTCCTGCTGCTCTGCAGCAACTATGTCCTAGAAAACGACACCGGATTTTTGATGTTGGTTAAAAACTTCATAATTAAAAGACTACTGGAAATTAAATCAAAAGATTGGCTCAAGACGTGGTATTTTGTCTTTGAAATTATCTTAGAATAAGTAAAATAAGACTTTCTGTTTGTTCAAGCCAATTTATGTTAAATTCTTCAGTCTTAAGTCTTCAGCTATGTTCACACTACCTTTGGCAAAGCGCGTTTAAGTGGCCACTTCCATTGAAAAGTCTATGTAAATGCACATTTAGGCATGTTTTAGGCTCAAATTTCTTGCATTCACATGTTGCTATGGAAATTTTTAAGTCAGTTTTTAAGCTTTACGTACAAAACGTACAGCCATTGAACAAACGTAGAAAGCTAAACCAGGTTAAACACTGACCAATCAGGGACTCGGATTTGGTAGTGATGCATGGATGGCGTCTTCACAAAAGTCTCTTACTGATTGCGGAGGAGAAATTAATAGTTGTGGTTTGTGCCTGGGTGGAACTATGTGACACCAAGTCTTTCTTACATCAGAATAGAGCTGTGAAAAAAAAAGCCTGGAGCAAAATTAGTGAGATTTGCACCGCTTCAACATTTTGCACCAAGCCTTTTTCAACTGTAGGTGGCACACATGGGCTAGTAAACGCTAAAAAAGTGTGAACACAATATGCTAAAGAACCTGCGTTCAGCGCATTCTTGAACGCACATCACATGCCTGGTGTAAACACAGCATTGCATCAACCTTCTTCTAACACATAAAAAACCACTACACTTCAGAAGAAACATTAGATCTTTTCAGCAGACTTTCCATAAACAAAGCCAGAAGCAGCACAGCTGTCCTACCAGGTTTGCACGAATGGAACCTTAGCAGAACTCTGTAATTACATATTTGGTTTGGAACATAGTTGTTGAATTTGACCAGACCCTTTTGCTTCAAGATCTTATTTTTCCAGCCTTTTTTTCTGCTCGGCGCTACACCTCTTTAGAGCGTGTGTCATCATTTTTAGCCTTTAGTTCTGCCACTCAAGGGTCATTTTTTGACTGAACGCTTGTGTTCTCGGTAAATACTACAAGAGAACCAAAAACTTCCCTGGAGGGATGGAAGTGGTTATAATGAAGTCACCTCTCTGAAAGGCGTATTCTGCTTATTGGGCTCTAGGGATAGAGAGCAGTGTCACATCAACACCAAACAAAAGGCTGTTTATTTCAGGGAGGGAAATGAACAAAAACAGTCTGCAGTTCACTAAGCAGCAGTGTGTTACAGACAGGCTGCAGCAGTTTAAGGCGATCAATTAAAAATGACTATGAGGATAAAAAAGAGAAAGGCGTGAAAAAGGTACCAAGAAAATAGAGCTAACACTTAAGAGTTTCCGATCATAATCCACAGTCGGAGAAAAGAAACCACATGGAAACAGTCTGTAAGAGAAGACCAGGGCATCAGAAACTGCTTTCGTTATCTAATGTTTTACATTTCTAAATGCAGAACATTGCCCCACCATCCAGAAATTCCAAAAACTCAGGAGTCAGTGTCGCTACCCAATCTGTAATGGCTATTACATACGCATGTGCAGATGTTACGTCATTTCCACTAATGCGTTTAATGCTCAGAGCATTTCTTTGGATGTTAATAACAATAACACCCTATTAAAATGTTATAGTAATAATAATGTTAAAATAAAAAAGAGAGAAAACAATAAGGACCAGGACTGGACTATCCTACAAAGGACTACAAAGCCTCGTTTCCACTGAGCGGTCTGGTCCAGTGCTGTAAGAAGTGGTACAGTATAGTCAAGTCAATTCTGGTGAGCATTTCCAATCACTTAAGCCTCGCTTCCGTTGAGCGTTTTGTGTAGACTGCTAGCGTGCCGCTAGCTCACCCTGTATCACACAGTCGCCAAAAAAATGGCAAGGGAGGTTTGCAGCTCCAATGTGGACCAGGTCTTCCTGTTGTTTGTTGGAATTTTCAAAATAAACTCATGACCAAAAAAGTAGACAGGAAAGCGCAAACACCCCAACACTTACAAACCTTGAAACATTAGCTTAAATGAGCGCTACATTAGGTGTGTTTCCATTAACTCTGAAATTTCGCAAATTGGAATTTTGATAATAAACTCTCCTAATGGAAACACCACAAGAAAGGGTCCAGCTGCTTCCTTGTTAGAATTGTTATTTTTTTTTAAAACCACTGAACAGGTTTCTCACGTGCACCTGAGACTGTACTCGATGCGTGGCATACAGTGCTGTGATGTCACCGAAATGCTCCTTTTTAGTTAATCAAATAAAAAAAAAAAAACACTTGATCTCACTATGTTTTTATACTTATACGATTGTTTGTGGTTCATCACAAAACTATAATTTAATGGAAACAGTTTCATTTTGAAACTGTATTTTTTCTAAATTCCTAGAATTTCTATAAAGTTTTGTGCAAATGTGTAACAGAAATGCAGCTATTTTCTTTATTTCATCATTACTTTCTGACAATCAACGCGTGGCTACAGTAGCTCCACCCCAACCGTCCTGTTTCACTTTTCAATGGACCTACAACTTATGGGGGAACCCAAGAGGTACAGTTCGGTACTGTTTCATGGGTTCATTTTACAATAGAAATGCTAAAAATACAGAATCGTACCGGACCACTCAGTGGAAACTAGGTTCAAGAGGATCATAAATGTTTTCTTCTTTTTTTGGTTCAAGAGATTGCAGTTCAATCCCCGAGGTTAAGAGGATACAGCACTACTTTTACTGACACTTTATTAACTCAGGTAACACAGAGACAATATTAACGGCAAAAGCGGCTGCTGCAGCCTGTGACATCTCCTCAGAGTAAAACGTTAATTTCTCATCTTGTCCTGCTGCCAGTCTATGAATAATAACGATCAGAAACAATGACTCCAAGCCATGTGGCTGTCATTCTATCATTGAGATTTTCATTGACTGTAATGACAACAGTATAAACAGTGTTGCATTTAGGTGACGTTCTTTTACTTTATGACACTGATATGCAGTTGGGGAAACTCCCTGTTGCTTACACTTGCTTACATTTACACTTGCTTACACTTGTGTGATCATGGAGTTAGCCCCTGCTGAAATGGCTTGCAGCCATAAAGGAGGCAGAAATGTCTGGAAATGCTGTTAGGAGCTAATCTTTTTGATATATCTTTTATTTTAATATCTTGATTATGAATTACAAGGTTTACAATCTTAGAACAGCAAATATATAAAAATATACAAATTATGGGAGTAAATCTAAATCAAGTTACTCAACTGTTGTGATGTTGCTCACATAGAGAAAGTGACATAAAATTGATGCATCTGTAGAGTAATTGGGTAGCCGTTACAGATCAGTGAACAACAGTGAGGCAGTTTCTGTAAATGTATAGTGGAGGGAAAAGATCTCCTCCATTCAGGCGGGGTTTTTCCAGAAACAACACCCTACATCATACTCATCCTCACATCCTGAGCCATTAGACGCAACTTCCCTCTCCAGCCACAAACCAACGTATGCACAATAGGAGATTTGTAAGGTTACAGTGAGCAGGTCTTCAGTGCTTGAAGAACTCGCCAAAATAGTTATATCTATAGATGCAGGCATTAAGATAATGTCACATAAATAGGAAGATTGGTGTTTTGACAAATACTTAAAAAAACCGAGAAAAGAAATATTAGTTGGGTATATAGAAAATGAGGGAACCAAGACGCTACATATGATATAATGAATCAAATAAGTAAACACAATAATAACAATTAGAAACCCATATTTTGGAAAATTATCCACCATTTGTCCATTTATGTGATCAAGTAGAAGCCTGGGATTTCAAGAGTTTCTGTTTTTGTAAATGTATTCATGTTTCTCCTCTAAAACATGTCAGATTGGTAAAAAAAAAACAAAAACCTGGCAATCATTTTGGCAAGACTGTAAAAAAGAAAATTACCAACAACTGAACCAATAATCTAATCTAGCTCACAGCTAATCACATTAGGAGCCTCGACCGTGCAATTCTTGTTTGCTCATCTTTGCTCTTTAAGTGCCACAAGCTGTCTGATTTTCTGCGTGTTAGGATCAAAGGTTTACAAGATAATCAAGTGATCAGGGACCGACATGTAGAGTTACAAGACTGCAGGAAAACAAATCATTTTTACAGCAAAAGTTTTAACATTTACGTTTCAAAACTCAAAAGTTGGTTGAAACAAGACGGAAAGTAAATCCTTTGTATGTTGAAACTATGAAAGGGATCAGTGAGTATTAACATATATAAAGCACCCATTGACTGGATATGAGAACTGGAGTGAGTGTGCCACGACACAGAAAATGGCTTACTTCCAAATGCAATGAAACAAGGACAATTGAGGACATTTTTGGTAGCATGGATGTCTCCATCTTGAAACCAGAAATTATCAGTAAGTTGTCATTGGTCAGAGTAAGTTACCATTTCTATGGCAACCCCTCTCGCTAATCAGGATTGAGCTAGTCAGTTTATAACTTCAGTAGCTTGCGATGAAACAGAGAAATCATGAAAAAATTATTAGCAAGAATATTTTTAAAAATGGTAGTGGTGCAATAATGTTTTTTTTTTTCTAATAAATAGAATGACTAAGTAATGGTTGTTACTTGCTATTTGGAACATGAGAGGTCATTAAGTCCAGTTCTCATATATACAAATAGAAAAAAAAAAACATCCCTACACACAAATGGCACATCTGTGTAAAAACAGAGCAGCAGTTGCACAGACCGGGTAGACTCTGACTGATGGAAGTGTGCCATTGTCTCCACATAAACTCCTGCCCACACAGGCTCTAAGGCCTCATTCAAGGCATAGCTGCTGAAAGGCAAAACCAAGGAGACACAAATCCTCTTGCAGCTCCTGAATTTTAGAGATGACTGCAGTGAGATGTTTGTTTCTGTTTGACATTAACGCACAGTTTATCAAATTTGAGAATCACAGAGACCAGCAAAGGCTGAGGCAGTAAAACATACCGAGGCCCCCAGCAAATGAGTCAGAAAATTAATAAAGAGGATATAAAAAAAATATTGAATTAAAGAACTCATTTTCTTAGCAAAACATGGCTAGTTGAACTAGGTTTTATGTAATAAATATCATTAAGTTCTACTAATAATGCAATTGCACTCTATGGCCAAATTCCATTTGGAGGGCTAATAGTGGTAGGGACAAGCCGGAGAGGGTAAGGGAAGATTTCCGATTTGGCCTAAGACTACAATAATAACATATGTCAGGCATTGGAAAACTATTCGTCGACTACAAAAAACAAAGAATAAATCTTCATTTATGTTGATCTGTGTCATTAGATGTTAATAGTGGGATCTAATGCAAGTCTACAAAACCATGATCTTTGAATTTATGCGTGTTGTAAAGCACTTTGTGATCCTTTCTGTGAAAAGTGCAATAGAAATAAAGATATTCTATTGTTTTGATTGGCAGGTGACTAATAAACCTAAAAGATACTCCCAAGGCATGCTCCAAACTCCATCAGGGCCGTTTATTTTATATGGGCCAAATTTGGGAAAAGTTAGATTGAGGAAAATTATAACTGACCAATATGGAGACAACATAAAAATTTTTAAAATATATTACAAGGATATTTTTTAATCTGTTTTTATAGATAAATCACTAAACCAAAATTGAAAAAATAATTAAAAGTGTTCTTTTTAGAATTTTAGAGCCATTTCCAGAATGCAATCTTCTCTCTCAGCATTTTCTCTTTGAATGAATTCTTCATAGTGTCTGCAGGACTAATGATATTTAAGGTCACTATAGCAGATGTGAATGAGATGGATGGATTGGGGCAGACCAACAGCATCAAAGTTCCTCTCAGGGTCAAAGTTCCCTGCTGACAGTCAGGTCAGGTATAGCTAAACCAACAGCAGCGGAGAGGCTTGAATATTTGTCATACCCGGTGACATTTATGAATCTTTTGACCATCTGTGCCAAGGTTTGGCTACCATATGCAAAAATAGTAAAGGGTGGAAACTACTTGCACTGGTTGTCCATCACAGTAGCCCTATTCTGCCTGAGTCCAAGGGTGATACTGTGGCACACCTCTGGCCAGATCCCAGAGCAATATCAGCAATACCAGCTACCATAAGAATCATACTTTGGTGTCAGACTCTGGCAAGATCCAAATGCTGTGCAGCTAATAGACTTTTGTAGCTACTGGCAAGGTATCACACAAACACATTTGACATCCTCTAATTAGGCAAACAGTCTTCAGCGGGGTGCGGACTGGAGTAAACACTGTTTATGAGCCACAATGGACCTCGGCTTTCACAGCATTAAAACACGCTTGTTCAAACGTAACTGAAGTCCCTCTAAACCTACACTTTACAAGGACTTGTTTTATTCTGCTATGATCACTGTTGCCAAGGATCTTTTCTCATAAGGTCTGTGTATTAACTGCGATGATAAACGTTCTGATCTGTGTGTATTGTTACAGTTTATTCTCCAGCATCATTGTCAACAGTAAAGAAAAAAGAAGGACTAGAGCATAACAGCTGCCCCTTCAACAGGAAGTCAGTAGATGTTTGTAAACATTGTGGTATAATAGGCAAACTTTATGTCAAGGACTGGTTGTGTAGGACCAAAAATGCAGGAGATCAGGTATTGTGGCAGAAACTAAGACATCTAATTAATAAAGTGAAACATGACAAAACAGTAACAAAGAAGTGCAGATGACCTGACAAGGTGAAACTGAAAACCAGACACTTAAATACTCTGAGGGTAACTGACAGAAATGAAAAGAGCTGAGGATGATGACATGAACCTGGAGTCCAAGAACATAACTGAAAAACCAAACTAAGGCACAGGATCCTCACATTTCAATATTGAGGGAAAAAAAATAATCTCATAAATGGTAATTAGTCTCTTACACAAATACCCAATGCCAAAGACTGGTGGGGTAAATTTTTAATATGTTTACGTCAATACCTACATCTGTGTGGCTCAGTTAAAAACTGTAACCCTCTAGTGTGAGGCTCTGATCCATTAAACTCCCGGTTAGGCTTGCTCATTGTTAGTAACAAACACACAGAACACCACTGTGTTTGCAAAGCTGGACCGGTTTATTTTTCCTCCAGGACACAATACATATCAATGTCTCACTTTGTCCAAAACAGTAAAAAGCTCTCTGGGACTGGTGCTGTAACAATGGCCAATCTCACACCAAAAATCGTGGTGCGTAGGAACACGCACGCCCACTCGTATGTTGGCCTTGGGTTATCATGATCAGCACAAACAAATGTGAATAAAACCACTTCTTTAACAGTTGCTGGTCTTTATCTTCATTTTATTTCAATTTATTTCTTTATTTTTTGCCATTATTTTTATTGGAACAAAATAAGTGGGTTTTTTTCATTTAAGTTTATGAAAAATTGTGTGAGACAAATAAAACTACTAGATTAAAAACATCTCTTGTTGTGAATATATCGTGTTCTGAATATCTCATGTTATGAATTTTGTAAACGCCTGGCATAATAAACATTTTGAAATGTGGTGTTCTGAACATCTGGCATTATGACCATCTGGCGTTATGGATCCTTCTGGTTATGACCATTTTGTGTTATAAACATCAAGTCATATGAACATCTCATATTACGAATATCTGCCGTTATGAACATCTGGCTCTACGAAGATTTCACGTTATGACCATTTTACGTTACGAACATCTCACATTCTGAACTTCTGTTGTTGTGAATACTTCTCGTTATGACCATTTTGCATTAACATTTTAAGTTCTCAACATTTTACGTTATGACTATTCCATGTCACGAGCGTCATACATTCTGAACTTCTGTGGCTATGAATATTTGTCGTTACGACCATTTCGTGTCATGAACATCAAGCCATATGAACATCTCTCATTCCGAACTCCTGCTGTTATGAACATCAGGCTCTACAAACATTTTACGTTATGACCATTTTACATTATGAACAACATACACTCTGAACTCCTGTTATGAATATTTCTCGTTATGACCTTTTCGCATTGTTACCATCTCACACAGAACATTTTGCGTTATGAACATCTGAAGTTCTGAACATCTCACGCTATTAGCATCTCTCACTATGTCAGCATAACTGGCATCAACTGTATCAGGCATTTAGTCAAAGCATAGCTAGAATGACTGGCATACGATAGGGGAGGTACAACTGTACAAATTTGTTCTTTCATCTTAAATATTTCCAAAAATAGACTTCCTTTTAATGAACATTAATCAAAAAGATACTATCCAACTGGTGGAGCCGGAACATGACAGAAGGAGAAAGGTAGAATGGAAACAATTTGGAAGTTGTGTGGCCAGTCTGTCACCCCCTCAAACTGCATACTGACAGACAAACATGATCATGGTGGTTTCAGGAGCCACAGGTGGGTGTTTCCACTCAGTGATTCACAGACTACTCCTTTGGGTGGGGGGAACATGACTGAACAGAGTTTGATGTTGAGCAAATCATAGAACTAATGAGGAGTCTGGACCGCAAAAGGAGAGAATGTGTGACCTTTTAGGTGGCTATTTATGAGACCCCCAACCCACACATACGGAGCGTCACATGTCAGGCACGTTTCTGCCTTTATTCCTGGTTGTTACTGCGAATGCACTAATCCTTCAGTGGATCATCAAAGAAACTCCACTGTTCAAGCCTTTTTCCAGTATTTCTACTTAATCCACTGAATTACTAACACACATGCAGCAAAGGTTCTCGGTCCTTTAAGGCCATCCATATGACAATAACTGACCTGCTTTCATCAAACAGCAGTGCTCCACAAAATATTAAATTCAAGAACCTGTGGTCACAGCTGAACTTTTCCACATCAACATCAGATTGGCAAGTGTTTGTAAAGATTTACCTCTAACCCAGACTCCTCTGATCTCATTTGTGGGAGCTAAAACAAGCCTCATCTGGCTCTCCTCAATTTGAGGAGACATGCTGGTGGTGGAGCCTGCCATCAGGCAGACTGGCAGCAAACCAGAAATGTTACAGGGAAAATACCAAAGCTAAACCAAAGGGAACCTAAACCGGACTCAAAATATAATAGGATAATAACAAGACAATGGAAATGTTAACAGTGCAGCAGGGCTTACCCACGGCGGCATCTCAGTGGTTGGCAAGCTCCGCTTCACCACTTTGTCCTCATGCTCCAGGTACGCCAGCGCACGGTTTATCCTGTAGTCCCTTTTGCCGTAGTTCTTCCTCCAATAAAAAAACATGGCGAGTCCAATCAGAACCCAGCTGAAGCTGAACTCAAAGTATCCCAGAACGTAGATTGGGAAGATGACCGCAAAGCTTTTGGCAAACTGAATCCACATTTGGGTGACACTGGTCAGAGACGACTGCTCCTCCTCGGTTGATTCTTGTAGGGACAGAGGCGGGCTCACAGGGGAATCCACCGGGCTGCTGGGCGCTGCAGAGGGCCCATTCGACCTTGCTTCTGGTTGTGCCGGACCCTCCATCTTTTGACCCTATTTACCCCCTGGGAAGAGAATTTTTACCCATCAGAATGCTTCTTACACAAGCACATGTTTGCTTCCACAAGACAATAATACAAGAGAGTGGGTGGGGTAGTACTGTGTAATGAGCTCTGGGTATGAGCTGCCTTTGAACTGAACAATAAAAAGACTTAACTGTCAAATTCTAGGAAACTGATAAAGCTGGGCAAAATGGCATAACAGGAATCTACAGAGACAACAGACACAGGGAGGTCTGTATGAAAATACACTGAAGCTAAATCAACCTTAAAGTCTTTAGCAACATAAAAACCTAAAGGTCAAAAAAGTAGCTTTGATTATAGGGAATCCAAAAGACTTTTCCAGGAAATAAATAGCAGAAATGTCCTATCATGAAAGCTATAAAAGTTATACCTGTAAAACAGTCTTTTCAGGAACAATAGAACAGGACTATGACATTTATCAATGAAAAGTACAAATTTAATAAAGTAAGATAAAACTTTTAAAAAGGCAAACAAACCATGTGTGGACATATTATGGCTGCACATTATGAGGAAAATGTGCCATGTGCAATATTTGTGATCAATATTCCCATGACGATATGTCTTGCAATACATTAAAAAATATATTTTTTAAAATACGCTAATACATGATTTCCATTTCATTGAAACAGTTCTATTTAAACAAGTCAAAATAAATTAAATTATACTCCAAATGACCCTTTACTATAGGAAGCAGGCATCTAACATGAATCATTTGTTTAATGGCGTCCATCTGATTGGTCAACTGTCCAAAGAGCTCTTTTATATTTGCTAAATACTCCAAGTCAATCTTTTGATAAACTGTAAAAACTTTCCCAGTGGTCTTTTCATTTTGATCATGCCATTTTTGGTCTAAATTAATAAACCTGCATCGTTTCTGTGGAGCAATAGTAGTTCATTAGAAATTCACCTGACTGGTGGGTGGGGCTGTAGGTGTGGAGTAAGCCTGTTTTCTTCATTCCACATCATCCATCTGCTTATACACTCTTTCACCGGCTTACAACCCCTCACAACCCCAACATAACATTAGCGCTGCAACAGAAATGGCGAGCAATATTGGAACTATCCAGCCATACAGGTTTGAGCCAGATGCTAGCTCAGACGAGGAAAACAAAGATGTTCATGAATCTATTTGTCTGCAAGTGGATGCATCAGAATAGAACGGAGCGGAGCAGGGAGCTTGCAGCCTACTGATTGTAGCTTCTATATAACAGCTACAACCTTTTTTAAACAGCATTTTTTCATCTGTTCCTGATTCATAATGATTTGAATAAAGAAATAATCAGAAATGCAATTTCTTTTCCCAATGTTATTTCTTTCTGTATGATACAAGAACCAACTCCAATTAAAAAAAAACTTGTAAAGCTTAAAAAAAAACTTTAACTTGTTCTCCTATCATTTTTTTTGTAAAGGAATATATAAATAAAATAATTCAAGAATTAAAAAAGTATTTCTTTGTTCAGATCGTAATGGATCATGTGCACATCAAGAACTTGCTGTTTGAAAAAACCTTGAGATGCAAAAACTGCCATAGACTCCCTATTCTGCTCGAATTCTAACCCATCAACTTGCAGACAAATAGATCCATGTTCGTTAGGGCTGCCACGATTAGTTGACTAATTGATGACTAATAGATAATTTTTGCATTTATTAAAGATTTTTAGGCTAATTTGGAGTTTACCTAATATTTCACCTGCATGCTAGCTATTTTAGGCTTTTTGTTTTTTAGGCTATTTTGGAGTTGAGCTGACATTTCAGCTGCATGATAGCTGTTTTGGTTAACTTTGACTAACATTTCTTTTGACTAATTTTGCATTTAGCTAGTATTTTAGCTGGCTATCAGATTTAGCGTTTTCAGCTATTGGCTTCAGTGATTTCAGCTATCAACTTCAGCATTTTTAGCTATCAATTTCAGCATTTTCAGCTATCAGCACTAGCATCTTCAGCGGCCAAGTTCAGCTTACAGCATTCAAACGAGCATTATCTCAGGTTATGCTTTAGATCTAGTTTTTAATTAGTTTGAAACTAATGATGTTTAAGATATGTACATCTTGCTTGCGCAAGACCCGATAAGTCGCCTTATCGGAACAAATATTCGGTGATTAATCGACTATTTAAATAATCGCTTGAGGCAGCACTAATGTATGTCTTACTTTTCCCCATCTGAGCTGGCATCTGGATTAAAACTGTACTGCTGGATACCTTAAATATTGCTTACTTTTTATTTTATTTTATTTTATTTATTTATTTATATATTTATTTATTGCTGGCTTAGCATTGTAAAAGTCTGTTAGCTAGAAGGTGAATGTAAAAAAAGGAATGTTGGGATATCAATTTAGGCTTACTTCCGCGCCAAGAGTCCCGCCCACAACCCAGAGATGAATATAAAATGAGCTTCTGCTTCTTTACAGAAAATATGTCTTGAAAAATGAAACTGGCTTTTTAATGTCTGCAAAAAAAAAAAATACAAAAAAAAAAACAACTGCATAATCTTAACCTTTTACCACATTTTTTTACTGTCTTTCGCAATTAAATAATAACACACACACAAATCAAAAGTTAACTTGTTTCAATTTGGAAAGTCTCTGTTTTGCATATTCCTATTGGCTGGAAGCAGTTTCATTAGAACCCTGTACAGAGAACCTTATTCTTTAAAATACTTTCCCTATAAGTATCACCAATATTTGAAGTACTTCATCTTTTATCGGAAGCAAACAAAACCTTTGTCTCGGAATGGGCTAAATAAGCGCAAACATATAATTAGTGTCCTATTTCAACAAATGAAAAGACTCAACTCACTTTCCGTGGTACCTTTTCGTGCCTCCAGGAAAACAGAACACCAGCATAAAGAGAGTATTTGCTTTCCTGAAATATTAGTTTTGTTTGACTGTAACTACGCAGAATGAAAGATTCACGGATACCTCATTGTGTTTTGTTTTTAAATATGTGTTTGAGTAAAGAAACACGTATCGTACATGTCGGACTTTTTTTGAATGGAGTCCACCCGAACGCCACTAAAGTGACACGTCTGTAGGTAGTACTTCACCCAAAACACGAGCGGAAAACTACTTCTTCCTGAACGCGGTGACCCCCGCGTCTGCGCCACGCTCACCTGTATCCGCCTGCGACATTCGCTCCTCCCGGAGAAATAAAGAGAGAATTCACTCCAGCGGCCAACTCTGCAGCATGCCGAGGAGCTACACTCTCACTGCCCTCCTTCTCTCTCGGTCCATCCCCCAGTGTGAAGGAGAGCCGTCCGCCCGAGCGAATCAGCAGGAAACTGTCATCGCGGGAAAGAGGTCACTCTGCCGAGAGGGAGGGACGTGGAGGCTCAGCGGACTCTGGCGACCCCTGGTGGTGGAAAAAGAGACCTATCGACCTATTTTAAAAAATCGTTTAATCTTTATCCAGAAACTGTTATCAAAATGTTCAAGATTCGCTTAATTTTCCCGTAGTTTTATAACTTCAAATGAACTAAATTTATTTTGGAAACATTTTCTTTTTCAGCAAAATATGAACCTAAACATATTAACAATTTATTTTTGAATTAATATTTTTTATTCAATTATTTAAAAATATAGTTAATTTGACCCTTTTCTTCTGAGGAACACCATCCTTTATATGCAATGGTCTCAATTAGGATTTGAAAATTCAAAAAGCCTATTATTTTACAAATTATGCCCTATTCTTTAGTCACTCTTGGCCTCTTTAAAATGTGTTTTTAAGTGCATTTTTTCTTTTTTTTTCTTCTTCTTTTCACGTTGACTTTTTTTTTTTCAAGAAAATATTCTGTATTGTTACATGTAAAAGTACACATAAAGGTTTTAGAAAAAAAACACCACTCCCACTACATTTATGTCATTTTTAAATTAGCATTTACAAAATCAAGTTAAAACACATTTTTCTAAAGTTTATTAGCTGGACAAAACACAACAAGTAATGGGGCAGTTAAATTATTTTCTTTAGCTTTTAGAAAGATTACAGCAATGAAAACAAAAAATAAATGCTCAAATTCCCCCAAAGAACTTCTTTAAAAGTCTGAAAAATTCCATTAGACCTACCTTGTTATAACTATGAAATTGTAAAATAAGTGAAATTGGTGGTACCTTTGCTAAAATAAATTTCTCTTAGGGTTTTGACAATAAAGTACAATTACTTCAATTAAAGATTGCAAACATAATACTTATAATAGTGCTGGCTGAAAACAACACAAGATTATGAAACAAATCAACCTAGTTGTGATAAATCTAAGTCTGGCCAAACAAACAGGGGTTTAACTACTCAATAATTGCGCAGTATCTGTTAGCTCAGTATATTTTCAAAACAAAAAAAGAGAATTTAAATTATTATTTGTAATTTGAATAAATAATTTATTATTATTATTTTTTTAAATCAGACCATAAAAGAATGCTTGGTTAATCTGGTGCTTTTTTAAACATTTGATCACAAGATAATCAAAAATGTCCCCTCCACCTTGTTTTTTTAGGGATTAAAACCATAAAAAAAAACTTTTCTCCAGCATTTTATGATCACTTAATCTCTATTAGTGAAATGAAAATATTTAAGAAAATACATATATATTCTTAAACATTCTTCATATATTTAGAACAGTGATCCTTCCACCACTAGATGGTAGTAAGTTCCTGCTGGTGGCACAAGTATTTGCTTGGAGAAAATCAAATTTTTTTTTGTATATTAATGTGTAATAGGAATAAGTTTGAGCACAGCACTAAAATAAGTTATTTATTGACAACAGTGTAGGTAATTTTAACATAATTTAAGAAAAATGCTGTTTTCTTTAAGATAATTGTAGGGAAATTATTTTTGCTTTAAATATCAATTAGATATCAAATGAGGTATCAGTCACTGCTCAGCTTCTGTGTTACAGACCAATTTCTCTATTTGGATGTGTGTGACCTAAAGGTATGATGGTGAGACCAATCAGTCCAAAAATAGAGGTCTTTTAGGGATAAATTCTACAAATGTAATTGTTTTCTCATGTCTTTTTTTATCCACAATTAAAAGATTATTTTCATGTTTTCTTCAGATCAGTGTTGTGAATCTAAGACCAGATTGGACTAAATTGTGGTTAGAGTCTGGTTGTTGTTAGATTTGGTTAGGAATCATTTTCTGTCTTAATCTTCCTCTAAGATGGAACTTTTTGACTATTTTTAGACAGGTTTCTTGTCATGAAATCCATTAGTTCAACTTAGGAAACTAACTATGGTATTCTTTATCTCATACATGCAGCGCTCTTCATTGTGTTTTACACATCATCTCTGTCCAGCAGTGACGCTTGTGAGATGTTCACTCATCATAACACCCGGCGTACTGAAGATTCAATGCTCTTCGTGCTTCCTTTGAATGACTAAAGCAGATCAAAATGATCGATGTGATCACATAAGGAGCATCCATTCAACATGACATGTTCTTCCCCACGGGACGAACACGTTGATCACACATAATCACGACATTACTTCTGTTTGCTGAGTAGAACAACTGAAGGTTTATCTTTTGATCTATTGTAAAAGTGTTCCCAGTGGTCTTTTAATCATAATTATGTTGTTTTTGGACAAATTTTTTTTTTTAAAAAAAGGCCTTACAATTTATTAAAGTCCATCTGAAGCAGTTTTTGTTTTCTTTTCAGTCCTACAGACTTATTAACCTGGAGGTTAAGATATTTCCTTCTCAAATTAATATTTTACAATGACTTTAATGTTTTTTCTGTATAACAGTAGGTAGAACCTAATATTTCAAATCCATACATCTTTCACAGATCATTTTACATTTAAATGAAGGTTGATTGTGTTTAATTCTGTAGTTCTTGCTGGATGCAGCTTCCTTCAGCTCTAAGCACATTCAAAACTCATGAAGTGAGACTTAACTTTTCTTCCAAAGGAGTTTCAACTTTTTTAGACAAACAGCAAGCTCCAACTCATCAGATTAATGTTCATGTTGAAAAGGTGTCACTTTGAATCAAAAATACAATCTCATTTACATTTAAATTATCCGTTAAGATTCTGTTGTTTTTTTCTACATTTGGGCAACAGAAAATAATTAATTCTTAAAAAATAATAATAAAATATATTAAGAACCAAAATGATAAATGAACACAATCGCTGTGTTTTAAACTGCTATACTGTTTTTAAATCTGTCTCATACACAAAGCATAAAGCAGATGACGGATTTGGGCAGCAGCATCAGACTTCTGTGCCAACACATCTCAGAGTCAGTGCCATGTTGAATCTACTGCCAGCTGATGGTCTCTGGCTTTGTGTAAATACATGCCACTTAACCCCCATCCACAGATTCTGGAGCCTACTATACAAGACAGAAACCATGTTTACAGGGTGGGGGGTTTACACTTCTGTTCTCACTGTTGAATCTTAGTGTGAGATTGCTTCAGAAATAAATTCTAACAGTCTGAATATTTTGTGAGCTAAAAATTAAAAAGCAGACCCTGGAATTTAGCTTATCTTGAGTGAATTTGGGATTAGTTAAATTACTTTTTATTTATTAATTTAGCTGATTTTTATGTTTGTAAACCTTGTTTTTCACTTATAACATTTCTCCATTCTACTAAAAAAAAAAAAGAAAAGTCAGAACAAATTGTTTTGAACTTCCTGTTTTATTTTGTAAAGAGAGAACAGGGCTACTGTTTTTTTTTTTTTAATTTAATCTTTTATTTGAGAGTTTATTTTTCTCATGAGAGATACAAGGTGAATGAAATAAAAATCTTTACCTTCCTATATCTAGGGACACTTCATTCACCTCTTTTAACATCCCACTTTGAGGTTGAGGGAGACTCAAAACAACTTGGATACTTTTGTTTATCCCAGAAATCTCAGGGTTTCTCAACCTTATTGTAATATCTTATTTATTTAATTATTTACTAACTTACTTCCTTACTTATCTATCTGTCAGAAAACAGATAAGGATTAAATTTAAATTCAGAAGAAGCTAAATTAATATATATATATATATATATATATATATATATTATATATATATATATATATATATATAATATATATATATATATATATATATATATATATATATATATGTGCATTTGAAAATTTGAAATAAACAAACGGTTGGTTGGTTGGTCTCTCTCTCTCTCTCTCTCTCTCTCTCTCTCTCTCTCTCTCTCTCTCCATATACTGTGTATATATATATACTTCATTTTGCTTTTTCTGAATTTAACTTCAATCATTATCTGTTTATTTTAGATTTACAAACGGTGTGGTACTGAAATCAATGCAAAAATATGTCCAACATCTTACTACGCTGTAAATTAAACAACCCACCATATTTAATTTGTGAAAATTAAAATTTCAGAGAAGAAATATATTTTTCCAGCATTTACTTTGAAAATCCTAACCGGAAGTACTTTATGAAGAGTCGTGTTTTTGACAGCAGAGTTCTGCTGTCGGGTTGTAAATGATCACTGCGCGCGCTCACGTCCTCGTGTCCGCGCGGGACATCAGTCATTTCGTCTCTCCCGCGGTTTCCTGCCATCCGTGGAATATAGGAACGATTTGAAAACTTAATTTTTACGGAATAAAAACTCTGACTTTGTGGACTTTAAGATGGACATTTTCTCCTGAGCTGAGGTTTGCCTCCACTTGAGGACTGAACATGAAAAGTTTACTTCTGCTCATCTTATTTTTCTCGATATGTCCGCTACTGGTAAGAGGTTTTATTATTAGTTTTTGTGGTATTTAAGAAAAAAAAATTAAACTGTTTTGAAGGTTTCAATAATTTTTATTTAAAGGAAGGTTATAAGACAAAAACATGTCTGTGTATATTTAATTTCTTAACATATTGTCTGAATAAATTAGCAACAAATAATACACCTTGAAACATTTATAAATTATTTAAAAAAGTTTATTTTATGTACACATTTCAAAGGAGAACTTGCCTTTTATTTGTTTTTCAAATTCAATAAAATATTAATCAAAACAAATATTTATATTACAGAAAAAAAATAATGAAACAAATACAAAGATCTTGAACAAAAAAATGTACGGAAACGTATACATTTGCATTAAAGTAATAGCTTTATTTAACATATATTTGATTTTGTATTAATAAGTGCTCAAATTGTTGTCCAACATTATTTTAGTTTTAGCAGACATTTCTCTAAAATATGGACACAAAGCTAATGGGATATGACAATAACAGCTGCATCTATTTGCAGAAACCCCAGGTAGTGAAAAAAGCAGATTTTGTCAGATATTTACCAAAATAAAACAACTTTTTCAGGTAATATTTGGCTTTTTTTTTAAGTTTAAGTGTCTGATTCCCTTCTATATATATATATATATATATTTTAGCAGAAACCTGACCTCTGAGCATTTGATATGTATTTATTGTCTTCAAATGTTTCTGTCAGTAAAATGAATGGTAATAAAGGAAGCAGCTCTTTTGTCAGTGGTGTATGATCATGAGTGTCAGCTGGATCATCTGGGCCTTCATGAAGACAGTTTGTGGAAACTGTTCATTCTTATGTTTGCTCGTCTTCATCATCTCACAATCTGGCCTCTGTCAGTCTTAATCCAGACGACAAGCTGTGGAAGTGCTCCCTGTTTCTCCTCCCACTCAGCGTGGACTTTGAGTGAAAGCAGACCGAGCTGTAAAAATGTTCACATGGCGAGAACAAGCGGCAATATGTTCCTTTAAACCGCTGCCACCTCGGATACTCGGAAGTCCTTTCCGCTGGAGTGCAGATTCTTCATCCTCTTGCTGCACACTTGCCCCCTGATTCTCCCTTTCCCAGCTGCCTCGTCTCTCCCGCTTCAGGGCATCTCAGGCTCGTAAACACACATCAAGTTGAAATCCTGGCTTCAGTTTGATTTAATTTCTGCTTTTTTTTTCCCTTTTACAACCGAGAACAAGATTTCCTTAATCGTTCTGTCAGATTTTCTTCTAAATATATGCAAGCAGGTAAACAATGCGAGTGAACGGAGGGCTGAAGGGAAAATGACATGCTTTTGTTCTTAATGTTTCCTTTAGCTTTTGGAAAGTCGCTTTTAGCAGACATATTTGTTCAAATGACAAAGACGTACTGCCACCATGCAGAGACGAAGGCTTGAGTTGCACTTAAAGGTCTTGGACTCATAAACAACTTGCATTGCAAGAACATTGCCTGATACCGCTGGGTGTTTAGCATTCTTGTGGTTGGGGAAGCAGATGCGCTAAATGCATTTTTCTGCATAGCTTTGCATTGTGCATGGAGTTTACCTGAATTCATCCAGGGCTTTCAAATGCACTCATCCATCTGTGTGAGTCAGAGCCTTCACTTGAACTTGTGTGAGTTAACAGAACTTATCAGTTATGTTTTGTTTCAACTACGTTATTGACATCCTTGAGGCCTTTAAGACAACTAACAAATCTTTGTTTCTGTTCTGAGATTTATTCTCAGTCTGTTGTATTTTTTTCTCTTGACTTTAAAGGCAGTTCAATCTGGTTAACACCACCTTTTGAAAGTATAGTTTACCAAAACCATTCATAAGATGGTAAGTTGCATTACTTTTGTTCACTTTTCAAAAAAAACACACACACTTTCATCTTCACAAAAGCCCTAAAGGGAATTATTGAAAAAGTTTGTGGGGCAAAAATGTAGAACTTTAGTAAAACTTTTGTGTTCAGAAATCTGTCCAGATTGTACAGTATATTTCTGCGTTGTGTCATCAAAGTTTCACCACAGAGCGTTTAGATGCATATGCAATTCAGCTTCTGTTTGAAGAGTCATGAAATTGGTGTCTAAACCATAGTCTTATGACATTTTTCTGATGATGGAGGACATATAGAAAGAAAATGAAGGTCAGAATTGCTTTTTTGAGCATTTGTTTGGCCAAATAATTCAGGTGTAAATGCTGTTCAAAAATATTGTATTTGTGGCACAGAGGGTCACAAGCTCCCTACTCTGAGCTCTCAGCAATGGGGAAGGCAAGAGGGGTGGGGTTGCTTTCCACTAATGGTCCCGCCCACATCTCAGAGGCTAATTTCTTCATTTCTGCTCTGAACCTATGCCCTAGAAATGACACACGTTATTCAATTTTGGCTAAAAACAGCATAATCATAATTGAAAGATCACTGGGAGTGGTGCTGAACTGAACTGAAATAAAAGCAAACATTGGCTACTTGGATTTTATTTTTCACAACATATTGATGACCCATCAAATTGTGTATGAGAAGAAATGGGATGACCAATAAGTCAGTGTGTTGGTAAAATAGTCTCTAGAACGAAGCTTTGGACACAGGGCTTCAAAGTCTTGTGAAGTCGTTCCGTTTGAAGGCTTCTCCGGAAGCCTCAGCATCCCTGATTTGTTGGAACTGGAGTTTTAGGCATGAACACTTTAATCACATTTTTTTTGAGTCTGAAATTTCAATACACAAAAAGAACAAAAAAATTATGGGTAAGTAGTGGATTTGTCACAAATCGAAGCAAACAACAATAAAAATCAATTAAAATGAAGACCCGCTCCCATCATCTTTTAACCTGTTGTAATAGTGTTCCCAGTAGTCTTTTAATCATGATTATGCAGTTTTAGTAAAAAAAAAAAAAAAAAAAAAGTAATTTTGTAGGACATAGTTTCTGCAGAGCAGCAGTAGTCCATCAGAAATTTGCCTGAGTTGTGGGCTGGACCACTGACAACTTTCTGTCACTCATCTATTCACGTTCTCCCACTAGCTTACAGCCCCTCACACCCCCGACTTAACAGGAAACAAAAATGGAGAGCAATATTCAAGCTATGCAGTCGTACAGTTTTGAGGCAGATGCCAGCTCAGATGAAGAAATCGAAGACATGTTTGGATTTAGCAGCTGGATGGATCAGTTGAACCCAGGAGACCTGGGCTCGCTTTCCAGGGAGCATAATGTGTTTGAACCAGTGTAGGTCCTTAGACAAGAGCCTCACTATCCACAGTCTCACTGTGTCGGTCCCCAGCTCGGATAAAATACAGAGTTGTGTCAGGGGGGGCATCTGGCTTAAAATTCTCTGCCAAACTACTTGTGCAAATGAGTTAAGACTGATTTTCTGTGGCGACTCCTGGTGGATTGTGCTCAAAGGTTAACAACATAAAGGTTCTATTTTTACAAGTGGATGGAGCAGAGCAGAAATCTCGATCCGATACCAAGTTATTATTGGACAGGGCGCCATACAGTATTGCTAATATTGATACAGAGACAGATATCAATACTTAAAAAAACATGTTGTACAGTAGAATAGTTTTGAAAATACACATTTTTTTTGTTAATTACATGTATAATTAAACATAGGACTGAGACTTTTGCCAAATAAAAATGTTCATTGACTAATTACAGCAATCTGTTCTGAACATACATCAAATATAGAATGTTTATGTATGATGACATAATGCCATTATAATAAGAATAAAACAGTACATAGTGCAACATTTTACAAAGCAAAAATGTAACAATAATGCAAGTAAAATCACTTCAAACATATAAATAAAAAATGTCAGTCACTAGGGAAAAAATAAAAGCAACACCGTAATGAATAAAATGACAAAAGACACAACAGAAAATCCTGCCATTGCGTGCAAATATAAAGCTCTTTAATGACTATCAACTCTCCAATGAGGCAGGAGGGGAGGGGCAAGGTCTGAGGAGGTGGTGGGCTGTTTACACAGACAGCCAACGTTGCCAGATTGCGCCGTTTCCTGCACAAATTGGGCGACAGAAAGATGCTGCACTTGCACAAACTCTGTAAGTAAATAAATTCAAGCTCTTACTGTATGTATTAAAGAGAAACTGCAACGAAAGTATCGGGAGTATCGATCTCGTCACGCTAGTATTGATACTTCACTTTGATATTGATACTATCGATACTTGAATGGATATGCCCACCCCTACTCCTGTTTTACAGCGATTTGAATTAAAAGAAATACTCAGAAATGCAATTTTCAGCTCTTTTTTTTTTTATTAATGTCCTCCCTTATGAGAAAAATGCTACAAGAATATGTTAAATACACAGAAAAACACATTTTCATCAGAGTGGGTTTTTAAGAAAAATAGTCACAATCAAACGTAATTCAAGTCGCCATTTTCATTATGAGAAAGCTGTTTCCACAGGCGAACACAGACTGCAGAAATGAAATAAAAGCACAAACTCCAGACTTGTGTTTGTCCCACATTTGACACAGATGAAACATTTCTAAATAAGAGGCACGCTGCATCATCAGCTGTCGTCTCAGCTTGTTTTCCTGCAGCTTCAGAGCACAGCGGGGACTCAGGTGTGAATCAGCCGCCGGCCACAGCGGCTTTTTCAGCTCATCTGTTTCAGCTCTGACTGTGGCAGTCATGGATCTGAGCTCGAGCTAACCGAGATCCTGGTGTGTTTGACAAGATGCCGAGAGAGGAGGACCATCAGAACCCTTTCTACACGTTACTAATGCTTTTATGTATGGCATATATCATTTTTTAATTTAAGTGTAATTTTCTTCTTTAAATGTCATCTTATTTTGGATTAGCTGTTGTACAATTATCCTAAAGTGGCAACATGTATCAAAAATAGTGATGTGATAAATCTACTCATAAACTTAAGCTACATCCTTCCTCCTGTGGGGCTTTTTGTACCACAGATTCTGCACTATAAGACACACTTAAAAGCCTTCATAAAAAAAAAAACAAAAAAAACAACCACATCAGCGCGTGCCTTATAATGCGGATTCTGGTTGGGAGAAATGATGTTGAAGGGATTTTGAGAGGTACATGGCACTTTTTCAAAGTGTTTGGTTGGGTGTTATTGTTAAAACTCTAACACGGCTGATGTGTAGTGCAGTGTTGGATGTTTCTTTTGACGTGCTACAAACAAGGTCACAGGTATTGTGAATACGCTAACATGGCTAACGTGTAGCATGTTACAACCCCTAATAAAGCCTGACCGACGGACTTATCGCTGACCCTTTTGTTTTAATTCGTCTTATAGTTTGGTACACTTTATATATCACATAAATTCAAAAATATACCATTCCTTGACAGTACACCTTATAATCCAGTGTGAAAAGTACTGTAATCTTTATTTGTATACACTCTTGTTTTTTGGGTGTAACGGATCACAAGCTACGGTTTGGCACACGCGTGTACCACAGACCACCCCAACCCCCACCCCCAGCGCACACACACACCTCAGGCTTGGATAATTGTAATCAATTGTCCGTTCACATTGAATGGAATTCACGTCAAATTCAAGTAAATTGGCTTTATTTGAACAAGTACTAAAGTTGCTGCTTGACAGTTCTCCAAAAGTCTGTTAACCTGAAGCTCCCGTTGCGTGTGGGAGGAGCTCCTGTCAAAAAACTTTTCTCGACTTCATCATGGAGGACCAGAATGGTGAAATATCAGGTCTATTTAATTTTAAGAACTGAATAAACGCATCAGTACACGTCTCCGTTCTGGGTTCAGAGAATCTCCCAGTTAGGATCCGCCATAGCAGCCGCTGTCCCGCACAGAAGAAAGTCGCTGCTCCTAAACAGGGCCACGTGCAGACAGGGGACAATAGTATGGCAAGCCAAAGGGATCATAAATCGCCAGGAAAAGCGGGTACAGTAGCAGCATCTTTTACGGAGAACAATTATTATTTTAAATATTTAATATTAGTTTCAATAAAACAATTAATACCAAAAAATCATTTTAAGTTTAATTTAGATTGATTTATGTACGATTTAATTTGAACATCAGCACTTTAAGGGGTACTCCATTTCGATTTGGTATTTTCAACACTATTTTTAAGCATTCTTTTCTCAGTTTTTATAGATTTGGTCTAAAGACACGTACATGGAATCAGAAACTACATGTTTTAGCATTTTGTTTATGTTCCAAGTTTAAATATGTTTTCTCTTAATAAATAGGCCTCAATAAGCAAGCATCATTAGATATTTGTTTTGAAGCTTTTCCAAAAATTAATTTTAGGCTTTTATCTGTTTTTTTTCTGTTGTTGTTTTTTTTTGGGTTTTTTTTTTTACTTTTTACTGATCCGAAAAATGATCTGAACCGTGACCTTAAAGCCATGACCCGATCCGAACCGTGAGTTTTGTGATCCGTTACACCCTACTCTTTTTCTGTTATAAATATTAATGTTTTTCTTTGGGTTCAATAGAAACCTGGTAAAGCTCCTTTATTGTTTCATAAAAATAAAAAAAATACAGTGACAAATTGTCTTAAACTGCCTTTTTGATTGCTGTACTTTCTTAAGTAGCGGGAGGGTGTGAATATGTAGGCTCCTTTTCCCTCAGGCACATCCTTGCAGCTCGCTGCAGTCTCACAAAATGAAAGGCTGTTTGCAGCTCACACAGAACATGTGTCAGCAGCAGACGGGCTGTTCTTATTTGTAGTCATGAGAAAAAAAAACAAGTTTCATTCTCAGCTCAGGAGGCTCTCTGTGTCAGAAGATTACCTGTGTGGATGGGCGGTTGTATGCTCGCTGAACACATATTGTGTTATCTTGATTCTGCACTGTTCTCCTTTTTTGTTTCAGCCAAATAAGTTTTTGTGCTGCGGTAAAAAAATAGAGTTTTATTTTAAATACTTGGGGAATGGGTGAAAGAGTGAGATGACCCTGAATGGCAAGAGATGGCACTGTTCAGTTATCAGACGAAATCTGAAATTCCAGCTTCTCTCATTCAAATCATCTTGTTTTTTCCAAGTCTGGCTTTAGCCATTGACTGTATATGAGAAATGGAGTAGGTGACCCCTCCATCTGTCATTCGAAATAGGGAGTATCTGCTGGATAGATATTACCTAAAGAGAACTGGACTGATCAACCCCTCCCCTCTCACGTTCCAAATAGGAAGTCGCCACTGGTCCCAGAGGGCCAAAATCCCATAGACTTCTACTGATTAACAAACAGCTATTACTTGGTCATTCTGTTTGTCAGAATAACCATTCTTGGTCTGGTGTCTCTTTTTAACATGTTTTTGCTAAACCTTTTTTTTCATGATATATTTTCTTTATCGCAAGTTATTCTAATTGTAAACTGACCAATCAGATGCCTGAATAAGAGCACGTGGTGCCGGCTGGCCCCACCTCAAACGTTCAAAGCGTTTGTTTGACAGATTCTAAGACCAGTCACTGCTTACTTATGTCGTCTGGTCTCTAAGTGGTAAAATCGGGCAAAATCCAAAATGCGGAAAAGTGGTGACTGAATTTGCTTCATTTCGTTGGAACTCGGGCTAAGGCATTTTCTATTGATGACTTCACAGCCTTGTTTTGTCCATCTCTTATTTATGTCGATAGTCTGTTGGCCCAAAATCACATTGACTTCTATTAGGAAACAAAAAGCTATTACTCAGTCTCATTTTTTTTTTTTTTTCAGAATAACCAGTAGTGCTCCGTTATGTTTTTTTTTTTTTTTTTTTTTAAACATGTTCTTGTTAGACATATTTTTTTTCAGATTTTTCCTGTAGTGCAACATTTTCTAGTTATCAAGTATGTAGAATGTGGTCTCACGTTGAACATTTGAACTGTTTGACAGATTTTGTGTAGCTCACTTTCAAGTGGTAGGGTTGTGGCCTTCCAATATAGTCACTCATGATTGGTCACTGGCTCCAACATGGCGGAGTCTGTATCGCAAAAGAATTGTGACCTGCCCTGCTCAGCCCGCCTCACCTAGCCCCCTAGCATTTTTCAAATCTGGCTTGTGAGTCAAGTCAGCCTCTAACTGCCCTGTTTGGTCACCCTTTAAGGTGTCAATACTCAAGTACAATTCTTGGCCCCCTGTGATCACTGGTACTGCTTCACTTTTTATTTTGAAAAAAAAAGTAGAAATCTACTTTTTTGTTTGGACGAAAACTCTTCAAAGCAGAGAGAAGACTGCAGTTCAAGAACCTTTTTGAAGTGTGGTTGAAAAAAAAATAACAAGAAAGGAAGGTGATTTTTTTACATGTTCTGAAGGTCAAAACATAAACTTCTTTTTTATTTGTAACATTTTCTTTTGATAGGAAAAAAATGATCTAAAGGTAAACTGCAGCACAGAAAAAAATCTGTCAACTCAAGTGTGTAACTTTCAGTTCAAGGGGTTAGAAAAACTGATTTCCATCAGTCCTCACAAGTTTAAATGTTCTCCTCCAGTTGTTTGTGTTGCATACCATTGTCATGCATCACTGCAACCCTTTAAATGTGCACCACAAATTACAAAGACGGGAAAAAGCTAGGAAAAAGGCAGAAAAGTGTGATAAACTGCAGCGGTTGATGATTATTCTTCATGTGTGAAACTGTGTGTCAATAAATCAACTGCGACAACATTTATATTTACAGATAGACTGTTTATAGCTTTGTATATGAAATATTTAACATCTTGGCACAGCATCGCATCGCGTAAGGACGACTTTGAATCCAGCCTTTTAAGAGTTGATTTTCACACATCAACAGATTAATAAACTCGTCCATAAATCTGAGCAACAGCCCTGTCTCAATCTGCTGCATTTGTTTTCCTCTCTAAGGAGACTTTAAATCCTTTGGTGTTTACTTTTAGTCCAAACTCAATCAGCCATGTTTGTTAACAAAGACAGATGACAAAAATTGTCACACTCACATCTGAGGATCATGAAGAGGAAGAAAGCGTCTCCATAATTACTATAAATCTTAAAATAAACAACAAACAGTTGATAAAAGCTAAAAACTATTATGGAAGGCAAAAGGGAAACAGAAAGCCTCAAAATCAACAAGCAGATGTTGTGAAAACTAATAGAGAAGCTGTTCACTGCTGCTACTTTTCAACACCACTGTCACAGATCCCTTTTTTTTTCTTTCACAAAAAAAATGTATAAAGGAGAAAAATAAATGAGATGAATACCGAACTTCGTTCTAAGAATGCTGTTGATATGGAAAATAATGAAGCTATGCGACAGAAATCATTTCCCCCTCCAGAGAGAGTTTATGTGAAGCAAAAGCGGGAGTTTTCCAACCTGCAGCTTTTGTTGCGCTCTCCTTATTTCCTGCTGCGAGTTTGCTCCAAATTACAGGCTAAAATTTGACCCCCAGAAAAAGAGTGTCAAGTTAGAGGGACTCGGTTCTGTCGCAGAAAAGCAGGAAAGATGCTAAAAAAGGGAAGTCGTGATTCTCACAGCTTTGTTTTTGTTCAGCAGGAAGCTGCTGGTTTTAATCAGTTGCTGATCTTATTCAAGGTGGATTTACAAGCTTTTACGTGCAGTTAAGCACTAAGACTCTTTTGTCTGCATCAGTTTAGCTCATTCTGCCTTTAAAGACGATCTGTAATTTTATTCAGGTTAGTGTCAAACAATTAGAACTTGAATTCTCCTGCCCATCATACATTTTTGTCTGTGTGGAAGCTGACAGAATAAGATTGTTTCTTCACTCTGATTTTTCTAACAAGCTGCCAATCGCTGACAGAAACAATTGTCTTAAATGAAACACTTTTTCCTCTTCCAGCAGACTAAAATTGCCAGGTTTGACTCAAAATACGTCAAACTTTGGTATGACGCTTTGAAACAATGAGCACTTTGCTGAAGTCCTTTATAATCTGAAATCCAAAAGCCTGAATCTATTGAAAAATGAAGAAGCTCTTGTTTAAAAGTGCTGGAAAGAGCAAGAAGAAGACACAGCAACAAAAACAAAACCACTGAAACAAGAGTTAAACTTATGGATCCTTAGGAGACAAAAATAAAAAGCTGAAAAACTTGTCTGTTCAGATTATTATCCTGTTTTGTTCTTTTTTGTTTTGTTTTTTCCGGAACCTGTTATCTGAATTTGGCTTGAAAGCAAACAGAAAGCTGAAGAAAGAAGGTAAATATGTTTCTGTCTACAAACAGATTAATCTTTAGATAACTGATTATTTGCAATGAAATGATTTATTTGTTTCCTAGGCTTTTAGCGCTCTCTTCTTGGTTTGGTTTCTTTTTCTTTGATTGTTCTATCGGGTTATCTCCTTCTGCCTTGTACCCTTTTTTTAAACTTCCACCATGTAGCATAAACATAAAGTTAAAAAACCTATCTTTATTTAAAAACTTTTTTTTTGTAAATATTTCTTAAGGTTAACCCATTGTGTTACAGTAAAAGCCATTGTTTGACAGCTGTTGGACTATGCATGGTAAATCGCAAATGTATCATTATAGTGATTTTGGCCTGCGCAACAGATACATCACAAAAGACAGAATAAATTACGAGAAATGGCTACCTTTAATGCACACATCCTAAAACAAACTTATAGCAGCTTGAAGTATTTAACAAAATTAATAGAATTCAATTCAATTTTATTTTATTTATATAGCCCAAAATCACAAAGAAATTTGCCACATTGGACTTCATGCAGGTAATTTTACAGATGCAGAAAATAGAAACATGAAGAAAAATATCTAAAGACTAAGCTGACTAATAAACTAAATAAACTGGATATCCCTGCTCTTAGACCCTCCCTCTCTGTAAGGGAAAAACTCCTAAAAAACCTGAGTCAGGAAAAATGAAGAAACCTTAGGGATTCCCACATGAGGGAGAGATCCTATCCCAGGACGAACAGGCGATACCAGAACTGGTAAAGAAAAATTCTACAAACTACGTAAGAAGAGTTCACAGATCAGAGAGAAGATAGAGCTGATAAGGACGAGTGGTGATGAAGTGCCTGTCACAGGGATAGGAGTGCCAGTCCACGACCAGGAGCAAGCGTGGCGTCCACCTGGATCTGAAATCTGTCCCGCTTTCCCAAGAAGCGCACAAGAGAAAAAGAAGAGTGAAACAAGAAGAAAAGCAAACAGAAGAGAATAAAGAGTAGAAGAGAAGAGAGGAAATGAGAATAGAGGACAGAACCCCAGAGCCGATGCGGAGAATAACCATAACAGAAAATCAAAAAATTACATTTAAACATTTCAGTATTAATCTAGCCTCTCAAGAGCCACAGCAGAGGGAATATTCTCTGATTACTAGCTAACCTGGCAGAATGCCTGTCCAAAGAGGAATGTTTTAAGGCTAACTTTGAAGGTAGAAACTGTGCTGGCCTCTCTGACATGAGCTGGGAGCTTATTCCAGAGAACAGGGGCTTGATGGCTGAAGGTTCTACCTCCAACTGTACTTTTAGAGATTCTAGGAACTACAAGAAGTCCTGCATTTTGTGAACGAAGTGTTCTGATTGGTTGGTAAGGAACTAAGAGATCTTTAATATAGGATGGGGCCACACCATTCAGAGCCTTATAGGTTAACAGGAGGATTTTGAAATTGATCCTGGATTCAACTGGGAGCCAGTGAAGTGAAGCTAACACAGGAGTGATGTGTTCTCTTCTACTAGTTCCTGCTAACAATCTGGCTGCTGCATTCTGAACAAGCTGAAAACTTTTTAAAGAACTTTTCGGGCATGCTATCAGTAAAGAGTTACAGTAATCCAGTCTAGACGTAACAAATGCATGGATGAGTTTTTCAGCATCACCATTAGATAAGAATAGAGCATTCTATGCATTTAACTTATCGGATGGACACCTTTTATGTTAGATGCCTCCTATGTGGTTGTGTCTGTGAATGTTGCAAGTCTTATTGTCATTGCAAGAGTGATCACCAAGATTGCGGGTTTCCTGCATATCTTGCAGCACTAGAATATAGCATAGTCACAGTAATGTTTTTTGTTGAGATATCACAATTTTTTTATGTGCTGCAGAAAAGTTTGGGAGTTAAAGTTTTTGTGAATATGCTAGCATGGCTAACTCTTCTATGGCTATAGTGTAGCGTAAGTTCTAAAGTCACTGAACTTACTCACTTAATAAAATCTGACTGATGGACTTATCTCTGATCCTTTTGTCTTAATTTTTTTATTTTGTTTAGTGACATAAGTTCAAAAATAAGCAATTCGTCTATATAAATATATATATATATATATATAAAGATGATAATGTAAATGTAAAATTTAAAAAAAGGAACAACATAGTTCTTTGTCAATATTATTTAAGTATGGGCTTAAACCAAAGTTTAAACCTGAATTGTCTTTATTTTTTGTACTAAAATCCACAGTTCTTTGTGTTGGATTTGGCATGAAACATGGCCTTGCATGTCAGCAAATCCCTGTTTAATAGGAATCGAGTTACAGAATAATTCAAAAACGCTACAACGAATAATATACAGTCCACTGGCAGCTTTGCCACGTGGAAACAGCCCAAATCCTCTTCTTACAAACACTTCGTCAAAATGTTTAGTCTGCGGCTCATTTTGATGAACAGTGTTCAAGGCAGCCAGAAGAAATCAAATCAAACACAGAGAAACACTGGTATGTTTGTGCAGTGATGTGTGCAACAGGGAAATAAAAATGTAGAAAAATATATCTAGACAGTGACAAGGAGCTTTAAAATCATTGTTTTTGTTATTTTCTACGAGTTTAGAAAAACAGAAAAATTGTAGAGCTTAGAGAAGAGCAAGTATCCCGACCCTTTGAAAATCAACAAGTTTGAGTTTCTCTAGAAGATTCATGGATAGATCCAAGGATAGAGTCATCTTATTTTAAATTATACCCCCTATTTTAAAATCTGTTCATATAACAATTTTAAAATAGATCAGTCTCCTCTGCATGTACGAGGGACCATCAACAGGTTCTGATCCACAGACCTCAGCATACGAGATGGTCTGTAGGGGGTGATCAGATCATAGACGTATGAAGGAGCTAGACCATTGAGGCCTCAAAAAGTCAGCACTAATATTTCATATTCATAACAATAAGCAACCAGGATTCAACGAAGAGCTTTGAGGATAGGACAGATGTGAGCTCCTCTCTTAGTGCGGGTCAAGATACTCGCAGCAGAGTTTTGAATCAACAGCTCCTTCTTATTTAGACAGGAAAACAGAATTTTACAGCAGTTTATGGCGTAGGTACAAAAGCATGAATAAGAAGTTCTAGGTCTTCATATGACACTTTTTCCCAGAGTTTAGAAATATTCCTTAACAGGGAGTAACAGTTACCATCTGTTTGGAGTGCTGCTCTAGTGACATCTCTTTGTCAAAAATGACTCTAAAGTTTCTAAAGCTGGGTTTGACAGCCTGGCCAAGAGAATCCAAGTGCTGCTTAATCCCTGGCATGGGGTCATCGGGGCAATGACCAGTGTTTGTTTTCTTTGAGTTTACTTTCAGAGAGTTTTTACTGAGCCATTGTTCTATCTGAATCAGGCAGTTCATCAGAGAGTCTGACTTTTGTGTCTCAGAGGGCTTAAAAGAGCAATATATCTGGAAATCATCAGCAAAGAAGTGATATGAGACGCAGCTGAACTCATGGATTATATTTCCAAGGGGAATCATTTATAACAGAAACAAGATGGGACCCAAAACAAACCCCTGAGGAACACAGCACAGTAAGCCTGCTGACTTAGACATTATCTGCTTAGGCATCACACTGAAACTCCGACCAGAAAAGTAAGAGGAAAACCAGTCGAGGACTGACCCTGACAACCCAATCAGGTCCCTCAATCTTTTCAACATGATCTGATGGTCAACTGTGTTAAATACTGATGAAAGATCTAGCAAAACTACGAAAGTGTATTTTCCAGAATCAGCGGACATAAAAATCTGTCTTGACACATTCAGCAGGGCTGTTTCTGTGGAGTGATGTTTACAAAAACCTGACTGAGGAGTATCATAGATCCAGCTTTTTTCCACGAACTCTGACAATTGTTCAGCTATCATTTTTTCAAGGATTTTTTGAAAGAAATGGAAACTTTGAGATAGGTCTATAATTTTGGAAGTCTGATGGATCTAAATTTGACTTTTTCAGCTAAGGCTCCACTGTGGCAGGTTTGGAAACATCAAAATATCATCATAGTGGGACTTTAGGTTTACACTTGTTGGCGGGATCTAAAAAGTCAACACTGGGTTCTAGTAATTATCCATCCATTTTCTAAATCTGCTCAGTCATGTTTGTTCTCATGGGGTTGCTGGAACCTGTCCCATCTACTGTTGGGTAAAGTTTGGTTACACTCTTGACAATTGCTAGTCCATTGCAGGGCCAAAGAAAAACAGACAACCCCACACTCTCAGAATTAAATCAAGGGACAATTTAGAGTCACCAAGTAACAGCGTGGGAGGAGGAAGACACAAATGCACAAAAACAACATGAAAATTCTTTATATCACATATTTTTAGATTATGTAATGCAGATATTTTTTGTGTAGGAACTGTTATAAGGCTGCATTTATGCATAAAAAGCCTTCCACACATTTGTCACTTTTATTTTTCTAATTTGTTGCTCAAGCTTGTCCTTTGGTGTTTCATGAATATTCTAGATTTTCTCTCTTAGTTTAAAAGGAATTACAGGTGAAAAAACTATGTTAAGTAGTCAATGAATTTTGAAAGAAGTGTTAAAAATACTAATTACGAATTTTGGATATTTATGCCATTTGGGATTGTAAGTGAAATTCTTTCTACCTGTTATGGTTTATTTTTTCTTTGCTATTTTCTGCCTCTAGCTCATCTCATTTATTCACAACCTTGTGAGATACAACAAAGGAATGTAAACAAAACCCACCTCTGCTCCTGCACAACATCTGTGGAGAGGTAGAAATGACAGCTCCTTATCTGGATTTAGCACCAGTGATTCTGGCAGGAAGAGTGGCCTGAATTCCAGTTAAAATGTGATAGAATCGTGGAGGGTAGCACAGAACTGAAAAAGATAAACTGTTGTAAGAAATAGCATGTAAACTTTAGATAAACGTGTTTAAACTGCCGGCCAGAATTGAAGAAAAACTGTGTATCTTTTTATAAACTGCATTTAAACTTCTGACATATGAAACATGAGTATAACAAAAACAGATTAAAATGAAACCGTCCCACTGAAGAGGTCTACTCTAGACATTCTTGAGATAGAAATCTTTTTCACTAGCGACCTCCAGATGGCGGGAGACTCTGGCTACTTTTTGAACTTGAATGCAGAACAAACAAGGCTTATCTATTACCTGAGTATTTTACTTTCAACCCTGATAACTGTAATATCACATAAATGATGTAAATATATTTAGTATAGTTTTTTAATTGTACACAATATTAACCATATTTGAACATTTTTTTTACATCAATATAATTTTCTGATTAATGCACTGCATACATTGTTGTGGTTCCTTTCTCTTTTATCCTCTTTGTAAGTCCCTCCATTGATTTTTTTTTTTTTAAAGCGACTCCTCAATTCAAAAACATTTCTTATGCCCTTGAGGATCTTTACTTGCTGTCTATCTTATAATCTGTTTCAAGAATCTGATCCCCACACTTAAGCTGTTTATAACCTGACCTCTACTTACATCTTTGATCTTCTTTATTCATACCCATATTCCTGCATGCTGAGATCATATTCAACTTCTCTACCGTTTCCACCACATGATCGCCACTCTACCATCTCACTCCCAGAAATTCAATCCAGGTTGAATTCCTATCTTTTTACAATGCGTTATCATCTTACTCAAATTTTAAATAATATTGCAAAATGTGCTTTTTAATTTTAGGGTTATTTAGGTTACATTCCCACCTGTATATTATTGATCCATGCTACCATGTGAACAAAGGCACCTTGCGAAATCCCTAAAAACAGTGCAATGCTAAAACTTATTCATGCCTGAAGATGAAAGTCTGGCTCTTTCCTTCCAGTCGTAAAGGTGTGATGGAGATTAGGTTGTTTGGGTGAGTCAGCTTTGTAACAGAAGAAAAAGACACCTGCTTCTCTAAAATGGAAATGTACATAAGGCAGGTTTCAAACAGATGCAGGCTCCTGCTGTCAGCTTGCTACTGTGTTGGAAGGTCCACTGTATTCTTTGTTCAAAGGTAAATAAAGACATTTATTAGGACTTTTTTGTGTCAAGCAGGATGGGAAAAGCTTAGTTCCTTTTAAAGTGGGAAACTGTCCTCAAGCTGTTTTTGTAAATAGGAATCTGGATCAGCAGCCACACCAAGAAGGTTTAAGGAAGCGGGCAGAATTGAATGTCTTTGGTACTTGACCTGCAATACATTATTTATATGGGCAATGTTTAGGACGTTTCAAAACATTTAAGGCAGTTCATGCTAGTTCTTAAATAAGTATTTTTAGTTTCATAAAATTGTCCAAATGCATCAATTTTGTGCTCTTCCTTTAACAGTAATTTGTAGACATCACTGTAATATAGAACTAGATATCACCAATAATTTCCAGAATCGATTAGATTCTGGATTTTTCATATTCTTTCGATCCTCTCAATCAATTCGATTCAATTTAATTTTGAGTTTGTACACATTTAGACACGTTTGTTTAGAAATACATAAATAATCTATGTATGTTTTGAAGAAATTCAGATTAATCTGACACAGTTCACCTACTGTAAAATGTATTAGTGAAATAATAATGAGATTGTTAATACCATACAATGTTACATGGATTCTCAAACAGAAACTTCTTCAGTTTGGCCACTATGTGTCAATCCCACCATAGCATGACACCTTATTCCAAACACGATGAATGTCCTACAGGAAATCCCATTAAATGTTAGCATCAAGCTAGTGTACTTACCATCCTGCGTAAGATTGATCTCTACTTTAATAAGTTGATTATCGATCTGTTAAGCTTAGATCGATTTAGATTGATTAATTGATTTTATCCAACCTTATTATATTAGTTGGTGAACAGCTTTTCTAGTCACATATTTTTGTTTTCATCCATTTCTCTTGTGTCCACTCACAACCTACAGTTTGGAAGGTTTTGATGGAAATCTGATATTTCCGTCATGAAACAGTTTAAAAGTCCTTTCACCGTTTGATAATTAGATTTGTGATTTTTCTGGTTTTTAACTATTCAGTCATTCAGACGTGTCACATTTCCATTACAACTCTTGTCTAGTGTGAAAAAACTAAGGCTGCTTGAGATCTAAATCATTTCAGGTTTATTGGACTTCTCAGAAATTAGGCTTATCTCTCACAGATCACTTGCTTCCAATTAAGCTCCTCTTCACCCCTACGAAACCTCTGTCCAATCAGTCACATCTTGATTGGACAGAGTGTAATCGGCTCTGATTGGAAATAACCTCTAAGCTGTAAAGTTGAAACTTTCCCTCTTTTTTGCCATTTAGCCATCACTGCAGAAGTATGTTGCAACCAATGACTTTAGAGGAAATGTGGTCAGGTAACTCAGCAGATTCTATTAAGGCATTTTCAACATGTGATGTCAGTAAACCTTACCTTTTGGAAAAATTAACGAATGGGTGAGACAAACATATCCAAACATGCTTTATAAGGATGTTTGAGGAATTTGAAGGTCAATATAAACCAGGAGACCATCTCTATGTCTTTGAACATATAAAAAAAATAAATAAATAAAATGGGTACATGAGCACAGTTGACTTGGAACTGCATTAAGCAAATACTCTTGTATGTTGGTTAATTGTATGTATTCATATTTATAATTAAACATGTATCCAAACACTAATCTAGACTGAAAACTCTTAAATATACTCACCATGAGAACCAGGGCTCACAGTGAGACATCTTCTCAGTACCGTGGTCTTTTGTCATAACATGCCAAAACAGGTCACAGATTAATATATGCATGAGGTATATGTCTCTTGGGACAGAAATCAGAGCAGAAACCTGGGTTTTTAAGTCAATAATATGGATGTTTTTGCTTACAAACCTTTTTCATCGAGTTTGCCTATAATGATGTTCTATAGGTGACAAACAGATTCAAGTGGCTTTTGAGTTTACATTTAAGGTGCCAGCTCTTTTCAAAACAGCCTCCTTGACAACTCTGACGATGCCAGGTTACAGCATGCTGACACGAAAACATGTTGACAGAGCAGGGAGCTTTTTTTTTTTAAAGTAGAGGAAATATGCGCACACAGAACCTTCAGATTGGAAATAAAGAGCTTTCTTAAAGTATGAACAGAATTTGCTTTGACATAAAACAGTCACATTCCTTTTTATTATTTTTTTAAGAAATGTGTACTTTTTGTTAAGCTTCTTGTCTTCATTACATCATTGCCTCATGCTTTTTCAATTTGATCCAAATAAATACTGATCCATCAACAAAGCATACATAAGAAGAGCTTCTAATCTCATGAGATTCGGCTGTTTTTCACAGATGGACCATAAATCACACGGGATAAGAGCATCATCTGAACAGATCCCAGTGAGATTATCTCTGTTTATTGACTCAAACACTTTTCTCCTTTGTCAGAGAGATTATTACACAGGCCCAGATCAGCTTTAATAGAGTTGGAATTAGCTGTAGTGTGACTGTCCAGCCGATTTATTCGCGTCACATAAAATTAGCTCTAAGCTCTAAGACAAAGAATACTTGAGAAAAAAAAAAAAAGCATTCTTAAACATTGAAAATTTAGATTCAATCAAGACCTGAGGTTTAAAAAAAAAGCTAAAGCTGCATGCCTTTATTTTGAAGCAGAACATCATTCCCATTACATTCAAAGGAACAATATATCTTAAGTAAATGATTTGTGTGGACAGATGCAATTCAGTTACGAGAAAGAGTAGTGGAATCTTAGCTGAAGTCAGAAGTGAGCGTTTGTGATCAACAGGATGGTTTCATGCAAAGGAAGAGAACCACAAATGCAATATTTACTATTGGGATACTTATGTAGAAAAACAGAGAAGGTTAGATTTAACTGCATTTTGTATCTAGAAAAAGTCTGTGACAGGAACAGTGTTTTGGATGAGGATGTCTGGAATAACAGAGAAGTACGTTGGAGTTGTTGAGGTTTTATGCCTGTATGCACTGCATGGAGGTTGACCTGTACAGATGATGTGGGCTTTTGTAGGGATTTTCATAGTTAGGAGCCGCCTCACCAAAGGCAAGTACAGGTGTGTCTAGCAGGTCCCTTTTGGCTTTTATGGCCCCCTTAGGAGACGTAAGGAAAATGAAATGTGCAGTAGTTGTACATGTGGTAAGTGTATCGCAAAGTATTTCTAAGCTTAATGTAAGTTGCACACACTCATGACATATGGGGGATGCAGTCACTCTAGATGTGCAGGTGCTACATACTGTAAGTGCCTGTGGAATGTCCACACAAACTACACTCTGTCTTATTTCCTCATTTCTAACAGTCAGGCTGCACGTAGGGAGCCGGCACTTTTTACTAAAACAGCACAAACGGGCTCTTCACGCAAAATTTAGGGGTTAAAAAAAGTAAAATCTGTACGACATGCCTACGTATCACCTACTTCACCCTTATCCTCATGTCTTAGATAAATGGTCACTGCAACCTGTTGCCTGCACATATCCGTAGAAAACTGTGGATGAACATTTTTTCCCTGAGGGGTTTACCAAGCAATCTACAGCTTGGTAAACCCATCAGGTAAGCCCATCAGACTTCCCCATCAAGAATTATGCATGCATGAATTAAGAATACGCACACACAGATCCTAATTTCCGCACGAATCAAGAATTACGCACACACAAATCAGAGTGAGTCTATTTACTCTCCATACAGCTTTGGCACTTTCTGCTTGCCACCCAAACAGATTTCCCCGTTTCACCCGCTAACAGCCCGTATGTACCTGTATGATACGGTATGCTGTATGTACTGTATGCTACTTGTAAATAACCTCTGCAGCTTTTTTTGTGTTTGGGACTCTTGAAACACACAGGGAAAAGTGCAAAAAACAATTTAAAAACGTAAAATAACTCATTAAAAAATTATTTAATATAAAAATCAAAATATTTTCTTCTGCTAGTTTGCCCTTTGTAGAATTGAGCCACTTTATTACCCTTCTTTAGCCATTTCATAACCCAGTACTAATAGTATGAACATCAAAGTATACATTAACTGAATTCTTATTCACAAGCCTCAAAATGTGCTTTCTGTTTTTATAACTTTTATCACATAGGAGAACTAAAAATGTTTTCAATTTCCAATTCTGAAAGTGATTTTGTTTTATTTTTTACTGTAGATGTTTTGCTTGAATGGCAAAAGGCTGTAGTGTACTCTGATGTTATGCTGATTTCACAGAGAGGCTGAGAAATCCTGTAGCAGATGGTGAACTCGGGGCAGATCTGTGGCTCAATTAGGGGTCAGCGGTCATTTTTCTGGACTTGTTTATTTATATCTCTCAGATTTGGGCCAGCTGCCGCCTAAAGGTCAGAATATGGCCGGTGGAGAATTGAGTGGGTGGCAGCTATGCTTTCCCCTGCCACCACTATCTCTACAGATCTCACCTTTGAGCAAGGCACCGCAGGTTTGTTATGTCAGAGAGGAATTAAGCACAGCTAACAGTCCAGAAAGCTAAATCAGTTTCAGAAGGGCAGAGGTCAATCACTGAAGCATTGAAGAAGAGACAAGAGGTGTCAGGACAGGCAGCAGGAGATCAGAGATAAAGCTGGGTCAGAATACAGAAGATCAGGTCCAGATATAAATGATCGGTAATGCAGGCATGGTGGCACAAACAAAACTTCACAATGAGTGAGGCTCTGTGCAGTGCTTAAGTGTCCTGCGTATGATTGGCCAATGAGAGTCAGCTGGGGTTGCTGAGAGATGAAGTGCATTCAGTACTCTGGAGACAGCTCCCACCAGTGACCTGAGGGGGAGACAGACCGCTGACTCTTGACACCCACATTGCCTCTAGTGCAGGGGTGTCAAACTCAATCGCACAAGGGGCCAAAATCCAAACACACCTTAGTTTGCAGGCAGAACAGGACAAACATTTATTGAACACTCTAAAACTACATTTTTAAAACTTTAAAACTGTAACATCTTAACATGCATGTAGTTGGAAAAATAGCTAAACTTCAAAATAGACTAAAAAACTGAGAAAAAGCTTAAATTAGTCAAAACAGCTAGCGTGTTGCTGAAATATTAGCTAAAGTCCAAAATAATCCATTATTCAGCAGCAAAGCCACCATCAGTGTTTGAATGTGTGTTCATGGGTGAATGGGACTGTAAAGATAGAAAAGCCCTTTATGAGAATATGCCATTTACCATTCCTACCACAAGTCCATCTGCTGCATTTAGATCCTCCATTAAACGTGGATGAAAACAACTAGAGATATTTTAAATTCATGAACAAAAAAAATCATGACAATTGGATAAGATGTGTCAAAGTTAGAATAAAATTGCATTTATTCTAAAGCTTCTGGTCTAAAACAGAAGGGAAAATAAGCCAATTTTGTGCTGTATGCTGATTATTAATGTGTTTAGGTGCAAACGTTTTATAAAGCCTTGGTCACATGTACCTGATGCAGGTATTTGGGCTGTGTGGGCCTGTAGAGGGTCATAGAGAGGAGCATCCACATCTTAAGGGAAGCACAGGTGAGGCTTGCAGTTCCCTTAAAGCTCATGCTGCCACTTTAAGAGACATCATGAAAATGGAATATACCATTGTCATGCATGTGGTAAGTGTATTGTGATAATCAGGTTTGGGTGATGCTGTTGTACAGTGCCCTCATGCCACACTTTAGTTGTTAGTAAAGTGTGCGCAGTGGCCGATACGGGCACATGCTGCACGCAAAGGATGTGCAGACGATACATAAAACTACATTTCCTCATATCTACCGTTAACCGTTGGCGCCGCGGATGGCTGCCTCGGTGTGTTGGTGCGCACTGCTTGTTTTGTTTTGTGTTTTAACTCAGTTTTTTGTTGATGGCAGCCTCGCGGTGCTCTTTACCAAATGGAGCTCGTGAACATCAGGGCAACAACTCCGGCGGATTTATTTCCCAACTTTTTGCTACCACCTCTGAAATACTGATATCCTGGCTTAAAGACGCGTTCCTTGCTCTCGGAGTGAAACGCCGTAAGAGAGGAAAACGAGCCGGCGCGCTGGTCCGCCTTCGCCAGCGCGGATTACGCACACCGCTACCAGGAATATTTCTCTCAAACGTGCGTTCATTGCCCAACAAAATGGATGAACTGCAACTGCTGTTGGGAAGAAACAGGGACTTCTCTTCATCTGCGGTTTTATGCTTCACGGAGACGTGGCTGAGCGGATTAATACCGGACTCTGCGCTGCAGCTGGCAGGCTTCCAACTCTACCGCGCAGACAGAGACACACAACTTTCCGGCAAAACCAAAGGTGGGGGAATCTGTTTTTATGTCAACATCGGCTGGTGTAACGACGTAACAGTGATCAACCAGCACTGTTCTCCTGAACTGGAATCTGTTATCATCAACTGTAAGCCGTTTTATTCACCCCGGGAGTTTGCTTCATTCATTCTGGTCGGCGTTTACATCCCGCCGCAGCCTGACATGCAGGCTGCTCAGCTCAAGCTCGCAGACCAGATACGAAGTGTGGAGCGGACCAACCCAGATTCCTTAGTTATTGTCCTTGGAGACTTTAACAAAGGTAATCTCTCTCATGAACTCCCGAAATACAAGCAGCTTGTCAGATGCCCGACCAGAGAGGAGAACATTCTGGATCACTGCTACACCACAATCAGGGATGCTTATCACGCCGTCCCCCGGGCTGCACTGGGTCACTCTGATCACGTCATGCTTCACTTGATTCCCGCCTACAGGCAAAAACTAAAGCTCTGTAAACCTGTAGTGAGGACTTCAAAGAAGTGGACCAGTGAAGCAGTGGAGGTTCTCAAGGCGTGTCTGGACTGCACTGACTGGGACGTTTTCAGGACTGCTACCAACAGTCTGGACGAGTACACAGAGGCTGTGACGTCATACATCAGCTTCTGTGAAGATTGCTGTGTCCCATCATGCACCAGGGTGAGTTATAACAATGACAAACCCTGGTTCACAGCCAAACTCAGACGGCTAAGGCGGGCTAAGGAGGAGGCCTTCAGGAGTGGAGATAAAGACAGATTCAGAGAGGCAAAATACAAGTTTAGTAAAGCGGTGAGAGAGGCTAAACAATTGTATTCTGAGAAGCTACAACACCAGTTCTCAGCCAATGACTCTGCAACTGTCTGGAGGGGGCTCAGGCAGATCACCAACTACAAGCCTAAAGCCCTCCACTCTATCAACGACCGACACCTCGCCAACGCTCTTAACGAGTTTTACTGTCGGTTTGACAGACAAAGGGACAGTTCTGCCACCACCCATCAGCTCCAGTCACCTACTTCAATTTCCACCCTAACAGCTCCATCCCCTCCAGTAATGACTCTTTCCATCCATGAAAGAGACGTAAACAAACTCTTCAAGAGACAGAACCCCCGGAAAGCAGCTGGACCGGATTCTGTCTCCCCGTCCACCTTGAAGCACTGTGCTGATCAGCTGTCTCCAGTCTTCACAGCCATTTTTAACACCTCACTGGAGACCTGTCACGTGCCAGCCTGCTTCAAGTCTTCAACTATCATCCCTGTCCCCAAGAAGCCGAGGACCACAGGACTGAATGACTTCAGACCCGTCGCACTGACCTCTGTGGTCATGAAGACCTTTGAACGTCTCGTGCTTTCACACCTCAAAGCCATGACAGACCCCCTTCTGGATCCCCTGCAGTTTGCCTACAGAGCCAACAGGTCAGTTGACGACGCCGTCAATCTGGGCCTTCACTTCACCCTCCAGCATCTGGACTCTGCAGGGACCTATGCCAGGATCCTGTTTGTGGATTTCAGCTCTGCCTTTAACACCATCATCCCATCTCTGCTTCAGGAGAAGCTTTCCATGCTGAATGTTCCTGGCTCCATCTGCAGGTGGATCACAGACTTCCTGTCTGACAGGAAACAGTGTGTGAAGCTGGGGAAACAGATCTCGGACTCACAGACCATCAGCACTGGATCTCCTCAGGGCTGCGTTCTTTCTCCTCTGCTCTTCTCCCTGTACACTAACAGCTGCACCTCCAGTCACCCATCTGTCAAACTCCTGAAGTTTGCAGACGATACCACCTTAATCGGCCTCATCTCTGATGGCGACGAGTCTGCGTACAGGTGTGAGGTCGACCGTCTGGTAACCTGGTGCAACCAGAACCACCTGGAGCTCAATGCTTTAAAGACAGTGGAGATGGTTGTGGACTACAGAAAGAACTCAGCTCCACCTGCCCCCATCACCCTCTGTGACTCCACTATAGCTACTGTGGAGTCCTTCCGCTTCTTGGGAACTATCATCTCCCAGGACCTCAAGTGGGAGCCGAACATCAGCTCCCTCATTAAGAAAGCTCAGCAGAGGATGTTCTTCCCGAGGCAGCTGCAGAAATTCAGTCTGCCAAAGGAAATGATGATTCAGTTCTACACAGCCATCATTGAGTCCATCCTCACTTCCTCCATCACCATCTGGTACGCTGCTGCCACTGCTAAGGACAAAAGCAGGCTGCAGCTGGTCATCCGGTCAGCAGAGAAGGTGATCGGCTGTAATCTTCCATCTCTTCAGGACCTGTACTCCTCTAGGACCCTGAGGCGTGCAGGAAAGATCGTGGCAGACCCCTCCCACCCTGGACATGAACTTTTTGAGCCACTCCCCTCTGGCAGGAGGCTGAGGTCCATCACAACGAGAACCTCTCGCCACAGGCACAGTTTTTTTCCATCTGCTGTTAGCCTTATTAATAAGTCCCGGAACCTTCCATCACTTCTCCCTGCCCCCATCTGACTGTCACATTGGACAGATTTTTATTTTATGTATTTATTTATATTTAATGTGTATGTGTATATATTTATATATATGTATATAAATTTAAATGACATTAATAATATTAATTATATTTTACATAACAATAATAATAATATAAATATATAGGTATATATGTGCGTGTATGTGTCTATATATATATATATATATATATATATTTATTTTTATATATTTGTAATATCCCTTCTGTTCTGTTCTTACTTAATATTTTTGCTGTTTCTATATTCATGAATGCACCATCATCACCAAGACAAATTCCTAGTATATGTTCAATTGTACTTGGCAATAAAGTTGATTCTGATTCTGATTCTGATTCTGATTCTGATTCTGATCTAACTGTCAGGCTGCACACAAGGAGCACAACCATATAATTTAAAAAGGATAAAATGGCCTCTTGTATATTGTGTGAGATTTGGAGGGGTTAAAAATTGAAAAAAAAAAAAAAAAAAAACGTGTACGACACACCTGTGTCTCACCTATTTCTCCTTTACTCACCATTACAGGTTGTTTAAGTCTTCACTACGATCTGTCGACAGCAGCAGGCATCTAGAAAAAAATTGCTTGAACATTTTTGTTTTACGGACTCACTGGTGGGGCTTGATATTTCGTGTGGGCTACCCTCATGTCCTGTACAGACCGTATCCACCCATAAAAGCAGTCGTGAACAAGTCTGAAGACACTAATTTACTTACTTGACAGGTGCGATGAAAATGCACAGCCCAACGTGCAGCCTCGAGTTTCCGAAGAGGATTCAGGATCACTACTTTGCATCTGTGGGTACAGTCTGCTGACATATAGCTGTGGCACCGGCGTAACGATACGGGTCTCCGAAAGTGTCAACCTTCAAAAGCAAGGAGATGAAAAGCAGAGAAAAGAGTGAGAGCTGAGAGTGTGGTTTGCTCAGAAAGCACTCAGAGCAGCATCTGACACGAACATATATGTGTATCAGTGCAGAACTAAAGCAGAGTTATATCACAGTTTGCTTCAGTTTATTTTACTTTAAACATTTACAGCAGTAGTTTGAATGAAACAAATTATTCATTTGTTTTAACTGGTTTTCACAGCTAAATGCTGAACTAAATCATGTGTTCCGATAAAAATACTCGAGATGCCTTTGCTTTACATGGCAAGTCAAAGTGAAGTTATCATGACCCAATCCTGAAGTAAAAAGATAAAGGAGAAAGTCTGACACAGTTAAATTTAAAAGAGGGTAAAAATCTTTGGGACATCAGCTGGTGTGCATGCACAAAGGTTCAACATGAGGACACTGACTCATCTTTATTGGGGTGAGGTACTTTGATGATAGTGTCTAGACTAAAAGTCTGGACCAAACAGACAATAAAGTAGAGAAGGAATCTATCTTCCAGAACATTAGTGGGATTTGTGTTCCTCTGCACCTGCTGTATAGCCAATAACACATTATTTTTCTCCAGACAAGCAAAATATCCTGATCAATTTCTGTTGCAACGAAGGATATTTGCAATAGATGGAAGCATTTGTCTCAGACGAGATTCTCTCTGTTCTTGTCATGTTGCAATTAATTAAAGACTGCAACATTTCCAAACAATAACCCTTTTTCTTGGAGTCATGTTGTGTTGGAGTTGCATGAAGAATTGTCAAGAACCAAAAATTAATATGAAATTGAAGGCAAAAAAACTTGTATATTTGTCCTATTTGTGTCAAGCATACGATATAAAAGCATCTCAAAAGTTGACTTTATTGGACAAAAAACATTTCTCTCTGAAAAAAAACTCTTGATGGATAAAAATCATTGGATTAGAAGTTTAGTGAGTTTTTTTTTTTTTACTCTTTGATGCAATAAAAGTTGTAATGAAGTTGGCATTTCCTCTAGATCATTGTTAAAATTCTGGAGTTTGGAGGACCGCCAGTCTGGTTTTAAGCGCTGGGGTGAGGAGCTGGTCTCAGAGGATTTGACTCGGGGTGTTAGAGCAGTTTGAAAAAATCAGTGACCCATGTTTTGGCAGGATAAGTGTAAGAATCCATATGGGAAATGGAAAACTGGAAAAATGGAAGGTTTTCAAATATTAGTTTAAATCTGGCTGAAGCTTGTGCCCAGTAAAACTGTCCTGAGAATAAACAAGCTTCTATGTTATAATAATGGCTATGTTAGAAAGTAACAATTCCCAACAGACAAATATTATTTAAAGCATTTTATTGCATACATTTATGTGGTTGATTACTTATGCTTGAACTTTACAGTTAAAAGCAGCTGCATTAAATTTTTATAAAGATTCCATCACTCTTTTTCAGATGACCTTTTGTAGATGTGTTGATAGGAGAGACAAATGGTTTCTTTGTGATACAGAGAGGTTAAAGGTCTGATAATAGAATCCGATGTAAAAGAAATGCAAATGATCATAAACCCGTCGCCGTGTTTGTTGGAATCAGGTGTTTAATTTTCTCTCGATGGGGATCATTAAAGGGGATGATCTCTTTTTGTTCGCCCTTGTGGTTTTTTACATCTGACACTCACTTCTGTCAATAATGATGGATTTCATTGAAGAGCAGTATTTCCGGCATTTCACTGTCCGTAAAATACCTTTGAAACAGATTGTCAGAAAACATTTTTTTCTCAAACAGTAACCGGAATCGTCCTCCAAACCTTCAAAATGCAGCTCAACGGCCATGTAATCAAAAGAATGATCACTATTCTTTTTCCCTGTATTTGTGAAAATTGCACCCCATAACTGAACAGAAAACACACTCATTACCCACCCAAGTGCAGAACATTGTTTATTTGTATTGTGGCCTAATGCACTGCCCCTTGCATGATATCGCCATGCCAACAACAAAGACAGGGGGTCAACAGGGAACATTTGCTATTTTATGGAACTATACAGAAACGAGCTCTCGTCAAAATGTGGAAGACATAAAAATTAGAATTATATTTGATTGTTAAACTTCAAAAGATGATGAAAAATCTGCATGACTCACATAATTTGCTTCAAACAGTGTGTTATTGTTCAACAATATTTAGCAACTGTGGGATTTGGCAGTGGGGATCACGGTCTGGTTGGGGTAGGAGGGACATCGTGCATAAAATACATTAAATCTCTGAGAAGAAGTGGGTAGTAACAGTTTTATTATGTTCAGTCAAACAGACCAAAGAAACCCAGATGCAGGAAGGACTCAGAAATGACCAAAATGGTTCCAAACATTTAATCAAACCAGGTAAAAGGGCAGACCTCAGAATAAAACACACGGGGTGCACCAATGCAGACAACTGAAAACCACATCCTAAAATACTGATACCCTATCAGAGAGAAACCAGGGGAGGGACGTCCAGAAAAGTCACAGCCAACCTGGGAAGAAACAAACAACAAGAAAATTAAAGACTAAGGAGCAAATTATGACATAAATTCGATTATATTTACTTGAGTCCATCAGAGATAACAAAATCAATTCAAGTAGTGATTCTTCATTTATCACTGGGGGTGACGTTCATAAAATAACCCACGATTGATGAAATCCTCAAAACAGGTTTACAGATATTTCAAGGCAGTAAGACCCCTCACTACACAGTTTATACACTTTTCTTAGGCAAACACAAACATTTATACTTGTTTCACTCTTGTTTAAACTCTTTAAGGACAAACGTTTGTAAAAGATCAGTTCAGTATTATAGAATGAAAACAAAGCAAGCAAGTTTGTTTATAAGGCGCAATTCATACCAAAGTGCTTTACAAAAATAAAAAGAAATTGCAAAAGGAAATAAAAATCAATGTATAAAACATAAACATATTCATAAAATCAACAAGAATAAAAGTCATTTTTAAAATCATTGAAATCCTACACATACAATAACTCCCATTTTAAAACAGATGGCTAAATAAAAGCGTTTTCAGCCTCGATTTAAACATTTTCAGACTTGTGGCCTGTCTCACATTTTCAGGGAGATTGTTCCAAACCTTTAAAGAAAAAAACAATGAAAAGCTGCCTCGCCATGTTTAGTTTTGACTCTGGGAATCTGAAGAAGAACTCTTCCTGAAGTTTACAGACTTTAAAATGGGTTATAAGATACTAACATCTCAGAGACGTACTTGGGTGCTAGATCATAGTGAGACTTATAAACAAACAGGACTGTTTCAAACTTAATTCTCTGGGCAACAGGAAGCCTGTGGAAAAGACCTGAGAACTGAACTAATGTGTTCATATTTCCTGGCTTTTATTAAGCATTTTGGAAAAGTTGCAGCTATTTGACTCCTCAAAAACAAAGATCTGATCGTGAAAGGTTTAGAGAGATGAGCATACTGTTGAGGAGACAGGAGACATGGAACAAAGATTGATTGACAAGGTCTCTGGCTAATCAGGATTCACTGGTTATATATAAAAAAAAAAACATTTAGTTGTGCTGAGTAAAATCAACAGCAAGACTGAGAAAGATGGATGGATGAATGGCATCTCTAATTTATTCTGTCCACTAATGACAGATTTGTTAAATGGACTGTTAACAAGGGAATGTTACTGTTTTGTTAAAGTGATTCCAAGTTTTTACATCAATACTAAAAAAATTATCAGAATATTCTCATTTCAGACTAAAAACTTAATCCTCTTTTATTAAACATTTACTTTTTCCCTCTTACTCAAGTAAAGACTTGGATGACTACTTTTTAATTCTCCTTGGGCAATATTATTCTTTACTTCTTGTCACGCCCCGTTAAGTCTAGGGGTTAGAGGCGTAGCATAAAGGTAAAAATAAGGAAAACAAACACAAATGTCTCCATAAAGAGTTTAACAAATTTATTTACAACACTAAACCAACTCAAAAGTGAAGCAAAAGGCTTCAGGGTGAACCAAGGCCAAAACAACAAACAAAACCCCAACTAACTCAACCCAGGGAGCTTACCTGCAAAAGAAACAGTAAAAGAATGACAAACTCTAACCTCCCTGGACTAACAGAAACAGGAGAAAATTCACACTAAAGAAAATGGCGGTTACAGCTTCACTTAAACTAAACTAAACAAAACTACACATACAAACTACAAAGAACAGAGTGAGAACCAAAACACAACCAAAGAAACAAACTACAAAGTGCACAAGTAAAACAGGTGGAGAAGAGCACTGCGCTGCAGTGGAGACTGGTTGCAGCCCAGCTCCCTTCTCATGGGCTGGAGGTCCTCAAGGTGCTTTTAAAGGTGGTTCCACCTGTTTTGGGCCAATTGGAGCCACACCCTCCAGCACCACACCTGAAAGAAATAAAAAGGACAGACACACAAACAAAGATCCACAAAACACAAAGAGGTCCCACTCTGACAGAATACACAGAACAAAAAACCAAATACGGCCACAGCCGTAACACTTCTTCAAACCTGGCGTCCACATCATGGACATAACATTATATTACCACAGCACGGTAGTTAATTCTGCTAAACTGAGGCCCTGTGACTGTATATGTGTGTAGAGGGTGAAATAAACGTCAAATATTAGCTTGAGTAGGTGAGTATTCCTCCTTTTTATCCAAGTACAAGTGTTGGATACTCATTTCTACTCCAGAATGATTATTTTTATACCTGCCTCAACCACACAACAATGTTTTTGTGGAGTACTACTTGAAAAAGTGTAAAGTAAAAACAAAATGACACTACAAAAACCCCACAATTTTGGAAAATCTTGATGTTGTCTTTTTTGTATTGATGTTTTCCATGATGTCATTAAACTCAGATAAAATCTGGAAGAAGCTGCTGTTCTTGAGTGACTTTTCAAAACAAAACGCTCTGTCCTTTTCTTTTCCTGACTGTAAAGCAAATAGACTTGCTGTTGGGCAGGTGTTCTGATGTCGTTGAAGAGGTGGCTGTGCATTTGTTCTGTGCTGCTCAAAGCGTTTCCTCTGCACAATCAGTGCCATCGCTCCCTGCTGTTGTCTGCAGCTCCTCTAAAAGCTGTCACAGAATCGATGACCCTAATGTGGTGTTCCCGCAACCAACATACAGTGGACCTTGCACACCAGGATCTATGTTAAATCATGTTTTGTACTCTCTTCACCAAAAATTGGCTCATTAGATCCAGGGTGGTTTTATGATTGATCGTGGTGCAGTTCAGCGTGTGTATTTTATCTTGCCTCAGATGAAAACTTAGGGCAAGAGAACATTGTTCTCCTCTGAAATGAAAAGCTTTTGAACAGAAATACAATGCATTTCTATTTATCTAACTATATCAAAAGGGACTTTTTTTTTTTTTTTTTTTTTTTTTTTTTTAAAGAGAAGCTTGTTTTTGCTTTCCTTTGGAGCACATCAAAAATAAAATAACTTTGACCTGTAAACATTGGATTTTTTTTTAATCTTTGGCTCAAGAGTCAGAGCAACTTTAATTCTGAACCGTAAAAATGACCCACAAGGTTTGTCAGATTTGTTTGAAGGAGTCTTTTTACAATACTTGGAGGTGGCTTTATGTCCTTATGAAGTGTTCTCTTGTTAACTTTTATTCTTTTATTTACAGGTCGATGGCCAGCATCCGACGTGTACGTTCCTGCTAGAGGTGGAGCGAGACCAGACAGAATGTCAAAAGAGGCTAAAGGAGCAAGAGGCCAAGGGCATCAAAAAAGGTCACAGACACCACAAGAGATAATAGCAAACAGCAACCTTTACACACAAAATAATCATTTATATATATTTTTAAGCTAAGCTTTAATCACAACTACCCTTAAAGGATGTGTTTGGTCATCTTACTTAAGGAAAATGTCAGGGACATTCAGATGACCCACATGAAATATCAAAGTGAAAGACTGCTCGGTGAGCCTGAAGGCAAAAATTCATCCGTTTTCTTTTACTTTTTAGTTTTTATATGGTGTATGCAATAAGTTGTTGCAAACACTGAACCCTCACGCTCTCCTATGGGGTCCTGTAGACCCACCCTTACATTGATATGTGATCCCTCCCATGATAAAGGTGGACAGAATTTATGTCTGCCATGGACACCAGTGAAGATAAAAAAATCATTGAAAAAAAGAGTTTTGTGGTGCCAGATGACCCCACTTTTAATATAAACACACCGAGGATAGGACAAGGGTTACACAATATGCAAGGGAAAATAAGGGTGAAGTAGGTGGGACGCAGGCCGGTTGTACAGATTATTCATCATTTTCAGCACCCCCCTAATTCAGTAAACTGCCCAAAGGCCTTATTAGTTCTGTTCATGTTATAAGTGTGGGTTCCTTGTATGTAGCCTGACTGTTAAAAATACGTTCTTACAGCACATATCAGTAAGGACCTAGTAGGATGACTACAGCGCGGCACAAGGACACCAAACGACAGCATCACCAGTACGTCATAAGTGTGAGCAGCTTCCTGTAGCCTTATGAAAAAGTTCACTATACCCTTACCACACACACGACAATTTTACATTCCTTTTTCATGAAGTGCCTTAAAGCCTCGGGCACATCTGCCTGCACGGGCTCCCACGGGCGGTCTACGGGCCAGATATTCCCGCCCCCGTGCGGCGGTCCGCACGGGTCCGCAAAGGTAGCAGGCTCCGCAAAGGCCCGTAGGCGCCCGTGGGAGGCTGTTCGACATGCACCAAAGTCTTCTGCGGGTGCCACGGTTTTCTCCCATTTTCTTTTGCCCGTGCAGCTGGCTGCACCACTCCCATAAGGGCCGTACGGGCCCGTAGCTGTTTTCATCAACCCCAAGAGCCGTACTAGCCGTACAAACAGCAGTACTAACACCCGTACTACACCCTTACGAGCCGTGCAATCAGTTTCCCGTGTTCCAAGTCCCGCAAGGGTAGTACAGCCGGTTGTACGGCGACGTGCGTGAAACCTTGCAGCATGCACGGTAGAGGCGGACATTATTTCGGGATTCCCCGGTCACGGGTCACGGATTCCGCGGGATGGGAGTCATTTCTTCCATTAATCACGGGACCGGGACGGGACGGGACTGAATTCTGACGGGAGTGGGCGGGAGCGGGAGTTCAACAAAAGCTCAACTCAAGAAACTTGACTGAAATTTTTGCGTCCCACGGTGCTGGATAATTTCAAAGTTGGGGAGAGGAGAGGAGGAGCACGCCAGCCCAAATACCTCTGGCTGCAGCACGCAGTTTACGTTTGTTTCTCCCCCGGCCCCTCCGCGAGTCGAGACGCTCACGCACAGGCGCGCGCGCGCTCACAGCGAGTCAGAAGTGTTTTTAATCAATGGATCGGGGGTGCGGGAGTTGCCCATATTCGCGAGAGTCTCCTTTCTGGGAGCATGTTCTATTATTATTATTCTTTTATCTTTCTTTAACCATTTCTTTATTTTTTTCTCCTTAAGCTGTGTTTGCGCTGCGCGTGCACGCGCTAAGCCGAACGAGAAAGACAGCGCCAAGTGAAAGATTTCTGAAGGCACCACTGCATCTTTGAACTGTGAGAGAAACCAGACAGCCTACTGCCAAGTTAACCCATGCATGCACGGGAGATGATGAACTTCATGTAGGAAGGTCATCGGGGGGAATCGAACTGGCCCGTATCACACGCACGCGCCTTGCGAACGTCCGTACTACGCGCACGTGCGCCCGCGCAACCATTTGCACGGGCCCGTGCGCGCACGTGCGTCTGTAGCAACGCCCGTGGTACTTCCGCACCCGAGAATGACATCAGCTTTTCATACGACCACTTGCACGGGCTCCTGTACTAATGACCACAACTCATGCGGCAGTCACGGGCCTGGTCTACGGGCCAAACCACCCCAGACCCGTACGGGTCAAACATTCGCACGGGCAGATGTGCCCGAGGCTTAAAGGGGCCCTGCCATGATTTTCTTAAGCCTTTCAGAGTGAACTATATCCATTTATATGATCATATATTACCTTTGGAACATTAAAAAACAAATTATGTATGACATATTAGTTATTTTTTGTGAGTTTTTTCCTATACAGAAGTAAAACGACTTGATTCCTGAGGCTCCGCCTCCTGCTGCGGGTTGGTGCTGTCCACTTCATGAGTGACGTCATCCCAGAGAAAACCGTGTGTCTGTATTTCTCCCACAAAAATAATCAACACTTCTTCAGAGATGGATGCACATACAATATATCTGCCTTTAGTGGGCCCGGTCATCACTTCACTGCTTTTACAACATAACACTTCTGAACGGCTGTGATCTGAATGTAAACCCCTAGTGTTATTTCATTTGATTACGACTCTGTATATCTGTGTTATTTTGTTTTTTATTTTTTTTTGTTTGTCTGTTTTTTGTTTGCCCCCCCCCCTATGGTTCAAAGTGTTGTAAAATGTTTTTTTTTTTTTTGAAATGCCAATAAAAAAAAAAACAAAAAAACTTCTGAACGGCTGTGCCGGACGGGGGGTTGGCGTGGGGGGGGGTGTCTTAAAGGAGCCCTGCGGCTAAAGTAACAAACAACTGTTTGACCTGGAATTTATTGAAGACAGGACACAAGTGTAAGATATACAGTATTCTGCATCTAAAATGAAAGTTTTTTGCTGATCACCACTAGTTTGGTGAAGAAACTGGGTGTTGGTGTGAGACTGGGGGCGGAGCTGTCAGAGCAGACTCTTCCTGGAGGGAGCGGTTGGCATCGTGCTTACGTCAACATGTTTCAACCCACTCGTTTTTGTGGGTATGGGAGGGGCGGCTGCAGAAAGCGCAGGTTTTCAGAGGATTACTCTTAAATGCATGAACAGATCAAAATACCCCTTTTGGGTTCTTTACAGTGAGGAATAAACAGTAAAATGCATTTAAAACCTCAAAGTAGAATTTTCATGGTGGAGCCCCTTTAAGGTGGCCAATCGAGCCTCGAGGAAACTGTAAGACATACATGCGCCCCCCTTAAGATGCAGCCAGTCTGCTATATAATCTCTATATGGACCCAGACAATCCAGACACTGTCATGAGACTAAGGCTTTACGTTAGGGGTGTTTAGGCAAGAGTCTGACAACACAATATGCATTGCGATATATGTTTTATGATACAAATCCCGATATATATCCCAAGACAGTACAAGACAATATTTATCTATTTCTTTTAAATTATGACTTAAGAGTTATCTAAATACCAATGCAGTTTTCACTTCATTAGTAAAATTGTAAAATAAATTGTATTTAATTATCAGAAGCATTGCAACTGTATCTCATAACCAAGTTGCTTTTACCCAAGAAAATTTGTGGTGGTTTTCTATTGGTAATTTCGGAAATATTTAAGTGGAAAACAGAAGTAAAACCAAACTCCATATTTGCTTATAAATATTTTATTAAATACCTTGGTAGTATTTTAAATCAATACAAGTATCACCGATAGTTCACTGAATCAATGTTTTCTTACACCACTACTTTAACTAGTTCCATAAGCAGTTTGATTGGCCTAACTTAACATTCAGTCTTTAGCAATAATTGTTGTTTATCTTCTGCTTCCTCCTTCCTACTTTAAAGACAAATAAAAAGAAATATCCTTGATGCTGTTCAAATGCATTTTGGACTTTTTCTGCAGCTACTGTTCATCTGTAGTTGGAGGTAAATCAGAAAGTGCTTCCTGCACTTCTGCGCACAGAATACTGGGTTTAGATCACCTGCACTCAGACATCATCTCAATTAAAAAGCTCCAGCACCAGAGGATAATATTTATGGGATGCCTGTTAAAAACAAGAGGACAGAAGTTCATCCTCGTAAGAAACACATCAGCTAATTAGGAGAATAGTGATGTTAATGCAGGAGAGTAGGAATCTGAGTTCAGTCAATCGTGACCCAAGAAAAACATCCAGAAAAGTAAACAGATGAGGCTGTTTACACAGTCAGACCTTTCTATGCTTTGACAATATTATTACAAGCATATAAACCAGAACTGCTCATCCTCCCTTCTCCAGAAACACCCTGGGAGTTTTCTGTCTACTGATTCATCCAAAACATTATTCATCGTTTCTATTAACTGAAGTCTTGAAAAGGGGACTTTTATTTTCTTTAACAGTAAAGAAAGAAGTTTTGGTGACGGTGAATGTGATGGATGCTTCTGTTTGCGCCCAGCTAAGAAAAACATACTTAATTCTGAAATTACTTCAGGTATTGTGTCTACAACAAACCGTCTGTTTTTTTGTCTTTCAAGGGAATCTGTGACAGCCTCACAAATGCTCCTGTGCCATAAAAGCGGTGCAATGACTAACTGTGCAGAGCTGAAGAGCATTATTATGGGGGAATGAAATCCCTTTTAGAGCAAAAATATTTAAAATCATACACAAAAAGTAAAACTACATTTTACAGTTCTGTAAAAAATCTTAAAAATTTCTATATTTTTTAAAGTCTTACGCATGATTAGCGGCCCCTCTTGTAAAGAGACGAGCATTTTTCAAAGTTTCACAAACTTTAAGACAACCTTTTTTTGTGCTGCATTAACCACTTCTTAACATTTAATTTCTTGACTCCCCGCTGTTATAATTAAAATTTAATGACCTGAAGGAAAGCAAAATAATAGCAGGATTCAAAGCGCCTGCAGGTGCCAAACTGCGGGGGACAGCAGGTTTCATTTCAACCTGCCTCTGAGGACTTCCTTATGCGCTGCAGGTTAAATCTTCTGAAGGAAGCTGCTTTTTTTCCAACGCTCTCAGACCCAGGGGGAAAGGAACCTTCAGGCCTCGGAGCGTCCGAGCGTTTCTATTCACATCGGGCTCAGATCTATATTTTCCTCTGACGATTTATCATTTCTATTTTAGAAGTAACGTGCCATCGATGAATTAAAAGATTTGAAAAATGGCAGTCTGAAGCAGTCCTTTGCCATTTTCAGTTATTTCAGGATGAGGTCGCAATTTGTCTTTGTAGAAAAGTCCCTTCAACAGCGAGGAAGTCCTGGAACTCACAGTAATCTGCAGCCATGACGGACAAAAGTACAAGATAAACAAATCCGATTTCCTCATATTATGCCTGCTTCAGGATTAAATACACAATTAAATAAAAAAAAAGAAGACTACACAGAGAAGGCTAAACTTCAGTAAATAATGCATTTAGCTTTTGATTAAAGCTTAGATTACCTTTACTTTATTAAATTCACATGAGCAAAGATCCACCAAAATGGTTTTTAAGCCCCCCGTTTCTCTTAACTTTTGAGGATAAATTTTATATAAAATATAAATATAAAAATATCTGCAGCTGTCTCAAACTTTATATGCTCTCTGGATTTATGTAGGAACCATTAAAATATGATGCAAGTTTTCACTGAACCCATAATTGTCAAAGTGGAAGCTAAAAAAATCAGATGCCAACTTGAGTTTTAAGTTGCATTGGATAAATATAGAAAAATAATGGTGACTAAAACTTGTGTTTTCTAAATATAATATTAACATAAATCCACCGACTTTATTTGCACCATCCTCGTAACAGCCAGTTGCTGAATAATATGTATTATTGTTGTTGTGTGTGAACAACTGTCACAGTTAATCTAGCTTTATTTTTAAAGCTTTACAGCTTTATTTTCGTTTCAAGTCGAAGGCTTTTCTTTTGTTCCCTTACTTGCTATTTTCTGTAAAAAGAAACTTTCCAAATATGTTTGTTTTTTGCTAGCTATTGTCAATGCAGCATCGGAGCAGCTGCTTTAAGATAGTTGTGGATGTACTTCCGACGTGTGACTGAGCGATATGACATTCGTCAAGAATGAGTTGCTGGAGAAAATCCAGCAGTTTTATGAAATAAAACTTCCTTCTAAATCAGATTATAAGTAAACAGAAACAATTGTAGGTTATTTTTCCCCGCAGCCCGGTATCAAGCGTCACGTGGACCGGTTTGTGACCCTGTGGGTCGAGGACTATCGGGTAGGACAATAAGTTGAGGACAGGACGCCAGAACGTCGCTAAACTGTCTTTGTCTGATATATGAGAAGCTCAAGGACTTTTAAAACAGAAAAACAGCATTTGTCCTGAATGAACCACACTTTACTGCAGTTTTCCTGCATTATTTCATTAAAAAATGCATCATTTGGCTGAATGCATTCTCAGTGAAAGATGGTAATTCTGAAGATTTTTGAAAACATTTGGAATGCAGCTGAAAGAGAAGATTTTAGTAGATCATATAACAGGTTTTCTCATTGAAAAAGCTGCACTTTTGTGCTTCTTTCGAAGTGCATGTAAACAGTCGCCGTCGATGGTTCTGCTACTGGAACGTAAATTTTATTATGAACTGAAATCCCACATTATTTCAAAGCAGGCATAAGGATATATAAATAGTAGATGTGATAGATTTTCTTCATACGATCCTGTTTACAGTAAATATTGATGAAGTATTTTATTATGTTTTTACAGTGCAGAGCTATGCTATGTCAAAATAAATTCTCTCTGAAGTAATATTTGGTCGGTAATGCGCAGTTCTGAGCCCCTGCTCAGGATAAAACAGAAAGGGTTGACTCAGTAGTGAATGGTTGGATTAACCTCTGGATATGAGATTATGTTATTATATGTTATATCAGTGCAACAATGGCTCCAACCAGGATTAAACTTTGAGCATTTTTTTCCTGTTGTTTCTGCTACCTCTTTACCCTGATTGTTCCTGTGTGTGTGATCCTGCTGTGCAGAGCAGGTAATAGCCTGCAGACTCACAAACAATTCATTGTAGTTTGATAGTAGCGCTCGGCCAATCGAATGAGGACAATGCATCCAGATGGAAGCATAACCTCCTTTTAATCCAGTTTAAAAAATAAGATCACAATGTGCACAGCTCAACCAGGAACATTTTAGAAACCCAAACAAGGAGGAGAACAGGAAAAAAAGGATCTGAAACTGAGCTGTAACTGTACTGAGCAAGGAAGCAGATGTGATAAATGCTTAGAATCACGACTCAAAATACATCTGGGAAATTGTTATTTTCTGGAGGGCTTCTCCTTTTTGACCTGAGTTGATTAAATATGTAAAAGTTCCTTTTGATGTTACTAATAATGACTGAGAAGAAACACTATTTTCATTGGTTAGATATTTAAACCCCCAAAATGACAACAATAATAAAGTATAGCCATAAATAACAAAAAATGACCATGTCAGTGGCGAGTATTCTCTCCATTTGCTACCCTTGCTACACAGTTCTGGAGTACAATCATCAAGTCTCTGTTTCAGCTGGTTCAAGATGTGCTCTATGGTTGCTCAGGTCAGGGGTCATTGCTGGCCATACCATATGAACCCCTGAACTCCAGTTCTGACAGTTGAGGCACAATGTGGTCAAAAATGATCATCCATGAACAAAAAAAAAAGTTGGGGGTTGGCTGGTGAGAGCTTGCAGTGACTGGGCCAACGACAATAACCGAATGGATTTAGTTCTGACTGATGATCCCTGCTCAGACTGTTGCATCTCCTCCATCAAATCAAACCCTGAGGACCACGTTGATGTTGGTGGGACTCATGCTCACTTTTTCCAGCAATGCTGACAACCATCATTTTTTTATAAGGTGACCAGACACTCATCTGTGAACAGGAGGGAAGACTGTTGCTGGTGTCTTCACATCAGGTGATCTTGTTCCCACTTCATGGCGGTGTCTTGGTGGGAGTAGAGTCACATGCAATGGTCTGAAAGTGGGTCGGAGCAGGTGCAGCGCTTGCTGTCTCTCCATGGTCAGTGGCAGGACTCCAGTCCTGGGTCTGTCACAAACTCTGCCTGTTGTTCTGCCTCTTGATGCAAGTCTGCTGATGGTACTTTGAGATAAACCAAGTTCTCCTGCGCGACACTGAAATTAGCTTCTGATTCATAGACTCTGATTTGTGAAGGCATTAAAGGAACATTCCACTGTATTTTTTGCACTTAGGCCAAATCCAAATTCTTTCCCTACTCCTCCAATTGTAGGGGCATATGAAGGGAGAGGAGCATCTGAAATCAATTTTTTAAGGGCTAACCATTGCGGCAGAGGGATATGGAGTCCTCCACCATGAGGGTAAGCCATGTAGCGCTGTGCCGTGGAGAAGCTCATTTGTTCACATGGGTATGTGTTCTGAAGCACAGAAGTTTACATTTAAATATAAGTAATGACTTTATGTTTTAGCATGAGCTTTTTAAAGTTACACAACTGATGTTGCTTTGTATTTCTTAGCGCTGGCAGCTACCTGCTAATGTAGCTAACCAGGTTTGAGGAGTCTGGGTCGAGCAGTTTTTGAACAGGACCCATTCTTAGGTGGTCAGAGTGCAAAACATGCAATAAAATGAAAGAGAAACTGAGAAGGACTTACTGGTAAAATCAGCTTTTTGTACCCGCAGAATGTTAAAACTGATGCCTCATTGAGATGGTCTTTAGAATTTTTGGGTTTTGGCCCCCATAAGTACTACACTATTCACATTGAGACCATTATGTCTAAAAACACTAGATGAGTTGTGTCTACCACCCCTGTACAATTACCTCCCTATCCTAAAAATATGTGAAGTAAAACAAACAGTAGTTATGAGATTTCAAAATAACTGACTTTGAGTAGTGTAATGACAAAAACAATATAATGGGGGGCACAAATTGACTCAAATCATTGTGAACTATTTAGTGTTGATCAGTCTTGATGGGTATGAAGGTTTCCTCCTAATTGTAGTTGTCTGTTTCATATTTGATTAACCTTCTTTTTTTAAACATCTCTTCCTCAAGTCCTTTTTTTACTGGGCCTATTTTTGGCTCTGGAACGTGCCTCTTAAAAGCTAAAGCTCTGACTTTCAAGTGTTTCTGAGTATTTCTGTGAAAGGGCACGGACCAAAAAAAGATGGATCACTTAGATTGAGTTTTTTCTTCATGCTTTGCTGAGCTTGGATCCGTGCTTGGGCCATTTTGCTCGATGTGTGCACTCACTTTTTACCCTCTCCTCCTCTTTTGTCCTTTCTCAACTTTTCTCTTTGCCATTTTCCTTCCTTTCGCCCTGTAAGTTCTACTCTCCTCCCTTCAAGTGCCATAAATAAATTTCCCCAGAGCCGTTGACAGGAATGAACTCTCTTCTGTTGAAATTCTCTGGGAACCACTTGGTGAGGTCAAGAGCAAATTAGTCTGCAACCTTTCTGTCTTCATTGTGGTGCGAAGTAAAACAAACACTGAAATGTTGTCATGAACCGTGGAGAGAAATGGTCTAATAAGCATAAAAAAATGCATTAGATTTCACAAACGTGATGGGGAGAAAATGATGAAAAGTTGTATAAATAGGCAAAAGAAAAGGAGCTATTGTGCTCTTACTTGGAGTGGATTCAGGCCACTCATCAATATAACTTTGCTAAATCTCTTACTGATTTTGTTCTAAATAAAAAGGATAACAGTGATAATAGGATTAGTCCTTTGGTTAGTAAGGTTTTCAGTTTGGTAATCCTCCACCACTGTTATCTTTTGTAAAGTCTGGTTGTCAGTTTATTTTTGTCATTTCTTTTCTCAGTTTTGTCTTCTTTTTAATTCATCTAATAAAGTTTTGCCATTCTGATGCAAAACCTTTTTCACTTTGGCATTGTGGTTACCGGTAATTCAGCAAAATTTATTGTAGAGGTTAAGTTCTTATAATAACATGAAATTGGCAAAATAAAAAAATAGGTCCTGCAATCAACTCTTGTACAAAAAAAGAAAAAAAAAAGAAAAAGCCAGTTTGTGTGAATACTTTAAAGAACAGAGTGACTCAAACAGTGTAGGACACAGAGCTCTTCTTGGGTTTTCAAAATTTTTGATATTTTGTGTTTTCGGGTAGAAAATATGGCTAATATCTTTAGCCATGCTGAATGCTGCTCAACTTTCAGCAGGTCTGCACACGTTACAAAGAAGAGCACCTTCAGTGGGACTCTGACAAACAGTCCAGCACACAGACAGTTTTCCAAACAATCTATACATCATAAACACTTATCAGTGAACCTCCTTAACCATCGTCTCTTCAGTAACCACCTTTCAGCATGCCTCTACCATACCAGAGTGCCAGTAAAATTTGTTGTACCTGACATTGAAACACGTTCTGAATTGATTACCCAAATATAAAGTTTAAATAAGTGAACTATTAGACAAGGATTCCAAAGTGCAGGACTTCCATTTTTTTTTTTTCACTTTTTGCTTTGTCCTGTCCTTGTAATTCCTGGCCAATGACTGAAGAGATCTTTAGTCATGTGGTTTTGTTTACAAGCCAGCACTAATGGGAACATATTATATATTATCATTTCAATAAATACTGCAAGGTTCATCTGGTGTTGTTGTCTGGATTTCTTGACTGAATTTTTACTATAAAACAAACCCAATTAACAGTCACCTTTCTGTTTGTGACTGAGGGAACGCTGGTCTCCAATAGACCCCTGTCTCTAATGAAATCTGGGCTACCTGCCAAATTTTGGAATAAACACCTGGGCTAGTACTGAAAGATATACGTTTGCCCAAAACTGCGACTTTAATGTACACAGTACTTTTGACCCAAAACTAAGCTAAGCACTTGGCAAAATGCTTAGTTTACTTGTTTGATTTCCTTTCATTTATATTTATATTTATTTCCACCCCTAATTTTAATACTTTTATGCATACATTTTAAAACAACAATGCATACATTTTAAAATAACAATAATTATTTATATAAACACAAGAATTTAAGGAAAAAATAAAAAAAAACGTCAAGGTGCTAAAATAACATCACACAGTCATGATGGTGCATATGTTGTCCCATTAGGCTTTTTATTTTCTTAAAGGTTTCCAGAATTTTCTCTCAGTATTCCAGTCTTAGATTTAGTAAAATTTGCACTCATTTTCTTCATGTTACTTTAATCTATTAATGAGTAAATAGGAAGTCAGAGCGCACGTTTTTAGTCTTTTTTCTTAGTTTGCTGCTGCACCTCAATGTCAGACTCTGCAAGCTGAGTGGATCTGTTGTTTTGGGTTTTTTTCTGACACAATCCATCAGATGTTTCCTGAACAACCACATGGATATATATGAACGTCACATCCAGTTTGGGATGCAGAAATGCCATTTCTGCTTTATATCTCCCCTTCCATTAAAAGGTCTCTTTTTATAGCATTTTTATTACCTCGGCTCGATGCCCTTTTAGGAGGGATCTTTAGCTGTGAGGTTGTGGAGAGGAGCTGCATTTTATCAACCACACTGTCTCCACTCATCTATCACTAAAAAGCCCAGTTGACTGTTTGCCATTAGCTCTGTGGCACCCATTAAAGCTCACACTGAGAGCTATTTTTGTCCCGTTTGTTTGCCATTCTCTCTCTGAGTTGACCGGTATCCTTCCATCGGGTCAGGGTCGCTCCTCTGTTTTTGAGTGTTTTCTGACCCTCCCGTGTTTACTGGAAAGCACTCGCATGGTGACGGAAAAGCTACAAAACTCAAATGTATCCTGAGGAACTGAACTGCATGAGGGCATTACTGTTTATCGGGCTGTCTAAACAAGCTTCCAGCCACAAACGCTCATGAGGAATGAAGCTTAGTTATGTCCCCGGCTTTAAATGCTTTTAAGTTTAGCTGTCAGTGATTAGGAAGGTTATAAAACATACAATCTAGATTTGATTAAGTAACTTTAAAGAATGCAAGAAGCTTCTAATACTAAGAGGGATTTTCACACCCAGAAATACAAAAAGCCAATTAAATTATGGAGCAAGTTAAACAGTGGAACGAGAAAGTGTGAGGATTGTGGACTTCGGTCTAGTTCTGGTCATGTTTTGTTATGAATTGTCTCTAGGTCACATTAGTTTTAGGCTTGTCGAGATTCACAGCTGTCTTCATTTCGGTTATTTCCCCTCAGTCTATTTAAGTGTTTGGTTTTCAGTTCTTCCTTGTCAGCTCATCCGTTCTGCTCTTTAACTGTTTTGGTTCTCCATGGGTTTTTTTTTTTTCATGTTTTGGTTAATTTATTAAATGTTTTATGTTACTGTCACCGAGCCTGGTTTCCTGCATTTTGATAGGCGGAAGCAAAAAGGCTAATCCAAGCAGCTTTTATGAAGAAAATAGTCAGTCTAATGCAAATGAAATAATCAAAAATACATCTTTAAAACACTTCATCTTTGTTTTGTTAATATTAAAACTATTATCCTTGTAGCTGAGATGCATTTATAAAATTGTATTTGTAATTTTTGTTGTGCTTAAAGTAACTTGTACTGATTATTTATTAATCTTTGTCAATATAATTATGCTAATATTGACTCAAAAATTTAGGGGCAAGTGGAGGGAGAATGATAATTGCTCTGGGGCCAATGCCCCCTTGCTCTCCTGAAGCTCAGCCCATGGACAGATCAGATAAACAGAAGTGAAAAAGAAAAATTGAAAATTAGCAAAACAAATGCTATTTGACAAAAAAAAAAAACATGAATTTAATTAAACACATGCTTGCTGCAGATAAAAATGAAAATCTGTAAAAATAAAGTTTTAAGAAGTTAAATAATACACACTTGTCTCTATTTTGAAAGCTCAATATACATCAAAATTGGCGCAAAAAATGTTTTTTAAATCTAGAGTTTATTAGATTACTATTGCAGAAAAAGACATCAAACTTTCAACCTTATTGCCTTACAGAGGAATGGTTAACCTGAATACAAATACAATTTTTTTGGGTAGAATCTTCGGGTTTTGTCATTTCCATAATTCACTAAATTCAAGTTTTTTGTTCTGCTTATTTTTTGCAACTTTAGATTTATTCCATGGTTTCCTAGTCTGTAAAAATAAAGAAGTAACAGCTTCAAGTTAAAGAAATAAAAAAACTCTCCTTGCTTTTTATTTTCTATTTCTGACTGTTCCCTGCTGCAGACTCATTGCAGACAATGATGTTCATCAGATGATTTAGGATCCAATGAAAAAATGAAATGGAGGGAATAAAGGCTCTGTAAAGTTTCTTGTTTGTATTGTTAAATGTCTTGGCCAAGTGATTGGATAAAGCAGCCTGTGGGTCTGCTGGTTGATAACTGCAGCTCCAGAAGATTACCGGCTCCAAACACACATGGGATCATTTGCAGATCATTCAGACTCAGCAGCTTGGAGCCGGCGGGATAAACTGTACGGATTGGTGCCTTTTCTGTTTGTTTTTTTGTTCTTTTGCTCATTAAGAAAAAGGATTTGGTTTGTTTGATTTGCAATTCTTTGGACCATTTAAGCTTTTGGGTGGAACCACCCTGTGGTTTCTCCGTGGCTCAGATTTTGGTACAGCTCTTTGATTTTTCATGCTAGTTTTTTTTTTATAAAAAAAGTTTTTAGGGTGCCCCGTTCGGCTTTATATCTCCTGGCTCCTCGATAATTCCATTTGTTTACATAAACTCTGCTGAAAGAACTTTCTAACTGCTTTTTTTACTGTTTGAAAATATCTTGAAATTTCTCTTTTTCTATTTTTTTCTTTTGTTTTGTAAATTAAAAAATTACATAATGCATTTGCAACAGAAAGTAAGAGAAAGAACCCAACGAGTTCACATATTTTTCTTCTTGCAGTTGTATGTATGAGCATCAATCAGTTAAGAGCAAAAAAATGACAAACAGCTGCTTAGATGTGCACCACTATGTTTTTATCAGAACAAAATCTCTAATAATATACATTAATAATTATAGATAGATAATTATAGATGGATTTTTATCGCCAATAATTTCCATGATCGACTTGATTTGATTTACCAGAGCCAGGATCGAAACGATTAAAACTTGTTTTCGATTCTTTCAGTGCTCTCAATACAAGTCAAGTAAATTCAATTTTGGGTTTTCACGGTTTACACATTTAAACACATTTGTTTATAAATATACTAATAATCTATATTTATTTTCATTTATTAATGAAATTATAATAAGATTGTTAATACCACACAGTGTTACATTCTTAAACGTAGAAGCTCCAGCGATTGTTCTGCTTCTCCTGGAGGGTGTTTCGGTTTGGCCACAAGGTGGCGATCAAGCCATAGAGTTACACCTTATTCCAGAAAACTGTTTTAGATCCAAAATGGTCACTTTAAAGATGTTTCCTTAAAAGAGTTTGGAAAATTCATGCCCATGAGTAAATAAAGCAGTTCATTTAGTCAGGAATGTTTGTTTTGGTCGACTGAGCGTTAGCATTAGCTGTCCTATGGGGAATCCCATTATACATTAGCATTAAGCTACCGGACCTTAGCACTATGCGTTAGATCGACCTCTACTTTTATGGATCGATTACTGATTTAATAAGCTTAGATGGATTCAGAATGATTAATCAATTTTATCAACCTATCACTAATTATGAACTCTTACAGTTCATAATTAGTGTTCAAAACAGTTCTTAACCTGAAGAAGTTCTTAATATTTCTTTTTTGAACCATTAAAAATATTTATTTAATTTAGGGCCAACTATTTACTCACAGCACAGTTTAAATATCTGGAAGTTTATTTTGGTGTTTGGTCTGAATCCCAACCAGGACTTTAGGTAACAACTCAATGAGTTTCACCGATAAACCTGAAAAATGCTGCTGCAGTCTTTGGAGTACTAGTTAAGTACATTTTCTCACACTTGTGCTACTTTTTATTTGACAGTGCCGGGATGCAAAGGAACTTGGGACAGCATTGCATGCTGGGAACACACTGGATTAGGAGAGACTGTCACGATCCCCTGCCCTCGAGCCCTTAAGACCATCTTTGGCAGAAATGGTGAGCTGTGATTTACTAACTAATTAGAAAATCTGTCAATGCATTGGTGTTTTGTTGTGGGTGTTTGGACCGAGGATGTGACCTCTACTACCAAAGTGGATCTGTCAACAGGAATTTTTCCTGACATGATTCCCTTGATATTTTTACTGTCTAATAAACAGATTTACATGACTGTCACGTTTTGTTTAGAATGCAAAACCTGCATGTTTGCTGTGCATTTCTCTTGTTCTTTCTTCTTTTTGGGGCTTTTTTTTAAAAAAAGTGGCAGGTTATGAAGAAAAGCATATTTTTGTCATACAAAATGCAATATAATTTATTGAAATATTTATTGTCAGTTCAGTGAACTATTGTGATTTTTTTTGTTGTGTGGACTACTTGTGTTTTAAACATAGCTAGGCTACCACTAAAGGTCCCACTCAGATCATCTATTGAATCTAGTATAAAAATGTTCCATGAATATGTCATTTCTTTTGGCAAAATCTTTCTAGTTTCTGTAGAGCGGCAATAGTTCAGTAGAAATTCACCTCTGAGTTGTGAGCAGGACTGTGGAGATAACCCTATACCTTCCCCTCCCCATAACTGAGAGATCTCTGTTTACAGACTCTCTCATTAGCTTACTTACACCTTCTCACACTTCTAAACTAACCTTACCAGTGGAAGAAAAATAGAGAGCAATATTGGAGCAATGCGGCTGTACAGTTTGGAGTCAGTTGCCAGCATCAGAGGAGGAAAACAAAGGCGTGCATGGATCTTAGGGCGTGCAGTTGAAGCTTCTCTTGCAGACTACTGCAGCAACACGTTCACACAGTTTCTGTCATTTAAAAGACTGTGGTTAATTCTGCATGTCCATAGTTGTTCCAAAGGGTTTCTTGGAGGAGAGCTTTAATTTCTTTCAGTTTTAGCTCACATTCATTTGCAGTCTTTTTTATCTATTTCTAACTCTGCAATGAGTCCCATTTCCTGTTCAGTGTTTGTTTGCATTCATAACTTTCTCAGCCTCCAAAATGAGTTTATTGAAATTTTCTCTGTGTTCCTCTTCAGACATATGAGCATGGAGTTGGCTAAACAAGGGAAATATCTTTTTGCTGTTGTTCTTTCTACTTCTAGTTGTTCCAACTTCTCAGACATTTTAATATTTATTTAGTTTGTTGGTCTCTTGGGATTTAATACCCAATATCCCTTCACACACAGTAAGTCCACAGCTCCTGAACAACTATTTCCTTTTTAACTGTTGGCGCTCCACTTTCAGTTACTTTTTTCAATGTGTTGTTCACTAACATTATTAAATGTTTTTCATTGGCAAGTTCTTTTTCCCCCCTTGAAGGGGAAGGCATCAGATAAAGGGAAACACCAGCAGGACTCCTCACATTTCTCAGGACTCAACAAACTTGTCTCCTTCTCTTCTATTTGGATTTTGATTTCAGAATTAGAGAGCATTAAGTTGTGAGGAAGCGAGCAAGGTGGAAAACCTGTACTGAGATCATTCTTATGAGAATATATTCAGTTTTATAATTAAATTACAAATAATTATAAATTATTTTTAAGTTTTAAGTTTATTTTTATTTATGTATGTCCTCAATCATCAGAAAAAATGCCACAAGAACCCATTAAAAACACCAAAATCACAATTTTCATTGGAATGGGTCTTTAACAGGCAGGACTGATCTGGTGTAATTCAAGCACAAGATTGTTTTTAAAGCACTTGGAGCATCTGTGGAGCTGAATCTGGCGCTCAGTCCTAATGTCCCATGATTCACTCTGTGCGTTCAGCGGATTCCCTGGTGAACCCATCGCATTTCTTCCAGCCGCCGACCACATGGCAGTTCTGGGTTCTGCCCCGATTTGCATTGATGACTGAACATTAGCAAGCACCCGGCGGCTCGCTCAGACCCGAAGCTCCTTGACAGTTTCCTCTGTGGAGCAGATCTCCAGAGGTGCTAAACTTCACTGAAATAGCACAGATGTGTTACATAAACGGGTGTGTGGGGGGGGACAGCTGCCCCCGCTGATCAATTTAGATAATAATGAAAGAAGCGGGCTCAGATGTACCGTTGGATTACGCTCACTCAGTCATCAGATTTCTTTGGCCTGCGTACGGTCTGCATGAAGCCTCAACACTTGCTCATCTCCAGTGGCAGTCGCACTTGTGAATCAGCCGTTTATGCATGCATGGTGTTGTAGGATGTGGCCTCTCCGTGCCCTCTCTTTCTCCCTGAGTTATCAGTTAACATCTAAATGCAGCCAAGTTCACTTCACAGCTGCTCTCTGTAACTGCAGCGACTTCTGCCACTCAACATTTACAGAGGATTTATTATTTAGTGAGGACTGAGGGCAACTTTATTTTTAAGTGCAATGTCAACAATTCAGCCTAAAATTTGGGGAGAAAAATATTTTTCCTTCCATGCTCAAGCTCTAAAATGACATTTAGAAGTTCACTTAATGATCACTTTAACTTCAATTTTAAAAAGAAAATAAATGTATTTTTAATGATAGATAATAATTTAATTGTGTTGTTTTTCATAGAAACTAAAAAACATTTGTTTTTTGTCTTTACTAATTTAGTTTTTAAACATCAATTCACTTGTGGTTCAGAAAAGGCAGACATTTCACTTTATGACATTTTACATTTAAGTGCTCCATCTATTTATAACATGTACGCTGAAAAAATACTTTGATGTTAATAATAATATTTATTTGTGGACAAATACTTTAAAATTAAAGATAAAACAACGTTTGAAAAATTAATTAATTAAATATCCAAAAGGCAGTGAGAAGAAGTAAATGTCATGATTTGGTGCTTATGTCTTGTCGTCTTCTGTTTTCCCCGTCAGTTTCACCACGTTCAGGTTAATCATCCACAGCTGTCTTCATTTAGTTAATCAACCTCAGTGCATTTAAGTGTCTGGTTTTCAGTTCTCATTGTCAGGTCATCTGCTCATTTATGTTCTGTCATGGCACTGGTTTGTTCTCCTGGTTTTGTACTGTTTAAGTTGAGTTAGTAAACGTTTATGTTTCTGCCACCAAGTCTGGTCTCCTGCATTTGGGTCCTCCACCTCAAACCCTGACAGTAAAAGTCTTATAAATTCTACCCCACATGCCCTGGAGCCAATGTAACACACCCAGTGCACCAACCAAAAATCACATTCCTATTCTCTTAGTTTTAAAACTTTAAAACCATCAAGGTTTCTTTTCATCTTTTTTTTTTTTTTTTTTAACATTTTGCAGTCCTCTCTCTTCTCAAATAGTTTAGGACTGGGTCTTGTTCTTTTCACAAGTTAAAAATTAAAAGTGACAAGACTTGTATGGAGCCAAACTGGGGTCAGAAAGATTTGAAACCCAAATTAAACAACTTGAAAAAATTCAAGCTGAAATATTGTTGTCAAGCTAAAAAAGTGCTAAAACTTTCTGAAATTCTAATTGAACTTAATTATTTTCAGCCTAACATTTCCTGGTTTTAAGCTTCAAAATTCAAAATTTCAGTTTTGAAACTTTTCTGCAGTTTCAAATCGTATTTTTTCTATTTAGAATCTTACATTTTCCGGTTTGAAACTTTTGCCCTTTTCTGGGGGGGGGCGCTAACACAAAGGACCAATCACAATCGATAAGGTTGGTAACCTCCGTTCTGGTGTACTCACTGGGAAATGGGGAAATTATTGTCAGAAAATGTTTGTGCTATAGCGGCAAGCGAAAGGGATCATAAATTTCAAAGAAAAGGGGCGTAAAGAACGACGTATTGGCCATCCAAAACACCGCTTTTTACGCACGTTATGTTCCAAAGGTAGCATGTTCATTACACCATGTGAATGTGTATGAATGTCCCGGTGATGGTCAGAGGGGCCGTAGGCGCGAACTGGCAGCCACGCCTCTGTCAGCCTGCCCCAGGGCAGCTGTGGCTACAGTAGTAGCTTACCATCACCAAGTATGAATGAGGTGTGAATGAATAATGGATATTTACTGTAAGCGCTTTGAGTGCCTTGAAAAGCGCAGAAAAATCTAATCCATTATTATTATTAGTTGCGTACAAATTGTGCACCCAAAACATTGTTGTAGTGTATTCTGGCCCATTTAAAGTACTGTTTTGTTTTGTTGAAAACATCTTTATACTTTAATAAAATGGCGGCTAATAGGCCCAGCTGTCTGCTGTGACCTACTGATTAACAGAACTGCACATTTTATTTTTTTTATGCGGAGTGAGTAACATTGGCCAAATCCAAATTCTTCCCCTACGGGCTCTCCCTACCTCTACATTTAGCCCTTCATACAGAAGTGTGTCTTTAAATTCAGATGTTGCTAAACCTCGATGACGTCATCAATAGTCTTTGGTCAGCTACGTTGGTGCATTGCTAATAGCACTCAGAAATACGTAAGAACATTGGTTTTGTAACGTTAAAAAAGTCATGCTAAAACAAAAAGTCATTACTTACATTTAAATGCAAGCTTCTGTGCTTCAGAGCGCACCCACGTGAATTAGGAGCGACTTATTTGTGTTTTTTTAAAGACATCAATTGGCTCACATTTTTGTTATTTTCCCAGTAAACGCGGTTGTCTTTTAGCAGTTGTTTCCTCTAACAACCGCTAGAGGGCGCCACATCTAAGTAAAAGTAATTGCTACTGACAGCGGCAGAAAAAGTGTAGTCAAAAACAAACATGGAAGAGAATCTAATAGTTTTCGTTTTAAACTTTCTTTCTTTATTTTTTTTAGCCACGATGGGCTTCGCAGATTTCTTCTGAAACGTCACTCTTTTATTCTAAAAGTGCGACTTATACTCCAGAATGACTAATATATGTTTTTTTCTTCTTGATTCAACATTTTTTTCCTTTTGCGACTTATACTCCAAAAATTCTGTACTTGTTTTTTTGTCATACGTTTCCCTTTATGTTTGTAGTACAAGTTAAGTGTTTATTTTTAATTTTCTCCATCTACTTAACTATCTTAATATGATTTAATCATTATTGATATATATTTCTGAAATGGCTCACAGATGATGGCAATAGAAACAGCCAACAAAGATGACTTCTGTCTGTGAAGTAGAACTTCACGTGTGTCATGCTCTGCTCTGTTTCTAAATCTCCTCTGTGGTTCTTTACCCACTTTTTTCTTCTTTTTGCCTCACTTTCTGAAAACATCTTGTGCAATAGTGGCCACAGAGGCTCATGAGCACTCTCCGGCTATATTTATAGCCGTCACCGCCCTGACTTCATCTCACGAGCTTGACCGTGTTCAGTAGACGGTTTGAAGGAGGCAGAACTTTGGTTACTTCTGCTCGGGAAGCAAGTGATGCTCCGAGCTTTTTACGGCGAATTCTGGGAACCTCCAGAGGGAGTTAAATTGCTCTGCGCTGCAGTGATTACTGGACCTCCAGAAAACATCCCTGAGCAGTTCACAGTCTGCTGGACACGGCACTCATCTCAGCCACATCAAGAAGGTTTTTCCACGGCAGGAACCTGCTGTGATGGTTCCACCAGGAATTTCCCACCAATCGAGGCGGAGGACGACTTGCAGTACAAAAGCTTTGCTATCAGACAAGATTTTTATCCCTAATGGTGAAACGATTGTGCAGAAAAATCCCAAAGGCCACTCCACACCTTACTAGACCAGTCATTAACTCCGCTTACATGGCGTTTTAAACAGACAACTGTTTGAGACTGTAATAACACTAAAAATGGAGTTATCAGTTGAACATGAGAGGCTTTGACCTTTATGTGCAAAGGGCGTCTGCTGTACTGTCACAGTTCAGTGTGTAACTTTTCTGTGATGTGTGATTGCAATGTGTAATTGGACAAACCCAAAGTTTTAGCAGTTCATTCTGTCAGATTACACATCAGTGATAACCATGACTTTGTTTAAAAGCACGCCAATAATCACATTTTACACCAAATAAACTCACATCCTGAAAAATGATGACAATGTTAATGTGTTTAGTTGATGAAAACTGTGTTTTTCTGACAATGAAGGACATAAAGAAAAAAAATTAAGCTCAAAATTGCTTTTTTGAGTTGGCTTGGGAAGTTTTCAAATTTTAATATTGTCAGTTCTTTCACATTTTACCTTGGTATACTGTATTACCATGACTAATTAAGAACTGTAGAAGTTTTGTTTATTTGCTTGTTTGTCTCGCTTTCGAGTTGTAACTTGCTGATGTCACAAGATGATACACCCCAGTGGATTGTTTCATATTAAAATATAAATTTAGAAGTTAAAATTTAAACCACAATAAGTGCCACTGAACATACAACCACCTTTAGGTATTTAATTTATTTAATGTTATTTGTTTTATTTCATCTCTTCAGTAAATCAAATTTTTTTCATGACGGCATTGAAAATGATACCTTGTCTATTTTTAGATACTGATGCCGTACGGTATTACCTTAAATCAGGAACTGATGGAAAAAAATAAAAAAGTAAAAAAGTACAGCTCCCTGCTCTGCTTCACTCTGATGCATCCACTTGTAGATGGATCCATGTTATTCTGGAGGAGATGTAAGTAAGTAGGAGAGCAGATAATAATAATAATAATAATTCATTTTATTTGAAGCGCCTTTCCGGGCTCCCAAGGACACTTTACAATATAAAAGCACATGTAAAAACAAATAAAACACATAATTATTTAAAATAAAGTGCAATTAAACATAAGTTAAAAATGAAAGTGGAGGTAAGATAAACAGAGAACTCTCAGATACAGGTGACCGAAGGGGGGCGGGGTTCTGCACCAACAGTCCTGCCTGCAACTCAGAGCCAAATTTCTAATGAACTACTGTCACTCTGCAGAAACCGTCATCTACTCATCTTAACTAAAAATCCACAAGGGAAGATTTTAAAATAGATCAAAAGAAGATCGGAGTGGGGCCTTGACGATTTATTGTACAACATTAGAACATGTCGACATTTTATTCTCATCATGTTTTCTTCGTTTTTGTAAATATTATCTAATCAACTGACAGATTTTGTTGGATAAAAGTCTCTGTCACTCTGTATTGAGCTGTGTTTGTTTGGTTGAAAATTAATTATAAAAAAAACATTATTCTGAAAAATCTGTAGACGACAACAATAGAAGTCATTCTCCTATATTGAATGAGAGCTGTTGACTGAACTTAAAGCACTTCATAATAACATTGTGATCCTGGAAAGGAGATTTCCATCTGAACCTCTTACTCAGGAGTAGTTTATGAAACAAGCTCTGCTGGAATATGGTGGTCTTGTATATACAGTCACTGAAATGAGTGAAGTCAGACATGTCTGAAATGTGTTTGGTGGGTTGGTGTTGGTCCTCTATGGCCTTGTTTCCACTGAGCGGTCTAGTATCATCCCACTCGGGTATTTTGAGTCTCATTACAGCTGAAATTGATTAACGAGGCCCTCTGCTGCTTAACCACAAGAAAATGATCAGACAGGTTTAATTCAATTCATGTCAGGCTCACTAAAAAAAGTCTTCCTTTCATTTTTGTGAGCAGTATATATTACTTTATTGTACTCTTTTGGTCACAAGTCTATACTGAAAATACCTGCAAACAACAGGTCGAGCAGGGAGGGGCCTCTTTTTCACTCGCACATAACTGCCACATACAATTGGAACAGACTTGGTGCGAAATGTCGAAACGGAGCATCGTTAATCTTTTTTCAGTCGTTTCCTTTCACAGCTCTGAATGATTTGATTTCATAATTCCAACCGGGCACAAACCCCAGGATTTCTTTAAACAGTTGCCCCCCCTGTGATTTAAAGTGACACCATCTATACGTCACAACCAAGTGACTGTGCGTTTTGTATGTAATGCTTAAAAATGGTCATAGAAACTTGATTAGCTACACATGAATCCAATAGTTTTGAAAAAAAAGTCCAAAAAGTACATAGACTTTTCACTGGAGGTAGCCACTGGAAGGGTGGTGTAAACATAAATTCACTGCTTGAGTTTAGAAATCTTTCAAAACTGAAAATGACTAAACTACAAGACGGCCTGGAACTACTTTTCTTTTGAAAACCCCCTATTATGACAGGGTGAGACAAAAGTACATGTTTTGTTTAGATCGAGTTTTTAACTTGAAAAATGTCAGACACTAGATAAAAAGACAACTTTAGAAGTCCTTTTATCCATTTTAGTTTTACATCTTTTCAAACATCCACCAACAGTTAGAGACGAATCTGGGGCAAATGCTCAGAATTCACTGTGTTGTTTGATAATGTTGAATGCTGTGATGTTAATGTGAATGTGCATTCAAAGATTTCCTTTACAACACAGATTATGCATTTCGAAAGTGGCTTAGAGGAAAAAAAAATCTTTGCAGATGTTCAAATGTGCTGCGCTTTTTTTTTTTGTTTCCTCAAACCTTAATAAAACAAAAAGAAAAAAATCTTTATTTTAACAAAAGAGACATTAGTTTTTAGCGATTTTGAGGAGTTCAGCAGGAAGACGTCGTTGGCTTCATCGTCTTTTGAGGGTTTGAATCACGGCAGCAGGGGCGTGTTCAGAGTTGTGTCACCTTCAGAGTCGTGTGTGTCTCCGCTGCCTTCCGTGTCACTTCCTGCCATAACTTCCATCAGTCTGACTGCAGGCTGCAGGATCCTCACATCCTAAATGTCATGCCGTCCTGTCTGCCCCTCATAGCAGACTGTACTTACAAAGTGGATTTGGCATCTGACATTGAAGAAGACCTTTTTTCCTTTTGCATCTGTGACTCTCACAGATGCAATAATGAAGTTCAGGTTCTTAGCTTTTCCTCAACCAAAGCTCCACTAAAACAGTGGATTAGCTGTTATTTTTTTAATCTTTTTTGTCCCTTATAATAAATTTCAAATAAGTAAACTGAACCTATTGTGAGCTAAAATGCAACATGTTGGAGCTACAGTTTAGCATGTTGGAAGACTTCAGTCAGGTGTAAGGGTTAAAATGTCCCTTTGCGTCATTTCTGTAACTAATGGAAGTAGATTCACAATTTTGTGGCATATTTGACAATGGGGTACAAGAACATGTTGTTTTTAGCTTTCTGCTTCTGTTCAATTCAAAATAAATTCAATATAATTTAATCACAATTTCACAATTTCTGAAAAAAACAAATATAGTGGTCCTTTACAGGTGAAAATCCTAATTTTTTGGGGAAAGATTTTATGTGCAGATAAAACACTATTATTATATTATTTACTTGCAATAACTTTTTGAGGGATGTGTTTGGCTATACAGCTTTCATATACTTTTGTTCTTCAGCTAGATGTGTGCTTTATAATTGTGTTTAAATATTTCAAATAAATGTGCCCCTGCAAATTTATCAGGGAATCTTTAAAAGAATTTGCATCAGCAAATGCAGATGGCAGCAGAATTCAAATTGTGAACTGGGTTTAATTCTGGTCTTCTCTGCCTCAGGAAACATCAGCAGGAACTGCACAGCATCCGGCTGGTCGGAGGTGTTCCCAAACATAAGCAGCGTGTGCGAGTCCGACACCAGTCAGAGCAAGGTACGGCAAACGTCTACTTCCTTTTTTGTATCTGTCGCCTGAGCTCTGGTAAACAGCGGCCCTTCGGCACAGGAAGTGGAGCAGAGCATTAGTGGACTGTAATCGACAAAGCCTGCAGGGATAGCTGTTAATTAGCACTGGTTAGTGGTGAGAGACAGCAGCTTTGAAAGGTCAATATGCTCAGTGACGTAACACACAAGCAGTTTGTGTCACTTTTCTTGTACAATATTGTTCCAAAACCTTTACCGTAAAAGTAAAATACTCAATGACTTCAGGCTCTGCTTAAGGATCTGTGAAGCACCAATTACTTCCTGATATTCAGTAGCTTCAGGACAAGAATTTAGCTAAAGCAGCAACTTAGGGCAGAACTCACAGAAATCAGACCTCAGAAACCTGGAGAAACTTCTGATTAAATAAAAATCTATTTATCCTTCAAAATTTAAACTGTAAATGTCCAGATTTCCCTGAAGCAGCTTTGGTGCTGATACCACTCAGTTTGATCACATGGATGACAAAAAATTAACAAGAACAAAACAATAGCTTCTCTGCAAAATGTTTACTTTTTAAAAGTGCAACTCAATAGTTATAAATAAAAAGACTTGATTTGGAGGTTGGGAGAAAAATTCCCCAAAATGTCACATCAGGGTGGAAAGGTTTCCAAATCAGGTTAAGTAGAAAAAAAAACTAAAATAAGAAAGGAAATACATGTATGCTAAGACTGTTAAACAGCTGCTGGATTGGACAAAAATTCAATGCACATTTGCATGCTATCACCATAGCAACGAGGGAAGGTTCAGCTCAGTGGAGGTCTAAATTATATGTATTTTAAAATGCGTGTGTGAGTAAGTTTCTGCACGCTCTTCACACTCTCAAAAATTGCTTTGAGAACATGAACTCTAAAGGCAACACCCTCATCCAATGTTATTGGGTTGTTACAACTTTTAAATCTTGACAAAACCCACACAAAGTCTTTAGTTATATATACGTTGGACAGCTAACTCCATCAAAATCATTTGATTTCACTTTATGTTTTTTCAAACGAAACAACATTAACTGTAAATCACTGAAGGACTTTGAATTTGATTGCATCAATTATTCATTTTATGTCAGTAATTTAAAAAAAACTTTTTTTTTTTCATTCTGATGTTCAGCTTTAGACATGAAACATGATCACAGGACCACTGTAGAGGACACTAAAATTTAAATTTGATTCCTGCTGTGTTTTTTTCTTTGGTTTGTGTTTTTTTTTTGGAACATCATCAAAACGGGCTTCAACAGAGGCTGGCTCCATTTTGCAGGCGGGGCATTCAATTTTCCTCAACGCTGAAACAACAATAATGCTAAAAGAATAAAACAAACAAAAAAAGCACATCTTCTGGTTTTTAGACATTTAGGTGAAGATTATGGAAGAAATTAAAATAAGGAGATTAAAAATGTTTTTAAAAAAGCATAAAAGTTCCACTACGATCATCTTTTAATCTATTCTAAATGCGGTCCCAATGCTCTTTTAATTATAAGTATGCCGTCTTTAGCCAAAAAAACATTGTTTTCTCGGGCATAGTTTCTGGAGAGTGGCAATAGTCCAGTAGAAATTTGCCTTAGTAAATATGCAAATACAGTTTCTGGGTACAGCTGCAACATTTCCACTTCTGTCTAATGATGACTTAAATGTTGTGTTTTGGTGCCGTCTTGACTACAACCTGGTCCCTCTCCTCCATTTTGCTGAGAACTCTGTTTTTTCCCCCTCTCCAGCCACTCATGCCTTCAACCTGATATAGTTGGTGGAAGAAAAGAGCAATAATAGACGTAGCATTGAGAAAGAAGCCAGTTCGAACAAGGAAGACAAGTATGTACTTGGATCTAGTTTTATGCAAGTGGATGCATCAGAATGAAATGGAGCAGGAAGCTTCAAAATGATTTAAATAAGGAAAAGTTTTTAAATGCTATTTTTAAGCTTAATTTTAGTTATATGTGCTCTCAATCATCAGAAAAAGGCCACAAGAATGTGTTAAAAACACCAAAACAATTTAAGAAATAATTTGTGAATATATATGAATTCAAAATTTTACATTTTATTACTTCTTATTCAGTCAGGAGAGGTCACGTGAATGTTCAACGACACGCTTGCTGTTCATAATTACTGTTTTACATCAACAGTTGGGAGCTGCTCTGGCCAACCCTCTTTTACCAAACAGTGACACATTTTCTCTGGCTGAGGTCCACTTTGTCAGACACTAAGAGCTGTATGTCATATCTTTTAGTAAAGACTGTTGTACTCAAAGAAGATCCATTATGTTTTCTTCTGTTATTATGAAAAAAATTACATCCCATCTGCATGTATGATCTTTCCTGACTTTTATGCTGCTGCACCAAAATAGTAACCCTAATTCTGTTATAATGTCCCCACCGCAGCTCTAATTGCTCCTGCATTTGGCAGTTCTTGTAACCTTTACTTATCAAAAATGACCTTATTAAGTCTACATGTTCAAGTTTTTTTTCTGAGAATCTTCCAAAGATTTTTTAAAGGTGAGCACACGAGATGAACTGAACACGACATTGGTTTGAATGTTAAAGACCAGTTCCTCCAAGATGGATAAATTGAATTTTCTTCTTCTTGCCAAACTATGAATTATTTTGTCTAACCACCCATTATTTTATTTTTCTTATTTTCAAGCCCTGTTTCTTTTCAAGGAGAAATTCTTCAGTCTGACTATCACACATTAATAAAACCAAAGAGATGTTGTACAACAAAAATAATAGTCTTGGTGACATTGAACACAAACATCTTCACTTACTTTCTCAATCGTTTTGCAATTCGTACATATCTTCATCACTCCAGAAAAAAAGGTAAAGGCAAACAAAAAACAAAACTGTGCAAAAATAACTGCAAAAAAAGCGATCTCAGCAAACAAAAAAGTAAAAGGGATCGCCTCAAATTAAAAAAGTATCTGCAAAAAAGTTAAAAAAAAAAATCAACAGCAAACAAAAAAAGTGATGCAAACAAGAAAGTTACAACAGAAGTCAATTATTCAGGATTGTTTGTTTTTGCTGATGGATACACATGAAGTGGACTGGTTTTTGCTTTATGTGCTACTGTGAGATACGTGGTTCTCGGCCACCTTACCTTTTTGTATCTTATACTCAAAATATTTTTTTCAAAGAAAAGCAAAAGATACGAAAGCAAGAGCAGCTGTACCTCAAAACAAAATAAAAATCATGTAAAATTTCTGATGAAACATGTTTCTTCCTGTGGTTCAAAAAGCTTTACTTTTGACAGTGTAGCCTTTTACCTGGGAGACCCAAAAGGCTCTGAAGATCCAAGAGACCCAGCTTGTAACGCTGGTTAGGGTGACGTTTCAATATGGATCTTTAGTCAAGGACTCCATTGCGTCTCACCTTCTGAGATGCAAGTCATGCTAACCAAGGCTTTACCTGGTCTTGGGAACCAGAGCACGTAGATGAGAAATGGGCTGCAGATATGAGATAGGTAACAGATCAAAACTGAAGGAATCAGCAATCTGAATGAGGGATTATATGAAGGGGAAATTGGGACTAAGGTAAATTGTAAACATTGTATACCTTTTTAGCACTTTTCTACCTTGACTTGATGCCCAAAGTGCTACACAGGCACAGTCCCACACACCCATGCACAGACATTCACACATCAATGACAGCTCTGCTACCTTACCTGACAACAATCTCAACCACCAGAAGCAAAGTGGGGTTCAGGTTCATGCCCGAGGACACTATGACTCGTTACTGCTGTAACAATCTAATGGAGATTAACCCAGGAGCAAGAAGACTTGAACAGGCTGTATGAGTTTACGGTTTTAATCATAACAAGACAACAACCAAGTACAGAGGATGCTTAGACAACAAACATGGTGAGAAGCCTCCTAAAAGAATGAAACTAAATGAGACGATTGTAGGCAGCTGTGACCAATTATGAAAGCTGCATGCAACCTGCAATGAGAAAACCAAGCAAAAACAACACGGGGGTGACCCATAAATATGGGCAAACAAGACAAGGCGGGAATATAATATAAGTTAAATGCACTTATGACATACAGATGATGCTGTTGCACGCTGCCCTTGGTGTTAGGAAGGTGCTCATACTGGCTCCTTACTGACAAATGCTGCACGCACAGTCTGTGTATGTCATATAAAAGTGCCAATAGGAGGCCCACACAATCTGCTCTAATCTCCTCATCTCTAACAGTCAGGCTGCACGGAAAAGAGTCTGTAAGGAGTGCATGAACAGCACCAACAGCCCCTTCGTGCAGGACTGGGGGGGTTGAAAAACGGAAAATCAGTACAACGCTCGTGCATCTCACGTCCTTCAATCTTATGTGTTATATAGGTGTTCTCTACAACCTATAGCTTGCACTATGCCCATAAAAATGTGCATGAACATTTTTGCTCTACTGACTAACTAACGGTCTATAATTAAAAAAAAAAATTGTGCAGCCCACCAAGATGCCCTTTTCTTATTTTCACATTCATTCAGGCATCTATTGAGGGCCTAACCAATAACAAGATTTAGTAACCAGATGCTGGTTGCTTTATCCAAAGACGAATTGCCACAGAGGCAGCCATGGTGAGAACCTGCAATAGATTTTGTAACATAAACTCAGACTTCACATCTTTTAGGATATTTGAAGCTGTGAATGGTGGTCACTGCCCTCAGTTGCTCGGAGTGAAGGATCAGGACTAAAACACCAGCAAACACACATAAATTAAGACAAGAAAAAACAAACAAAAATAAACAAACAGGAAATAAATACAATTAATGGAATCAATAAAAAACATTAAAAAGTTGATTTAAAATAAAAACAAAAGTTGCTGGAGTTAAGCTGCTAAAACTGCAGGAACTCCACAACAAACTGTCTAACACAAGTAAAACACACGTACCGTACCAACTTTAATCTGAGTGCATTGTGCCATGCATTGCAATAATTGAATTTAGTTTATCAATAATTGCTCCCTCACCTGCAGAGCGTGCTCAGAATTAGGTTGCTTGCATGTTGGACCGCTGTGGTCTGTGTCTCTGACTGCAAATAAAGCAGGCCATTGTGTGATTGACAGCTGTGACTGACAGCAGCTCTGAACAGAGAAGGCATTGTGGCCCTCAGGATCTCCAAGAATGTCAAAGGCCTATTTCTGTCGTCATCGTGGTCGTCTTTATCTGTGTACTCCCACTGAGTTTCCCTCACTAAATTTGGATTGGATGAATCATTGTTATTTTATTAGGTTTCATGTTTGTTTGTTTTTTTTGTTTATTGTTTTGTTTTGCGTAGCATCTTAAACATTGACTGAATATGAGAACCGGACCAAGTGAGTGTGAAGTAACACATAGAAAATGACTTGCTTCCAGATCCAACCAAAGATAATATATTCTGCTACCAGTTTTTGCCAAAATGGACATCTCCATGTTGGAGCCAGTAATATGACTTATCAATTATTATTCTGAGTCAGTCTAAGTCAACATTTCTATGGCAACCACTCTTTCCAGTCTTGAGTGAGCTTGTTGAACGTCCACACCCCCAACGAATGTGTGGATGCGCATTATAAATTTATGATGTACACCTAAAAAGAAAAAAAAAATCTCCGGTCACATAGCCCACATGTTCTATATCACTGCAATAGTTTCTTTAAAACAAACTTTAGCTTCATCTTCAGGACAAAACCAAGTGGTAACTGAACTGGTGCTTTATCTAACATATTGTGATGATCAGCATATGCATCACTTGTCTTTGTAGCTGCAGTCGAGGCTCAGCCACGTGTTGTGTTGCTGTACCAACGCCTCGGACTACTGATCAAATAGTCCGCTTTTTGTGAAAAAGGGATCTAAACTGAAAAAAATAGCAGGAATGAAGTACTAAAAAACAACTGAATACATTTTTTTTGTATGTGACCAAGTGGGATAATGCCTGACCATGTGTTTTGATGCACGCAGTGGAAGCCTGAACCATTCAAGGCAAAGAAGAAGATTGTTGCTTCACAAAGTGTAATTAACTTGCACTAATAAATGTTAATGCGTTCATTTTTTTGTGATTAATCGTGTGCGTTTAACATATCAACGTTGACAGTTCTAAAATAAAATGAACTAAATTGATAGTTTTCACAACGAAAGTGTCAGGGATTGTGGTGGAGGACCCAAATGCAGGAGACCAGACTTGGTGGCAGAAACATAACCATTTACTAAAGTAACTTAAACATGACAAAACCAGGAGACCAAACCAGTGAGGCAACAGAACGTAGTAGAGCAGATGACCTGACAATGAGAACTGAAAACCAGACACTTAAATACACTGAGGTTGATTAACTAAATGAAGACAGCTGTGGATGATGAACCTGAACATGGTGAAACTGACAGGGAAAACAGAACATGACAAAACCTAAGCACAGAATCATGACAGAAAGTAACACTGACAGGGTTTAATTAGAGGAGACATTAACATTTAAAGTACTTCGGATGTTTAGCTAAACTACTCTTGGTGGCCATGGTCTAGAGGTACAGAGAGGTCAACCTCTGATTAGGAGATCGCAGGCTTGGTTCCCGCTTTGCCCTGTGTCAAAGTGTCTGTAGGAAAGATATTGAGCCCCACATTGTTTCTGGTTGGTGTCAGTGTACAGCGGTGGAACTGCCATCAGTACATGTGAATGTGAATGGGACTGTGACTGTAAGCGCTTTGGCCCTTCAAGGAAAGTATAAAAACACTATAAAAGTACACAACATTTACCCTGAAATACTGGGCATTCACAACAGCTGCTTGTTTGGAGGCGTCCTGCCTGTTAGAAGCTTTGACTACATTGAGGAAAAGAAATCAGAAAAAAGCTGATAATCCTGTTAACTATCACATGCATACATTTAACTATACCATGTTTGTCAGCAAGTCAACTTTCAGCCTTTATTTCATTCTTCTGTTGCTTTAGGATTTTTCGTCCCTTAAATCACAGTTCTTACACTATCTGCCCGTCTGTGTCTGCTTCTGGAGGTTCCTCTGCTAATGGTCTGTCATACTGTAGTGGAGAATAGCTTTTATTTGCAGGTTGACCTAAACCCATATTTTCAGCTGGATTGGAGTTGACTTTTTTGACCCACACCAGAGTTCAGGAGGGCTTTGTGCCTGCCAAACAAAGAGAAATATCAAATAAAGAAACTCAAAGAGTGCAGCGTTGTATTTCTGTGGTTAATACAAAAAACGAATCAATCTGAAAGCCTGTGTTGTATCAAAGCAGAGAGCGACTTGCTGTTGAGCTTTTCACGGGATTTGTCATTGGATGCTGGACTTAAAGCTCAAACATCTGCCCCCCCACAGTGTCCATTATTTTGTCTTGTTGTGTAACTGCAGCCTCCTCCTGTTCGTTTGTCCGCCACAACTGCTCATTGTGTCCTCGCGTCTTTCACTCTCGCAGATCCTTTGCTCTCTCAACCTCTCCACCATGTCACTGTGTCCTCTCCGTCCATTATGGCCTGATAAGGCGAGCGTGACTGCAGGTCATTTCACCTTTAGTACATTCAGGTATCATTAAAAAAAGTACTACTTGGATTTAAAAGTACACTAGCGAAACATTGTCAGTTATGTTCCAAGCTCTTGATGCAATGTGTTGATTTACCTCTTTTTGAACTTTTTTCTTTTTTATTTTTAAGCCTTTTTGTCGGTCAACAAATTCTTTAGTGCACCGAAAGCAGTAAATAAAGCACTTCAGCAGCTGGAGTTACATCTCAACAAAGTTCTGGGATTCTTTTGTCTCCATAACTTTCGGTAGGTATCACCATCCTGGTGTCAAACATGGACACACCAGGCATGAAACATGTGCTCAAGAACATGGTAAAGGTGTGTTATTGGTGTGAAACCCATAATGTTCACACTGGACAAGAAGGACTGGACTGATGCAAATCTGGTGAATCTTGCTCCAAGCTTTTTCTTTCCCAGCTCTATTCCGATATAGGAAAGACTTGGTGTCATATGATTCTCTGCACGGACAGCAATTATTCATTTTTCCTCTGTGGTCATATTTTAAACGGTTGGCACTTCTGTGAATTAAAAAGGGATCCCATCCATGCGTTACCACCAAATCTGAATCCCTAATTTGTCAAATTTCAACTCTGTTCAACTTTTAATTCAATGGCTGCACGTCTTATAAGTACAGCCCCAAAACAGTCAGATAAAATTGAGCAGCTACATGTAAATTGAAGAATTTTGAATACAGAACCTTGAAGTGCCACTGGAGTTTCTTAAACATCTTTAAAGACATGTTAAAAGGTTTTTGCTTTTTTTCTCTCAAAAGTTACATATTTTTGCTTGTTCTGAACTGTACTGGTTTTGCCCTGGTTCTTCCTCCGTAATTTTATAGCGGTTGGCACACAACTTTTATGCATGTCCGCCACCTACTGGTGTGGAGTGTGAATCAAGTGTCTTCTTTCTACATATTGATTCATAGTGTTATTCCATCATTCCTTCGTTTATTTGTTCCCTTCTCGCTCACTTTTATACGATCATCATTTCTCTCTCTCAAATGTTTTAAACCATCTTATAACTTCACTAGTTCCTCACTATGTCAGTCATCTCCCATTTTGTTTTCATCCTTTAAAGTTCTTTTTTAAGTATTTGTCTTTGATCAGTGTGCTTCTAGCACTTGAATATTACATGTTCTATGGTTTCATGCTTATCGCAGTAATCACATTTATCACCATGTTTTCCAGTGATATAAAGCTGTAACTCACATTAACATGTAAAGATCCTGACCATTTTCTCCTTAAAAATACAATTAAGTGGAAAAATCCTCAGACCAATTTGACCACAGAAAACATGTGAGATATTTTTTTCCATAAAGGGTTCTTGTTGGTTTAATATGACCAAACCTGAGACTCAGTCAAGTCTATTTTGACCCTTGAATCCAATTTTCCCAACAACTTTTTGTACCCCATAAAACCTTGTCATTATCTCCTCTTCCTCACATCATCTTTGCCATCCATCCATTTTGTTCCCTTTATCAATTTTGACCTCCTTTTGCTGGTAGTCACACACTCAGTGTTAGTCGTTTTGGGTGCTAATTTTGTATTTTTATCTGCTAACTCATTTCCCTTGAGTCCAGCGTGTGCCGTCACCCACAGAAATACAACTCCAGTGCCTGCTGATTGTACTCTATGATGTTTGCTCTATTTCCAGTAAAACATCCGGTCTACATTCTGGATAACCTCTTCTGATCCTGCCTAACGATGAATTTGAGTCAGAGCAAACTAGATTTCTAAGCAGTCTGACTTCCTCAATCCATTGTTGAGATATTATAATAGCTGCCATTTCTGTTGTGTAAGCAGATATTTCTCAGAGTTTCCTTTGCGTTTCTTGGTTCTTGTAATGTTCTGTTTTTTAAGTTTCCCCTGTCTGTCGCACCAGCTTTAGGTCATCAATCATCCACCGCTGGTCAGATTTGTGTTAATGATCCTGTATGAAGAGTCTGGTTTTCAGTTCTTCCTTGTCAAGTCATTTGCTGCACGTTGGGTTCGTCGCCACCAGTTCCTAACAGTTTTACCTGTTAGAAAAAAAAAAAATGAAATAAAAACGAGAATAAAAAATGGTTAAGAAAGATGTTGTCCCAACAGTTCTGGATGTTGGCTGACTATTCGATTCAGTGGAAAGGTGTAGCTGCACTGCATGCTCCTGGACGCTGCAGTGGCAGGTTGACTGAGGCGGTGCGATGACGCTGCAGCACATCCAGGGTCCAGTGGACAATTGGGATTACAGCTTCCTTGTCCAGCTGCCAGACAAAGTTCTGAATGATTGAACTGAGCAGTAACAGTTTGTCTCAGAAAGCTTTACCCTGCTGGCAGGAGACTGAACATAGAGGAGGACTGTTGTCCCTGTGGCATTTTTGAACTCTTGACTGTTGTTTTCTGTTTTATTAATGAAACTAGATTCTTGTGATTTACCCTTTCGGAACTACAGCATAGTACTGATCTGCTGTGGATCTGAAGTCAGAATAACTGTAAACTCTACTGTTTAAAAATGACAGTCCTGACGTTGCTGGCAAACAATGGAGATTTTGCTTTCATGTTTCCTCCCGTCACTCAGATTTGTCTTTCTCCTCCGATCCTGTTTTTGCAAGCTTAAAGGTTGATTTATTCTTTGTATTTAAGCCTCGTGAGAATTTGTGGTAAGTTTTTGGTTTGCTATATGAATAATAATAAACTTTACCATTAAGTGTATCGTCATAATTTTTCATATTTCTTAACCTTATTTCACCTGTTTTGTCCAATTTGTCTCAGTTGATCAGATCTCCCTGATGTTCCAGGAGCTCCTGAGGTGTTAGTTTGTTTATTAGCCAGGGAACAGCCTGTTTGTCCTGAGCTCCTCTGTCAGCTTAAGTCTGTACATCCACCATAAGTCTCTTTTAAAAGGTTGGGGTGTAGGGATAAACTGATTTGGGGATATTTCATTTAGTGATGGTGTGTATTGATTTAAAATGCAGACAATATGATATTTAAATAATTATTTATGAGTGTCATTCAGCATCATTTTTAACAATATTTTACATAAAAACACAGAAAAATGTTCATATTTAATAAAGGTTTACCAAAATTCTGTAAAAAAAAATCAACTCAGGGGTTTTACCTGGTTTGACCTGGCGAGGGTCGGGGGGAGGTGGAGCTTAACTCAACCGTCTTCAGTTAAAGACAGGAACAAACAGGACATGCACAGCCGCATAAGTTCACAAAAACTCATGGAATTAGAATCTAGAATGGACCCATTAGACACGTATGTGGAGGGTTTGAGTGCCTGGAGAAAGGCCCTCAAGAGAACATGCACACCACCACACCAGCAAGAAACATACATCTACAGAAGATGTGAGTGTGATTGACAGATAAAAACCTGAGGTCCGGGACAGAAAATTGTCAAACAGTGGACAGACTGTGTGGAGTCTCACAATGTGTTTTCAGTCTAGTTTATTGTAGGTAAAAGCTGAAATATTTGTCAGACAATGGATACAGCTGGAGTTTGATGAAAAGGTTCACAAGAATGTTCTATTGATTAAAAGAAATAGAATGTTTGTGTGTTACTGCTAAAAACCTTGTGACATTCTTTGGCTTGTCCTCACTTATCATTCAAAAACGAATATTTTAGTAACATTTTGAAAAACATTTCTGAAGAATTCCTTGTAAACTACATGTTTAAGGTTTTGGAACTTGACGGTTTTTCTTGTTTTCTATTTAAAAACTTATGATAAATGTCTATATTTTGCAGACATTTAATAAGAAGGCACGTTTTCAACAATTCACAGTTCAGTGCAAAGACTTAATAATATAATAATAATATAATTCGGTTGAATCCCAGTTGGTAGTTCTACAGAAGGAAAGGCATTTAGAGCCAAATCAGCCACAAAATAAGATTTTAAAAAAGTAATTTGTCTTCAATATAAAATAAGGCTCCAAACATAAATCCTCACTTTCCAAGATCAGCCATAAAGTCCCACTTCAGTCATCTTTTAATTTATTTTAAGATTGTTTCCTATAATCTTTGAATTTTGATTATCTCCCGAAAAAATGTGTCATGTTCTAGGACATAGTTTCTGCAGAGCAACAGTAGACATTTTCCTCTGAGATGTGTGAGGGACTGTTTGTGCGGACCACCCCCCACCCCACTTGCTGAGAGCTGGTGGCCCGTCCAGCGTATGTTTTATATAACAAATAAGTTATTTTTCCAGAATTTTTTGTCTACTCCTGATTCGCTCTTAAAGAAATACTCAGAAATTGAATTTTAAGGTGAACTTTCTCTGTATATTTCCTCCATCATAAGAAAAATACCACAAAAACATGTCAAAAAGACCAAAAAAACAAAAAAAAGACCAAAAACATTTTTTTATCAGTGGGTCTTGAATGTAAGCATCAACTTTACAAAGAGAGTTTAATTTTTTTTTTTTTTTTCATTTTTGTTATGATAACTCATATTGCAAATATGGTACAATTGTTTTCTATTGTTACATTTGCCAAAAACAGACATTTTGAAGCGTAAAAAGAGTTTGGAGCACATGTTGGTTTGTAAATTGACCCCAAACACATCAGTTAACATTCTCTTATCTTTTCATATTTGACTGGAATGAGACATTAGGTAGGATAACGTTTGACAAAAATCTGGAAAAAAAATCAGCTTTTTAAAGTTTTGTTCTGTAAATATTTTTCTATAAAAATTATATATTAACTCTATACATATTAGTAGTTCTGCACTGTATAGCAAAGGAGCAGCTTTAACTTGATTTAGCAAACACTGAAAGCAATGCGTTAATTATTGTTGCACAGAAACCTATGAAAACCTGTGTTTGTGTGTGTTTGTGTGTCTGCAGCTGGTTTTCTACGTGGTGGTGCAGACGTTATACACGCTGGGTCACAGTCTGTCTCTGATCGCTCTCATCACTGGAAGCGCCATTCTCTGCCTGTTCCGGTAAGACCAAATATCATGTTATTGTTAAGGGAAAAACAATTGTTCAATAACCCAAAATAATGTGAGACAGGAAAGCAATTCAGTGGCCTGCGGTATAAATACTTTGAAACATTTTTTTTCTTGTTTTCATGGTAAATTGCAAAATAAACACCAAACATTGTGAATTAGGGGTCAGGTTAACAATGTCACATATCCCAAAATGCCAAAGCGCTGCGACTTAATTGCAAGTTTATCAACAAATTTGGCACACAGCCATGTGGTGGCACATGTAATCGAGAGGCAGAAGTTGCTTTAGCCATGGAGGGTTAGAGAAAAAGTTAAACATTTTACAGGAGGACGTCACAGTGAAATCGGGTGACAGCAACAGGGCGGTGGAAGCCGGATCACCAGCCAGCAGCAGCTCTGATGGAATGATGTGTAAATGTCAAGTCACACCGGCCGTCCTGAGCGACCGCCTGACTGCCACCGTCTACATTCATGACCTCGCCAACGATTTTTTTTTTAAATCAAGCGGTGGCAGGAAATCTAAGCAATTCCGCCAATGCCTCCTGAACGTGCAGTGACAGTTCTAGTCATGACCGTAGTAGTAGTAACTTTATGTTGGCCTTTTTTTTTTCCAGCAGTTTTTAAGATAGTTGGGTTGAGTGCATGCTGTTCATTTTTTAAACTTTTTATAGATTCATTCAGTTCTTCCAGTTGTAAACAGAATTAGAAAAGCTATTTTGATGTTATGTCCAATAAAAATGTATGTAAAATGTCTGATTTTGAGCCCACTTTAAACAACTTTAAAAGATTTTTTTCTTTTTTAGTTGCATTGGTAGAAGCATTTTGGTAAAAAGAGTAACTTAATTATTTGAGGGTTTTTTTTTTTATTGTGTCTTACATTTTTTGTCTTAATACTGCCATCACAACCTCTATCTTTTATAAAAAGTGCATACACACTGAACACAATTTGCACGACAAATTTGCATGGGCCGCCTCTATTTTGCTGTGCTGTGAATTTGCTGCTTGCTCCTCAAACTGAGCTGCTGTCAGAGCGCCGCACCTTACACTGCGGGACTTCAGATCGCCTCAATTTGCGTCTTTACCTTTACTTAACATTGAAACTGTCTGCAAATCACGTTCGTTATGAATGCATCTTTGAAATGGTTTCTGATGCTTTTTATTTATTTAAATAGTTATTAGTTAAATAATTCTTCAGCTCAGCAATTATTATTAGAGTTGTGATCTGGATTTTCAAAATTAGGCAAAAAACATTTTTGTATCTTGATAAGATAAATCAACTGAATTTATATGAATTAATGTAATGTTGAATCACGATCAAGTGCATTTTCAGCATCGTAATAAAAAAAAAGAACTCAATTTAATGATTTTTGATGACATTTGGCAGGAAGCTTCACTGCACCAGAAACTACATCCACCTCAACCTCTTTGTGTCCTTCATCCTGAGAGCCGTGGCCGTCCTGGTGAAAGACGACATCCTCTTCAACAGAACCTCGCAGTGCTCCAACCAGTCGTCTCTGGTGAGGTCATTATACCCCCACCCCTTCAAAGGCAGCATGGGGCAACAGGAAGCTGTCAAAAGGGAAAAGAAAAACACTTGTCACATTAGACTATTATCTTGTCTTAGTGAGCTAACTCTAAGTTAGTCGTTATAAAGCTGTGGAACCACCAGAGCTGTTACTGTTACTTTGTGTGAGGAGGTCTTCATCCGTCTTACATGTGACATGACACATTCAAGGTTGAAAGACACTTGTCTCTTATCCTTACTGCATCATCCACACCGAAAGAAACAGAGGAGCAACATATCAGCTTTACTAGCAGGTTTCACACAAAAAATCTAGTATTTGGGGTAATCAGATCACTGCAGTAACCAGCTGTGGAGCACCAACATGCACCTCAAATATCTGATGATCCAAAAACCCTTTAAACATGACATAAGACTTTGATTTTGTGCTCAAATATGTGAGATCTGGTCCAAACTTGTTGTAATTACCCATCTCTATCTACAGTCTCACAGTTGTTCTAAATATATAACTTTTCCTATAAGGTCCTTCTGTTCTTTCTTTATAAATTATTAAGAAAATGTATGCTTTTTTTTCACACTTTTGTTCTTGCTTTGTAGTTTATTTCTCTTGTTTTTGTATTCATTATTTATTTTAATGCTTTTAGAGATTTAAAAAAAATGATAAATGGACCAAAAAGAAACTTAGGATTCTAAATGCATTTTGCAAAGGACAAGAGCAATAATGTTTTACATTTGTTTATGCTGTTTGTGGTCAATGAATAATGACCAAAACAATGCTTTTTGGTTTAAAAAATAAAAAAATCATAGAAAAGATTTAAAGGTCATAGTTGTCTATTCCTAATTTAAATAAAGCTAAAACGGTGGCCTATAATATTACTTTTTTAAAGCTGTGTAATATTTGCTAAAGTCGCACTCTAATTGATTTCTTGTTAGGGATCTCAGAGCTGTTTTTTGTCATTATTGTGCAATTTTTAGCCATACCTAACATTACTACTGCAATAAAAACGGCGAGCAATGTTGGAACTATCCAGCCGTACAGATGCCAGCTTAGATGAAGACACCCAGAAATGTCATTTTGAGCTGGATTTTCTAAATAAATGTCCTTTATTGGGAGAAAAATACCCCAAGAACATGATAAAACACCAAAAACACAATTTTCATTGGAGTGGATCTTTGAAAAAATATCTTCCTCCCGACTCTGAACATACTTGTGTTGTCAGTTTAAATTTTACAGAGGAGTATCACAAAAAAAAAGCAACAATTTCCTCCAATGCTGTATTTAATGTAATCTCAACTCACTTCAAGTTTAATTTTCCGTTGGAAGCCATTACATCAGGCATTCTCAGTGGTGGCCCTGACATCACATCAGAGTAATTGTTTTGTGTCTGAGCAGATACAGAGGTGCATACCAACACTGCAGGAATTCACGAGCCCACAGAGAGGAGGATGTCTTTAGAAGAGGCTCATGCACGAACACGTCTTGTTGTGGTTGAACTAAACTCACCACTAAGCGAACCTTTGGACTGACTCCACCTTTTTTTTGTTCAAAATTGCAACATTTTAATTTTATTTGTTTTTCGGAAATACAGTTTGTTACATTGAGTTCATACTGCATGTGCATGAAGTTTAGGCATGTTTGAAATGCAAGCAGGCGTTTCAGACTGCCACCTTCCGCTTTTACCGGAGCATCGGCAGTTGACCCCTCAGAAGGCCTTCTGGCGGTGTGGAAACTGCTCTGAACTAATTGTCAGGGGACTGTTTGTCTTTGTGGAAGCATCCACTCACTGTGCACAGCAAGATGTGAAAATTAAAGTGCATCCTCCTAATAAAACTCACAGTGTTTTCCTGTGGGAGGCAAGAACACCCACCCCCAAATTAGGCTAATTTACATAACGGTTTTCTAAAAAAAAAAATGCTTTTGATCATATGAACATTAATCAAAGACAATGGGAATACTTTAAGATCAGTTTTGCTCTTTGATGCTAGAAATCCAACATTTCAAAACAAAAGTTTGTTGTAAAGTCTAGCTTTGATCTTGTTGTTGGACTGATTTATCCATTAAAGGACTCCTTATAGTATTATTATTGTTCTCACTTTTACACATCTGGCCCGATCATCTACAACTCCTTACTGCTTCATTACCAGTTGTTGATTTTTTTTTCACATTTGTGTTTTTTTTTTAACCGTTATTCTTTATGTTTATGTTCTGCAGCTGGGATGTAAAGCCAGCCTGGTATTTTTCCAGTACTTCATCATGGCCAACTTCTTCTGGCTGCTGGTGGAGGGTCTGTACCTCCACACCCTGCTGGTCGTCATCTTTTCAGAAAACCGACACTTTATTATCTACATGTTCATTGGTTGGGGTGAGTAATTCCTTTTTAATTAATTGTAGACTCTGACTGTGCAGCTCAACATTCTTCGTTAAGTCCATATTTTTCATCAAGTTTGTGTTTTTTAATTAGTTTTTTAGCGTGACCAAAAACTGAAAGCTTTTGGTTTCTTTTTGATGGCATCAATACCTGCTGATGTTGAATCTCAGACCAACTTAAGCATCATTCAATCAGACGACTGACGGTCATTAAAATTGGATTGTTAGGCTAAAAGATTTCAAAATAAAAGGTTCTGACACAAAATTGGAGTTGTGATCAACAGTAATTGATTAGGAGATATAATTAAAAATGAACACTTTTCTGTTTATACAAACTCCTATATTTTATACATTCCAAGTTTAAAAAAAGTTGACAGATTTTATGTAAATTAGATCCTAGAAGTTGCACATTTTTTTCCAGTTTAGCACAATATTTTGTATCTTTGTTTTGATTTCTAACACATATTTCCACTGCTTAAATTTAGGTATTTTGTCTTTTTATCATTTTCACTTTAAACCTCAAGCAGTGATATATGGGCACACACTAGTCTTACAGCTAATATTGAGTCATTTTAACCAGCAGAAAGTTGTTGTTTTTTTATTTTCAAGAAATGTGTGTAGCAACAGGAAACCAGCGTTCCAGAAAGAATGTTGTTAAAAAATTAAATTGAGTTAGTTCCTGAACCTGAATTCCCAGTACAATTAACATCAATATTTCAGCATTGCTCTTTGATGCTGTTTGCAGGAATTCCCACTGTGTTTGTCTCGGCGTGGGTGATAACGAGGATTTATTTGGAAGACACAGGGTGAGGGCTGCTTCCAACCAACCAGCTTTCCACTTAAAATACATTGGGTTTCGTATTATTACTAATAATAATAATAGTACTTTGAATACAAAAAAAACATTTCAAAATACCCATAGAAACTATGCACTAGTGATAAAAACATTAAAAATAAACTAACCTTTACTTAAAAACTGTCAAGGATGTCACCCAGATAATTGTGTTATGAGGAAGAATCAGCTCTGACTTCAGAGATGGTGGATTTGGGCAGGATGAGGGCTGGAGAAAGGAATTTTTAGTGTTGCGTCAGAAAAATAGTAAATATGTATGTGAAATTCACAGTAGATATTGCTAAGAGGGAAGAGATTAATAATAAAGAAGTCGAGCCCCGGGACAGATCACTGTGGCACACCAACTGCAATAGGAGAGAACTGAGATCTGAAAATTGGATTTCACAGATATGAGTACGACCACTGTAGGACAGTATGTGTTGCCACTAAAGGAAAGTCAATGAAGAATATTGTGGGAAATTATGCCAAAAGCAGCACTAAAGTTGAGAATAGGATTGGAGAGCAATCTGTAATTTGCTTTTATTAAACAGCTGTATTTCAATAAGGGCAGTTTTTGTGCTGTGGTGGGAAAAAAACTCAACTGGAAGATTCCCTTAAGAATACTCATAGTTGGGTGAGAATTAATTTTAGGAAAAAATTTTTTTTTAATTATTTGAGTAGAACGGTGGGTTGGAGATGGGATACGTGTTATTAAAATCTGTGGGATCTGAACTGTTCAAGATAGAAGTGAGAGTGGTCATGCTGACATGTAAAATCAGGTGATTGCTAAAGATGCCAGAATGTAATATTATTTTAAAATATATAATTAATTTATTAATTATTAATACAAATGTATTACTGTTAATATACTAAATATCAAAAACATGAATGTTAAAAAAAAGTGTATTCTTTCAAGCTTAAAGAGTTGTGCACCCAAAACAAGAATGCCATTTTACATTTGAATTATTTGAATCTTTTTAGAATCTCAATTTTAGAAAAGTAACTAGTTGCATTAAGTCAATGGTTTTGAGTTAATTGTGTGAAGGATCTTCATACTCTAAGAATGTTGGAATAAAGGAGTTTGACTCCTGCTGGTAAGGCCGAGTCAGCATGCTGCTTCTCAGCTGGAGCTGCTGTTAGATGGTTTGATCTGAGTTTTCCCCCAGACTGAGGGAGAAACAGCATGACAGACATATGTAGAAACTGTAGCAGACCTTTGGTGTGAAGAGCCGGCAGGGTCTGAAAGTGAAGCTGATTGTTTCTGCTTCCCAAACTCCCACCTGTGTCCCCATCCCTATAAGAATGCCCTTTTAAACATATCACCATGGAAACCTAGTGGAATATGAACAAGTCTCAAACAACTTTCAAAAACAGAGAGATGCAAATATAACAGATTGAATTGTCCAAAATGAAGTACTTTTTAAATATTAGTCATTTAAAAATATTTCAGCATTCTCTTCTCCAAGGTTAATTTCCAGCTTTCAGAAACCGTATCAAATAAAACTAATATGATAACAGAGAGACCTCCTAGAACATTTGAAAGCTTTAATAAATATTTATAGATAAAAAAAAAGGATGACACACATAATTCATATATTTAGTTTATTGCAGCAAAACAAACTATAAATGTCAGAAGCCAGAATAAAGATTCCAGAACTTCAAATACAAATGTGTCTGCATAAGATCTGCTTATTATCTGCTCTGCTGTTGGATAAACTGTGCTGTCTGTGCTACAAACATTTATCCTCCTGTCTGTGTGTCCACAGGTGCTGGGAGAGAAATGAAAACCACGTACCTAACTGGGTGATCAATGGACCAATCGGGTTTTCCATTATGGTATGTTGAAATCCAGTAGTTAAGCCCCCTGACATTCCCTTTAAAATGCATTTAGGTGAAACTGAGAATCCCAATCGCTCTGAAACGATGATAAATAGAGCTGTGTATTTGCCTTCCTGATGCTATGTTTTAGAAAACAACACAAGATTTTTTACTTTTGCTAAAAACAAATGTATTATAATTAAAAGACCGCTGGGAACGCTTTTACAATAGATCAAAAGATGACTGGAGTGAGGTGTTAGGTGCAGAACAAAAGTAAGACACTGAGCAAAGTGGTTTCTTATAAATGATTCATGCCTTTGAAATTGATACCAGTGCTAAAATATTGTAATATTTCACAAAATTATATTTTTAATGCACTTCTAATGACCTGTATTGATACATTTGCTAAATTTTTCCTGTAAAAGTTTCACTCTTAATAATCGTACAACTCTAGTAAGCTGTGCAACTATCTAAAGATGTATTTTAAGAAACTAATTTAGAGATGAAACCTCGTTAAACTGCATGGATCTGTGTGTTTGAACCTTTACTGTAATCTTACATCCATGTTTCCCAGTGGGAAGGCTTTGAATCACTCTGAGCAGTGGTGTCAGTTGTGAGCTGCCGTTGTCTGAAGGTATAAAGTCACAGGATGTCCTGCTGACTGGACGCCTGCCAGCCTTTAAAGGTCATCAGGGGGAATGTTCTTTTAGCAGAAAGAGGCATACATTTCTGCAATGAGACTTGTAATTACAGGGAAAGAAAAAGACTGGTTTTATACTGCTTAAAAACACTGTAATGACTTCGGTGGTGAGGTTTTTTTTTTATTATTTATTTCAAAGATTCCTTTGATTTTTATTTTCTGTAGGTGAAGATTATGTATTTTGTTATTCATGTGTGCCACAACGTCTGACACATTTCTGTCTGTTATACAGTTTTTCATGACATAAAAGATCCAGAAAATAAGATTTATTTCTTTTTATGGAAGAAACTAATAGTAGTGAAGGTCCTTAGTAAAGATGACAAGCATCTGTCTAATTGAATACTTAAAGTCTCACTCCAGCTATATTTTTATCTATTAAGAATTCATTCCAGTGGTCTTTAATTTATGATTATGCCCTTTTTATAATAATAATAATAATAAGCTTTATTTATAGAGCACTTAATTTGCCCACTCAGGCCCAAAGTGCTGTACAATGATAGAGGATAAAACATACAATAAGATTAAAAGTATGCAACAGCATGCTCTAAAGTAACACCAATAAAAACACATTCCAAACAGTACATTTAAGAGAATAAATAAAATATCATAGCATAAAAGAGAAGAAACCACTTCACTGTGTATTAAAAGCCAATTTAAAAAAGTGGGTTTTAAGAAGAGACTTAAAAACAGGCAATGAAGACGACTCTCTAACATGAATTGGAAGATCATTCCAGAGTTTCGGAGCTGCTGCAGCAAAGGCACGGTCCCCTCTGAGTTTGAGTTTTGTTTTAGAACTTTTAAAAACAGCTGGTCAGCTGATCTCAGAGGACGGGGGGGGACGTAAGGCTGTAGCAGCTCAGAGAGGTAGACCGGTGCCGAACCGTGTAGGGATTTAAAAACAAATAAAAGAATCTTAAAATGAATCCTAAAATGAACGGGCAACCAGTGCAGCGACGCCAAAGCTGGGGAGATGTGATCGTATTTCCGTTTTCTGGTTAAGAGACGAGCAGCTGCATTTTGCACTAGCTGGAGTCGGGCAATTGCTGACGCGTTTTTAGCCAAACTCAAAAAGCCTACGTTGGTTTTTGAAGACATATTTTCTGAAGTGCGGGAGGAATTCAACAGAAATTTGCCGCTCAGTTGTGGGCAGGAAAGTTAGTGCGGAAGTAAGTCTCCGCTGATACCCCATCATCCCTCTCTCCTGCTGGCTTATAGCCCCTTCACAGCCCCAAGCTAACATTAGCGGTGCAATGAAAGTAGCCAGCAAAATTGGAGCTATCCAGCCATACAGTTTTAAATGAGATGTCAACTCAGATGTGGAAAACAAAGATGTTAATGTTTCCTATATGTCTACAAGTGGATGCATGCGAATGGAACGGAGCAGGCGAACAGAAACATGGGGCCCTCTACAGTGGTTGTTTTAGTTATTTTAGTCAGGTTTTACAAAAAAAAAAAAAACAAGATGAAATGAAACAGTTCTTTTTTCCCTCGTAATTTTACAACTTTATATTCCAGTTAAAAAATTACTTTTTTCTCAGAATTTAACAACTTTATTTTTAGTAAAAATCCTTACTTTTTTCATAATTTTACAACCTTATTCAAGTAAAATTTAGACTTTTTAATAATAATCTCACAGTTTCATTATAGTTAAAAAAAAAATTCTTGTAATTTTATGACTTTATTCATGTAAAATTTGGACTTTTTTCTCTTGATTTTATGAATTTGTTCTAGTAAAAAAAATGGTTATTTAATTTTTTTTTTTTTTTCACTTTATTATAGTTAAATTTTGACTTTTTTTTACCACACTTTTATAACTATATTCTTTTATAATTTTCTCTTTTTATGTTTGTACATAATTTACATACAACTTTAATTTTGCAACCCAAGAACTGTTTTTCCTGTTACGTCCTCATGCACTTCCTTCTACAGCATTCCATTGCTGTAGAAGGAAGGACAAAACACTTTCACATGAACAGTCTTATGTCATTTCAGGGATTTGGGTTTGTTGTGACATAGTTAGATAATAATGAATGTGGAAATTATTTTAGACAATTTAATTAAAGATTCAACATGGCACTTACTAACACCTTGGCAATCGCCTATGTTTGCCTGATGGTAAGTTTGCCCCTGGGAGCAGGTAGACTTTGGGTCAGCCAATTTCAATAGCTGCATCACAACTGAGAGCTTTTCCCAATAGCATTGTTTCATTGATTGTTTTAATCCTAGTTCATGAATACATAAATACTCAGAAACTCAATCATCTTAATACATGTCCTCCCTGATGAGAAAAATGCTACATGTTAAAAACACCAAAAACATCATTTCCATTGCTGGGTCCTTATATTATTTAAAAATCAAACCAAATAATGAAACTTTTTAAACAACACCCAAACTTGGAAAGAAAAATATTCCAGTGGACAACCTCAAACCATGTGTTCTGTCAGAAGTGGTGGTGTAGGACCCATCCCAGACACTAGTAATTACCAGAATTAAAAACAGATATGGATGACTGACAGTATTAACCTGGTGTGAAGCAGAACACGACCAAAACCAAGAAACATAAAGACTGAAATTATCAATCGGAATATTTACATTGCCTCTGCCATGTCTGAGTCTGACGTCCGTCCAAAGCTTTACGCTGGAGTTCTATTTCCAGTCCGCTGACGCATCAATTTTACAATGGAAATCCACAGAAATGGAAAACAGGTTGGGGTTTCAAAATAAAAACTTTTGTTGTACTTTCAAAATTTCAAATTTATAAAGTTTTACTTTCAGCCTTTATTATGTTTTGATTTGGGCATTTGTGATCAATTTAAGAGATTTTTAGTAATTGTAAAGATTTCCTTTTAAACAATTGAATTATTCAATCATTTCTATTTCAAGGTGAACTTCATCCTGTTCATCAGCATCATCCGCATCTTGGTTCAGAAGCTGCGATGTCCGGATGTGGGCGGAAATGACCAGTCTCAGTACAAGTACGAGAAACCACACTTGTAACCCGTTCCAGCCCTTTCTAAACCAAGGTCAACGTTAGCTGACAATCTAAATCAATGTTCTTTTCAGAAAAAATCTCCAGCGGCTCACTCAGTGGATTGAAGTATGCAAAAATAAATCATAAAGAACTTTATTGTTTTCACTCCCAAAGCTATATGTGAAGAGGTAAAAATGACACTTCCACTCAGGTCAAGAAGGCAGCAGTTCATGATGCAGCTCTTATTAAACAAAAAACCACTGAAGCTGCAGCAACACATTTCTCAGCCCGAGTCTTAGCTCAGTCAGATATGCCATGTTTAATCTTGGGCCAGCTTAAGCCCGCAGCCTCAGCTGAGCTGTGTTAAGTTGGCAGGTATTTTATATATCCTGCAGAGGAACAAATCCAAGACTGTGCAGGGAGAGGCGATGAAAAACCTGGATATGCTCCGGATCCTGTTAATGGAAATGAAAACCTGGTTCAGTTTAGGGCAGAGTTGACCTAACACAGTTGGATAAATGAGGGGGAGGTTTAAGAGTATAAGTTTTAGCAAAAAAAAATAGTTTAAAGCTGTTTCTGATTCTGAAATAATGTTCAAAAGTTCAAAATGTCCGTCAAAGATTCACTGCAGATGCATATCTATTGTTATTAGTAACAGTTTCCTTGTTGTAATGACAGAATGCAATTCTTTCAAAGACATCAAGAAAACTATTCAGTTTTTTCCAAGCTACAGCCCTGATCTCACACAAGAACATATCTGAAGTTAATTATAATAGCTTGTTTTGGCTTTTAGACACAACCCCTGCAGCTTTTTAATTTATTTTACTTCCTAAAGCCATCAAATCTCTTTAGACGCATGACAAAAATGATCCACATTTAGACGACGCTGGAGTGAAAATAATTTAAACAATAACATGAACTTGTGTGTAGCCCTGAATCCATGCCTGGAGCAGACCTGCAGGCCCTTTGAAAACTAATGCAGCTCAAAGAATCTGGATGGAGCTGTTCCACTTTTTAATCCTGTGAACTAACAGAGAAATTAACATAACAGCTGACTGAAGCTTTTCAAACAAACCTAAGCTAAACAAACCAATAATTACTGTGGGTAGTTATTGAGCATTAATGGTATGCTGTTTTTCCAAAATAAAATTATATTTACACTTTTTTTTTTTTTACTGTTTTGCAGGAAAATAATTTTCCTCCTTACATTCCTGTATCACAAACATATTTACACCATATGTTTTTCTTCTGTATTGAATAATGTAATGCTTCCTTTAATAAAATTAGGTTTTTTAAATTTTATTTAATATTTTATTTGATATATTATATTATATTATATTATATTATATTATATTATATTATATTATATTATATTATATTATATTATATTATATTATATATATTATATTTATTATATTATATTATATTATATTATATTATATTATATTATATTATATTATATTATATTATATTATATTATATTATATTATATTATATTATATTATATTATATTATATTATATTATAATTTAATCTGGTTTGTGTTGTGATTTTGCTCCTCCCACAGAAGGCTGGCCAAATCCACTCTCCTGCTGATCCCTCTGTTTGGGATCCACTATGTGGTTTTTGTGTCCTTCAGTGAATCCATCACTGAAGATTATAAAATCTTTTTTGACCTGGCTCTGGGATCTTTTCAGGTCAGACACATCACTTCCCTCATGTTGCACTCCTCATTTATGTAAAGTTCAAGTGAGGAAAAAAAAAAACTTTGATAGCATAAATTCACAGAATAAGTTTGTTTTTTCAGGGTTTCGTTGTGGCTATTCTCTATTGTTTCCTCAACAGTGAGGTAAGTTCTGTCACTTTCTTATATCAAAGTTGATATACATGTAGAATATCTTTTCTGTTGCATTTTTCTCAGAGAATCACATACAATTTACAAAGAGAGCAAATGAGTGTCATGTGTTTCGACCATTTAAATACAAAAAAAAAATCATTTTTAAATAATTGCAGACTGACATCATAAGTATCAATTAAAGCTCAAAATGATTTATTTATATGTTTCTTCCCAAAGAAGTTTTTTTTAAAAAAGCAGTGACTTATTTTCAAATTTTTCAACAGAGATAAAAAATATCTTATCAAAATAGCTGATTTAAAAAAACAAAAAGCTGATTTATTTTCATTCTAACATTGGATAGGCAGTGCAAATAAGAAATCAAACATTTTTATTTATTTATTTTATAGGATATTCTATGAAATCTGTCAAATTTTATGCACAATGTCAATGATGTAAAATGACAGTGAAATAGAAGCAATATCAACAGGATTGAGCTGTTTTCCTTTGGCAAAGTTTTACTATGTCAACCTCAATCTGGCGGTATTCAGACATTTTTATGTCTCAACCAGAATTTAAAAGAAAAAAGAATGAAAACAGAAATGTATCCATTTGGAAGTTGATTATAAAAAAGTTTACTGAGATTTTTTTGAAACTTTGAGAAAGTGGTGATTACACATTAAATACTTTTTATCATAGTACATGAAAAGAAACACCACTAAACATCAAAATACTGCTTTGGGATTATAAAATTATTTAAAGACCCACTCCTGTGAAAATCATGATTGTCATGTTTGTAACCGGCTCTTGTAGAACTTTTCTTATAATGGAGGACATTTTTAAAGAAAATTAAGCTTAATATTGCATTTTTTAGTAATTCTTTGTTCAAATCACTGTGAATCAGGAACAGAAGAAAAATTGTCGTTTATTAAAGCTCACAATGACGTTAAAAAAACTGCATGGGTGGGTCACAACCTCCCACGTATAGATAAATAAATCCATGTATGTCTTCTTTTTTCTCGTCCGAAACCACATCTGAATCAAAACTGTACGCCTGGATAGCTCAGATGGGTGGGGGTCTGCACAAATTATTCTTCCCACAACTCAGAGATACATTTCTGATGCAGTCCTGCTACTCTGCAGAAACTATGTCAGAGAAAACAACATGTGTTTTGATTTTGGCTAAAGATGGCATTTATTAATAATTAAAATACCACTGAGAACACTTTTACAATAGGTGAAAAGATGATCGAACTGGGACTTTAACAATAATGATATAATTGAAGTATAAAATCAGTCCAAAAAAATAATGAGGGGTTTGTTAAATTACCATAACATTAACTGTGGTAATGATTATATAATGTTAAAAAGTAAACTTTAAAACAGGGATTCTGAAAATTATTCATCCACAGTAAAAAGCTTTCAAACACTCCACAAATCTGAGTCTATGAACTTGCCGGTGAAGGACTTAATGGGGATTTGAAAGCGACCGCGGGTTGTAAAAGGAGTTACTTAATAAAGACGAACCATGAGCGTCGCCTCTGATAGCTGAGTAGAACGACTTAATAAACGCGGGAGCAGAAAACTAAGAAGAAATGTAAGGCTGCAGGGTTTTTCAAGACAAACGACAGGAAGCAGATTTTCCTGACAGTCATGCTGCCCGCTGGATTGAAGCTAAATTTATCTAAGGAAGAGGGAATTAGACAAGTACGCTGTTGCAAATTCTTTTATTCCAGTGTCACAAGTGCGTGTTTTAAGACTTTTGGCCAAAACTGTTCCTGTTCTTTTTTATTTTTAGATATTATTTTAAAAAAACGAGTAATAACTTGTACAACTTCAACAGTATTTCTGTGCAAGAGTTCATATTAGATTCTATGTAAGAATATTTAGCGGTCAACTTCATGTTCCTATTCTACATAAAAAAAATTAAACACAGTTGGCAATAAGAGAGGGAATCCTGCTGCTCTGATTGCCGAATCAAAATGGAAAGAAAGCCACAAGAAAAAGTGAAAGCTGCTGCTATTTTCCCTCTTTTCTGTTAAATAACTGGCTTGATTGTCCTGGTATTCTATTCCATCTGTGTTAAATGGTTTGTCATTGAGGCGTGAAGTGATGAGCGGAGCTGCTGCAGAGACTTTCAAGGAGAAGGAGAGACAAAATTTAGGGCTTTGATATCAGCGTACAGATGGTTTAGAGTCAAACTGTTGCTTTAGTAAAGATGGAAATTCAATTTTACTGCTAAGAGTATTAGGAAGAAGAAAAATGATGCATAGAAATCAGACCCTTATTCATGAACGTCCCAATCATTTATTGATCTTTTTTTGGCAAAATTAAAACAACTGAGAGCTCCTACTAGCTTACAGCCCCTCCCACCCCAAACCTAACCAGATGATTGGGTAATTGCACCAGTAACAATAATGGCGAGAAATATATGAGCTATCCAGCCACACCGTTTTTGAACCTTTTACCAGCTCAGATGAGGAAAAAGACGTACATGGAGCGAAGCAGGGAGCTGGCAGCACGCCCAGTGTAATTTCTATGTCACATTTTTCACAACATTCTTTTTGTGTCCTCTTGATTCACATTTTGAATAAAGAAATGCTCATAAACACAATTTTAAATAACATTTTCTTCCATCATGAGAAAATGCTACAAGAACATGTTAAAAACAGCAATAATGTGAGTAATGTGTGCAAATATCACATTGTTCAGGGTGGGACTATGCAATATTACCTGAAGATGTAAAAAAGGACAAGAGCTGTAAACATTTAAATTGTAAGATCTAATCATGAAATAATAACATTTCAAATATTTTCTGCACAGTAATGCATTGTCCCCTCAATTATCAATGCCTCTCCGGCCAGTTTATGTTAGTCAACGAGAGCGGTGCCAGTGAAGACATGAGGCGTCATCCCACCAGCACCTTTTAGTTAGAGGAACTTCTCTAAAATCCAATTCAAGCCCTCAGCTGGAGAAAACCCCACAGTTTTCCTTGAACAGATAGTTGACAGGAAAACAAATATCTATTTGATTTTCAAAATAAAACCCAAAGAACAAAAGATGCATCAGCATTGATTCATTTAAAATAAAGGACAAAAACAACTTTAATAAAGGGGATTTAAAAAATGATTTGTTTTAGAAATGTAATGTATTTTAGGTTTATTTTGTTCTCTCTTTCTTTAAGCTTTCAAATCTCCGAGATGTTGTGTTTTTTTAATTAAACTTGCCCAATAATCCATTAGAAACTTTTCTTGCACTCCTAATATGTGCATGAGCCTTGATTCAGTCTGTCTCTGAAATACACTTATTTAAAAAAAAAAAGCATTAAAATGCATATTTTCTTTAATCCTCTTTTCTGGCTGTGTCTTCAGGTTCAAGGGGAGCTCAAGAGGAAGTGGAGGAGCATGTGTCTGAACTGCAACCTGAGCAGAGCTCCTCACTTCAGCAGCACTTTCACCTCCAGGAACGGCTCAGAGCACATGATGCAGTTTCACCGCAACTCCAGAGCGCAGTCCATCCTCCAGTCAGAGACCACCGTGCTGTGAGGCCCCTCCCAGAAAAACAAACAAACCAGTGGAGTGGAGTCAAAGAGTTTCACCGATCAATCCTATAGGAAAACTTAAGTGCAAGTAAACCAAGAGCTGCTGAGGTCTGTGCTTTGATCACACAATTCAGAAGACATTTCCTTCATTGTTTTAATTTGTTTTTATGTTTAGAAAAAATTAGATGAGACAGATGAGAACTGCATTTCAGTGCAGCGCCTTGATATAGACATAAACTAATGGGAAAATAAAAGTTTTTGCTCTGGCATTGTAGCGCTCGGCTGAAATTTGGGCTGAAATGTGGCCAGAGGGTTCCCACCTGTGTTGCACACTACTCTTTAATAAATAAAATAGTGCAAGTGTCAAGCTGTTGTTTAGCTGGTGACTTTCAATATTTATGTAAAACCCAGTTGAAATTTTAGCCTAGATTATAACCACATCAATTTTGCATTAAAAAGTCTGTGCAATGCAGTAAAATTAGGAGGAATTTACATCAAACTTTGCAATTTTCTGTTTTTCTCTTTTCTTATGCATTTACAATCTACTATTAAACCAATTTTTCTAAGACATATTTTAAAAAAAGGTAAACTCCCTAGAAGGACATCTCATTTAAATATTTAACATTATTTAATGTTTCAACTATAACTTTTTCAGGCAAAATGAAAAGAGCTTCTACTATGATTAAGATCATCACATTTTTTTTGTCAAAACAGCATGAAAAAGGGGTAGAAATCAGTCATCAGGAGCTAAGTTAAATAAAAATAATAATAATTTACATTTTACTTCACATTCCTTATTAAGAAATATCACAAAGAATGTCTTAATTCTGCCTAATACTAAATGAACCAACGGCTCGTCAACAGTGGAATGTGCTCTAAAGATGTTAAAGGACCCTGAGATTAGGGGGACCTGGCTGCAGACAAGATGGCGCCCAAACACAGTCGTCAAAGTCATCATTAGCTGGAAGTGGAAATATCACGACTGTAGCCGGAAGCTGAATTTGCGTATTTATACTAGAAGATTGCTAACCCTAACTGCAACACTAAACATAACTCTAACCATAACCCAAATCCTAACCCACCTGAGACCATCGGGGAAACTAGAGAACCACCGGGAACACCTGGGAATGGAGGCTCAAAAATGGGCCAGATGTTGTTAAAAAAAAGTGAGATTAGGGACCCAGCACCGTGGAGCTGATATACCGGGATGTTGGGCCCAGGAGATGGCAATAAGGTACGGATACAATCAGACTGGTTAGGGCACCACCACCAGGGACACTGGGACATGACTTAGAAGTCAGGCCTCAAAGCGTCAATTTAGCTCCTTCTTGTTTGAGGTCGAGGACTAATGGTGCTCTGGTGCCCTTTCGGGGCCCTGTTGCTGGCTGCGGCCAGGTTCTCCTGCTCCACCTTTGCTTTGTGTGGAAAAAACATGACCTATCGGTTCCAGATCTGTGACAGCAACCCGATCGGTACTCCACAACCGCACATCTTATGTCACTCAACAGTCTCCAACATTATCACAGTTAAGTAATTTTAATTATATTAACTCCTGTAGTTTGTACATTTTTTGTACAATTGTTGTTCAAAGATTAAAAAAATGTAATTAAACATCTTATAATATCAGCTTCTGGTAGAATTTTCCAACAACTCTCCCTCCTTTACAATTGGCAGAGCCATTCAAACACTGGATAACTGTGTTTACACAATTTCATATTTTCCACAACAATGGAGAGTTTCCCCTGCCAGAAGAAAAAGAATGTTGCCTAAATGCAGCACTGTACAAATATTGTTTTTATTACATACAATGAAAATCTCAACGATGCATGACAGAATGACAGCCAAACAGCTTGGAGTCATTCTCTCTGTTTGATTGTTTTTATAATTTATATGTTGGCAACAGGAAAATTGGAGAACTGAAGCATTTTACCTTGAGGAGATGCCCTCGGTCTACTGCAGACAAAAATAACAGTTAATAATGTCTCTATGTTAACAGAGTTAATAGAATGTTGGTAGGTGGCGGTTTCCTCGTACACTGAGGAGAAGACAATATTTGAACATGGATAGGGATAGGGCTGATCCTGTTGTGTGGTCCGATTTTGTAAGGAAGGTGCAGTCCTGATTCGTAACGTTTCATTTTTCCTTTATTGTTTTGTCAACATTCAAATAAACTTTTCCATTACTGTTATTATTGGTATTAACATCTTCAGAGATACTCTGACCAGTTAGTGGTTTAGTGGCAGTAGACGGATTTGAGGGTTACCATTTGGGAAGCCGTTACAGATCTGGTAGCGACAACACGTTTGCAGCCTCACTACAGTAAACTAAATCCCCCCCTGGGTTCAAAAGATGAGAAAGAGGATTACCTGCCCTCATTAGCCATCGGGTAAAGAAGATTTGATGATGTGGGGGACGAGTTGAAGGCAAACTTATCTTTGGTGACATGCCAATACTCTACTACAGCTTCAGGCTCAGTGGGAGAAGTTGGGGAGGGTCATCAGAAGGGTCTAATGACCTGCAACTTTTAAAAACTTTTAAAATATGAAATTTTTCACCAAATCAGTCTAAACTTGATTTTTTTTCCCCCATGGAGTTGTGAGATAAAGATAACATTTTAAACACTTTTTTGGATGGATTGATATGGTTTTATTTAGCAAAAGAGAAAAAAACAGAAAAATAAAAAGAGAAAATGTTAGAATTTGATCTTTTTGTCCCATAAAGTGTGTGTCATAAAGTTATCCATAGTTAAAAAATCAGACAGAAGCTTCAATGTTTTGATTGACGGTTCAAACAATTATATATTTAAAACAAATGTATTTCATCAAAATGTTCTGTAAACCGACATGAAATTGTATTTTAGTGAACCTTGGAGGATGGCCAGCAGGTGGCGCTTCCTGTTAAGCGCTACTATTTAAATTTTATTACAGTTTAAAAATGAAAGAGCCACATTTGAGCACAAATGACTTTTTTTTTTTATTACTTTTCTAACATTCTTTGAGTATAAGTCGTGGGAAAAATTCGGCTTAAGTTTTAAAAATATTTTTCTTTATGTGCTGGTTATTCGCGTATATGTTACTACAGCTACTCAAATATCCTCACAGCTCATGTTTGAGTACATAGAGTGGGTCTCTGTATTTTTTGATTGGACTTTTGATTGGACTGTTTTTAGAAGTGTTCTGGAGTCCAGAATAGACGGGAAAAAGTTCCAGCAGCCAAACAAATGATACTTTGGGGTCAACCGTACTGACTGTCTACAACAGTATACTGACCCAGAACAAAGGTGTGCTTTATTAAGCCTTTGTAGTTGGGATACGACGTTTACTTTTGTCACCTGCCTATAAATTTATACAAGTGAAGAAAAACTTAGCTAAACGAAGCCAATTTCAGCACTAGAGTTTGATCACTTTTTGTGATTTTTACTGTTTGATGTAAGGCTTTTATTGATAAACATGAAAATTGATCAAATATTATTAATATTATAAAGAATACAGAGGTTTATATGAGCCTTGAGATTAATTAAATGACGAAAAATAGTCTGAGTGGTGGAGCAGTGGTTAACAATCTCACTTCACAAGAAGAAACGAACGGTTCAATCCCGGTTAGATTCTTTCTGTGTGGAGTCGGCGTGTTCTCTACATGCATGTGTGGGTTTTCTCCGGTTTCCTCCTACTGTCCAAAAACACACAACATGCAACAACTCATAGGTTAATTGGTGATTTTAAATTGTCCCTAGGTGTGATTGAGAGTATTTGTGATTTTTTGTCTGTGCGGCCAATATTTGGACTAAAAAATAAAAGATAAACCATCCAGGGCATACCCTTTTTAGCCAAACAGTTGGTGGGATAGGCTCCAGCAACCCCATGATGCCAATAGGAATTAAAGAGCCTTAGAGAATGGATGGTTGAAGTCTGAATGTTTGATTCCGGTGAATTTCTGGGCTCGATTACAAATGCTGGTCCATACTGAGAATTTTCCACTAACTATTAAAAGTTTTTGTTTATTCGATAGACATTTTACTGAACTGGATTTGTAAATCAAAAGCCTTGTAAATGTTCTAAATCATTTCTGCTTCTATTCAATAGGACTTCATTAGGCCATGACTAAAAAAATATAATCTTCAATCACATAATGTGAACTGTAAATATCATGATTTAGTTTGAAGGCTAATGCAGAACGCAGTCAGAACTATGAGCCTGCATTAAAACCAAACTGTTAGCAGGTTTACTTTTACATGTGGGCTGACACCTTTTGCCCACCTGCAGCGGAATGGTCCCGACGGAATCACGACGACAACCACTCTCTTCTTTAGCCCCTCTCCGGCTTATTTTTATTAACAGTGTCGAACAGACAGCCACACGCCTTGCTCCTCATGAGTCAAGTTCAGGAGAGAGAGAGAGATGAACATTCTTCTTCTATGAATAAACTGGGGAACTCACTTATAAAACATAACAGCGCCTCCTGCTGGTCTTTAGATATGCACAGTTATAAGCATTCATATAATATCAACACTCCACTTATGAATGATCTTATTACTGTACATCAACATTTTTCAAATAAACAAACATAAATAAATGCTCTCAGACTTTCAGCATTTACATTCCAAACATAATCCCTGCGAACTTCATCAACTTCAGTTTGGTGGCAGGGTTAGTCATGACATCTGCAACCATGTCATCTGTGGAGCAGTATTCAAGTGTCATCTTTCCTTCTCTTATGGTGGACCTGATGAAATGATACTTTATATCCACATGTTTGCATCTCTGCCTGTTTACGGGGTTTCTAACAAGAGCAATGGTTCCTTGGTTGTCCTCAAAAACAATAGTTTTTGTGTACTCTTGTGAATCCATCCTTTTAGCAGCAGCTGTCCAAATACATACACTCTGTATGGTTAGGGCAAGAGCCATGTATTCGGCTACAAGTAGACAGGGCAACTGTGGGTTGCTTTTTGGTTTTCCATGAGATCAAGGAGCTGTTTTTGCTCATGGTTACACAGTAACCAGTTTGTGCTCCTCCTATCACTTGTGTCTGCCCCAATCTGCGTCGCTGTAGGCCTGGAGCCCCAGGCCCTCGTTGCTCTTCCTGAAACAGAGCTGCTTGTTTGCAGTACCTCTGAGGTAACGCAAAACATGTTTCACTGTAACCCAGTGTTCATCTGTGGGTCAGCAAAATGCTGTGACAGCTCTGACCACAAAACATAAATCTGGTCTAGTACAGGTGGTCAGATAGATAAGGCTTCCAACAGCCTCTCTGTACTTTTTAACATCAGCCATCTTGGGCGCATCCTCAGAATAATGTACCTTTTGGTCGCATGGAGTCTCCCTAGTTCTACCACTCCTGCATCTCGAAGCGTTTCAGGATCTTTTTAATATCTCTCCTTGAGACATTTTAACGCAACCGTCTGATTGGCTGAAGTCCATGCCTAGAAAGTGTTTTAATTGGCCTAGGTCCACATCTTAAACCTGGTGGAAAGTAACGCTTTCACCTGGTTTAGGCTCTTTTTGCTGTTGGCTGCAAGGATAAGATCATCCACCCAGATCACAATTATTATCCTTTCTCCCTGTTCAGACTCTTTTGTGTAGACACAATGGTCTGCTGGGTTCTGTTTGAAATTGTTATCTGTTAGACATGTGTGAAGCATCCCATTCCAATTACGCCCTGACTGTTTCAGACCGTAAATGGACTTCTGTAACTTGCACACAAGTTTTTCTTCACCTTTTTCATAACCCTCAGGTTGATCCATATAAATGTCTCGATCGATGGGTGCATGCAGATAAGCTGTTTTGACATCCATCTGGTGCAACATTAAGTTGTCTTGGGCCGCCTTCTGCATCACCACACGTACACTGGTCAGGTTAGCTGTAGGTGAGAATGTCTCACCATAATCAATCCCTGCTCTCTGACTATATCCTTTAGCCACAAATCTGGCCTTGTACTGTTCATGTCCATCACTGTCCTCCTTAATGGAGTAAACCCACCTTCCTCCCACTGTCTTTCTGCCCTCTGGCAAGGTAGTTAGGGTAAAGGTTTGGTTATCCTCTAAGGATTTGATCTCCTCATCCATAGCTCTCTTCCACTTTCCTGATTCTGCTGATGACATAGCATCTTTAAAGGTTAGTGGTACATCACAAACTGTTCTGTAGCAGTAGTCTATGCTAGTTAGCATGCTATCTTCTTCACTACTTTTCCCCTGAACATAATCTTTCAGATACACTGGGGGTTTACGCTCTCTGGTGGGGTATTCCCTACTGTCCTGCACTGTCACTCCGGGGTGCTCTTCATCATCATCATCATCCTCTGGTGACTGTAGGTTACCTGTCTGTATGTTTGTGCTGAGGTCTCTGGGCTGCAGAGCCTCTCTCTCCTCACTGTCTCCTAAGGAGTCCAGAGTTAGCTCCTGAGTCTGAGTCTCGCTCTCACACGTTGTTTTTGTGATAAACTTCACCAATCTGTGCTTTTGTACTTTCCCTTTATTGGGATAGTAAACAAGAAAAGCTGGACTGCCTTTATCGTGCCCAACAAAGAGTCCTCTCTCACATCTAGAGTCTAGTTTACCTCTATCTTGTTGGTAAGCATAACACTCTGATCCAAACTTGTGCATCTTAGCTAGATCACATCTTTTTCCTGTCAATGCTGTGTATGGGGTAGTACCCGTGTGTTTATTAAAACATCGATTCCTGGTGTAAGCTGCTTCCTGGATCGCATAGTGCCACAGACTCTTAGGTAGTTCACTGTCGATAAGTTTACACCGCGCCATCTCAAAAAGAGTACGTCCTTCCCTTTCTGCTACTCCGTTCTGGTGTGGGGAATAAGGACAGGACATTTCATGTTTGATTTTGTTCTTCCTCAGCAACGTCTGAAACTCTTTACTAGTGAACTCAGTCCCATTGTCTGACCGAATGCACTTCACAGTGCCATAAGGTGCAACATCCGCCAGAAACTTCTCTGTGGCTTGGGTTGCATCGCTCTTAGCCTTCAGAAAGTAAACAAACACAGCCCCCGTGTACACATCTGTAAATGACTGCATGTACTTAAAACCATCTATCGACTCGTTGTTTACTGGACCAGCCAGATCTGTGTTCACCTGCTCAAGTGGTGTTTTAACTTTTTCTATTGGATTTCTGTTTCTCGTCTGCGTGAACTTTCCCTTAATGCACACTTCACATTCTTTATCAGGTTTACGCTTTGCACCTTTAATGTGCATGCCCACTGTTACATCCTGCAGCCGCAGTATGTCTTCATAGTTGCAGTGACCCATGATTTCATGCCAGGTTTGAATATCATGGCTGACATTACACACATCATTTTCATCACAATCTGTTTGTAAGTAGTACATCCTTTTAGAAACATGAATATTAAATTTTGTGCCATCAGGTACCTCAAGAACATCTTTACCTTCATCGAAATGTACTTTAGCCCCATTAGCAGTGGCACACTTCACTGAAAAGAGTTCTTGTGGGAATGAGGGGATATAGGGCGTTCTTTAACGTCACTGTACATCGCCGTCCATTACTGTCGGGGAGACATACCTGTGCATCCCCCCTGCCTTGCGCCAATCCGAAAGTTCGCTTTCCGTCCGCCAGCTCCATGCTGTGCCTCTCTGGTTTGAAGGTGCTGTCAAAGTTCTTGAACCGGCTCCTGTCGTTAATGATGTGGGACGACGCGCCCGTGTCCACGACCAGCCCTTTTATGTGGATCCGCGGCGCCGCTCCGCTAGCATCTTTCGCCTCCGTCTTGAACGTGAAGTCCTCTTTTCCCGCCGCTCCTTTGATGTCAACACGCCTGTAACCCGCTCCGTGGCTCCCGCTGTCGCCGGCGTCATCCTGAGCTCGAGCGCACCGAGAGCCGCGTCCGCGCTCTTTCTTCCTGCACGCTCTGTCTGTGTGACTTGTGCTTTTACAGGAGTTGCACCAAGCTTTCTTTGAGCAGTCGTCTTTTCTGTGCCCTTTTTCTCCACATCTCCAGCACACTAGCTCCGTCGAGGGTCCGTTCCTTTTCTTTATCGCCGCGCGGGCTTTCAGCACCCGCTCCCCCGCGTCATCTGCTACGGGCTCCATATCTTCGGAAGCCTCGAAGTTCCGCAGTTTAGCTTTAAACTCTCCCAGCTTCATGTCTGCGGAGCTATGCGTGACCATCAGCCGTGAACGGCTTGTATTTTTCTGGTAGCCCTCTCATAATCATCGCCATCATCAGTCCCTCGCTCGGTGCTTCGCCCGCACTCTTCAGCGCTGTGATGATTTGCTCCGCTCTGATGATATACTCCGTAACAGTCTCCGTGTCGGCTTTCTTCAGCGAGGTTAATGTTATATATAAGGACACAATCCGGGGCCTACCTTTGCCGATATAGTGTTCTCTTAACACTTTGAGACTCTCTCGGCCTTTGTCTTTAGTGTCTCTGAATATCAGTCCCAAGCTGGTATTATCCAGTAATGGCGCCAGCGCGCAATATGCATCCGCGTTGAGCTTGGCATCTCGCGCTTGTTCTTCCACCGACAGCGGTCCGGCAGGCTCGTTCAGGATTGTCTGCTTCAGCCCTGCACTGTGCATGCAGCATAACATCCTTTCTTCCCAGAGCTCATACTCCTCTGCTCTCCCGTCAAACGTGGGCCACTTAATCTTCGTTCTTGTTGCCATTTTGCGTCTTTTGCTAAGCTAGCTCCCACTTTTTAGTTAGCTTCCGCTTTGCGCGCTAGCAAAAACAGACGTCTTGCACGTGTCCGTCGTCAGACTCTCAGAATAATTCTTGCGGCTCTGGGCCCATAACCTGTTAGCAGGTTTACTTTTACATGTGGGCTGACACCTTTTGCCCACCTGCAGCGGAATGGTCCCGACGGAATCACGACGACAACCACTTCTTCTTTAGCCACTCTCCGGCTTAGTTTTATTAACAGTGTCGAACAGACAGCCACACGCCTTGCTCCTCATGAGTCAAGTTCAGGAGAGAGAGAGAGATGAACATTCTTCTTCTATGAATAAACTGGGGAACTCACTTATAAAACATAACAGCGCCTCCTGCTGGTCTTTAGATATGCACAGTTATAAGCATTCATATAATATCAACACAAACAAATCTTTGTTTTTCCTGTGTCGAAGTGGAGATTTTGCGCTGATTTCTTTAATAATCAGCTGTGGATTGTGAACACAAATTACACAAGCATTAAAATCCTTCCCTTTGCATCCCACAGTCAAACAGCTTTTATGCCAGTTCTACCTAAAGAAGGGCAAGAACTCAACTGTTAAGGAAGCCAAATCCTGAAAACTTGAAGCAAAAAAGGAAAAAAAATGACAATAAATATATTAAAAGAATAACAAATGTATTAGATGATCGTTTTTTCTTACAGGTTAGGTCAGAACAATCATACTTTGTGTAAAATTATCTTCTTAGTGGGGTAACTTGTGTGGCATCCTGTAATTCACATTAGTAAAAATGTAGTGTTTTTTTTTGCTTTAACCTTAATCAAGGTTATGATGCATTATTATGTATTTAATGTGTCCAAGTTATAATTCAAGTTTTTTTTAAAGCAGACAAATGACAATCCACTTCTGGTGAAATATGCATCATGTGGACTGCTTCATGCATACATTTTTGTGAACTGATATACTTACAAACCAGAGCCTTGTGAGTTTGCATGCTTTTCAATGGTTTTTGATAAGGAGAAAAAAAATTAAAAACAGTTTGTTTGATGGACTTACACTAGTGTGCAGCGAATGATGCTGGTTTTTATGTTCAAACTGCATGAACACAGTTTCTGTGCTGCTGCACCACTTCAGACCTGTTCCAACAAAACCACCACAGTGTTCAAAAGCCACCTTTTAAGGCAGAAACACCTGGTGGATAAAGGTAGAAATAGACATTTTTAAAACGTTTTTATATAGTTATATATACTTGTGGTGGTTTTTGATGCTTTGGTGTACTCTTTTAATTGTTTCTGAAAGAAAGCTGTTTTATTTGCTTACATTAGCCACAAAGAAAATGTTATTCATATTTTTACAAGTTTAATTGTCTGTGATTCCTGTTCTAAGAAAGTGCCATTATTTGTGTTTTCTATTGTATTTGTCTTGATCTTGTTTCAAACCTTGTTTATTTTGTAGCATGTAGCATGTCAGGCAAACACCAATTAGAACCAGAGCTCAATGTGCCTTAAAAGATGTTATAAATCCAAATGGACCAAAAGAAATACATAAAGAAAGCATGGCTTCTAAATTTAAAATCAATAAATCAATTAATGTATTATTTGTAAAGCACCTATAATAGCAGACGCAGCCAAAGTCCTCCCTGTGCGGCTTAAAAAAAATCTGAGGGGACCCATAAAAGAGCCTGGTGGAACACCATCTTTCAAATTACCACTAAAAGAACTCAAAATGACAGTATAAATACATTTAAAACAGTATTTGGCCCCACTAATACACAAAAGCCCACTCTGACAGGGGATTATTTATTTAACATCATAATATAATTTTAATTTAACCAAAGGACCACTCCAATGAAAATGTTTTTTTTGTTTGTTTGTTTTTGTTTTTAGTATGTTTTTGTTGTATTTTTGTGATTATGGAAGACATGTTTAAGGAACACTAATCTCAAAATTGTATTCCTGGGTATTTCTTTATTCTAATTGTTGATAATCATAAGCACACCAAAAAACGCCGTTTGATAAAGATCTTAATTGTGATGTAGAAGATACGCTGGGCAGGACACCACTTCCCTCCTCTGCATTCACTCACAGTCGACTAGATCCATGAACGTCTTTGTTTTCCTCGTCTGAGCTGGAATCTGGATCAAAACTGTACAACTGGACAGTTCCAATATTGGTTTCCATTTTTGTTGCACTGGTAATGTTAGGTGAGTAGTGGGAGGGATTATTTGCTAGCAAGGAAATGGGAGCTAACAGTCCAACGGACAATTAGGAGACAAATTTCTCTTGAACCACTATAGACTATAGACTGTAGAAACTATGTTCTAGAAAAACGACAAGTTTTTCGTTCCTAATGGTTTTCGTAATTTAAAAAAACACTTTAACAATAGATAAAAAGAGGATGGGAGAAGGACTTTAAGGACTCAAAATACTCCAAAAATACCTCCTCTTGAAGTGGGTTTTCTCTCTGTCAAAACATGTTGAGAAACATCCTAAAATGTCAGGAAGATCCTGATCTAACAACCACTCCCATCAAAAAATGTATACCAGGTTACGATTAAAAAAAATCCTGTTAGCAAAAAGTGTTTAAACTAGTTAATATAAAATCTGAAAATAGATTCTTAAATGTTCCCATCAATACTCATGCATAAAAAATGCTTACATTAAATTATGTCAGCATACAAGAGAGCAAGTGTGTCTTTATAATTTTCAAGATTTCCATCAACAGCCAACAAGATTGAGAAAAGTAACTCCTGCTTTCTTACTTTGTATGACGTTTGTTAAAAATGTTTATTGAAGTTTAAAAAACTGTTAAGAAAGTCTTACGGGTTTCACCACAAGAGTTCTGTATCATCAAACTGAAGCTATAACTGAAGCCACTTATGCAGCCTAACCATTCAGCTCAGAACTTGAAAAAAATGTCATGTTTGGTTGATTCTGGTGGTCTCTTTTTAGTTCATTTAGTCCTAAACTTTATTTTTTGGGGAACTTTCCAACTTTCTTGAAAAGCTTATCTTAACTCTTTGGGCAACATTTTTGACATCTCTTTCTTGCAGTTATGAAGATGTGTTAAATTTTGTGATCTAATCACTATCAGAAGAGGTGTAAGAAGTTAAAGACACGTGTATTTACTGCTTATTGTCATGTTTACAGTCTGTGCTTTGTTCTTAAATAATTCCTTCTTTTAAGTGTTTAAAATTGCTTTACTTTCGGTATGATCCTTCTTCTCTTACAAATATGAATATTCAATTACATTACAGCAGCTGCAATACATGTATTTACTGTCAACTAAGATTATTTATTTGAGCAAATTTCAGTCAACAATATAATTTTAACAAACTGTAATTCAACAAACTGCTTGATATTTGTATGAATCCCACATGTTTTTAAAAAATGCATTTTAGTGGGTAAAACTGCAAAGCTGTAAAGATATTTATAAGAAAACAAACAGAGAAAAAATGTAAAGAATAAAGAAAAATGATAAATCCACCAATATAAATGTTTTCAAAATGATAGTAGATATATTGTAGTATTACACATCCATGTTAAATAGAGACAAAACACACAAACATAAGGACACACTTTCTGCTTGTTGAGTGGTTTCATTTGTAGTGTTGATAGAAAGATGCTCAGAATTGTAAACTAAATCATGTATTTGTACTGAGACACCATGAATGTCAAGCAAAAGTCGATTGATAATCTTTGTAAGCACTGCACTTGTGTGAATGTAATGTTTTGATATTTTTGTGTTGTTTTCAAAAGCTGTCAATAACTTCCATTAAAATGCTAAAACCGGGAGATTGTTTTTCCTTTTGGTACCCAGTCACTCAAAGTAAAATTAATATCTTTTTTGATATTTTGATTTAATAATATAGTCAAGAAGCTTGTCGAGTTTCAACACATCATTTCCTCAATACAAAAATACAATAAAAAAGGCAGGTATGTTTTTTGCTCATTCGGCTGTTGTTACTACTCAGTTGTGAATAAATAAAAGAATTGTTTTATTTGAGAATGGTTAAAAACTAAAACAAGTTTGACCTTTTAAAACATAATTTAAAAAAACGGCTAAAAATATATGTTGTGGGGATTTTTTAAAAGGTTTTATTCACTCATTTTCTATTTAAAAGGAAGCCATGAGCACTTTTATAACTACGTTGTTATTTAAAATCTTGTTTTAAGGGGTTTTCTTAGTAAACCAAATCCATTTAAAGACTAAAATTTGATCCCCTTCTGTGTTTTAACTGGAACCGCCCAAGCACAACATCCCCTTTCTTTCTGTATTCCACTTCACTCTACAAATGTTCTGACTCCAGTGTTTATGAACACATAAAGCAAATGGGAGCTGTGTTGATAGTCTCGCCTGCCTGCACAAAGCTATCGAACGAAATGCCTTCAGCACTTTTAACTGTTCTCTAATTAAGCTGATTTCACTCATCGCTTACATGCAGAAGCTTGAGCGGTGAACTGGAAGCCTTGGGTCTGTGACTCATAAAGGCAAAATCTGAGAATTAAAACCAAAAAAAAAATATTTCAGGACAAGTGTGAGAAAAGTAATTGAAATGTTGATGTTAAATGGAGTTTTTAAAGTAAGAAAATTGTCATTAAGTTTTGAAATAAAATGAACAGTTCAGCTCCACCAAATGTAAAATTTAGCAATTCTTCAGCAAAATTTTGAAACCTCATATAAGTAGAACAAAATAGAAAAAAGTGAAAACAAAACAATATATAGGTGGTCAAAACAATGTAAAGAATGATAAATCTTTATATTATAATTGTTTTAGTGTTATAACAAAAAAACGAGATTAAACCTTCTCATTTGATAAATCCTTGCTTTCCTTTGTTAACTTTATAATTTTCAAATGTGCCTCGTCTCTTAATGACACATTTTCAATAAACAGCGGGTCAAACTGGTGCCAGTTGCTGTTAGATGTGGGAAGAAGATGGATGATGTTGGGAAGACGGCTGCAGAAAAAAAGAGCAACAAGCAAGCTGTTGTCTGCTGGAGGTACAAAGAAAGAAAGCGACGAATTAGAAGAACTAGTTTGAACACAGGAGATTGAGCAAAGATGGAAAGGTGCGCGTCTCCAGGAAAATGATTCACACAAAGCAAAAAGGATTTTTGATACGGAGATTGCTGATGCTTCAAAGAGAACAGAAACGTTCATCACTTCAATGAATCCTGAAATGCCGGTGTTACCGTCTACTTTTTGGGAGCAAGTTTTACTGCAAAATGAACCCATTAGCCATCACCATTGTGATGGAATAAAAACCTCCAATAGACGCCTGTCTCTAATAAACGCCCAGGCTACCATTGGAAGACATAAGGTATTCACATTCCTGTTCCACCTGCTGCAGATTAATTTTAGCCACAGAGTTGACTCATGGGTGCTGCAGCTTGTACATTGCCTGGGTCCATTGAATATACTGTAAAGTATTTGTAAGGATAAAGTAAGTTACATGCACATATGACGAATGAGTAATGCTGTCCTACGCACCCTTACATCACTCATCCCTTACTGACCATTAGTGGAATGTGCATGTGATACATAAGCGCACGTAGGACATCCGCACAAACCACACTTTGTCTCATTTCCTAAATTCTAAGTCAGGCTGAAAGCCAGAAGTGGCTACTTATCACTTGAAGAGCTCTAACAGGCCCCTTGTGTAGAATGCAGGGCACAGGGGTTTTGAAAAACCTGTACGACAAACTGACGTACTTGTTGTTTAAGTGTTCACTACTACCTGTCACCCACAGCATGTCTCTAGAAATATTGAACTTGAACATTTTTGCTCTACGGATTGACTGAGTTGTCTACAACCTTGATCTTTCCTGCAGGTCATTTGTGTGGCCCATATAGGTTTGCCCATTTTTTGCCCACAGACAGCTCGTATCCACCTGTAAGGGCAGTTGTGACTGAGGCATTACCTGACCAGGTGGGTTCCAGATTGGGTTCAGAGTAAATTGACACATTTTCTTTGCCAGAAATAGGTACTTAGATATATGATTGAAGTCACATTTCTTGGCTTAATGCTCAACTTAATGTCTAAGGCCTTTTCAAGCTCTTTCTCCTCAAAATATGACATGAAGTATTAGAAAAGGTTAAATTACTACAGTCCCTCTACAACTACACCTCCATCCATCTATGTTCCTAATCTGCCATGTCCTTTTAGGGGTCACAGGAGCTCACCCTAGCTATTGTTGGGTTGGGTTGCCAGTACGTCACAAAGTAATATCACCAAATGACCTATGTAGGAAGATTTTGGACTCTGGGATGAAGCTGTACTTCCTGGATAAAAGCCACACAACTTCACACAGAAAAAATCCAGGTGGGATTTGAACCAGGGCTTTCTGATTGACATGGGAGAGCACTAACGTCTACACCAGGGCTGCTCATTCCTGGTCCTCGAGATCTACCACCCTGACTGTTTTCCAGATCTCCAAGCCCAGCCAGCTGTTGATTGGCTCAGTCAGATGTCTCCACAATCTGATTGAAAGAACACACCTGGTCCAGGTAATCAGCACCAAGCAGTACATGGAGAGCTGGAAAACAGGCAGGTTAGTAGATCTTGAGGACCAGGAATGAGCAGCCCTGGTCTACACCATGCACAGCTATCCACATAAAACTGTAATTTTGTCTACAGGAAACATTCATGATTAACTGTAACTGCTTTAAACGTACAACTGGATACATGCAGTGAAGGATTGTATTACAGGATTTTAAAATAATGAAGCGTATTGCGTAATATTCCACTTTAATAACTTCTCTAAGCACACGTTCTAAAATGTGAAAGACAAAGAAAACAAGAACTCATCTCCAAAAAAAAAAACATTTATAAGATTATAAAATAGAAAAAATACACCTGTCAGTGTGGCTTGCATTTTCTTGTCTCTCTGTCCTATGTCTCTCTACTTCTGTAGTGTCCTTTCCATGCGTTGGCGTCCTCTCAGCCTGGCCTGCAGGTCTGGGGCTGGATGTTCGGTCATCTTTGAGAAGACGAGCCGCCTTGATCGGAGCTGACAGAGAGACTCGGGGCAAAGATGCTGCTAATTGGTTGGTTGGGTGAAGGGTTCACGTTCAGGCGATGACTGAGCAATTGACTAGGCCTCACTGGTTGCTGCACAGTACGTCCCCACAGGGGGGTCGGGTGGGTTGGGGGTGGGTGATACTTTACAACCAGAGAATCAACAGTAAGGAGTGAAAATGTGGAAGACTTGTAACATCTTGTGTGACACAAAACAATCCAACACCTCTAAAGCTTTAGTAAGACAAAGTCCTCAGACAGTGGGATAAATATTACCCTTAAAAGCAACATAGCAGTGCGTGCATTATGCGAGCCTAAACAGTGTGAATAACGAACACAGATGCATGACTAAGGTCGCGTGTGTGTAGGCCGGACACAAGCAAAGTGTGCATGACTCAAAGTGTGAGTTCACGCACACAAGAGGCAGGCAGCTTTCTGGGTGAGCTGCAGGTCAGAGGCAGACATATGCTGGCTCAAACGCAAGAGGAAACGCACAATTCACCTGAATGTGTGCCATTTCAAAAAACACGCTGAAGCTGGGTGACCTTGAATACAAATAAAATCCAAGAAAGGTTCAGACTGAGCTAAAAGCATTTTTGAACGCGAGAAAAATGAAAAGAAAGAATTCAGGAATCACGCTGGCCTTTTTTTTTCTTTTGTACTTGGAATAATAAAAGATTCTGTAGGAGTTTAAATAATGCCGCCATAGAGTCCCATTTACTAATACTAGAAATGAAACCAGAAGATATTTCAGAGTATTGTGCACCGACATTGAGTCATCCTATAACCACTGTCACAGCTTTTAAAAGGAAAACACAGCTGAAGGCAAGTCTTTTTTCAGGTTAGTTAGTTGATATAATAATCTATTATTAATAATGGATAAGATTTTATCTGCGCTTTTCCAGACGCTCAAAGCGCTTACATTGTATATCCATTATTCATTCACACCTCAGTCATTCTTGGTAAGCTACTAATGTACCCACTAATGTAGCCACAACTCCTGTAGGGCAGACTGACAGAGGCGTGGCTACCAATGGCGCCTCTGACCATCACTAGGACATTCATACACATTCACACCCCAGGGGAGCCACACTGGACACAAGGACTGTTGGCTGGCAGGAGCGGGAATCGAACCGCCTATCCTTACTAGTTACTGTCTTTTTCTTTTTTTTTTTAAAGCAAAGTAAATTATTCATTGTTGTCATTCATATTCATGATATTTCTTTTACTCCTAATTATTGCACGATTTCATTTCATACTTTTGTTTGAGATCATATTTTTTAATTAAAGGTGTAATGCAAAAATGTGAACTAAAAAGAAACTTTGGGTTATCTAAAAAAAAAAAAATGCCAACGTTAATTAAAGCTGCATAAAAAAGCTTTTCCCCTCCATTTTGAAGTCTTTTTTTCACTTGGCAGCCACCGCTGTGACCTTCAGATGTTTCCAATTTGCAAAAGAATTTAATTAACTTAGCTTAGTGTTGATCAGGTAAAGCGTGTGCAGGTTGTAATTGATTTTTTTTCTAACTTTAAACTGTCTTTGTAAAGTTGGCAGGACAAAAAAAAAAAAAAAAAATCTTTTCATGGTTAATGTCTCATAAATAATCTGAGAAAAGGACAAGGATGATGTCAAACCTTTGCAGAAAGTGGTGAATTCTGGGAAACTGGAGTTTTCTTTAATCTTGATGTACGGTGGCCCTGAAGTGCAAATCCCATCAACAAATTTCTTAATACAAAAGCATGTTGAAGATCACAGCAATTAAAAAGTAATTAATAAAAAGCATTGGGCTACATTTAAGAAATCAAAACTAAATTCCAGAATCTAAAAACTTTTTTTTGTTAAAGTTTAGGGGAAAAATTGAATTTACACGTTTTTCAGTGGTGTTAAAAAAAAAAACGTTCAAACAATTATTTCCTTTGGCTAACATGACAGTTAATGCTCTACATTTGTCCATGGCTCACCGATCGCCTCATTTCTAACATGTTTACTCCATGTGACTGTTGGGTACGGTGGCCATTTTGGTTCGGTTGCTCCGCTCTCAGTTCATTTCATATCCAGATTGAGGAATCTCAGAGCGAACAGAAGTTCAGTCCGATTGGAAACCAACCGAGACCACCTTAATAGATGGGCCTGAGAGCGGTTCCTGGTAAAGGTGTGGAGCCGAGGTAGTTATCTCCTGCCAGGATACACATTCTGGCAGAAGATAATAACTACATTAGCACCACAGCTCAGCGGAGAAAGTGAGTGTGTGTTTGTTGTAGTCTGGGGGCGACGCTTGCAAGACAGATTTTTCCTGGAGGGGGCGGTTAGCATTGATCTTATGTCAGCACGATTCCACCCGCTCGTTTTTGTGGACATGGGTGGGGCTGCTACAGATAGTGCAGGTTTAGAGGATTACTCTTAAATCATGAACGGATCAAGATGCCGCTTTTGGGTTCTTTATAGAAAGGAAGGAAAAGGTTAATGCACTTAATACCTCAAAATGTAGAATTTTCTTGGTAGGGCGCCTTTAAAGTCCCTCGGCAGGTATCGCCTTAAAAAATAACTTTGCATTTAGTGATTTGTGATTTGTACCGTAGAGATGTGGTAAACCCACATAACGAGTTTATGCATTCTTTTTTCCTTTTTTTACGTCCTGAGTTTTATTGAGTGTTAATTGTCAGACATTAAAATGTACATGCTGAGACATCCTTTTTCTACTAAAAAAACTCCATTGTGAAAGTTTTACATAAACTGATTAAATCTTGTGATTCTTGATTCCAAAACTGCAAATGCAATAAAAGCTTTATCATCTAAAGTCTTGCTCATTCTTCAAACTTGCCTCTTTTTGAGCAGAAAAAAAAGAAAAGTAGGCAGGACGAGGCATCATTCTCCATCTGTCAGCTCCATCTGCCTCTGACGAATCGTTTTTCAGAAACGCTCACCTTTCACAGACAAAATGCTTGTTAACTGAAAACCTACTAAATCCTGTCGAGCAAGTCACCTGCTGGGACAAATAGATCTGCAAAACATATCCAATTAGAGAGCGATGATTTTATTCTTTCACCTCATTTGACGTTTTTTTCCTTTAATCCACTGACAGATAATGTTTCTATGAACGCTGCAGAGGATGAGTGATGAGTACTTTCAAAGATCCTTTCAGACACAAAAACATTTATTTATATTACACCAAAAACCATTTTTATCACACACATTTGATATATTTTGTGTGTCAACATTCTTTACTGATCTGTAGATGTCAAATATGAGACAGGATGTAAAACAATAAAATATTTCCCCACTTTGTGCCCTTTTTACTTTATGTTGATATCTGCATGTTTATTGTTGTTCCAACTGACTTATAATGAGAGTGGATCAGATAGATGAGAAGACAACAGTCCTCTGCAGCACCAGCAGCTGCAGGCAGCAGATTTACTCCTCTGTAAATCTTAAATTCACCTTATTTAGGATGCCTCAAATCACTTATTCCTGCATGTCATTTTTTCAACCTTTAGCGCTTTTTGTTGAGGACATATATGTGATTCTGTAAGGGACACACCATTTTTACTTAATAAACCATTAATCAAAAACACAGATATAAATTACCAACAGGCTTGGGAGCAGTTTTTTTTTTTTTTTGCTGATGTGACTTCCAAATGTAACCTTCATATTTTTAAATTGGGTCGGGGGGAATGTATTTTTGCATTTATGAAGGACAGTGTGTGCTTCATGACACCAACTGTCCTTCGTGGGCAGTTTGTGGCCACGATTGGCTTGATGTTAAGCCTAAGTCCCAGCTGTATTGTGGCCCTGAAGGGAAATGTTTGAAAAGGTAGGTATTATGGGACATCGCTGATTGGATGATGACGTTTGTATATAATTTCAGGAGAAAGTTATATGGCATGAAATGATATTATATATTAGGGCTACAACAATATTCAATATAAAACCGGACCGTTCAATACGCGTTCCACGGTTTGATATGACATTTTTTACGATACTCAGTTTATTTATCCAGTACCACTGTGAGCTTCCTTTAGCATGTATCTGTGTTGTTGAGCCTGTTTGGCCCCCTCACCCCCCCCCCTGCCAGAAACTACTTTGCCCCTCCCCAGGAGGCGGAGCCCAAATGCTAAAAACAACAGCATTAGCTAAATGCTAAAAAACAACAGAGACAGTCATAGGTAAAGGGGGCGAATGCAGTCGTTCTGTGGCCGACAACTCGCGCCAATGCAGCTGGTGCAGGTTTGGGGGGACGCTTTCATAGAGGAGTCTATGCAAACACGAGTAGAGCAGAATTTCTGACTTCTGTGTGCTTTTTCATGGACTTGTCTTTGGGGGTGGCCGCTTGGATGCACGCCGAAATAGCAGCCTCCTGCTTGTGTTTGAAGAGGCGCCACCAACATTAAAACCTGCGGTGTGAAGACATAAAGGGTTCGCCATCGAATATGAGGATCAGGAAGCGAAATGCATTAAGAAGTAAATGTTTGCAAGATTTGCCTTATCTCTATATCATACAATGAGGGAAACAGGTCCAACATGACCGCCCACATCTGACGTCATTACCCAGCCCTGTCAAAGTCTACAAGTTGAACAACTGAGCAGGTAACAATCAAAAAATCCCAGATTTATTTCAAAAGACTTACAGCGTTACCTCACATAAACATAATAAAATATCTGATGATCAGAATGCTTATTGCTAAGGCTTTACAGTCTCTTCTTAGTGGTTGATAATGAAGGCTTTTGTCATTTACTGAAAACAGTTGACCCACAATATAGTGGACCAGCACCTCCATATTTCACAAAAAAAAAAATATATATATATATATATATATATATATATAAAACTGCCCTTTATAAAAAAAGTGTGCAAAGAATTTGAAGATGACTTAGTAAAAACGTACAACTTTCCGCGTACAGCTGGACTTTCTGAGCAACAGAGAGCTGTCTCTCTGAAACTGTTCATTGTATGACGGCCCTCAAACCGGCAATTTAGGAGTGCAGTACTGCAAGCTGTCAAGACTTAAGAGCACAGCTTGGATTAGTTGTAATGTTTACAAGTTTACAAGAGTTCTATTTAAATGTGATTCTGCAATAAGTGCCAAAAGCTGTGCCCTTGAAAAAATCGTTTTGTGTGTTTAGTTCCTTTTTCTCTGTCCTGTTTTGTGCGGTCTTCTGCAGCTCCTCCTTGCTTCCCCACCCACTTCCTGTGCTCCCTGTTGGAGGAGTTCACAGCTGCACCCTATCAGTTCATTTAGTTGTTTGCCTATTTAAGTTCTCTTGGTTCATCTCTCTGTGTTGGAGCGTTTTATGAAGTTTGTAGGTTTTCTTTGTCATGCAATTCTGCAGTTTTTCTTTAATCAGCTTTCCCCATATTTCCCCATCAACAATGGTAATTTATTTGTTAAAAAAAAGAACATTAAATGACTCTGTTTTATCCTTCTGCAGCCAAGCCTGCTCTGCATTTGGGTTCTTGAACTCTAGCCGTAACACTTTGGTATGCTGTTTTGGTTTGCAAAAGAAGTCATAATCTGTGGAATAGTAGGATTTCAGGTTTTATATTGCTCAATACTTATCAAACCGTGACACTCGTATTGAGGTACGTATTGAACCGTGAGCAAACTGTATCGTTGAACCCCTACTATATCATCTTCTAATCAGCAATGTCCCACCATAGCAGTAGTGGCACTTTGCACTTTTGTCTACTTCTGTGTCAATATTTGAAGCATAACCAATAACTGTTATTGAAACACGAGTGAGACTTATTCTTCACTCAAACTTTTTTTAAAAATTACAAAAACTCACACGGTCAAGAAACGGTGTCGTTCCAATCTCTCACGCTTCAATCTAAAACACACAAATCATTTCTGTGATGTGGCGTAATTTAATTAGAAGCTAACATGGATGATTCTAACTTAAATGACATATCTTTTCACCATATGCTTAAATAACCATTTAAAGATATAAAACTTTACTTCTAATATATTTACTTTCAACAAAATAATTGTTACTGTAAAGTAATGAATTTGGCTCAAACAATAGCTACAGGTTCCATTTCTACATTGTGTTTTGTTTTTCTAACATTTTCCTTTTGGTTTGAATTCTGGAAAACACTTATGTTTTACTGTATCAATGTTTGAAATATTTTATTGCCTTAATTCTTTAATGTATTTCTAACCAACTGTTGCTCCCTGTTGGCCAGGACTCCCTTACTAAAGAGGTTTGAAACATCAATGGGATTATCCTGGTCAAATAAAGGTCAACCAATCAATCAAACTCTCAGACCGCTCAGTGAACCCATGGAGAAAAAATATTATTTTTTTTTAACGATTATCCAATGAGTGACATGTCATAGTTACACATACCGTACTTTTCAGACTATAATTCGCTCCGGAGTTTAAGACACATGGCCAAAATATGCATAATAAAGAAAAAAAAAAACGTATATAATTCGCTCCGGAGTATAAGTCGCACTTTTGACACACATTAAGCAAGCCCAACATAACGTTGCATTTGACACCAAACACAATTTATGTGTCAAATTCGAGTTCCGCTGCTTCTTTTACAGGCGTCAAATTGATGCTCAAGCCTTGTCAGAAAATGTGTTCATAAACTAAATGTTCCCATTGCGTGTGGAGAAGCTATCTTTTAGCCTCATCACTAATTGATGGAGGCTTTGACTGCTTTTCTTGTTTGAAATACACAGAACATACGGATAATATTGAGAAGTTATTTATTTTTACCAAAGTATAATCACAGAGTTCTCAAATAATCAAAGAGTTATAATTAAAGTGTTCTACCAAAGTATAATCACATCTCCATGTCTATTAGTCTTTTTCTTACAGCGATTACCTTCTAGCCTGCAGGAGCTGCATCTGAATGACGGTGTTTTAGCTTTGTAACTCAGTTTGATGGCTTGCTGTCCCGCATTAGTCCAAGGAGAGAAAACCGCTTCACGTGAAAAGTTTATGTGAAGGTGCGCATAAACACATTTTAGGCTTCTCCTTTTAAAACTCTTGTGTTTACGTTTTGCTGAGTGCTTTTTTAGGCTCTGCGTACAAAACACAAGGGAATTGAACATGCGTTTAAAGGGTAACCAAACACACAAAATTTAAAAATCCAGTCCGAGGGGTGGGGCTGGGGAACAGGGCTGTTATCATTACTGGAGCTGCAGATCATGACCTAGGACTTCTGAAATGAAATGGGACTTGCATGATATGACCAATCATGAAATTCTACTGTAATACCCCAATTCAACCTGTAGGGACAGACACGTTTTGGATAAACTAAACAAGTTTATTTTAATTTTTCAAAAATCTGGTAATGACCAAAATACAGCACTTTTAAAACCCCATTTATAAAGGTCAATAGCCAAAAAAAAATTGATTTAGGGTTTCGTAACCCTTTAAAGTTGAAAAACCCTGGAGCAAGATTCGGAGGATTTGCACTGCTTCTACCTTTCGGATCAAGCCTCTTCCAACTAGGCGTACATGCTCTAATATCTGGTAGTGACAGTCCAGTGTGAACACCACACACTAAAAACGAGTTCAAAAACTCATGTTGAGTGCGTCCTTGAACACATGCCTGGTGTGTATGTTGCACAAGGCTTTAGTTGGGTTGGAGGCTCAGCGACAGAGCATGATGTTTTGGTAATGACTACAGGGTTTAAGGAGGGTGAGCTGTCACCCCGCCTCAGCTCACGATCACAACGATGTGTGTCTGAGACGTGGTGGAACCTGCAACTATGAGGCTGCTGTCCGACAACGCCATCAGCATTTCACCTGGCCACCTGCATGGAAATTCAGACAAATCAATTCAAATGAAAGTCAAATTTAGATCTGTGCCTCTGAGCTTACTACTAATAAGAGATGGATGGATTCCTTTCTGTTTTCAAGGATTTCTTTCAGCATTTTTAAAAATGTGTCAGAATTTTAGATGATCCTGAACTGCTCAGTTGTTATAAAAAAAAATCACATGAATTTGTGTTTGAGTATCTGGAAGAAAAGCCATGTCCATAATTCTTGGTTGCTCAGAACATTTTTAAAATACTGACATTTGTAAAGAGGAAATTGTAATTGCTTTGCCTTGCAGCAAGTATTTGAAAAGAAAGTGAAAAGTTTGCTGTTGAAATTTTTTATTTTTTCAACATTTAACAACAACTTTATTAGTCAGCATTAAGATGTCTGACAAAAACCGCCTTTATGTTTTTTACTTTCATAAGTCAATATTTGTTTAAAAATGCAGATTTCTGTGTACTCTGATCATTTCACGATTGAATAAAGGAAGCCTCAAGGTAAAACATTCCACACCATGATATGAGTCTTTCATGTCATTGTGGAAAAGTTGGGAAAGACATCTTCTTTCCATGGAGATTTCCTTTGATGTTTGCACACTCCTGTTTTTTACACAGCTCTTTGAAACTCCACAGCATCTCACAAAGCTGATAAGTGGACTTTGATGATGCCTGATGGTGTTTTAGAAACTCCACCATGCAGACAGTAAAACACCCCAACAATACATATTTGTTTACTCTGTATCTGCTTCTTAAAAAAAAAAAAAATCTTTGAGTTTTTTTCTTTTTATCATCTTTGCACCTTAAGAAATGTATTTAAATGTGCAACAACCGTAGCCTATAAATGAGAGCTGGACCAATTGAGTGTGATGTCATCAATAAAAAATGAAGTCAAATTCAGTCATCATTTTTTAGCAATGGAGAGGTTGCCATTTTGGAGCCAGAAGACATCAATAAAGCCACACCCCTTCCTCTTGAAAGCAGACTTTGGAGAATCTGTAAATTCCCAGCATTCAATGTGAGTCCACATACTTTTATTTAGAGATCCGATTGGTCAATTTATAACTTTGATAACTTGAACTACAGAAAAAATATTATGAATTAAATTTAGAATTAATAAAACCATGTTAAAAAAGGTCGACTCTTCCTCTCCAGACTCAGTGTCATATTATGGTCAATTCTCTTCTTGTGGATTATTGGAACTCCTTTCTGGAGGCTTGGATTAAGCGTTGAGTTTCCCTCCACTTCCCTTTCGTGGATTTCCTGTGTTTGACTCTGACTCTTCTCCCCAGAGAGAACTCTCTGACTCCCCCTACTGCTTGGAGGACTCAACTGCATGCCCAATTAATGGCTTAAAACTCTCATTACTGACTCAACATCCACAACATAAAACCAAGCTACAGTGACAGTAAACTGTTTCAATTTGCTACAACAATTTCACACAGAAAGGGCGGGTTTTCTATGGGGACATGCTTCATAGGTTACTGTAAATTATCCCAAGTTATGAATGTGAGTTAAGCCACACGCAGGAACCATTTGGTGGTTTAACCCCCCAGTCCAACCTCTTTACAATGAGTGTCAATCAGGGAAGTACTTGGTCCCATTTTTAGAGTATTTGTTATAACTCAGCCTGGATTTGAACCCACAACCATCCAGTTTTACCACACATGGCCACTGAACTGGTGTGGACTTTATATGGGCACGTAAGATTTACAGACTGGCGAAATGTCAAGGGTGTACCTTGCCTTCGCCCACATGTGGCCAGGTTAGACTAAAGCAGCCCTGTGACCCCAAAAGAGACAAAATGGATAGATGGATTGAAATTCACACAGAAGTGAAAAAAGATGTCATATCCAACTAGTAAAAATCATCAATAATTGATATTCTAAATGACAAATATTTACAAATGTATTAAGTCAATGTTGAAGCCTGTTGCTTTAACAGCCAGCTTTAAAATATTTTCCTAACATGACAGAGAAGCAATGGTCCTTAAATTCAACCTGACACGCGGGGTAAATAACAGGGAGGTGTTTTCACCTCAGCATTTAAAATGTTGCTGTCTTCATTAAAAACATGGCTTTCCCACGTTTCTGTGCCGCACATGAAGTTCCAGGAGCAGCCTGATGGATCCTCGTGTCAGGCTGCGTTAGCGTCAGAATATCTTCAGATCACGCAGACTTCCTCGGGACAACATCAAGCACTCACCGACACTGTCACACATGAAAGAGTCTTTTTCCTCCGATTGCAAACACTCCCTCTGAGCTACTCCACAGCAAATTAGCACCTCCTGGCAGGAAGCTCTGACAGAAAAAAAGAAAACCGTGTTCTCTGAGGAGATCTGTGCAATTTCTGAAAGTGCCTTTGTTCAGGGGCACTTATGACTTTATTTTGGTGATGGAGGGGGCTCTTTCAGGATGAAAGTAGGGCTAAAATGGTTTATTATGCAAAAGCAGGAACTCTTTTGCAATATAAGTGGTACAAAGGCAGCAATAAATAAATGATCTGATCAGGAAATGTTAGAAAACAGAGAAAATCTGTTATTGTTAGGCATGAAGTGTAAAGCAGTTTAAGGAGCCACATTCATCTTCCTGTTTTAAGATACAAACTGAATATTTTCTGGATTTTTCTAATTATGTCATCCTCAGATTATTAACCTGCTAATTGAGGTCAACCGAATCAGAGATGTTTATATTTAAAAATATAAGACAATTGCTGATATCTTCAGCATCTTCAGTTATGATGAACGCTGTGGAAAAAATGCCTTCAAACATATCAATCCAAATGCCGTTTCTTCTTATTTGTTTGGTTATGTGTTTGTTGAATTGAAGATAGAAGGTGGTTACAGAAGACTGTGGCTCATCTGAAATAAAGATGATGTGATTTCTGTTTTTCCTCTGATAGCTTTGGCACAGAAGAGGGGGATGAGGATGATGAAAAATGATGCTCCAAATCTTCCCGTTGATGAGCAGAGAGCAGAAGTGGCAGCTCAGAAGTCTCCCTGCAAGCCCGAAGCCGCAGCTGAAAGCAGCAGGAGTGACAAATGTGAGGGAGCAATGATTAAACTTGTTATTTTCTGTCATTATGGTTGCTCTGCATGATTCTACAGCTGTTTCTAAACACAAACTTTGCTTGTTCATTTCTTTCTCCAGACTTTAGTACAGGAGAAATAGCTGTTCTCTAACAATCAAAAACCTCTGGGTCAGCAGTAGACTTAATTGGAACATGTCTATGTGCAAATGTTGACTTTCAGATCAGGACTTTGTTATTTTTATTCATGATCAAACCTCCAAAGTGAAAAACAGTACTGTAAATTCTCTTTTCCTGGCTTTTTTAATGTCTCATTCAAAAAAAAAAAATAAAAAAGAGTTGAATAATTCTGTGAAAATACAAAATTGGGGTGATCCAAAGAAAGAACTTGATTTATTCCCACAGGCGGGTTTGTCTCATGAATTAAACAAAAGAGAAGGAGGAAGGGAAGACAAAAATAATGTAAATGTGCTCTCCTGATTGGACTTGTGAGACAAAGACTTTATTCAAACCACTCGAGGAAACTCTGTTGTGGATAAAGCTTCCAGCTCACTTCGTCACACTCAAGTCTTCCGGCATAGATTGGTTGCAACTTCAACTGTAAACTTAAAATATAACATCCCAAATCCCATGCCATAATTTCACGTACTGCTTGATAGAACCTCATTGACCACTTGTTTGGATGCTTTTCCAGCTGCAAAACCCAAGTGCTTTGGAGCTACAGATCCTGAACTGATGGTGGACAATGAGAAATATCATTGGACTCTCAGTCTGCAAAGAAAAAAAAAACATAACACTACCACCACCATGTTTCGCTCTTCTTAATCAATTAGTTTAAGCTTCAGTCACAACTGACCTTAAGATTTTAAATATATCAAGGTTGTAGATCACTCTGTGAGTCTGTATAGCCCTTGTGCTATCTTGTGGGTTCCAGAGGACTTCCCCTCACATTGACCTGTTATCCCTCCCATGATTAAGATGGACAGGATTTCATGTCTGCCATGGACACTAGTGAAAATCAAAAATCATTGAGAAAAAAAAAAAATTCAGCGTGTTGTATTGTGGGTTCTAGATGACCCCACGCCTAACGTTTTCTGCAGGTCATAGTGAACACTTTAACAGCATGTGAGGGTAAGTAAGGGTGAAGTAGGTGAGACGTTTTTAGATCAGGGGCCTCAAACTGGCGGCCCTCAAGTCCATATTTTGTGGCCCCTGCCTTAATATTAAAGTTCAATGTCTACTAAACAATATCTCCTGCATGTCCACTCTTCTTTGATGATAGCTTTGTATTTGCTTTGTGATGTTTCATCTTTCTTTATGCTTAAAACTTTGCATTTGTTGTCATTGGATCGGGTCATCAGAAAAGTCTTTAGCAACAGTTGCTAGCATCGTTAGCTCCTGTTGTTTCACAAGACGCAGAAGATGTTGCTTAGTGGTAAATAGACATGAACAAATGTTCAATAAACCTCTTCAGTAGACATAGACAATGGACCACAGATATAGACAGCGGATGCATAGAAATTTATTTTTGGTACAAATGGGACCCTGTCTGGCCCAGCCTCAACCAGACTCTGCCTTCAGTGGTCCCAAGTTAAACTGAGTTTGAGTACTCTAGTTCAGATAGAAAATATGATTGCATTTGTCATTTGCAGTATTTTATTGTGAAAAATTGGTTATATTTTGAAACTTGACTGGATTTTTTTCATACTACTTCCTGCCATAACTGAAGTGGATCTCTCACAGACAGTAGACCAAAATGTAGACCAAATATGGCAAGCAGAAATGGTCAATAATCACCAGGAAGAGCACTAAATAAACGGGTTATTGGCCATGAGAAAAGCCACATTTTACACTCCTTTTGGGGCAACACAAAACAGAGTAATTTCTAATTTAAAATGTACTTAAAAGGCAGAGTTTTTCATTTTTACAGCGCTCTTCCTTGCAGTTATTGACCTCTTTGGCTTGCCATAACCAGACAGCAAAACCGCTGCTGCACGGCGCAAGCTGGCCGCAGAGAACCGCTGTGCTCCACGCCTGATGTGAGCAACAACATAGGTTAACAAGGCTTCACCTGCTGTTGTGTAGCAGGAACTCCATTCTTCGACGCTTCACAGTTTTTCTGCGTCTGGTGTGAACCGGGCATTACTAACTAATGTGGCACGGCATCACCCATCAGTCTTAAGTGCAAGCAGCTTGCCTTACACTTACAAATACTTCATTATACACTTACCACATGAACAAAAATGCTAAATGCTTGACTCTTTATATGAAGTCTCTTAATGTGACTGTACAAGCTTCAAGGATGCATCTGCATTACAAATCTCTGGGGAATCAAAAACTTGCAGCAACTAAATAGGTTGTACCCTTCACAGGTGCTTTAGCTCAATGTAAAACAGGTCCATGTCTTATCCACCCACAGTCGAAAACTCACAGAGATGTGAGATGTTTTTGTCAAAGCCAAGCTGGTCAACAGCTAGACAGAACCAGCAGATGTAGTTTTCTCATTAAGTTTTAGGGCAGAGGAAAAGTTAACTTCATCAACCCAAGAGGCATTCAGACAAAATGAGAACATTTTGAAGAACCTTTCAGTTCCAGAGGCGTACTTCTCTAATAGCACAAAGTATGTGACACACAGAGCCCAGAACAGAGTGCTCTCATGACTTCAGGTCATCAGAAACTCTGGGACGTTAAAAAATGGGGGAGAGTTCTGCACTTGTGAAGCTTTTGAATGCCATATAATATTATAGTTATTTATCAGTCCAATTCATTTTAGGTTTATGCCTCAAAAATGGTAAACTTTCATCTTTTTTAACATTTAAGTGAGCTCTGAATAAATTATCTTGAATGTCTCTTTTGTGTGAGCTTGCAGATGTGAGAAAAACCACAAAAAAAACGAAGAAAGATTTGTTAAAGTTATTATTTTATATTTGCATTTGAAAGAATGATCATCCTCTGTGGTTTCATCGCTGTCTTCTTTCTAAAGTTTCTAAAACTTTCACTGAGAGTTGAAAGTTTTAATCAGAAAAGTTTTTTCCAAATGCATTGAACTGCCACTCAAAACCCATGGCTTTACATTCTCTGCAGGAAAAGTAAATGCCAGAGCAGCTGGAGTGTTGCTGCAGGGCTTTATTGAGGTGAAAGTTAAGTGCAAGCTGCTCCGAGCAGCAAACTCTGCTGCACACAGAAATCTGGATTACAACAGATTAGCTTAAAGACATACTTTATATTGACTTTCATAAACTTTTGATTTGGGTTGTGAGTGAAGTTTGACAGTTCACATTCTCACATATTTTCAGCACCCACAGTCAAATATGACAGAGTATAAGAGCTACAAAAAAGAAAAAACTAATGACTAAATTTATAAAACAAAATTTGTTAAACTATATGAAAAAAACTTGTAAAATTATGAAGAAAAAAACCAAAATGTTATGAAAATGAAGCTGTTTAATGACTAAAAATAAAGAATAAAGTCAACATCTTATGGGAATAATTTATGAATGACTTGAAAATGTTGTATTTATGTACGGATAGTCTTTTTTAAAATAATGTAATTTCATGAAAATAAAGTTTTACTTTAACAAAAAAAGAGGAGCCAACTCATTGAGATTCTTGAACAGGTTTATGTTTGTCTGAATTGTCTGCAACATAAATCAAACATTGAATGGTCAAATTTATTTGCTTAAACATTTAGTAAAAGCTAAATGTAACATTTTATTTTCAAAAGATTCATTGTAAAATTGCAACTCATTGAAAAATAACTTGACAATTTTACTCTCGTAAATTATCCATTTTATCTTTTTATTTCCCAACTGTATTTTCCTAAATTTCTCAACTATTTTTTTTCACATTTTACAACCAAACTTTTGTAAAGTTTTGACTTTTTTTCATAATCTTACAATTTTCTATTTAAACACAACATTCTTTTTTCTTTTGTGGTTGTTGAGAACTTTGTTACTTTAAAAAGTTAAAGTGAGTGTAGTTGTTTAAAACTGTCTACCTGCCTTACTGACTGACAGACAGGCAGACAAAACTTTTTGTTTATGAATAAAACACAAACTGCATTTAGTGGAAACATGTAGCTCAGCGTTCTCTGCAGAGATAAACAGACTGACTGTCACTGTTTGTTAAATTTATCACAGCAAAGTGCTAAAAACCTTTTTTTTTAAAAGCATTATTTTCGTGTTTTTAGTCACATCAGTGGCATTCTGGTGTTTGCTTTTGTAAATGATCAATGCTTTACCTGCTGAAAACAGGTCGCCGCTGAAACTCGACAGACTGCGATGCGCTCAGACTTCAGCGGTCCTGGCAGGTGTTCATTAGTCTGCAAAGCTAAACAAGCAGATCCTCAGAGAAACTCTGTAATGGTGTGAGACACTGGAGTCTGAGAATAATTTAAGTAAATAAAGCTCTTTTGGGTTTATGCTGCTCCTGAACTGAATACAAACTCTTGAAACGCCCACATTCAGCTATAAATCTCCTTTACTTCCTGTCAGAGCTTCGTGTTTGAGGGCCAATAAAATCAAATAGACGAAATTCATTACATAAATTAATACATTTTAGAAACCATTACTCTCATGGATCAATAGGTCTCCAAACTGTGACTCAGCTTGAGGAGAAAAAGCCTTATGGATCAATAATAATTTAAATCAGTTGACAGAACTTAAATAAATCAAGAAATGTATTTTATTAAAACCAACATGTGTTTTAAAACTAAACACATTCAAATAAACTTTTGTTATTAAGACTTTACCTAAAGATTATGGAATAAGTCAACCAAACAATAAAAACTGATAAGTGGTGGTACACAGATTAGACCGTTGGGTGTAATTCCTAAATACATCCATCCTATCATGACCTCGTTGCAACTGAGGCGTTATATTAGTCTCATCTCTGACATACAAAACAGTCACATATAAATCCATGCTTCCACTAAAGACCGTGTCACACTACCACTATGTACATTTTGCTGATTTTCCATGTATGAAATTTTGGTCTTTGGTGATATATGGAGAAAAAAAATTAATAATTATGTCTTGATGCAAATAAGAAAAACTTCACAACGTCCATGAGGAGAACAGTCAGGGGCCCATTTCAAGAAGCAGGTTAAACAATTTTGGAGTTCAGTCACAAATAAGTCGCACCCCTGGCCAATCTATGGAAAAAAAAATGTGACTTATAGCTACAATATGGTAAGTGTTTCTTGCATATGTCATTTGTGGATGTGTGCAGATTTCTGTTGATGATTTCAGTTGACAGGTCTTTCTGTAAATGCAGTTATAAGTTGTTAAATTTAACATAGTTTATATGCTATTATTATGTAAATCTTACACAATTGTGCGGGATTTTTGTTAGGTACATATGCAAATTTGCTGGCTCCACGTATTTCTATGTATGTCTAACGAACTTTTCACGCATGTACCACAGATATATATATTTATAGCGCATATGCGATGCACATGTCACATAAAAATGACACATTTGACGCACAAATCACGAAGAAATTGCTCATGAACAGCACAATGATCAAGTACTGTTCATGCACGATAGGAGTACTGTGTAAGGGATATGTAAATCGGTCGATCTTTCACCCCTCCAGCAGTCTATATTGAGTATGGGTCTCACTATCCCCCTGTCTGGCTGCCCCCCTTTTCAGCGGGGATCCCCCACCCCTCGACAGGCCGGCTGCATAGGAGCTGACTTGGAACTGGTGCGGACCAGGGGAATCCAACTGTTAACACAGGGCGGCTGGGGTGCAGCGGTAGGGCGGTTGACCTCTGATTGGAAGTTTGCAGGTTCAATTCCTGACTTATGATTCAAAGTGACCTTGGGCAAGACATTGAAACCCCCATCTTGCCTCTGGGGAAAGGTTGGCCCCAGAGTTCAGCAGCAGAGTCACCATCAGTATTTTTTTTTTTTAATTGTTCTTTGTTACAAACACAAAATGAAAATAAAATAAGAATTTGAAAAATACAAATATAAGAATTTAAAAGTACAAAAATACAAAATAAGCATAAGAATCTAAAAATACAAATATAAGATTTGAAAAAATACAAATATAAAAGTATGTGAATGCATGTGTGTATGAATCGGTCTGTGACTGTAAAGCGCTTTGGACCTTCAAGGAAATAGAAAAGGGCTGTATAAGTGTACACCATTTACCATTTAAAGCAAAGAATTGGGAGGTCCCGCAGTAGATGCTTTCCATGGTGCAGACCCAATGTGATTTCTGCCAAGCACTTTGAATGCCAAAATGAAGAAAATCTATGAAGCACGAGTTTACGTTTGGTGTATCCTTGCTTCTTATGCGTATGATACATCTGCAAAAATGTTGAGATAAAAAAAAAACACAACTTTTCTCCCTTTTTCCACATAAATCCACATATGATCAATGTTCCTCTGTGTAATATACGCAAATTGTACAGTACTAAAAGTATTTGAAAGAAGTCGTAAAGGAATTCTGATAAAACCACTGTTTACTTTCAGCTTGCTGGATCAAACCAATGTACCTTAAGGAACAGACACAGTGGCCAACTACAGCCCTTGGGACGTCCCTCTGTAAAGATAAATGTGTCCAGACTCCAGATCCTGCTGCAAGAGATCTGATTCCAATGGTTTAACAAATGAGTTAGACGACCTGCAGTGGCGTGCTTATCGTGGATGCAGATTTGGGATGGGTCAAAACATTAAGCCTTGAACATAAAGATTAAGATAAAAAAATATATGTATATCTTCTCTTAGTTCTAGAAAAATATATTCAATAATTCAATAATGGTTTTAGGGGCAAACTATTTAATCTGTCCTGCCGAACTGGAATCAATCATATTAATAATCCTTAAAAAAAAATTTTTTTTTTCCTCTAATTCTGGTGTCTCCCCAATAGATGGTGCACTAGAAATATATTATTCTCTGTTTAGATGCAGAAATGTATTTTAGATGAGTTGTTTTCTGATGTTTATGTGTGTTCTCCAGGTGGGGCAGTCATTTTGCCGATCATCCCAAAACCACGAACGCAGCATTTTCTAAGTTTTCATTTTTTCTTGAGGGACATCCAACCATTGGCACTAAGATGTGAACAAAAGCCAAATAGTTCTGTTTTTAAAAAATAGATAATCAAGATTTCATTTTTTTTTCCTCTAATGAGCTAAATTACCAAAACATGCCACACGTCTGTCAAAGTTTAGTATCCTTTGTGGCTCACGAGTCAAAAAGTTTGTCCACCCCTAGACTAGCTGCAAACAATTCTTATCAAAAGTCTTTTTGGTGTACAGAGTTGTAGCAAAAAAAGGGACAAAAGTGAAGGAAAAACTCTCTGATCTATTTAACTTGAGAAAACTCTGCGGCGTTTGTGAATATCAGAGAGGAAGAGCAGATTGGATCACATGTGTCAGTGAAAGCTGCTCAGCTAACAACCACATCTGGAAGCTTAGTGGGAAAAAAAAAGAAAAAAGTGACGCTGGAATAAAATGGAGCCAGTGACGAGCGTCCGCCCCCCAGCTGCAATTAAAGAAATTCTAATCCATCAAAGATCTTTAAGGAAAAAGCTTGCAGAAAATTGAAGACATGTTAGGAAGAAGATGAATGATTGAAGAGTGAGGCATGCTTGGTTGGAAAGAAAAGAAATATTCTAGAGTTCAAAATCCCAAAGCAGGAAGCACTCTGTGCGTCTGCTGATGCTTTTTAGTAAAGAGTCTGTCACGGATGGACGCCTATAAGGACAGCTCTATCATTTTACTAGTCATATTTCATTGTGACGAGCTTGAAAACATACCCATTAAATATTTGACATGGTTCCTTTTTTATCTAATTATCTCTCATTTAGACAAAGACTTTAATTTGAAAAACCCCACGGCTAATAAGCAGAAAATGAGTCTGAAGTCACTTCAATGACATCATTTTTGTTCAAACATTTTTCTCTCTTTCTGCCTTTTGCAGCAATCATTTGAATTCATGATGTTTTAAGGAAAAACAGTCCAAAACAAAATGATTGTTTTTGCATGTTGTGTTTCTTACATATGATCTTATTATATTTTAAACAAAGGCGATGCAATTTGCCTTAATCAAACTTTTTTTGTTTGTTTGTCTAAAGTGACTAAGCTGTTGAGAAAAAAAACATAAATTAAATTATGATTTTTGAGATCTATATTTATTTTAGCCCTTTTAGTTGAAATTCATGAAGACCTTATTTCAAATATAAATACTACAACAATACAATTATCTTCTGGATTCAGACTTTTGTTGTTTTTCTTTTTTTACAGATCAGTTATATTCTTATAAAAAATAGATGTTATTATATCTATGCATGTATTATGTGACACAATCTGTCTGTTTCTGTTTTTCCTCTTTCTTGTGTTTTCTCGGTGCAGGTTGCAGAGCTCCGCCCTCTCACATGTGGTTCTCACAGCACACAGCTTGCACTTTAGGTTAATGTGTTTGAGCTCTATTTAAGTGTTTCTGTTTCTACACTGTTGCTTTAGTTTATTTGTTAATTATCGATTTATTTCCCTGCTTTGTTTAGTCATGCTGGTATTTTTTTTTAGTTCTGTTTGTGTACTTTTCCCACCAATGTGGTGCTTTTTATCACCAAAGAATCCTAGTTCTTCTCTCAAGCTTGTTGTGTCATCCTCCATATGACAACTTGTATTTCTCTTTACATATCTAAAGGTTTACAAATGGCCTTTAAGTTGTGTTGAATTTTAGAAATAATTTAAGTGGACTTTTTTATGTATATAGATTAAAAGGGTGTTTCAATCAGGTTCTTCTTTTTATTTATTTTTTTGTAAAATTATCTTTGGCTTTTGAAATTGTCCTATTAATATGTTTGAAATATTTAAATATATTTTTTCTTCTAGTTCTTACAAAGCACTCATTTAAAACAAATGAGCCTTTTTGTCATTGAATTTCTTTCAAAAATTGAGAAGGACAATCACTAGACGTGATTCTGTAAGAACATTTAGAGGAATCCTTTCATACAATTAGAAAACATTTTATCATCAGCATCTAAGACTTCTGCTTCTCATTAAGTTCCTGGAAAACCGATTTAAATAAATATTTCATTCAAGTTGTCTTTGATTGGCATCAGGAATTTTTATAAGCACACATAGTGGAAGAAATCTCTGGAGCCTTCAATCAAGTTTTCGTGCTTTACCACAAACAAACCCTCCTTTTGACACTAAGAGCATGCTGCCAACCATGAAAACAGGAATTACTGTAGTTTGTCTCTCACAAATATCTGAGGAAAATGACAGTCTTCCTGAGTTTCTGATGTTCTTCCAAAGCTCTCCTTGTTGGTGGATTTCCTCCTGTTCAAAATCTTTAGCATTGTTGCACTCGCACATTGTTGTCCATAGGAAGTAATAATACATTTTGAAAAAGAAAAAAACAGGAAAACCAGAGCATTTCAGGACTCACTGGATGACCTTATAAGACAACATCACAGTTGCTTATAAAAACAAAAAAAGAAAAAATGTTTTACAGCCTGAGGAAAAACACTATTTTGATGCTAAAAACCCTGATTGCAAGCAACATTTTTATGTTCAAGGAGGGAGAGAGATAATCTCTTTCTTTTTACTGACATTTGTTTTATGTAAATTGATTCAAACAGCAGAATTTTGCATTTTGTTGTTTTTCTGCTTTTATTGAAAATTTAGCCTCCTCTGAGACTCCTTGGAAATAAAATTTTTTGAATGACATCAATATATGTAATTAAAACATTTTCAAAATAAATCTAAAAACACTGAAAAAATACATTGAGGGATCCCCATTTTTTATATGTATTGTTTTGACTAAACTGTATCTTCTATTGACTTCTTTTATGCAATTCTGTCGCCCTCTAGTGGTTAAATAATAACTGCAGTTTGAACATTTTTAGTAAGTGAATTGATTTCAGCCAGACGATTCAAACAAAGACCATTTACAGTTTTTCTCTGTGGCTTTGGTGCGTTTCTCAGATCAGAATTTAAATTCTCATAACTATTAGTTCAACCTCCAAACCCATTAGTCAATTTGGCACATCAAATATCTAGCAATTTCTCCTCTCTCTGAACAAACAGCAAATGATTTTGGACATGAATCAGTTGCTTTCATACATTTCTCTGCTGTTTTTGACATTTTCATTTGCTTATGTCATGTCAGTCAAAATCAGTTATACTTATCGATGCTGAATAGTCGTTCTCAATAAAAACTCATCGTCTTACTTTCATTGTTTGAGTCATTACACACAAAATTGTTGAACTAGTTATCAAATGTCAAATATTAGCCATCTGTCAAGCAAATTCTATACCTGGAGATGGAAAGTTATGACCGGCATCCACATGAGCAAATGGCCCTGCTAGCAGCCATGGATGCAGGACGTGACGACATCACAGCAGAGTCCTGTGATAGAGTTTAGACTTTAGAGTACACTAAAGTTTTATCATTTTATGTTTCATGATTAAAAAATAAAATGTAATTTATAAAACACAAATAACGAAGAAGAAGGCCAAATTGAATGACAACCCTATTAGTTTATTTATTCTTCTTTTGTTTTATTTATGTTATAATAGATCTATCTGTCTATCTAGGCAGGCAGGCAGGTAGGTAGGTAGGTAGACAGTTTTAAATTGCTTTGGATTTGAACAACGGTCTGCAGTCTTCAACTTTTAAACAACAATTAGGGTCCATTTATCACTGACCAAAGCCAAGAAGGAGGTAAAAACTCTACTTTGCCCTTCAGAAAATGGAAAAAAAAACTAGTCTGTGTTTATGTCTTTGTTATTGTTTAGACTTTAGACTTTAGACTTTAGACTAGGCTTTATTGATCCCTTTGGGATGGCACCCTCAGGGAAATTAAGTTTTTCAGCAGCTTGCATAAGTATACATAGTAAAAATAAAAAATCTCAAGGTACATGTACATAATGAAAAAAAATCTCAATGTACAATAATAAAGAAGTACATCAACGTAAAGAAGAGCAAAGTCTGTATGGCAGTATCAAAACAGTTTGAGTGTGTGATTGAGTTATTGCACACAATAGGTTATTACAGTGTTACAGTGTTAATTATTGCACTTATACCTTTATTGCACATGAGTGGATGGATGGGTGAGTTGCTTAGTTGATTTGTTTCAAGTCCGCCTCTACTACACTACCTCAAGAGTGTGACAGCCTGGTGCACAAAAGAGTTCCTGAGTCTATTGGTCTCAGGAACTGTGACCAACTGTTATGATCAGTATAATTAAGTAAATGAAAAAATTAAATAAATAAATAAAACAAAAATCAAGAAAAAAAAAGTTTTTTGAAATCTGAAAAACTTTGAGTTCTTGTACTAAATAGGATCATCCAAAAGCAAAAAATGCAGTACAGAAGTAGTAGTTGTTGGTGAATTTCAGACAGAAATTTGTATATCTAACAGCTTAAAATTAAATTGCCATGTTCACAATATTTTTAGACCAAAGATTATCTTAAAATTCTTTAATTTTCATATTTTTTTTGTGATCCGGTGAACCTTAAGAAGGAATTCTGTGCTTATAGAGCTCAAAATGATTTTCAGTGACAAAAACAGGGAGCATCACTGCTTGATTTGTTGATAGAAAATCGTGTGTACTGTAGTCAGGAGCCTGGTGAAATCCTGCGAACTGTTTTCAACTGTTTGTGAATGAGTCAAAGTTTGGCTTATCTGACTGTTTTGCTGCACTTGATACACCGTGTAGTGCGAAAAATATGTTTTTACTATAATTTTTTCTTTGTTTAAATAAAAAACATTTTACTTGTTCTTTAACCTGAGAGCCAAAAACAAATGTTTCTTTCAAAACTTTTGGAAGCAGGATTTTCAACTGGATGTCTTGACAAAGGTACAACTACAGTGGGGCATTTAGTCAGCCACCGATTGTGCAAGTTCTCCACTAAAAAGATGATAGAAGCATGTCATTTTCCTCATAGATATACTTCAACCATGAGAGACAAAAGGAGAAAAAAAATCCAGAAAATCCCATTGTCTGATTTTGAAGAATGTATTTGTAAATTATGGTGGAAAATAAGTATTTGGTCAATAACAAACATTTAACTCAATATTTTGTTATATATGCTTTGTTAGCAATGACAGCTGTCAAACGTTTTCTGTACGTCTTCACAAGGTTTTAACAAATTGTTGTTGGCATTTGGTCCATTCCTCCATGTAGATCTCCTCTAGAGCAGTGACGTTTGGGGGCTGTTGCTGGGCAACACGGACTTTCAACAGTTTGTAAAAACATTGAAAACACTTAAAGTGTCTCATCTTTTTAAGTGGAATAACTTGAACAATTGGTGGCTGACTGAATACTTTTTCCCCTTCTGTACATACTGAATTCCTATAGTCATTCTCTAATCTGCCAAATTAACGTCCAGCAGAGAGGAAAATGCATGTGCACATTTCTAATGTTGTCTTGCTGCTTTTAATGCCTTAATGGGATTCAGCAAACAAATAATATTTTTAGATCAATAATCCAAATGTTTATTTTCAAGACTTCTATTATCCTGAGATAAAGCTCATTGACCTGTGTAAAATACACTTAGTGACTGAAACATCATTGAATTAAATAATTATATATTTTTTAAATTACTTCTATTTACAATACATTACTGATAATAAATATCTTTCACATATCTTCCAGACTACCACAGAAAAAATGTCTAGTCAAACTTTTTAAAATCCAGCAAAAACTACAATTCTCAGAGCCCCAACCTAGAGGACCCAAGTGTCGTCCATAGACAATTAAATGAGTCACTAAAGTGATATGAAATGGTGGGGAGATTTTCAGGTTTTGAACTCTACAGAGGTCAAAGTGGCATTGCTGATAGTCAGTAGAATATGGAGAGATACATTGGATATGAAGCAAAATCCCTTCATAGATATCTATTTGGTTAAAACAGAGGTCCTCAGATGATTCTTTTTACTATTAAAAAGAGGGAAATACTAGTTTTTAAGATAATGTAAGTCACCACACAAACAACATGATAGGGGTTTCATCAGGGTGAGTGAGTGGATCCCAAAAAACAGACTGGTCAGAACTGGCAACGATTCAGTCCTTTAATATAGGAGTGCAACAAGCCAGGGATCCTGGGTCCAGTGGAGGGGGAGGGTCAGGCACATCTGTTGTGAAGAAGGTTAAGTGCAGAATTCCACGTGTGTTTGAAGAGATCCAGGAAGGGGGGGTGGAGAGAGAGAGAGAGACCGCAGGGCAACAGATCCAATCCAGGAAATAACTCCAAGTCTGTCCTGACAAAGTCATGTAGGCAAACATGGCACAGAGGACACCAGCTTTGGCAGGCTGGAGTCTCATGGGTGTAGAAGATCTTCTGGCACAGCTCTGCAGGGCAGCTCCTGCTATAAAGGCAACCACACAGGTGATATCAATAAGGCAGATTACCTGTGTGGCTGCCAGCAGGTGTGGCAGAGGCATGGCCATGACAGGTTTCTTCAGAATGTCTAACATAAAATTAGTGTTTTTGATTTGACTTTGATTATTCCAAACAACATCATTATATTATGATTAAACTATTTATCTTACTCGTAGAAATGTATGTGTTTTTGTTTTGCAAAGTCAGCTAATATACTAATAACTGTGTTTATCACAACATTTTAAAATGTTTTTAATGATTTTAAGCATTATTTTTGATAATTTCATTCAATCTTTTTGCTCCTCAGACTTTAACACCAGATCAAGGTCCTTTGAAGATCAGACTAAGCAGAAATCCCCTGACCTTCACTCCTGAGAGTCCTCTAGGACGTGATTATCACTTTGTCCTCGGGTTTAAGTGGAGTGGACAAACCGGTTGTCCTCTTCACCAGTCAGTTATAATTAAAGGAATCTATGGATGAGAAAACCGGTTTCTCAAACCATGAAAGTACACTTAAATGTGGCCACCCTTGAGCTCCGGGAACATGACTGTACTGTCCCGGCACGCCTTAAACTTCAAACAAAGAGAATGAGTTATTTTTAGTGGTTTTTAAAGCTGCATTTGCCATTACTGGTTTGTCTGGAATGTAGATCTTTTATCTGGGGATATTTGTGACGTGACCAAACGGAAAAGGGCGCAGCTTTAAGCCAACGGTCCACACGTCATGAGTTTTGTTTTGACTAAACATTTTGTTGCTGACTGTTCACACGAATTCTGAAGATCCCAGAAGTTGGACTGTTTGTATGATCCATAATTCCTGATTAATTTATAATTTACCTGAAGATCTGAGAGTTCTCTCATCTTTGAAGACTTTTAAATGTAAATCAAATAAGTATTTTTTTTAACTAAACATTTAGATAACTCGTTTAATCAACTTATTCATTTGACTTTTAAGTAGTGTATGGTTTATCATTTTATATTGTTGCCATTTCTATTTTTAAATCTATACAGTGACTTCAAAAAGTATTAGCCATTCCATTGTTTATTCATCTTTTATAGTTGTTACTTTTATGTGTGTTTTATGACTTTTTATTGTTTTACCTATTTATATACACTCACTGGCCTCATTATTAAGTCCACCTGTCCAACTGCTTGTCGATATGTCTAAACAGCCAATCACGCAACAGCAGCTCAATGCATGTAGACATGGTCAAAATGATCTGCTGCAGTTCAAACCGAGCATCAGAATGGAGAAGAAAGGTGATAGAAGTGACTTTGAATGTGGCATAGTAGCTGGTACTAGACCAGCTGGTCTGAGTATTTCAGAAACTGCTGAACTATTGGTCCAACCTTGAGGCAGATGGACTACACCAGAAGAAGTCAACACCGGGTGTCACTCCTGTTAGCTAAGAACAGGAAACTGAGGCTACAATTCACAGACTCACAGAAATTGAACAATAAAAGATGGAAACACATTCTAAGTTCTGATAAGTCTCTATTTCTGGAGGATGGAAGGGTCAGAATTTGGCATCAACAATATGAAAGCATGGATCCATCCTGCCTTGTATCAATGGTCTGGTGCTATAATGGTATGAGGGATATTTTCTTGGCACTTTTGCCGTAGTACCATTTGATCATGGTTACAACACCACAGCATACCAGAGTATGTGTTGACTGAAACCAACAAGAGTGGTCTTCCCAAACTGCTGTCACTGCCTTGTCGGGATTGTGGGTCGAGGGATTTGTTACTTCAAAAGAGTGGATATGTCCTACTTAAGACATTTTACAGTCTCTCCATTAGGCGTATCTTCCTTACAAATGCATCTCCTCAAACTGGAAAGAGTTCCCTCTTATAAAAACTTTGCCCCTCCCACAGGTCAATTAAACTAAAATTTCTATGAAACAAAATTCGCCACAAAGCTGGAATCATCTCTTACTGGATTCTTGAACTCAAATGGTCTCAACAGTCACCAGGTCTCAACCTAATAGATCACATTTGGGACCTTTGTTCTGCAGCTACTGTGTGATCCTATCATGTCAATATGGACCAAACTCTGAGAATGTTTCTAGAACCTTTTTGAACCTATACCACCAAGGATTAAGGTAGTTCTAAAGGCAAGAGTTTCCAAGAAACATGTAAGTGTGAATTTTTTATGTCCAGCACCCTGGGTTCTACAACATATTGCTGAACAGTACTCTGAAAAATAAAGTGACAGACTGGTTATTTGTGTTATCACATCCACACCAGGTCACACATGAACTGAAAACTCAAAAAATGCTGAGAAGAAATAAATACTGAATTTCTATAATAGAAAAAAAACTTTTTTTGTGTATCTACTTGTTTCTATTAGTTCCATAACTATCAAACCACATATGTTCTGATAGTTTTTCTTATAATATATTTTTTTTATTACAATGTTTTGATGTTGTCTACCTTTTGGCTTGGTGGATGGCTACTTCACAGTTATAGTTTGATGTCCTTCCATCCTGACACAACCCTATATTAAGAATCACTGGAACCCAGTTAGTGTCAAGGATCTTACTTAGGGACTCAAATTACACTCATACTACACCCAGCCCACTGAGCCATTTAGCTGTGTTTAAGGCCAATGTTTTACTTTTACTAAAAAGTATATTAAAGTAGCAGCATTCTTTGTCAAGGTAGACTTCTTACCTATCCTATCATCACGTCAACTTCAGAGAGTAAAAGCAAAAAAAAAACAAAAGCACAGCTAAAAATAACCCCTTTTCTCACATGTCTGGGTAAAAATGGGCTGAACTAAAACCCAAAACTGGTTTAGTTCTCTGACATCAGCAGGAATACAATCTTGCAGATTTAAAAAATATATATAAATTACAAAGACCCCATTCTGGTCTTGAGGTAGACAGTTTTTTCCATTATTTTCTGTCAACATGCTCATATTTCATGTGGGCTTTGCTCACACATTACCATCCCAATGCTTAGAAAAATGCTGCAAGTCCTGCGTGACACACCCACACAATAAAATGCAGAGTCACTCCTACGAGTCATTTCTTTTTTGTCCAGCTGACACATCTTCAGCATGGCTGCATGGGTCTGAGAACTTGTTGGAATAAGCAGTTGATGTTGGAAGGTGTTTTTTCTGATTCAGTCGATTCCTCCACAGTAAGAGTTTTCTTCTCATCTACACTGTTATTTTAACTTGTTTGAGCTGTTGTGGTGGGAAAAAAAAATGGCTCAGCGGGGAAATCAGCTCAACAGCACCAGCTTCTCCTGCATGATCTGTCAGAGACTGTTCAAGGATCCGGTGACTATTACCTGTGGACACAGCTACTGCATGACTTGTATCAAAAGCTTCTGGGATAAAGAAGAGGGCAAAAACATCTACAGCTGTCCTCACTGTAGACATACATACGCAATCAGACCGGTCCTAGTGAAAAACTCTGTCTTAGCTGAATTATCAGAGCAATTCCAGAAGACTGGATTCCAAACTGCCCCTGCTGATCGCTGGGACACTAGACCTGAAGATGTGGCCTGTGATGTCTGCACCGACAGAAAAGTTAAAGCATTGAAGTCCTGTTTGAACTGTCTGGCCTCTTACTGTGAGGAACACCTTCAGCCTCACTATGTGGCAGCTCCATTGAAGAAACACAAGCTGGTGGAACCCTCCAAGAACCTGCAGGAGAACAACTTCTCCCAACATGATGAGGTGATGCAGATGTTCTATCACAATGATCAGAATTCTTTGGGATTTTTAAGTCCTGTGAACGAACATGACATATATAAAACAGTCTCAGCCGCACCAGAAAGGAATAAGAGGGAGAGATATCTGGAGGAGAGTCAACAACAAATCCAGCAGAGAATCCAGGACAGAGAGAAAGAGGTGAAGCTGCTTCAACAGGAGGTGGAGGCCATCAATCACTCTGCTGATCAAACAGTGAAGGACAGTGAGAAGATCTTCACTCAGATGATCTCTCTCATCCAGAAAAGAAGCTGTGATGTGAAGCAGCAGATCAGATCCCAGCAGCAAACTGAAGTGAGTCGAGTCAAAGATGTTCTGGAGAAGCTGGAGCAGGAGATCACTGAGCTGAAGAGGAGAGACGCTGAGCTGAAGCAGCTCTCACTCACAGAGGATTACAGCAATTTTTTGCACAACTACCCCTCACTGCCACCACTCAGTGAGTCCACACACTCATCCAGCATCAATGTCCGTCCTCTCAGATACTTTGAGGATGTGACAGCAGCTGTGTCAGAGCTCAGAGACAAACTGCAGGACATTCTGAGAGAGGAATGGACAAACATCTCACTGACAGTCACTCATGTTGATGTTTTACTGCCAGGATCAGCATCAGAACCAGAACCAAAGAGCAGAGCTGAATTCTTGAAATATTCATGTCAAATCACACTGGATCCAAACACAGCACACACACATCTGTTACAAACAGAAGAGAATAGAATGGTGACAGTGATGAGTCAGCAACAGTCCTTTTTTAATAATCCAGACAGATTCACTGGATTACTGCAGGTTCTCAGCAGAGAAAGCCTGACTGGACGTTGTTACTGGGAGGTGGAGTGGAGCGCAGAGGGAATCGTTATGGCAGTTACATACAGGAACATCGGCAGAGCTGGGAACGGGGAAGCATGTCGTTTTGGGTGGAATGACAAATCCTGGGCCCTGTACTATCACCAAAACAGTTACAGATTTTGCCACAATGGTATGTCAACCTCCATCTCAGCTCCTGTTTCCTCCAGAGTAGGAGTGTACCTGGATCACAGAGCAGGTGTTCTGTCCTTCTACAGCGTCTCTGAAAGAATGACTCTCCTCCATAGAGTCCAGACCACATTCACTCAGCCGCTCCATGCTGGACTGTGGTTGTATAAAACCGGTGACACTGCAAGGCTCTGTAAACTCAAATAGATCAAGCAGTGAAAAAACTACATTTATGTGCTTTAAAAAATAGAATCACATTGCCATAAAAAAGCTATCCAGTAAAACATAAATTTGATCTTTTGCCATTACAAAAGTAAGAGTATTATTGCTTAAAATGTTGTTGTTATAACTGAATAATATTGTTAAACGTATGATATTTAATTTGTGTCCCATAGCCCCAATCCTAATCCCTACCAGGTTACAGGAGATTGTTCTGTTAGTAATATTTTATTTGGCTGTAACCATATGATTGATTTTTGTTTTAGTTCAATGTTGCGTTTAGCCAGATGGCAATCACAACAGTACAATAATGTTTTAAAAGGGCCCAATCACACAGAGTTGTAATGACAGTTTGTAAATCTCCTTTGTGTTTAATGGCAAATTACTGACCCATCATCGGTTGGTATTGAAATGTTCACTTTCATGTCACACTATAAAACCTTTTTCCAAACCTTTTTCTATGTCCTCTCTTAAGGATCAGTTGAATTAGCAGTTTTTTGATGACCTTGAAAATCACATTTTAGCTTAATATATAGCGGAAAAAGATATGTTTGCCTTGTAAGAGAAATACCATGATAAATTGTACTTTGTAGAAATTATTAAAGTTTCTAAAATTGTTATCTGTGACTGTGTCCTTTTTGATTTGTTGTTTTAAATCATGAGTTGACTTTTTGAGTCTGTTAACATGAGATCAGTATATCCATATTTCATCCCATTATCTGCAGAATCATTTTTGGGGTTACAGGGTTGATGGAGCCAACCCAGCAATTCCTGCGTGAAGATGGGGTACACCCTGGGCAGGTAACGGTCTGTTACAGGGACACACAACCACATATTCTCACATGGACACCCAGTCGTATTTGAGAGATACAAATTAATCTATGAAGCATCATTTTGGACTGTATTGTATGAAACTCACACAAAAAATCCAGAGACTGCTGATTTGACCACGGAAATGCAAACGCTGGCTCATTTCACTGCAGTCAACGGGAAGATTCTCTTCTCTTCTCCGGAACCTGACCTCGTCTTAGCTGCTTTTACATGTGCAAAATGTCCTTGATTTAATTAGAATAGAACTGTGCACATGATCCGATTGTAACTGTAACCCTCTTGCACTGACACCTCTCCGGGGACCTCCGAGACTCTGCGTTGTGCTTATGATGTTGTGATGAGGGAGAGTGCCAACCGGAGAGCCAAAGCATCAGAAGCAATGATTAGTTCAGGGATTGCAGTTGAGACGAGGACCAGGTAGAACAAGGTGGGCATTTATTTTCCTTTCCAGAGGCACGGTGATCCTTCCAAAGCAGTAACAAACGTTCTGCATTAATACACAACCAACATCAACAAAAAAATGTGCAGCTATACCACTATGGAGTCCCGAAAGAGCCAAAATTAAATAAATATATACACCATTAAATAAATAAATAAATGTGGCATTAAATAAATAAATGTTGCAATAAATAAATAAATGTTGAAATAAATGTGGCAATAAAATATTAAAAGAGCACATTTAAGTATTTCATGACGTATTTATTTTTTTCATTGCCCAGTGTGGGTCAAAAGAGCCAAATTGAAATAAATATATTAATATGAAATAAATAAATAAATGTGGCATTAAATAAATAAATGTTGAAATAAATAAATAAATGTTGAAATAAATAAATAAATGTTGAAATAAATGTGGCAATAAAATATTAAAAGAGCACATTTAAGTATTTCATGACATATTTATTTATTTCATTGCCCAGTGTGGGTCAAAAGAGCCAAATTGAAATAAATATATTTAATATGAAATAAATAAATAAATGTGGCATTAAATAAATAAATGTTGAAATAAATAAATAAATGTTGAAATAAATAAATAAATGTTGAAATAAATGTGGCATTAAAATATTAAAAGAGCACATTTAAGTATTTCATGACATATTTATTTATTTCATTGTCCCTTGTGGGTCAAAAGAGCCAAATTGAAATAAATAAATAAATGTGGCATTAAATAAATAAATGTTGAAATAAATAAATAAATGTTGAAATAAATAAATAAATGTTGAAATAAATGTGGCATTAAAATATTAAAACAGCAATTAAAAAGTCATTTTTAACATTTCATAATATATTTATTTATTTCATGATTTCATTTTACATTTCATGAAACAGGAAGTCGACACACCATGAAATGTCAAACTGTCAGATTCTCTCGTCAAACTCAGTGGGCGGGGCCTAACTCTCGTGTCTCTGCTCTGTTGATCTGGCCTGGTGCAAAGTTTTTGTCTGAGTCCTCACTCACATACACGCTGCAAACATCCGCTCGGTCGGCCCACTGGATCTGTGTCCGGGCGCGTGTGCGTCCCTGTTGGGGTGTGTGTGGGGGTGTGTGTGCACTCGCGCTCGCAGGTGTGTGTGTTTAAAAAGTGCCTCTATGCGCGCGCACAGAGACACACAAACCGACAGACATGCAGACACGCAGATCAACGTGGGCAGACTCCGGTGCGGGTGAAGAGTTTCGGAAGTTAAAAAAAACAACAGAAAGGCAGAGATTTATAAAACACACACAACACAGACTGACAGAGCGCGCTCAACGTAGTGAGCAGACTCTGGACCGGGGCTGCTGGTTTTGGGGAGAAAAAAAGACGCAGAAAGCAGCACACACACACACCTGCGAGCGCACACACACACACCAAAACAGGGACGCACACGCGCCCGGACACAGATCCAGTGGGCCGACAGAGCGGGTAGGCGGGGTTTTGGGTGTAAATCAGCAGCAGAGAGCGGTTCTTCTTAGCAGAAACACGGGTTAATGTCTTTAGATTATTTAATTTTCACCCATGATGGCAAAAAAAACAAAAAAAGTTCCAGCAGAAGAGCGGAGCGGACTCCGCTTCGCGGCGCTTCCGCGTCCAGAGTGGATTGGGGGTGACGCGCTCCCCGTCCCGGTAGCTGGTGGTTAGTGAGAATGCATGAAGAGGACAGAGAACACGTTTTGATTTGGTGACCCGAACAAAAGTCTTTGATTCACCAAAACAATGTTTGCAGCGTGTATGTGAGTGAGGACTCAGACAAAAACTTTGCACCAGGCCAGATCAACAGAGCAGAGACACGAGAGTTAGGCCCCGCCCACTGAGTTTGACGAGAGAATCTGACAGTTTGACATTTCATGGTGTGTCGACTTCCTGTTTCATGAAATGTATAATGAAATCATGAAATAAATAAATATATTATGAAATGTTAAAAATGACTTTTTAATTGCTGTTTTAATATTTTAATGCCACATTTATTTCAACATTTATTTATTTATTTCAACATTTATTTATTTATTTCAACATTTATTTATTTAATGCCACATTTATTTATTTATTTCAATTTGGCTCTTTTGACCCACAAGGGACAATGAAATAAATAAATATGTCATGAAATACTTAAATGTGCTCTTTTAATATTTTAATGCCACATTTATTTCAACATTTATTTATTTATTGCAACATTTATTTATTTAATGCAACATTTATTTATTTAATGCCACATTTATTTATTTATTTCATATTAAATATATTTATTTCAATTTGGCTCTTTTGACCCACACTGGGCAATGAAATAAATAAATATGTCATGAAATACTTAAATGTGCTCTTTTAATATTTTAATGCCACATTTATTTCAACATTTATTTATTTATTTCAACATTTATTTATTTAATGCAACATTTATTTATTTAATGCCACATTTATTTATTTATTTCATATTAAATATATTTATTTCAATTTGGCTCTTTTGACCCACACTGGGCAATGAAATAAATAAATACGTCATGAAATACTTAAATGTGCTCTTTTAATATTTTATTGCCACATTTATTTCAACATTTATTTATTTATTGCAACATTTATTTATTTAATGCCACATTTATTTATTTAATGCCACATTTATTTATTTATTTAATGGTGTATATATTTATTTAATTTTGGCTCTTTCGGGACTCCATATACCACACACATATTGCTTCCCAATATAATAAAGAAAAAGAACAGTAAATACAACTTAAAATGCGTCCAAGTTTACCCAGCTCCCACTATACAGTTTACCAAGTATAAAAATAAACACATTTACATATTTCAGAATGTTTTGGCCCAAATATTAAAATATTGCTGAACACCACATTTTCCCCCTTCCTTCCAAAGCAGTAACAAACGTTCTGAGATCAAAATGGCGCTCAGAACGGACTTTGCCGGGGGTACGGTATCTCCTTCAGGTCAAAAAGTATCACTGCAGTCACAATCGTGAGGCAATTGCACCATCTAGTGGCCATAACTTTCAACTGGGCCACATAACAAACATATCCATTCTCCACATGGTTCACTGGAATAAATTAAATTGATATGCACAGAACTGTCTAAAATTCAGAGAACAGTCGTAGAAAAAGAAATAGCCAGTTCTGTATAGAGTGAAATGATATCCTAAGCGTGCTTTTATTTTTTAGCGACTGTTTGCTCATAATTTTCTAAATCCATGCAGCAATGTGCATCTTGGCAGCAGGTAAACATGTGGGAGTAACATCAGCCTTTATCTTGTCTGGATGTGGTTGGAAATGTGAATTCACGTGATTTTCTTTACATGTTTCTCAGGACTTTTCGGTGCACAGAGCAGCGTTTCCACATTTGAAAACCACCTATCCCAGCTCATACCATCCTGAAGCTGCTTGGAGAGAAACTTCCCCGGGAGACACAGTTTTCCTGAATTCGGCTGCTCACTGGCGCAGAGCAGCCGGACAGACTGCGGTCCCAAGCTCACACCGTAACAAATTTGAAATTTGTTTCTGAAGTTCTGAGAAATCTAAAAATGCCTAAACGGCAAGAAAACTCAGAGTAACAATATGGTGTCTCCAAGTTTATTTTTAGCCTTTAAAAACTTCTATGGCTGCAGTTCCAATCCAAACCAGCAAGAGGCTTTGTTGATCTTTTACGATGGGTGTACCCAATTTATGGGTAAACAAGAAGCTGTTTGGCTGAAGTGACTGTAACTCAAATAAGAGGAAGCAACAAGTCAAACTGGTTTGGTTTCCAAGAAAGCGAAACCGACAGTCTTTTTGTTTGTGAGGAGAAATGGCGAAGAAAGGAGTTGATCTGGACCAAGAAACCCTTTTTTGTTCCATCTGTCTGGATCTGCTGAAGGATCCGGTGACTATTCCCTGTGGACACAACTACTGCATGAAGTGTATTGAAGGATTCTGGGATGGAGAAGACAGAATCTACAAGTGTCCTCAGTGTAGGAAGATCTTCACACCGAGACCTGTTCTGGTGAAAAACACCATGTTAGCATCTTTAGCAGAGCAGCTGAAGAAGGCTGGACTCCAAGCTGCTCCTGCTGATCACTGCTATGCTGGACCTGAAGATGTGTCCTGTGATGTCTGCTCTGGAAGAAAACTGAAAGCCATCAAGTCCTGTTTGATCTGTCTGGCCTCTTACTGTGAGGAACACCTTCAACCTCATTTGGATGCAGCTGCATTCAAGAAACACAAGCTGGTGGAACCCTCCAAGAACCTGCAGGAGAACATCTGCTCCATTCATGATGAGGTGATGAAGATGTTCTGTCGTACTGATCAGAAGTGTATCTGTTATCTCTGCTCTGTGGATGAACATAGAGGACATGACACAGTCTCAGCTGCAGCAGAAAGGACTGAGAGGCAGAGAGATCTGGAGGAGAGTCAACAAGAAATCCAGCAGAGAATCCAGGACAGAGAGAAAGAGGTGAAGCTGCTTCAACAGGAGGTGGAGGCCATCAATCACTCTGCTGATCAAACAGTAAAGGGCAGTGAGAAGATCTTCACTCAGATTATCCGTCTCATCCAGAAAAGAAGCTGTGATGTAAAGCAGCAGATCAGATCCCAACGGCTAAAAGAGGTGAGTCGAGTCAAAGATGTTCAAAAGGAATTAAAAAGGGAGATCACTGAGCTGAAGAGGAGAGACGCTGAGCTGAAGCAGCTCTCACTCACAGAGGATCACAGCCAGTTTCTGCTCAACTACCCCTCACTGCCACCACTCAGTGAGTCCACACACTCATCCAGCATCAATGTCCGTCCTCTCAGATACTTTGAGGATGTGACAGCAGCTGTGTCAGAGCTCAGAGACAAACTGCAGGACATTCTGAGAGAGGAATGGACAAACATCTCACTGACAGTCACTCAAGTGGATGTTTTACTGCCAGAACCAGAACCAAAGAGCAGAGATGACTTCTTGAAATATTCACGAGAAATCACACTGGATCCAAACACAGCAAACAGACGACTCTTACTGACAGAGGAGAACAGAAAGGTGACAGTGATGGAAAAACCTCAGTCTTATTCTGATCATCCACACAGATTCATTATGTGGTGTCAGGTTCTGAGTAGAGAGAGTCTGACTGGACGTTGCTACTGGGAGATGGAGTGGCGAGGAAAAGTGTATGTAGGAGTCACATACAGGAACATCCATAGATCTGGAAATGAAAGTGGATTTGGTTTTAATGACATATCTTGGACATTAGATTGTTGCCCTGGAAGATTTTCATTCTTACACAACAACATAAAAACCTCCATCAATGCTCCTTCCTACTCCAGAGTAGGAGTGTACCTGGATCACAGAGCAGGTGTTCTGTCCTTCTACAGCATCTCTGAAAGCATGACTCTCCTCCACAGAGTCCAGACCACATTCACTCAGCCGCTCCATGCTGGACTGAGGTTATGTTATGTTGTTGGAGCCACTGCAGAGTTCTGTAAACTCAAATAGTTTCCGAAGTAATCAAAGAAGTGAAATTATTGTTTGTTTGTTTGTTTTTTTTTAGAAAATAAATGAAAAATGTGGATTTGAGACATGTTTAAAGACTGAGCTAAAACTTTCTTTGAATTTTGGGATTTTGCTCTTTTTAATTCAAATTTCTCACAAATGCTGTGTTCATGTTTTTGTGTTGTTGCCATATGAACTGAAGCCGCAACACAAATGGAATCAGTGATGTCACTATCCAAGACTTTCTCTATGTTTGTTCTACACAGAAACTACAAGAGCAGAAACGGAAGAAGATTGTGAATGAATGAATGAATGAATGAATGAATGAAATGGTTTATTTCAAGCAATCAGGTTATAATACATGGAATAACATCACATCACATAATAAATCACAAATAGATCGCTTGAAAGGGGGTGGAAGGAAGCGAACTTATATAATCCCACCCCGACTTGTAGAAAGAACATTTACAATTTTGTTTTCTTTCTTTTTGCTTCATTTGAAAATTTCTGATTAAAAATTTTTTTTTCGTTTCTTTGTTCTTTGTTGTTTTTGATCAGTTGACAATGAAAACATCCTGATTCTTCTATCTTCATTCCCAAGTTTGCTTAAAATCCGATGAAGAAAAAAATAATAATATGAAGGAAGAACTGAGGCAGTTTTCATTGAACTCCAGAAATGATAGACTTTATATTTAGAACAGTAATATAGGGATAAACCTGTGTAGATCAGGACTTTGGAGGAATTGGATGCTTCACAACCTTCCCACCATCTGATCTTAAATGAATGATTTGTGTTTTCTCATTTACTTTCCGCAGAATGTAGAAAATCAGTAATTATTTTTTTGTGAAAATTAAGGAATCAACAGGTTTGTTCAAAAATAATTTAGAAATATTTGAAATCCAAGACTGCAGAATTATTATTATTTTTTTGTTTTTATTCGGTTTTTCCCTTTAAGGAGTTTATCCAACAGAAAGAAGGCAATCGTCCCTTGTTTTTTCATCAGATTCTATCTTGTGGTTCAGTCTTTTTTTTGCTTTTTTTTTACTTGTCCTGTCCAACAGCTGAGCAAACAGATACAGGCTGAGAGCCTCTTGTGTTGGGCAGATTACTGTCACAACAGGGATTTATTGAGTATAAACCCCTGTTGTATTTCATGCTAAACATTATTTATATTGATTATGTTTGTTTTTGTTGTTGTTGGACCGGACGGAAAGGAAGAAGGAGAGGGGGGGTTAGAGAAAAAGAGAAAGAAGAAGGTGGTAATAGAGGGTAATGGGCGGGGCCTGTCTACACACACTCTGTAGTTACACACACCTGTTGTATAATCTCCACAATTAAACTAGTCATAATGTATACAATACAACTACAACTGCAGCTCACTCGCTTCATCATACAAACTGACACAAGAAAAAGCCTTTCATTCTGTCATGCATACAATTAGTGCAAAGGTGAGCTGATACCTGTGCTCAGGTGAGTGTTTATGTGTCACTGAGGTGGACGATGATGGAATGTGCAAAGGGGGAGAGCACCCAGCCATCCCCACGCCAAGTTTGTATCATTTTATGTACTCAGTTGTGACTCGGGAGGGGGTCTCATCTGGGGAGTAATTTAGTGTAGAACCGCCACTGACTGGCAACTGAAATGCTATTGTATTTTATTTTAAAGTAGTATACCAGTAAAACAAAATACAGTAAACTATTTGTGTACTGTGGTTAATCTTACAGCTTTATTACTGTAAAATGAAATACATGACACAGAAATTATTATTATGCATTTCATTTTATACTAATAAATATGCAATGCTTTACAATAACTATTGGCATCCAGCTGCTTGTAGATTACTGTAAAATCTACACTAATTATTTTACAGTCTATTTTTTCCTTAAAATAGCTTGTGAGGAAGCAAAAGCTTTATTGTATTTTTTAGGTAAATGAATGCACATGTATGCATTAAAGAGACTGTAATTTTTCTTTTGTTTTACTTGTTATTTTTCAGCTCTGCTGTAGAGTTAAGACTATGAAAATAAGGAAACAAATAAATAATTCTTACCTGTTTGGTTCCGTGGCTGACATTTTATACCTGAATATGAGGGGAGAAAGGCCTAACCAGATTACACTTCAAATATTTAGTATATGTTCAGTGGTAGGCAGGTTATTATCGTGGAAACTGATTAATCAATGGGCTGCACATTGATGTGGTGGTTAGTGCTATCACCTCACAGAGAGAAGGCTCAGCTTCAAATCGCAACTAAGACCTTTCTGTGGGGGTCCAGCAATTCATGACACCAGAAAGGGATTCAGCAGGTTTAAAGAAATGATTTAGATCAATTTAAACAATTCTTTGATTTTGGGTACTAATCTGTTTATTTTATTGGATATTTTTGAAAAAAAATGATACTCTGATTTATTTTATATATAAATCACAGTTTCTTTTTACAGGATGCTGAAGACAGGCTTAGATGGAGGAAACTTATTTGCTGTGGCGACCAGTGGCGCCTCCAATTTTTCCTGGGGGTGGCCGCTGGGGGGCCACTTTAAATCTTGGGGTGGCACACTAAACACATGACCTATTTTTTCAAAAGTCATTCTACTTAACGTAGTTAAACAACCTCTAGAAAACTATCAGAACTTTAAGTATCTGCTGATATACTTTGATGAATTGTCTATATTTCATGCTTCTAATGTGCATGGATGAATAAAAGTACAGTTAACATTTTGAGTTGGACAAAAATGTTCGTTTTTTATTTTCCAATTAGACAGGAATCACCATGGACTATGATGTTTGCAGATGATATTGGGATTTGTAGAGAGAGCAGAGAACAGGTGGAGGAGGAGCTAGAGAGGTGTAGGTTTGGAAAGGAGATGAATGAAGCTTAGCCGCAGTACGTATGTGAATGAGAGGAACCCAAGTCGAAGAGTGAGGTTATAAGGAGAAGAGATAAAGAAGAGGGAGGAGTTTAAGTATTTAGGGTCAACAGTACAGAGTAATGGAGAGTGTGGAAAAGAAGTGAAGAGGCGAGTGCAAGCAGGTTGGAATGGGTGGAGAAAAATGTCAGGTGTGATGGAAGAGTTTCAGCACAAATGAAAGGAAAGGTGTACAAGACTGTGGTGAGAGCAGTCATGTTGTATGACTAGAAACAGTGGGACTGAAGAAAAGACAGGAAGCAGAGCTGGAGGTAGCAGCTGTGGCTTTGCACAGCTACTATCCGTTTAAAACCTGTCGGCTCATGCTTAAATGCCACAATGACATGCACTATCAATGACGTGCACTTCCTGTAACGGCACACCTGAGTGAAAGTGAGCCGAGCTGAGCTGCTTTACCAGCCGGTATAGGTAGTCTCTGTAGATCGATCATTCATCAGGCAAAGCTGAAACACCACGGCTGATCAACTGGTGAGTTGTTTACAATTGTGGCAGCTGGTGCGGGCATCGGCTGATCTCAATGTTTTGTTTTGTTTTTTTTTTGCAAGTGAAATGGCTACAGTACGGAAGAGGATTAGGGCCACGGAAGAAAAAAAAAGGCCATGGAAAATTCTAACTTTAATCTCAGAATTCTGACTTTAAACACAGAATTTTGACTTTAAAATCAGAATTCTGAGATTTAAGTCAGAATTCTGACTTTAATTTCAGAATTATAAACTACACCGGCCTTTGATCAACATTCTTCAAATAGCTCTAGCAGCACAGTGGAGTCATGTATACCGCACAGAAACTAATAAAAATGTTCTCTAAGTTTCTTTTCCGTACTTTAACCATACCAGATGTGGCCACTACGTTCACGAACTAACATAAGGTGAGTAAAAAAGATATTCATTTTATTGGAATTTGTAAATAAAGCCCTAAAGGTTACACTAGTATTTCATAAATGCTATATCAGACATAAAACGTCTTTTAATAATATACGTTTGCTGTTGAAATATCAGGGTAAACTGTGACTGACAGACCGTCTCAGAGTTAACATTGTACACAGAAAGTGTGTAGAAATGCTATTTTGTTTAAATTACGGAAAAAGAATCTTAAAGAGGACATTTTTGTTAGTTTCTCTCCGGTATGCATGACTCCACTGTGCTGCTAAAGCTAACTGAAGAATGTTGCTCATGGGCCTCCGTAGTTTATTATTTTGAGATTAAAGTCGGAATTCTGAATTTAATTTCAGAATTCTGAGTTTAAAGTCGGAATTTTCCATGGCCTTTTATTTTTTTCTTCTGTGGCCCTAATCCTCTCCCGTACTAGTCTATACCTGTTGTTTAGTGTTTTTTTTTTCTTTATTTTCTTTCTTTAAACTATGAGAATTCTAAAAGAAAGTTGTTGATTATGCACATGAAATTATATGAAATGAAATGAAGGGATATGATGAAATTAATTGAAATGAAATGAACTTGAATCTGGATTCTAGTGTGACTATAAACTGTTTAAAGTTCCCCTATGATCATTCTTTTATTTTAAAAAGGCATTCCCAGTATTGTTTTAATTATTATTATGGAATAATTATGGAAAACCCACAACCTAAATGTCTTAAAAAGCCATTTTTCATGTTGTTATGAAGCCTGAGCCAGCAAAATATCCTCTGAGGGGGGTGTGGCTTTTGGAGCTAAGCGGAGCTGCTCTTTTCCAGGCAGACACACACAACCCCTTCCCTGTCTGATTATGGTAGCTCTGTGACTCACCAGCATAAATCATTACCGCTGCTAGATGTCAGCTCAGATGAGGAAGTAAAGATATTCGTCGACCGAACTTTAACTGATTTACAATCTTTTACAGCCAAGGTCAAATTAGCCGCTTTAACATTTCTGCAGTCACATCAAGAAGGTCAGCAGAGTCTTGCTGAGAATTCGAGCATTCTAAGACCTGGTACCGTGATTATTGTATGAAACTCGCACAACAAATCCAGTGACGGCTGATTTGACCACAGAAATGTGAACGGCGGCTCATTTGACTGCAGTCAATAGGAAGATACCATCTTCTCTTCTACAGCACCAGAACTAGACATTCTAGCCAGGCCAGTTGATGAGAAGAGACGTATTAACTCTTCATTATTCAATCGGAGAGTTTCTGCGACAGTTTGACAGCGATTTAAAAGGAGAAATACTCGGTAATGCAAAAGCAAAATTATTTCTTATTATATTTTTTCTCTTCCATATACATGTTAAAAACTCAAAAAAACATGATTTTGTTATGTTTTAGATGTGTTTCTCTTTTTGTTTATGGTTCACCTTGTTTTTCTTCCTCTGTGCAGGCTGACTGTGACTCCTCCCAGCTGATCTCTACCCTCTCCTGATCTCTGTGGAGGAGTCCACAGCTGTCTGCATTTAGTTGATTTAGCTTGCACCCTATTTAAATTGAGGTCCTCCTGTGTTTGGTGTTGGTTTGCTTTGTATGCTCTCCCTGTGGTTTCCCCCCAGCGCTTTGCGCACCAGTTTTTGCCCCTCGTCCTCTGAGGTTATTATTATTATTATTATTATTATTATTATTATTATTATTATATTATTATTATTTTATTATTATTATTATTATTATTATGAAATCATTTGTCTTTTAACTAGTTTCTGTGCCTCCTTCCTTCCATCTTGGTCTTCATCAACCAGCCTGTGACAGATTTTTATTGGAGGCAGACTTAAATTAATGTGATTTCCTGTCAGTATTTAATTTTGAAATTGAATTTCAGTGAAAAATATGCCTATTGGAATATTTTGATATTTACAATAGCTCAATGTCTCTTCTTTTTGAGAAGAGGAATTGTGATTAAGAGACTATGAATTTACTATTGATCCTGTCCGTACAGGCCAGGTCTCTGACATGGGGGTTCCAACTTTGAGTCTAACATGATGAGGAGCTACATTGATCCCAAAGAATCTGCAACCACTCCCACAGAGCGGTAGAAGAAAACCGTCATGATCAAACCCTGTACAGAGTTCCCCTCTATGAACTTGGATTATAAACTGACTCCGTTTGCTGGAGACCACGGGACTATTTCTTTTATTTCCTCTTTGAAGGAACAACATTCCTCATCTAAAAAGACATTGTAACATATTATACATGCAGTACATATTTAATTCTGTTGAGCTGTTGTTTATTTTTGTGTGGTCATTGTAAAATATACACACACGGATGCAGTTTAGTTTTGACTTGTGTTTCTTTTACATTCACCTTTCCTCCCTGAGACGAACCTGTAGTCCAACAATCAGTTATTTAGGTTATAAATGCTACAATGACATGTAGGGACAAGTTGAAGTGGATTGATATCTAAGGAAGTGAAACTCACATAGTCTTTGTGTCTGAGAGGAGGCATGGCGCAGAAAGGAGATAAGGTTGGAAGAGAAGCCTTGACTTGTTCCATTTGTCAAGATCTTGTAAAGGATCCGGTGACTATTCCCTGTGGACACAGCTACTGCATGAAGTGTATTCAAGGATTCTGGGATACTGAGGAGAAAATCCACAGCTGTCCTCTGTGTAGGAAGACTTTCATACCGAGACCTGTTCTGGACAAAAGCATCATGTTAGCATCTTTAGCAGAGCAGCTGAAGAAGAGTGGACTCCAAGCTGCTCCTGCTGATCACTGCTATGCTGGACCTGAAGATGTGTCCTGTGATGTCTGCTCTGGAAGAAAACTGAAAGCCATCAAGTCCTGTTTGATCTGTCTGGCCTCTTACTGTGAGGGAACACCTTCAACCTCATTTGGATGCAGCTGCATTCAGAAACACAAGCTGGTGGAACCCTCCAAGAACCTGCAGGAGACAACATCTGCTCCATTCATGATGAGGTGATGAAGATGTCTTCTTCGTACTGATCAGAAGTGTATCTGTTATCTCTGCTCTGTGGATGAACATAGAGGACTGAACACAGTCTCAGCTGCAGCAGAAAGGACTGAGAGGCAGAGAGATCTGGAGGAGAGTCAACAAGAAATCCAGCAGAGAATCCAGGACAGAGAGAAAGAGGTGAAGCTGCTTCAACAGGAGGTGGAGGCCATCAATCACTCTGCTGATCAAACAGTGGAGGACAGTGAGAAGATCTTCACTCAGATTATCCGTCTCATCCAGAAAAGAAGCTGTGATGTGAAGCAGCAGATCAGATCCCAACGGCTAAAAGAGGTGAGTCGAGTCAAAGATCTTCAAAAGGAATTGAAAAGGGAGATCACTGAGCTGAAGAGGAGAGACGCTGAGCTGAAGCAGCTCTCACTCACAGAGGATCACAGCCAGTTTCTGCTCAACTACCCCTCACTGCCACCACTCAGTGAGTCCACACACTCATCCAGCATCAATGTCCGTCCTTCTCAGATACTTGAGGATGTGACAGCAGCTGTGTCAGAGCTCAGAGACAAACTGCAGGACATTCTGAGAGAGGAATGGACAAACATCTCACTGACAGTCACTCATGTGGATGTTTTACTGCCAGAACCAGAACCAAAGAGCAGAGATGAATTCTTAAAATATTCATCTCAAATCACACTGGATCCAAACACAGTACACAGACATATGTTACTGTCAGAGGAGAACAGAAAGGTGACTGTGATGGAAAAACCTCAGACTGATTCTGATCATCCAGAGAGATTTTCTTTTTATGTTCAGGTTCTGAGTAGAGAGAGTCTGACTGGACGTTGTTACTGGGAGGTGGAGTGGAGCGGGAAATTTGTTGATGTAGCAATCGCATACAAGAACATCAGCAGATCTGGGTATGAAAGTGGACTTGGTTTAAATTACAAATCTTGGGCATTAGATTGTTCTCCAGACAGTTTCTCATTTTATCACAACAGCGATCAGACTTCCATCTCAGCTCCTGTTTCCTCCAGAGTAGGAGTGTACCTGGATCACAGAGCAGGTGTTCTGTCCTTCTACAGCGTCTCTGAAAGCATGACTCTCCTCCACAGAGTCCAGACCACATTCACTCAGCCGCTCCATGCTGGACTGAGGTTATGTTATGTTGTTGGAGCCACTGCAGAGTTCTGTAAACTCAAATAGTTCATGAAGTCATGAAAGAAGCGAAAAGTTTGTTTTTTTGTGATTCATCTGTTTTTCCTGGAGAATTTAGGTTGACTCACTGGACATGACACCTGGGGTTTTAACCCTTCTGTTCTCCTGGGGGTCCAGATGGTTCTAACCACATATTTTTGCAACCTTTGCAAAACAGTAAACTGAATTAACTAAGTAGGGGTAGAAATATATAAATTCACTTCTTCCCACTCCTTTTCAAGTACTGGTAACCAATCATACTCTACTCTAAACTCTAAACTAAGTTAATAATTACTATATTTAATTAATCAAATGTGACATAATTGTGTCTTTGATTTTGTTTGTTTTAAATTTTCTAATCAATGCAGTTCATTATTTCTGTAATGAGTTTTAAAAAGCTGTATTTTTTTTTCAATTATTGAATCAAAGTTAATTAATCATGGGTCAAGTTCAGATCAATTCAGATGTTCACATTTTTCATGTGTACAATGTTCTATTAAAAACAGTTTCATCAAATTACCTTGTCTGTTTTTTTTTATAATCAAAATCTATCATTAACTGCATATCTTTTCTTTTACTGCTATAAAAAATATATTTGGAAACCATTTTTTGTTGTACTGGCATAATAATAAATCTACTTTCATCCCTGGGTCCAGTATTAATAAAATAAATGTGTCCACTAGTCTGTACTATAAATTCAATACGTATGCATAATTCTAAAAATTTTGCTAATTTCTTTTTAGAAATCTGTTTATTTTGTCTTTCCTCTTCAAATAAAATGCAAGCTGTAACGTGAGGCAACACTTCTCTGGGCAGATCTTATGTAAACTGGGTTAAGTGTGTGCCTTTAGCTTACCCAGTGTGTGCTAGTATTGATAAGCTAATAAAGTATTACTTCATTAACATTTTTATAAATGCATGCCATTTTTCTTACATGTCCTTACTTTCAATTTAATAGATGATGCATTTCACATTTTTCCATTGTTTTTATAGTGTTTGGATCTGACATAAAGCTGCACTGAAAGGTTGGGCAGGTGATAGTTCTGCCTTAATGTATAGGGAAGTCATGAGCTCATCTTTGTTCTTTGTGGTCCTTACAATAGATTTCAATAAGAATTAGTCCTTATATGTCTTGATGTAACTGATTGCAAAATGACCAATGTAATATAACTTAAAAATGTATCAAAGTTGGACTTTCAATTAACCTTGTGCTCTCTTATGGGGCCCAGGTGACCACACCCCTATATTTTTGTGTGATCCCTCCCATGACAAAGGTGGACAGGATTTTATATCTGCCACAAACACCAGTGAAGACAAAAAACTTTGAAAAAAAAAAGTCCAGCGCGTTGTCTTGTGGTCTCCAGGGGCCCGTTTCAAGAAGCAGGTTCAACAAATTTAGAGTTGAAACCTGAACTTCGAGTCACTGGACTCAAAATTCCCGAACTTAGAGTTTTCGGTTTCAGAACAGCTGAAAATGTTTGGTTCAATCAACTTGAAGTTGTTAGAACCAGAATCAGGTGCGAGCGTCGCGAGCATTAAAAGCCCTGATCAATGGAGCAAAGACAGCACGATTCACCATGGCAACGGGAACACACTTCCGAGTTTTGTGGCCACTTCCGGCGACGGAAATTGATAAATTCCTACAAGCATATGAAACTATAAAAACATTTTCAGCAAGAAAGGAAACCCAGCTGCAGCGGTAAAACAGAGAGAAAATCTCTGCAGAGTTAATGCATACGTCTACATTTGAATCATTTCAAATAACGAATAAATAATATCAGGAAGGTTATTTTGTCACTTGTTAAGTAAGGAATGGTTATTGATCTGTTAATAATTTAACCAGTCATCTCCGTATCGCATGAATGACCGTTTTCCTCACCCCCCACCCCCCACACACGCACCACATGCACACACGGATATCACTGCACGCTAAATTGAAACACTGTAGCTGCCTAAGATATATTAAAAATAAGCATTTATTTAAATGTAATTCTCAAGACTTAAAAAATTTTAGCTGATAAGTGGTTTTTTATTACACAAAATTGATGTGCCAGGTTGGGATTTGAACTTGGGACACCAGAAGCAGAGGCAGCGTCGCTGACAATCGAGCTAATACTTGTCGTGTGAGATGTGTTGTATACGAGTACAAAACCCCTACCGGTTTCTGAGATTTAATCATTTCGATTTTTAAGAGTTTCAAATGATGAAAATAAAAATCACTATTAATAGCAAATCCCTGGAATAACTCACTATTTATAATGTCGCTCAAATAAAACTGAATCGTAGAAACTGCATCAATAGACTCGTGTCCTCAAATCCTCTCCAGACATAAATAACATTTCCTCTGGATTAATCCAGCCTCCTCTCTACATGATCCTCTATGAATGGACATGTCATTTTGGTTTCTGTGTGGTGGAAACGTGACGTCTCTAATGTGAATGTTCTCTAAATATTAATGAAGAACTCAGATTTGAACATCTTTCACTTTAAAAAGGGGCGGAGACCGCAGAGAACTCTAAGTTTCCTGAAGAAAACCTGCTCCAGACCAGGTTTCGTTCACAGACTCAGTTGCCACAGTGATTGATTCTGAGTTCAGCTTAACCCGCTTCTTGAAACGGGCTTGGTTTCGCCCACTTTCACGGGTTTGAGTTATTCTCTTTCTGAAACCGAAACTCAGAGTTCCAACAAAACCTGCTTCTTGAAACGGGCCCCAGATGACCCTACGTTTAATGTAAACATGCCAAAGATAACACAAGTGTTACAGGATAAAGTGTCTGTGTCATTCACTTTGGTGTTATTTTGGAGTCGTAATGAACACTTTACGTTCTTTCTTGGCCTAATATTCAATGTTTGTTCAAATATGCTATTTTCAGATATTTAACACAAACAGCAGTTGATAAATACAGAGGGTTTGTATGTTTGTAAATATGAAAGCGTTATTGCCTCACCAGACCCAAACCTCATTGCATGTCACCAATACAAGTCATCTTGTTGAACTACCAACAAATGATCTCCACAAAGTTATGACAAAAACATGTCACAACGGTAAACATGCGTTATGCAAGTTATATTGATACGATATGCTGTATTGAGGCTAGAGTCAAGTAACATGTAGAGGAGAGGACATTTTCTCAATATTTCTATCAAGGTTTATGTAGGGTAGGAAAGGAAAACGATGATGTTTGAAGCCTCATTGATCGGTCCAAAATGTCTTCTCCAACATAGCGACTTCCGTTTTGCAAAAAAAAAAAAGATGACTGAATTGACTTAATCGAATTGGAACTAGAAGTAAAGCATTTTTTAAGGTTGAGGTCATACTTTCTCTGCCCAATTCTCTATGTACAGTTAATGCTCACCAGTTAAGCATCTTTTCAATGAAAGACTCGTATATATTGCTTGTTTTTTGTATCTTTAGAGTAGGGTGTATTCCAATAGCCTGCTAAGGGTTCAGTTGTTCCTCTTTAGGTGTTTTAACGTGCTTGTGGTCATTTGGTAGAGGATGTTGTGTGACGTTTGTAACTGAGTTGAGGCTCAATTCTTGTCACATGTTTAAGGAACTCCAAACATCCAATAGGCCCTAGTATTTATAGCCTAGGGGTATAACAGTTTATTGACAATAGATGAACTGATTTATATTCTTATGAACCGACCAGTTGTTAATCAAATTGACCTATACCATTTATAAAATAATTTCAAATTTAAGTCAAACAATAATGTAGATATAAAAAAATACTATTTAGATTGAGGTACAGTAGGTTTATTTTAATAATGAAAAAACAACCAAGTGCCATCACATCACATTGGACAACACATATGATGTGATATCAGCAAAAAATGATCCACCATCATTACAGTCCAATATGTGGAAATACTTTGAATTTAGCAAAGACGTGACTATGCCGTGTGGTTGAATGTCATAATAATGTTCTCTTTGTATTATTTTGTTCAGGTTGTGACTACTCAAACTAACTGTGCAAACAATAGACTTTCAGTTTTATAATCTAATACTTTTGTTGGATAAACAGAGGAAATCAGATGTTAATTCTGCTACATCTCTTTTTAACTGTTAATTTTCTGTGGAGTTGTGTTAGTGGTCAGAAATAAAGAGAGAAATGAAAAATCTCTAGAATGTGAATTTTAATCATTTTGGAAGATTAATCTAAAACTTTTTGGAGAAAAAACTGTTTTCTTGTTTTTTTTTTTACTTTGGGATTTGACTGTTTGAATTCTGATTTCTCACTAAAATTGTGTTTGTAGGAAGAATGTTTTCAACTTTTTTTGGTGTTTCATTAGATGACAACTTTTGACAGGATATTTGTGTTTTCATCTTTTTGTTGTTGAGAAGTTGTTTCTGATTGTTTAAAAATAAAAACATCTTGGTTCTTTTGTCTTAATTCCAGAGTTTGTGTGAGGTCAGATGAAGAAACGTGGGAATATTATGATGGAAGAACTAAGGCAGTTTTCCTGGAGCTCCAGAAATGACAGAGTTCATGTTTAGAGTAGAAACATCTCTGTTGGTCAGTCTGCTTCAATAATGGGATTTCCACTTCGATTCAGAGAAGCAAGTTTCTGTGGCCATTAACCTCAGGTACATTTCAGGAGAAATGTTTGTTCATTCTTGGAATGTAAACTGCACAGTGGCGTACTGGTTTGCTTCTTCACTTTAAAGCAAGATGAACTTGGCTGAAATATCAGATGGGACTTTTCTGTGTGAAGCTTACATGTTCAATAACATGTTTCATAGGTTAGCTGCTGTCTGCAAATTGATCATGTGGCTCATGACAGAATCGTGACCTCCACCTTCAACAGTGGCTGAACTGGGACCAGCAAACCTGTGACCCCAAAGGGATTCTGTGGATTCTGAAGATGGATGGATCTAAATTGACAGTATTTTTTCTTAACTAGTAAATGTTGTTCAAAGTGATCTGATAAACATCTAAAAAATATTCCAAGATTAGATGGCTAAAAGTAGATGTGCCTATCTGCAGATGTCGTTCAGAACATCTTTAGATTTCTCCAATTCTCTACTTCCTCCAGCATTTTATCCAACTTGGATAGTTGAACTCTTTTTTTTTTTTTTTTTTTTGTTACTCACTTGAAACAATTTGTTGTAATTTAGTGCCCCCGTCTGAACCTAATGTCACATTGCACTGACTAATCTGATTTACCAGCTTAGTGGCCTTGTGGTAGAGTGTTCGCCCTGAGACTGGAAGGTTGTGCGTTCCCAGCTGAGTCATACCAAAGACTCTAAAAATAGGACCCAGTGCCTTCCTGCTTGGTTTTAAGGGTTGAATTGGGGGTTAAACCACCAAATGGTTCCCTGACTGCAGCTGTGTCTGCAGCTCACCACTGATGTGTCAAACACAGCAAACAAATTTCACACAGGTGTGTGATAACTAATGGGACTTAAACGTTATATCTGTTCTCTTCAGCACACATGACTACAATTCAACTATTCAGAGTTTCTGCCACGTTTTATCCAATATGGCTGATTTTTTTTTGTATTTGTTAACATTCTTCAATTATTTTGAACCATTAAAACTTTTGAAAAAAAATCACACATTGATGTGATGCTGTAATAATAAGACACAGCTGAATATATGGATATACAAAACCTTCTGCAGACTGTCATGATTGAGTGTTTAACAAGGGGAGGGCACAACTTATTGTTAATTTTTTTTATTTTTTTCAGAAAATCATGTGCGGCTTTGAGTTCCTGTCTACAAATAACAGGATTCTTGTGGTCTTCCATGCCAGTAATGACTATAAAAGTGAAACTATAAACAAAATAGTTATTAATGTGTGTTATTTGTCTATTCTATAAAAAATTACTAACAGCTGTCTGTCTTTAGAGGTTGTAATATCAAGGAAATGCATTCATATTTTTAATCAACAAAGGACCAATCAAGCACAAAACACTTGCTGTCATTTAGATACTGACAAAAATTAGGTTTCATAACAGCGTCCTCCTCTTCGCTTGAACAGGAACACTCCTACTACATCACCGTAGTAACTGGAAATTCTTGTCGGAGCAGTTTTTTTGGAATGTAAGTATTCAACATTTGATAACATCTGTGTGGTCATTCTCTGTTTTAGCTGCAGATTGAAGTCAGCGCAAAGGTAAAAGGGAGGGAACCAAACATGTGAACAGAAGTTGATCGCTCTGTCTCTGCACCACATCTGCTCCTCACTGCCGCCTGAGAAAAATATTGATCTTTAAAAGATCCTAAATTTTTGTTTTTAATATTGATGGTATTTTTTGTTTTCTCAGTTGATTATGTGGGTGTAAACCAGTACTTTTTCTCAACTTTCCTGTCCTGCAGCTAAACAACAGATAAGAGCTAAAGCTTTCCTTTGTTGGAAAGAGTTTACTCTTACAACAGGGACAGGAGATTTTTATAATTTCAGATACAAGTTCCCAGCTGGGGTCTTGAAACAGAATCATCAAAGGGGGAGCTTTCTGGAGTTTGCATGTTCTTCTTGTGCATGTGTGGGTTTTTCTGGGAACTCTGGATCATTCCCACCATCCAAAAACATCCTTCCTTGGTTGCAGCCCCTGATTTGGGGTTGCTCAATAATACAAAAGCACAAAGTTTCTCCAAAAAAGTTTTTCTGTTTTATGTTTAGACTTCTACAAACTCAAATATCACTAGACCTGAGAAGTGCTTCTTTGACTTCCTCTGACAGAATAGGTGTAACCTACTTCCGGGAGAGGAAAGAGCTAATTGGCTGAATTCACTGTTACCACCATGACAGGTGGCAACAAGTCAAACTGGTTTCACATCTAAGGAAGTGAATAGCACACAGTCTTTGTATTTGAGAGGAGACATGGCGCAAAAAGGAGTTGGTCTGGGCGAAGAAACCTTGACTTGTTCCATCTGTCTGGATCTGCTGAAGGATCCGGTAACTATTCCCTGTGGACACAGTTACTGCATGAAGTGTATTCAAGGATTCTGGGATGAAGAGGGAAGAATCCACAGCTGTCCTCTATGTAGGAAGACCTTCATACCAAGACCTGTTCTGGAGAAAAACACCATGTTAGCAGATTTGATAGAGGAAGTGAAGAAGGCTGGACTCCAAGCTGCTCCTGCTGATCACTGCTATGCTAGACCTGAAGATGTGTCCTGCGATGTCTGCTCTGGAGGAAAACTGAAAGCCATCAAGTCCTGTTTGATCTGTCTGGCTTCTTACTGTGAGGAACACCTTCAACCTCATTTGGATGCAGCTGCATTCAAGAAACACAAGCTGGTGGAACCCTCCAAGAACCTGCAGGAGAACATCTGCTCCATTCATGATGAGGTGATGAAGATGTTCTGTCGTACTGATCAGAAGTCTATCTGTTATCTCTGCTCTGTGGATGAACATAGAGGACATGACACAGTCTCAGCTGCAACAGAAAGGTCTGAGAGGCAGAGAGATCTGGAGGAGAGTCAACAAGAAATCCAGCAGAGAATCCAGGACAGAGAGAAAGAGGTGAAGCTGCTTCAACAGGAGGTGGAGGCCATCAATCACTCTGCTGATCAAACAGTGGAGGACAGTGAGAAGATCTTCACTCAGATGATCCATCTCATCCAGAAAAGAAGCTGTGATGTGAAGCAGCAGATCAGATCCCAGCAGCAAACTGAAGTGAGTCGAGTCAAAGATGTTCAGGAGGAGCTGGAGCAGGAGATCACTGAGCTGAAGAGGAGAGACGCTGAGCTGAAGCAGCTCTCACTCACAGAGGATCACAGCCAGTTTCTGCTCAACTACCCCTCACTGCCACCACTCAGTGAGTCCACACACTCATCCAGCATCAATGTCCGTCCTCTCAGATACTTTGAGGATGTGACAGCAGCTGTGTCAGAGCTCAGAGACAAACTGCAGGACATTCTGAGAGAGGAATGGATAAACATCTCACGGATAGTCACTTGTGAGGATGTTTTACTGCCAGAACCAGCATCAGAACCAGAACCAAAGAGCAGAGCTGACTTCTTAAAATATTCACGAGAAATCACACTGGATCCAAACACAGCACACAGACGATTGTTACTGTCAGAGAAGAACAGAAAGGTGACATTGATGAAAAAACCTCAGACTGATTCTAATCATCCAGACAGATTTACTCATTATTTTCAGGTTCTGAGTAGAGAGAGTCTGACTGGACGTTGTTACTGGGAGGTGGAGAAAGGAGTTTATTTTGCTTATGTTGCAGTTACATACAAGAAAATCAGCAGATCTGGGTATGAAAGTGGACTTGGTTTAAATGAAAAATCCTGGGCATTATGTTGTTCTCCAGACAGTTTCTCATTTTACCACAACAGCGATCAGACCTCCATCTCAGTTCCTGTTTCCTCCAGAGTAGGAGTGTACCTGGATCACAGAGCAGGTGTTCTGTCCTTCTACAGCGTCTCTAAAAGCATGACTCTCCTCCATAGAGTCCAGACCACATTTACTCATTCACATTCGCTCCATGCTGGACTGAGGTTTGGGGATCTTTGGGGTTTGCAGTCTTTAGTTGGAGAATCAGCAGAGTTTTGTAAACTCAAATAGTTCATAAAATTCTGATTTCTCTGTTTTTCCATAATTTTGAACTAAACATTTTAACTGCTAATACTCTATGATGTAGTGTTTTTAGTCAGAAACAGAGAAATGTAATATCTTAAGACACTTTTGAACATAAATCTACAACATTTTTACAATAACATCTGTTTTCTTCTCATTCCTTTGAACATTGGTATTTGATTGTATTAATTGAAATTTTGGACAAATGTTTTGTTCATGTTTTTGCGTTGTATTTGTTTTTGCTGAATTTTTGCTTCATTTGACAATCTTTTATTGAAGATTTACTGTTTCCATTTCTTTGTCCGTCAAAAAAAGGTTGTTCTTGATTATTTGGCAGTGAAAACATCCTGATTCTTTTGTCTTCATTCCAGAATTTGGGTTATTATTATATTATTATAATGTTATATTATATTTGTGGGGGGGTGTCACAGGCTCCTGTTGGTGGTTGCTTTCGGGCCGGCACACATCTGGTTTCCGCTGTTGCACAGGCTCTGTTGCTGCTCGCTGATTTGCCTCTTTGACAGGCAGGACTTGCTGTCTCATGGCAAAGTTTACTCTTTAGTTTAACTATTTTTTCTTATGTTGAAATATTCTAAACTTGTTTTGAATCTTAAGTTTAGTTTTCTTTTTGTTTAAAACTTAAAATTACTAGTAATTTACTTCTTTAGTTAATATTTAGGTTTTGAATGTTTTTTTGTAGTTTCCTCACTATTGTGTCATTGGTCTGATCAGCCAGTATAAAACCACCCTGACGTTTCCTGTTGATGGGTTGATTTTGGTTCAGTTGGTTTGGGCTTTTGTTTTTGATTTTCTGAGTTACATTTTGTTAAGTTGACTCATGCCTTTTTGGTGTTGGGTGAAATAAAACTTTTTTGAAGATCTTTTTTGTCCTGTTGCTCATTTATCACCGAGCATCCCATGACAGGATGCACCTGGCTGCCATTTCTTGTTGCCATGTCAGGGTTAAGTTCTTTATGTAAAATTGTACAATGAAAAAATGATAGTAAAGAAATGAAACAGTGAAATGACATTTTTGTTTTAATGTGTCCATTAGGTGCCACTGTTGTATTCTTCTTGTTCACTTTTTAAGCTTGATTGTTAATTTAGTTGTTTTTCTTTAAAACTGCCAAACAAGGGAAATAAAGGATCCCACAAAAAAAAGAAAAAAATTCTTTGAAGCTTGTGTGTCGGCTTCACACATTCATGCATTAGCTAATTCAATTCAATTCAATGTTATTAACATAGGCCAAAATCACAAAGAAAATTTGACTAATTGGGCTTGACTTAAAATACATTAAGGTAACAACAAAACTCTTAAATTACATAAACCAAAGTAATATCTCACAAGACATGGATTACAAATAAAAATACATATTTAATACAGAGTGCTGCAAAATGCGACCTACCTCGGGCGTGCCTGCGTCACAACTAATAAAGTTTTGTTGCTGCACAACTAATACAGACACAAACCGTTGGGGAGGCCCAAGAGACCACAAAAAAATAATAAAAAACCCCTGTTGCAAGTGGATTCACATTTTTCTGTTACATCTCTGCCCTCTGGTGGTAGAATATGTAGCTACTTTCATTTTGCTCTACGTTCTCTTAGTCTCCACCTGGTTCCTAATTATTGTCATACATCCAACCTGTGGGACACAATATTTGGGACTGACAATTCCTCACGCTCTCTGCCAGTTCATTGTGCCTTAGCTCATGTCTTCTTTGTCTGAGCTGGCATCTGCCTCAAAGCTGTAAGGCTGGAAAGCTCCATTTTTTGGGGCCCTATTATTGTTGCTTCTGTAATGTTAGTTTGGGGTTGTGCGGCGCTGTAAGCTTCCAGGAGAAACTGTAAACAAAGCGTCCATGTAAAATGCACACAGGCTTACGCCGCATCAACAGTCCCGCCCAAAACTAAGAAGCAAATTTATGATGAAGTCCTGCAGAATCTATGACCTAGAAAATAACAATGGATTTTGATTTTGCCTAAAACCGTCATAATCATAGTTAAAAGACCATTGGGAAGGTTTTGAAAATACTGCAGATCAAAGGACAATTCCTAGGAGTCTTTTTCCTTGTGTTCTCACCGTCTCTTAAAGTAAAGAAATCTTTAGATTAAAAGTTTTAGTCTTTTGAAGATCAAACTTTTTTCCCTGCTGAAAGAAGAAAACAGCCTGCTGTCATTATTTTAAAAGTAGGGTGTTCTTGCCCAACCTCCACACACGCACACACATATACACGAATCTTGAATTGTCAGGAAGGGCCTGAGTACGGTGGCCGGGAAGTGCAAACCAATAATACATTTACCGAAACACATTTACAAGTTGACCGAAAAACATTTACATTTCGACCGAAACACATTTACAAGTTGACTGAAACACATTTACATTTCGACCGACACATTTACATTTTGACCCGAAACATTTACATTTCGACCAAAACATTTATTTCGACCAAAACATTTACATTTCGACCGACAACACATTTACATTTCGACCGAAAAACATTTACATTTCGACCAAACACATTTACATTTTGACCGAAACACATTTACATTTCGACCAAAACACATTTACATTTCGACCGAAACACATTTACAAGTTTGCCCATAGTCTGTATATTTGATGGACAACCCCCGCTCCAATATGCCATTAATTTCCTATGACGTCCAGTAGATAATATAGCATCTATGACAGGGGTGTCAAACTGCAGTCCTCGAGGGCCTGCCTCCTGCTGGTTTTTAAGAAATCCTGCCTCATCTGTTGCTGATTACCTGGATCAGGTGTGTTTAGCCAATGAAGAGCTCTCATAGAAAGGGTAGTTAGAAAACATGTAGGACACCGGCCCTTGAGGACTGGATCTTGACACCCCTGATCTATGAGGTTCACCTTCAAAATGACCCGGAAGGGATGGTACAGAGATGAGTTGAGTAAGAAAAAGACAGCGGAAAGGGGGTCGTACAGCCAGTGTTGCCAGATTGGGCGGTTTTGGTTCTAAATTTGCGGGCAAAAATTGCTTTGGCGGGTGGGCATATTTTTGGCGGGTTTAGGGTCGGTTTGGCGTTTTTTATTTCCTTATTATAAAAAAGTAGCGGACTTAGTTAGGCTGGATGGCGATCGGACTTCCACTAATGTTTCCTTGTTCTCAGGCTCAGTGAACGCACCAGGAGGAGACGCTTTATGGTCCTGGGCAGTGTCATTTAAGCCCTTGTTGCCCCTCGCCTGCCAATATATGTGTTCATAAGCTTGGGGATCGGTGTGGGAGGGGCTTTCAATACATTTTTTTAGCTTGATGATCGCCTTATTGAGCTTTGTGTTTACAGTAGTCCTGTCTTGGCTTGTTTACGCCAGGTTCGCACTGTCTGTGCGCACGCTGCGCTCAGGTGTGAGCGTGGATAAATTAATAACTAAAATTATTATCCATGTCTCTGCTAAGAGGAACTGATTTCTGCCCAAAATCAGAATGTGCATGCCCAAAATGTCGTGTGCGTGCATGTCTGGTCTGTTTGTGCCTGTAATCGCACGCACATACGTGTGCGTGTTATGATTGTGTTTTCCATATATACAGACTGTTTAGATACAAAAACATGATCACATTTGTCAATCATAGTGTTTTATTGTGAAAATTGGTTAGATTTTGAAGATAAACAGGATTTTCTCATGTATGTTGGTGCAACTTCCTGCTAGAATTGACGCGGAGCGCTCGCGGCTCGCGCACAAGATAGAGGAGACGCAGAAACGATCCACTGCACCGCGCGGGCCGTCGCATGTGTGTGTGCGACCACAGGCACACACAAATCATACACACACAGATCAACGTGGGCAGAGTCCGGTGCGAGGCCAGAGCTGGGTTTCGGGGGTTAAAAAACGACAACAGAGAGGCAGACTTCTTGTCCCTACAAATTTGCCAGAAAACCAAATTATGTCCACAATCACCACAGAATCTTCCTAAAACCGGGTTATAAACTCCACAAAACGGGCAAAACATCTTCGCTTGTTATTCTGTCGGCTATATTGATTCCGAATCCGAAACTATTGTTTCCGCGGTCTTTTCCTCCCAGAATTCACCTCTGCACCCTTACTTCCGGGTCATGTCGGAGGTGAACCTCATAGACGCTATATTATCTACTGGACGTCATAGGAAATGAATGGCATACTGGAGCGGGGGTTGTCCATCAAATATACAGACTATGGGCTGTTGGAAATATTAATTAACAAAATTATGTTTATGTGTGGGCCTTGAAGCCAGTGTCACCTCCCCCAAGAGAGATTCACTTCAGCCTCATGGAAAGTTACAGGGATGTCTTTGTCTGAGTCCTGACTCCTTATAAGGACATAGGCTAAACAGTTTATGACCTCTGACACAGTTTATGACCTCTGACACAGGACCCCTGACTGTCGTTGCCTAGCAACGGCCATGACTGTATAAAAGTGCATGTCTCTGCGTGTGGGGGTCAGAGCTCCCATGAAGGTAACTGTGAGCAGTTGTTTTTGTTGGATCTCTCCTTTTTGCAAAAAGTCAATAAAAGTGACTGAGTTCAATAAGGCCTGGTTCTTGGATTTTTTAGGAACATTTATAGAAATCTTTTTAGGAAAAAGTCATTCTTGACAGGGCAAACTTGTAAATGTGTTTCGGTCAAAATGTAAATGTGTTTCGGTCGAAATGTAAATGTGTTTTGGTCGAAATGTAAATGTGTTTCGGTCGAAATGTAAATGTGTTTCGGTCAACTTGTAAATGTGTTTGAGTAAATGTATTATTGTTTTGCACTTCCCGGCCACCGTACCTGAGTAGCATTATGAACAATGCAGATGTTTGCAGACCTCATTTCCTGACTCAGAGCTCACAGATACTTCCTGTTAAAGGACTAGTAATGGGCTGGGACAAAGTTAAAATGCATATCCAGATATATTCCATATGTTCTAATGTATCAAAACTAACAAATAATTACCGTTGACAAACGCAGGTTTTTGTAAAATTTGACAAAATCAACGACAAATTTCGCCCTGCTTCAGAAACGGCTCGATTTGGGTCACGTGACGCGTTGACGTCATATGGGTAAGACAGCGCCAGCAGCAGAATGCAGGCGGACCCAGCGTGTCTGCAGATACGTGTATGTGTGTGCGCTGGGGCAAAGTTGAATCCTATAAACGTCTGTGTTATGGTACGACGGAGTATTAGGGCCACAAAAAGAAAAAAAAAATAAAATTTATGTATTTTTTAAACGTAAATGTACGAGATTTACAATCGAAATGAGCCTATTGCGATGAACACCGTGAGCAGAACCAGACCGACTAAACTGTGAAAAGCTTCGGATTTCAACAGGTAAACTGAATGTTTAAAACATTGCACATGTTTGGAAGTTTCTTTGTTTGATTTGCAGTTTATTAATCATTGATGGTGGCTTGCAGGATCTCTGCAGCTCCGTTGATGAAACCATCGACACGCGCAGCTGTCCACTTCAGTCATTTCGTCCTCCGTGAAAGATCAGATCTCATTTCTGTGTGATGCTTTCATCTGAAGAGGAATCATTTTTGGAATTTTCAGTGTACTTAGCTAACGTGACAGACTGTTGTCATCCCCTGTTGTTGTTCTGTGTTGAAACGGGACGATTCACGTGGAGCACTGTTTACATTCTCCTTTGGTTTCTGCGCATGTCAGAGACATGCAGTAAGGTGGTGAAAGAGCTTCCAGGTATGTGAATAAAGTGTATAATAAAGTAGCGGACAGTCCTGCAAACATGTCTCTAAGCTCTTTATTTTGCATATGAAACTCTGCATTACCGACCCGGATAGTCAGCTTCATTGATGATGATTTGATTTCGAGTCGCCAAAAGGTTCCGAATTTCTTTGTTTTTAAAACCGATCTGTAAATAAAGCTTCACGAGATGCTCCACGTCTTCCAGCTTCGAGCATGGCTCTGATAAAGTGACAGCTTTGCTTCTGTTCTCATTAAATTACGACTTTTAATCGGCATTCTCAGCGTCAGCGTCAGTGTCATTGCCGTTGTGAGCTCTTACTTTACGCACTGCCGGCTCAAATTGATCGGGCTTTACAGTCCTCAAACCACAAACACCCGGCGCCTCTGAATCAGCGTCACTTTCAGAACAAATGTTTTCACAATCTGAGTCTGAAGACAGAATTGTGGACCTTGAAATATCGCCGCTATCGCTAGCTCCGACACGCAAAGGAGAAGCCGTCTCGCTGTGTTTGACCCATGTGACGTCACACGCACCACGTGACCAAAACGGAGCGTTTTCCCGGAAGTGGAAATTTGCATATGGATTGGCCGCAAAAAAGCCGTTTTATTTCAATATTTCTTGCTCAAAACACTCCAAAACATTTGGAAATTGTAAATATAAGGCAAAATACAGTTAACACCGAAAATGACCTACAACCCCATTACTAGCCCTTTAAGCTAAAGTGAAACCATTTGAAGGAAAAATGTCTCAACAAGAACTTCTTTTTATGGCCCGCAGCAGCAGTCTACTGACTGCAAGGACCATATTGTTTTTGCTTAGAGTGAAAAAACGTAAAAGGCCCCAAAAAGGCCTCAAAGAACCGGCCTAAGCCCAAACAGACCCGACCCGTGTGTAGCATGACGAAAGACACACCCACATAAAACCCACCGCAAAAATTGCTATATTGTTTCTGCTTTGTTTATTATTATTTTATCTATCTGGCACTTTGAGCGAAAATTACACCCCCGCCACATGAACGAAAAGTACCTCAAAATCGGACCACACGTAGGGAAAATTGAAAATGAATTTTTGGCATAGTGCGCGTTACCCCGCCCAAAACGATGACATCACGGCGAGCGTTTCCGCGAAAAAAATGAATGGGCCGAAAAACGTTTATGGGGCCAAAAAAAAATATTTCGAAATACGCAAAAAAAGGCCAATGACCCGTGTCGGGAATAAGCCCAGGAACATTTGAAATCATTATGGGATGGCCACACAACCCACGCCTTGGCCCCAATGTGGCGCCGAAAACTGAGAAATGGCGTTTTTCACGTTTTTCAGCAATATGGGAAAACGACACTTTTGTTTGTCCGATTTTCACGAAATTTGACAAGCATGTTTATAGCTGGAGTCTACAAACACCCCAGAAGTTTGATTGACCTTTGACCTTGGGAAAAGGCCGACATCCTGAAACGTTAAAAAAAAGCACTTTTAGTCCGAGCTACGAAAAGAAATACCTCCTAGGGGGTTTTATCAACTGTTATGTAACTGAGTTGGGCATTAATGGGAACCTACTGGGGGAAAAATGTTGCAATTAGAAGTTGTAGAATATGAATGGCGTGCGCGTGGCGAGTTTGTAACCGACACGGTTTGAGCTAGATCAAACATGTTTTATCCGAATTGTGTAAAAGTGGTATTCACGCGTTCGGGGACTCGTGCTGAACGAAATGACATCACTTACAAAACCGAAATGCGTTGTTATCTGGTAGGAAAAAAGTAAAAAGATAAGAATTTTTTTTTTTCGAAAAAAAAACGAAACTGATGTAAAAAATATAAATCTACCCATGGGGAATGGCTCCATGACCTACGGTTTGGCAGCCATTTTGTTTCGAAATCTGAAAATTTGGGTTTTTTATAAAGGTTAAACGAACATGTAGTTTGTCCGATTGTCACGAAATTTGACCCACATGCCGCTAGCGGAAGTCTACAATGACCCCTAAAGTTTCGTTGACCTTTGACCTTGGGAAGTGGCCGACATCTTGAATTTACAAAAAAACGAGCATTAGCATTAGCTTCAATCACATATCACTTGTAGGGATTTTTATTAATCGTTTCCTAACGCTTTTGGCATAAATCAGAAGTCATTGGCAAAAGAAAAATGGTATCACAAGCTATAGATTATGAATGGCGTGGGCGTGGCGAGCTCGCAAAAGTGGCGTAGTCTTAATACACGCTCATATTTCAATATATTCCTATGGGACTTTAATATGTTGATCCCAGACTTAAGCTGTAACAGGCTTAATAATATAGAACATGACCATATAAGGAATGTGGGCGTGGTTAGCAAATCACCTCCGTTGCTAAGGTAATCCAAAGTGTACTTTTTCCGATCCTTATGATCTTGACGTCAAACTGCTCGGTGACCTCAGATGAACAAAACATAAAATGGTTGCTATGGAGATAAAACCAACAGAAAAGCCGCCATTTTGAAAAAAGTGCTTTTTTAATCAATTTCTCACATTCATCTCAGACCAGCTATACAGAAAGCATAGGGAGGGACTTAGGGTTCCATAGTGAGTGCTAAGCAAGTGAGTTCAGGGTCAAAGGTCACTGCCAAGGGCGGCGGTGGTGCGTGCGGCGGCGCGTGCGGCGGCGCGTGCGGCGGCGCGTGCGGCGGCGCGTGCGGCGAGCGTGCGGTGGCGCGTGCGGTGGCGCGTGCGGCGCCGTTGGTGAGGCGGCGGTGGGTGCAGCGTGGGAAAGGGCGGGCAGCGAGGGAGAAGGGGGGCCGGGTCGCGACTGCGGGCCATCCAACGCCGCTTGCGGCTTTAATTTTTATTTAAATCTTATTTTATATGCCATTGATATGTTTTATTATTATTTTTATTATTATTATGAGTAGTACACAGTTTTTACAAGCGGCTCCCAGCACCAGCTCCCAGCACCGAAAAGGGGGGAAAGATGGCTGATTCCAGGGGCCCAGATTGAGATGACAAAATGATGAAACAGAAAAAATAATTCCAGTAAATCAATAACCAATATGTAATCGTAAATATTTTTGAATTTTAATTTTTTGATTTTTAATCAAAAATATTTACCCCTCCCCCCCTAATTTAAAAATGGTTCAGTCCAACTGGATTAGACTTCCGCAGTTACGCTGTTTGACAGACAGGCCCGTTAGAGAAGACATGATTAAAAAAAAAAAAGTTGTTATTGTAGCAGGTTGCAATGGGCTGCACCTGCTGCACAGGTGATGGCAATTAAGGAAATTGCCAAAAGGGTGTGGTGGAGCCTATAAAAGGCAGTGGCAGTTGCCACCACACTAAAAAGAGGGGACGCTACCCTGTGCTACAGGTTCCAGGCCCAGTCAGTGGGCACCTGAAACGGTGTGTGGGGACCTGTGGCACAAGGGTCCCCTCTCCACTGCATCAGAGGGGCATGTGATCCATCAGGACACAGGCGGTATGTGTTTGGCCATTCACCCTGTGCTTCAATGTAATGGTGCTGCTCTGACATCCTGCCTGTCCTCCACAGGGTCTGACTGTGAGCCCCTGCTGTTTTGCCTGTCTTGCCTTTGTAGCCTTGTGGCTTTGGTCGTTTTTATTATTTTGTATTTCCTTTTTTTTTACACTCTGGTTGTGGCCTGGTTGTGGACTGGCCTCTGCGTGGACCCAAGTGCCGTACTCTCTTCACTCCACCATTGGCCAGCTGCCTTGGCGTGGACAGCAGGATGCTTGGGGGAGTGTGACTACCTTGGCTGTTCACTGGACAAGGGACTGGCTGCCATTGGACCTTGGGTGGGCTGACTGCATCATTGCACCGCCTCAGAAGGACCACTGCAATGTTTAGGAGCATGCAGTGCTGAAAGTTGCCCTGAGGCGAGGAGTCAGCCACCACCCAGGACGCGGAGGACAACCAGCATTTTAACTGCTTTTATTCTTGTGATTGTGTATTTTATCATTTTTATTTTATCTTTTAATCCATTTTAGAGCCAGCCCCCTGCAAGAACCGGGTTTCAGGTGGTGGAGTGGACCTACGTGTGCTGTGCTCCCTGGGTTGGATTCCCCTGTCCCTTCACTATTGTATGGCGTGGTGCACGTGTGTGGGGTGACTTTGTTATTTTGGGTATCCCTCCCCACCTGTTGACCCGGTCTGGTAGGTGCAGGAAGGCTGAGCACATTTTAATTGTAATAAATTATATACTTTAAAACTCCCAGAACTGCGTCCGTGCCCTGTGTGATCCTGCGCTTATAAATTTTAGTGTGTCCAACCCCCCCTTGGCGCCCCAACCGCTCGTGTTGCCACACTATGAAAAAGAAGAGACAGTCTGTCTATTGCCGCGTGGTGCATGCTGGGAGCGGAGTACGGGGATACATGAGAGAAGGAGAGCCTGCGCGTGCACACAACAGCCGCGCACAGGGGCAGGCACAGCAGTACATATAGTTTCTGTTTAGAAGAAAAGTTCTTTAACGACAGAATAATATAAAAATAACTGTATCATATTTACTGATTTAGGAGGATTTTAAGACTTCAACTTGACTGTTCTGATGTCAGAATAAATAAATCAAAAGTGTTATTTAGCCTATTAAAAAATATAAGTGTTATGGTTTAATTATTGTGTATATCATGTTTATGTACAATAATTATTAGAAATATTTAAATGTTCCCCACAGTTACTTTCAATGCTACAATTAATACAAAATAATGAAAGTTTAATTTTAAGTTTTTCGTTTCAGATTTAATTGGCGGTGGTACAAATCTGAAGTTTTGACGAGACACCATCACCACCTTATTTTAAGACAGGAAAAACCCTGGCAGTATTATTAGCAACTCGATTTTGCATTCCTGCACTTTAAAATTCTATAATTCTTGCTTGTTCAATATTCATTGTTAAAATGTTTAACAATTTTCATTGTTTGGTACCATCTTGAAAGGTTCATTTGTTCAACCTTGGCGGCTGTGTTCAATTTAACATTTTGGCCAACTGTGTATTTGAGTTTGATACCCCTGCTATATCTCTAGTTCATAATTATGTTAAGTTATGGTTTTACATTTTTAAGGATTTAGTTTTAAAGTGTTAGTAAATGTTTGTCTTTTTCGGCCGCGACCTAAGATGTGTTTTGGATTTTGGCCCCCTGTGCGATTGAGTTTGACACCCCTGCTTTAGACTTTAAGCAGCAGAAAATCCAAAAACTCAAAGAAATTTTTGCCTGCTGACAGTAATAAAACCAGCTACGACTTTTTGGAAAAAAAAAATGTGTTACCTACCATCAACACCCTCCCACACACGCACTGCTTTATAGAACATGGAACTCACAGACCTGACTCATTTCCTGACTCGCGTAAAGATGGGTAGAAATCTTTTGTTCTTCAGAGCTCACAGAGACTTCCTGTTCAGAGAAAGTGAAACTGTTTGACAGAAAAATGTCTCAACCAAGAAATCAACTCGAAGAGAATATCGACTGTTCCATCTGTTGGGATCGGCTGAAGGATCCGGTGACTATTCCCTGTGGACACAGTTACTGCATGAAGTGTATTCAGAGAGTCTGGGATGGAGAAGAGAAAATCCACAGCTGTCCTCAGTGTAGAAAGACCTTCATACCGAGGCCTGCTCTGGTGAAAAATGTAATGTTAGCAGCTTTGGTGGAGCAGCTGAAGAAGACTGGACTCCAAGCTGCTCCTGCTGATCACTGCTATGCTGGACCTGAAGATGTGTCCTGTGATGTCTGCTCTGGAAGAAAACTGAAAGCCATCAAGTCCTGTTTGATCTGTCTGGCCTCTTACTGTGAGGAACACCTTCAACCTCATTCGGATGCAGCTGCATTCAAGAAACACAAGCTGGTGGAACCCTCCAAGAACCTGCAGGAGAACATCTGCTCCATTCATGATGAGGTGATGAAGATGTTCTGTCGTACTGATCAGAAATGTATCTGTTATCTCTGCTCTGTAGATGAACATAGAGGACATGACACAGTCTCAGCTGCAGCAGAAAGGACTGAGAGGCAGAGAGATCTGGAGGAGAGTCAACAAGAAATCCAGCAGAGAATCCAGGACAGAGAGAAAGAGGTGAAGCTGCTTCAACAGGAGGTGGAGGCCATCAATCACTCTGCTGATCAAACAGTGGAGGACAGTGAGAAGATCTTCACTCATATGATCCGTTTGATCCAGAAAAGAAGCTGTGATGTGAAGCAGCAGATCAGATCCCAGCAGAAAATTGAAGTGAGTCGAGTCAAAGATGTTCAGGAGGAGCTGGAGCAGGAGATCAGAAAGCTGACTGACGATTGATGAGGAAGAGACCTGCTCAACTACCCCTCACTGCCACCACTCAGTGAGTCCACACACTCATCCAGCATCAATGTCCGTCCTCTCAGATACTTTGAGGATGTGACAGCAGCTGTGTCAGAGCTCAGAGACAAACTGCAGGACATTCTGAGAGAGGAATGGACAAACATCTCACTGACAGTCACTCGTGTGGATGTTTTACTGCCAGAACCAAAGAGCAGAGCTGACTTCTTGAAATATTCACGAGAAATCACACTGGATCCAAACACAGCACACAGACGACTGTTACTGTCAGAGGAGAACAGAAAGGTGATGTTTATTGAAAAATGTCAGTCTTATTCTGATCATCCAGACAGATTTACTGACTATTTCCAGGTTCTGAGCAGAGAGAGTCTGACTGGACGTTGTTACTGGGAGGTGAAGTGGAGAGGAGGATATACTTTTATAGCAGTCACATACAAGAACATCAGTAAATCTGGAAAAAGAAGTACATTTGGTTATAATGACACATCTTGGGCATTAGAATGTTATTCAAACAGATTCTTATTTTGCTACAACAGCATCCAAACCTCCATCTCAGCTCCTGTTCCCTCCAGAGTAGGAGTGTACCTGGATCACAGAGCAGGTGTTCTGTCCTTCTACAGCATCTCTGAAAGCATGACTCTCCTCTACAGAGTCCAGACCACATTCACTCAGCCGCTCCATGCTGGACTGAGGTTGTGTTGGTTTGAAGACTCAGCAGAGTTCTGTAAACTCAAATAGTTCTTGAAGGAAGTGAAATGTTTGTTTTAAATGATTTCTCTGCTTTTTATCATTTTGAACTAAACTTTTTAACTATTAATATTCTGTTGAGTCGTGTTTGTAGTCAGTAATTAAGAGAGAAAGGAAAAATCTCTAGAATGTGGATTTGAGACATATTTGAAGATGAATCTATAACTTTTTGGAGTAAAATCGGTTTTCTTGTTGTTTCTTTCAACTTAGAGATTTGAATGCTTAAATTCAAATTTCCCGCAAATGTTGTGTTCATGTTTTTGTGTTTTTGTCATGTAAACTGAAGGAGGCTGTAACACAAATTGAATCAGTGACATCACAATCAAAGACTTTCTCTGTGTTTGTTCTACACAGAAACTACAAGAGAAGAAATTGAACGAGGAGAATGTGTTTTTTGAAAGAAGAACATTTTTAACTTTGTTTGTTTGCTTTTTTTTTTTCCTTTTATAACTTCGGATTGAAATTTTGCATTTTCATTTGTTTGTTCTTCAGAGAAATTTGTTTCTGATCATTTGACAATAAAAACATCCTGATTATTTTGTCTTTATTCCAGGCTTTGTGTGAAATCTGGTCAAGAAAAGTTCAGAGGAAGAACTGAGGCTGCTTTCCTGGAATAAATGTTGATTTTTTATTTTTTTAATTCCTTCAAAAATTCAGGATTTCTTCTTTGTCATTCATCAAGGTTGATTCCCTCAGAATAAGATAATATATCTGTCAATTGAACTTGATTTATCTTTTATTATTGAAGACATTTGATGGATTGTAAATATACAGGAATTTTCAACAAATTACTCTAAAATTTGTTTTTGTTTCGTAAATTTGTATTTATTTTTTTTCCTTTCCATCCAATTATTCTTTTAAATGCTTCTCAGGTTTTTTTTCTTTTTACCTTTTAATTAATAGCCATAGCTCAAAAAATAATCAAATTGTTGAACTTTATCATAAATTTAAGACTTTTTTATGAATTTCTCCAAACTGAAACATATAAGTCATTTGTCTTCTCAGTTTCACATTAGCTTTTCAAAATAAAAGTCATCCTGTAGCTTCATATGTTTATCATATTTATGTGAAAATTGTCTATTTTTTATGAAAGAAGAATAGAAGTTTAACATATTTGCTGGTGTTTTTTATATTTTTTGCATTTTTGTTGTTTCTTTGTATTTTACAATTTAAGTTATAGTTCAAGGTCAAATAAACTTTTAAATATATATATATATTTTTTTTTTTTTTTACAAGTTTGAGACATAAAAATCCACTGTGGATCCTTAAGGAAGACCCTTCATGCTGCTGCCCAACTGGGTCACCCTGTGTCTTAAAAATACAGGGTTGTGTCAGGATGGGAGGAAGGGCTCCGGCATAAAAGACTGCCAAATCCCTTTTGGGAATCAGTGAAAGTTGATTCACTGTGATGACCCCTAATGGGATACGCTGAAAGCTGGACAACCTCAGCAGCAAGAGTTCACATTATAGTTGGTGGCGGCACAGTTATTAAGGAGAGAATTTCAAATTGGCTCTTCATGTCATAAATGCTGCTGACCCCGCTCTGAATTGTCCCTATAGTTGGGAATGTGAGTGTGTATGGGTGTGTGATTGTGGGCCGGCGATAAACTGGTGAACCCTTCCTCCAGCAACCCTGTGACCCAAAAGGGACAAAACTGGTTCAGAAAGGATGAGCTCCAGACAACAGGGACGGTGAGTCGTTAACACTTTCAAAACCACCAAGATGCTTTTTGTTATTTTCAACAATAAGGAGGCTGTGTTCAGAATCAGAAACAGAGTTATGACTTTAAAACATCTCTCTGATTTTGGAAAGAGTCCAATAGTTGACAAAACTCTGGTTTATATTTTAGGTGTCAATAAAGCAGCTCTATGGTGACACACAGCCTGCAGGATGATGGAGGGGAACAGTTTTCTGTTTCTGTAGCATTGACCATCAGGGCCACCAGGAGGTTTAGGTCCGTCGATGGTCCTGCAGTTTAGAGGAAAGTTCTGTGCCTTGCCAGCCCTGCAAACCCACGGGACACCACCTGCAGGTCTTCAGGGATTTTTTAAGGAAAAAGACCTTATGGTGAATGGCGACCACCTCCTCAGTGACTGGACGATGCAGTGGACAGAGGAACCAAACATCCAAACACCTTTGCTCCAGACTTTTTGGTTTCACATTTCTATACCGATATATGACAGACTTGTTGTCATGAAAATCCAGCCGTGCAGAAAAAGCACAATTATTAATTTGTGGGTTGACACTTGTGCTTTTTTAAAAGAACGGTACATACACACTACCAAATCTGCGTCACTGATTGGTCACAATGCCACGTTGCCGTGATCAGGTGTCAAAAAGTTCAGACAGCTGAACTTTCAGCGCTATCAGTGAACATCCATTTTGTATGTATAGCCCACAACTGGACTTCAAAACATGACCATGATCACTGGATTTTAAGAGCGTGATCATGAGAGTTGAGATGCCATCATGAGATGCGTTCCCTCTGCTGTAGAAGTTTTACAGCTTTAGGAGATTTTTGGAGCTCTTCTATTCCTCCATCGTGGCTCATTTATGGGTTTAAAGTTTAGTTTATATGTTTTAGGTAGTTGTGTTTTGTCATTAAGCGTGTTTGACATGACCAAGGCGGACGCAGCATTGCGCAGACCGCCTGCAGCGTGGTGCATGCTGGTTAGTTTCTTGCACCGTCACATGTGCATCATCATGAAGTATCGCGGGAAAAGGGCGGGTTCAAGGCACCTACCTAAGTAAGTGCAGCCAGAAAATAGGTACTGCCCTACAAAACGATGCATTGTGGGAAATGGTGTCCTGAAAGCTCTTGTAGTTTGATGTGAAATAATAACTGCCGCTAAATGAAGGAAATCTGTGTATTTTCTTACTCTTACTGGAGAGTAGTGAATCACTGATATAAAAATAAACAAGATTTAAATTTATCTGTGGTTATGTGTATTTGCTTTTAAAGTAAATTTGAATTTCAATTTTATTTGTTTCTCTGGGACAGTGGACATTATGATAACCCAGCGGCTGTTTTTTATCTGTTTTCCTCTGACAGATGCTATGAATAATATAAAAGACATAATAGCACAGATCATGCTAAGGGGGAGAGGCATATTAAAATTCAACCAAATGTTAACAACCCCCGACTTCCTGTTCTCGTACAGTCTCGCCGTTCTCCTTCATCTCAGGCGCCTTTTCCCTGCCCCCTCCTGCAACCGCCTGGTCTTGCCTGCAATCCAGTCGAAGCGCAAGTCATCTCAAACACACCTATAGTTGATGATTGTATAGTCATGTGAGTTGGAAGCAGGAAGTGGTTGTGAGACAGCTGTGCTACTAAATTGCCGCTGCTTTGTTAAAATAAAAGTCTTACTTACTATTTATCTACATATCGTATTTTGGGTAGATATTTGCCAGTTCTTCATGATTTAATTGCAGAAAAACAAAACAAACCTGAAATGTGTTTGATTGTCACAAGGTCTCAAACCAAAGCTGGTCTGGAGCCCCTACCTGATCTTCATAATGATCTGTGTGAGGGTGGTTTCAAAGGCCGCAGAAAATCCCGGCGACAACGTCACATTGAGAAAATTCAAGGTATGGATTCTGATGTAGTTTGTCCTGACCCTAAGAGTGTTTATTGGGAAATTCCTGTGGACATAAGCTTTCAAAAAATGTCTGATCCTTTGTCTTTGTTGTATAAGGTAACAGAAATTGGGGATGGGACAAAAGAGTCTGGAACAAGGTTTTCTATTGAAAACATCTTGTATGCATTGGGGGATGCAGGTAAACGCTTGGTGGTACCAGCCAGTTGTAGGCCTCTTATTGTGCATCTGGTGCACTTAGTACCAAGGGCGGTTCAGTTGGGGCAGCAAAAGACTTACATGAGGCTGGAACCATGGTTTCTTTGACCGATGTTCAGAGATGTTAAACAGTTTTGCTCTACACGCCCAGAGTGTCAGGTCACTACAACCATTAAAGTAAAAAAGGTTCCATTACACCCACTACCCATTATCAGTACCCCTTTCTGGCGCATAGCTATGGATGTGGTTGGATCACTGGAGAAGAGTAGCTCTGGTAATGAGTATATCCTTGTAATCTGTGACTAAGCTACATGTTATCCAGAAGCTTTTCCTCTTCACAGTATAAAGACTCCAAAGATAATCAGTGCACTTGTCCAACTTCATCCCTGACTACTCCAGTCTTGCCACTCCTCTAACAATCTGACACGAAGTAAAGATCTGGAAGGAAAAATGGAAAAAAATACAAATTTGTTGAAGACTTACTGGAAATATTTGACTTCTGTCATTACTAACCAGGCTTACAATAAAAATAATTAAACTATGATATAAGATATTATTGACAAAATATTTTATTCATCATTATTAAGACCCCTAAAACTTTAGTCTTTGAGCAGCAGAAAATCCAAAGCCTCAAAGACAAATTTGCCTGGTGACAGTAAAAGAAACCCACTATAAATTTTTTTTTTTTTTAATGGTATTAACTACCACCAACTCCCTCCCAAACATACACACACACGCACAGGATTGTGGAACATGCAGATGCTCACAGACTCATTTCCTGACTCGCGTAAAGATGGGTAGAAATCTTTTGTTCTTCAGAGCTCACAGAGACTTCCTGTTCAGAGAAAGTGAAACTGTTTACCAGAAAAATGTCTCAGCCGAGAAATCAACACGACGAAGAGAATATCGACTGTTCCATCTGTTGGGATCAGCTCCAGAATCCGGTGACTATTCCCTGTGGACACAGTTACTGCATGAAGTGTATTCAGAGATACTGGGACGAAGAGGAGAAAATCCACAGCTGTCCTCAGTGTAGAAAGACCTTCATACCGAGGCCTGCTCTGGGGAAAAATGTAATGTTAGCAGCTTTGGTGGAGCAGCTGAAGAAGACTGGACTCCAAGCTACTCCTGCTGATCACTGCTATGCTGGACCTGAAGATGTGTCCTGTGATGTCTGCTCTGGAAGAAAACTGAAAGCCATCAAGTCCTGTTTGATCTGTCTGGCCTCTTACTGTGAGGAACACCTTCAACCTCATTTGGATGCAGCTGCATTAAAGAAACACAAGCTAGTGGAACCCTCCAAGAACCTGCAGGAGAACATCTGCTCCATTCATGATGAGGTGATGAAGATGTTCTGTCGTACTGATCAGAAGTCTATCTGTTATCTCTGCTCTGTAGATGAACATAGAGGACATGACACAGTCTCAGCTGCAGCAGAAAAGACTGAGAGGCAGAGAGATCTGGAGGAGAGTCAACAAGAAATCCAGCAGAGAATCCAGGACAGAGAGAAAGAGGTGAAGCTGCTTCAACAGGAGGTGGAGGCCATCAATCACTCTGCTGATCAAACAGTGAAGGACAGTGAGAAGATCTTCACTCAGATGATTCGTCTCATCCACAAAAGAAGCTGTGATGTGAAGGAGCAGATCAGATCCCAGCTGCAAACTAAAGTGAGTCAAGTCAAAGATGTTCAGAAGGAGCTGGAGCAGGAGATCACTGAGCTGAAGAGGAGAGACGCTGAGCTGAAGCAGCTCTCACTCACAGAGGATCACAACCAGTTTCTGCTCAACTACTTTTCACTGCCACCACTCAGTGAGTCCACACACTCATCCAGCATCAATGTCCGTCCTCTCAGATACTTTGAGGATGTGACAGCAGCTGTGTCAGAGCTCAGAGACAAACTGCAGGACATTCTGAGAGAGGAATGGACAAACATCTCACTGACAGTGACTCAAGTGGATGTTTTACTGCCAGAACCAGAACCAAAGAGCAGAGCTGAATTCTTAAAATATTCATGTCAAATCACACTGGATCCAAACACAGCACACAGACGACTGTTACTGTCAGAGGAGAACAGAAAGGGGATGTTTATGGAAGAACCTCAGCCTGATTCTGATCATCCAGACAGATTCATTCTGTGGTCCCAGGTAATGAGTAGAGAGAGTCTGACTGGACGTTGTTACTGGGAGGTGGAGTGGAGAGAAACAAATTATGTAGCAGTCACTTATAAGAAAATCCATAGATCTGGATATGAAAGTGGATTTGGATTGAATGACAAATCTTGGGCATTAGTCTGTTCTCCAGACAGTTTCTCATTTCTTCACGACAACAAAAAAACCTCCATCTCAGCTCCTGTTTCCTCCAGACTAGGAGTGTACCTGGATGAAAAAGCAGGTGTTCTGTCCTTCTACAGCATCTCTGAAAGCATGACTCTCCTCCACAGAGTCCAGACCACATTCACTCAGCCGCTCCATGCTGGACTGAGGTTGTGTAATGTTGGAGCCACTGCAGAGCTTTGTAAACTTGAATAGTTTCTGAAGTACGTGAAAGAAATGTTGTTGTTGACCTTTAAGCTCGTTTCATTAGTGATCACCACAACACAGTGAAGCAGCTTTCCACAAGGGGTTTGGCAAAGATTTTTATGCTGGATTCCCTCTCTGACACATCTCTGTATTTTATTTGGGTGGCCTGGTTTCCGATGCGCCAGTCCTGCACCCAGCCAAGTGAGCCATCCAGTCAAAAAAATGTTAAGTTTCTTGTGATTTTTTCATTCATTTTGTACTAAGCTTAACTGATAATATTCTGTGGAGTTGTGTTTGTAGTAAGAAAATAAAGAGAGAAACACATCCACCTGTCCATTTTCTTGATTTTCTAAACCTATTGCTGTCCAAGTTGGGGTCACAGGGATTCCTGAATGTGTGTCCAGTTACTGAAGGGTGAAGGTATGTGTCAGAGTTATTTAACAAACAGAGACAGGAGCTGAGTATGATTTCTCTCAAAGGGAGCTGAATACAGACAATCTTTGTCCATCAGCCAAAGCAGCTGCGAAGACGACTGTACAACTTCAGCCTTTTATTCAAGATTGGGTCACCCTGATTACAAAGTAATCTAAGGGATGGGGGTCATCAGTTATCAACTTTATTTAATCTTCTTGCTGCAGAAATATGAGGGTCAGTGGAGTGTTCTTGGGCAGTAATGTTTACTTTTCTTCAAGTGCCACAAAGAAAAACTCCAGAACTTCAGATTTCAATTTATGTCAGACTTGAACCACAGGTTCAAACCATAAAGTTGATACGTCCAACAGGATGTCACATCCTGAAAAGTTTGGTAATCCGTCAGAGGACAACACAATGACAAAATAAGCACATAAATGCCAGCGATGTGCATTGAGGTTTGTGACTGGTGAAGCACTGAATTTTGTTTTTCTAACTAACCGGCAGCTTTACTGTTAACATTGGGGGTTGGTGTTCTGATTTGTATAAACCCATTTTGTATTTGAGGCTAAACTTTATTTATATTGATCATGTTCGTATATTTTATTTGTTACACCAGAAAGAAACAAAAAGGAGAAAAGGAGAGCGGGATGTTGGAGAGGGAGGACAACCATTGTGCTAAGCTCGGCACATTAACGTTGAGAGTGGGGTCGTCTGGAACCCACAAGATAGCGCAATGATTTTTTTTTTTTCAATAGTTTTTTATTTTCACTGGTGTCCATGGCAGACATGAAATCCTGTCCACTTTTATCAAGGGAGGAATAATACTTCAATGTAAGCATGAAGTCAACTGGACCTCAAAAGATACCACAAGGGTGGGTACAAAAGAGAGGGGAGAAATGGAGGGGGGTATCCACATACACAGTCGAATATTAAAAACATACCTTTTCGCTCTGAGAAAACAAATCTTTACAGACATGCATGTATCATGCATACTTTTTGTGCAAAGACAAGCTGACAACCGTGCTCAGATGAGTGTCTGTTTTCCACGGTGGTAGATGAAGGATTGTAAAAGGAGGGGGAATGCCCCGTCACACCAAGACCCTCGCTGAATGTGAGGCAACAGGGGTAGCCAGTAGCTGTGGCCTCCTCATGCCGCAGCTGCTCTCCCATTTGCCCACCAGTCAGCCTCCCGGGGACCGGCTGGTGGGTGCCCTCACTTCAGTCTTTTGGGCCCTGGAATAGACTGGCGACCACTCCAGGGTGTACGCCGCCTTTGCCAAGGAGCAGCCGGGCTGAAACATCCCTGTTACCCCAAAAGGGAATATAGCAGGTTTAGCAGATGGATGGATATTTTTCAATAATGTTGGAGATACTGTGCAGTTTTTTTAAACTCAAATAGTAGCCGAAGTTTATGAAACAAGTGTATATATGCCAGAGTCTCGCCTGCTACTAAGGGTGACGGCATGGAACATCCTAGAAAGTTTACTATTTTGTCACATGGCAACACAGGAACAAAACAAGTACAAACACACTCACACCTCTGGGGCAATTTTAAAATAACTGCTTTACCTATGTTTCATGTCTTTGAATTGTGGGAGGAAGCAGAAGCGCTCAAAAAAGTCCACACATGAACGGGTAGAACATGTAAAATCCATACCAAAGGGATCCAAACCGGGGCCCCCCGGCTGTGAGGCAAGATTGCCAACCAGTATGCCATTGTTCAGCCCTCTTTAGAGAGTAAAGAAAAATCTGAATAACGTCGATATGATCTTTTTTTTTTTTTGTCTTGAAAGTGTTTTTTTTCTGTGTTATTCCCAACATCATTTTGACTTTTTAGTTTAGCTCCAACCATGGTAATTCAACACACACGGATGCAATTTAAGATAAATTTTATGTTGTGTTTAGATTTATTTTTAATTTTTCTTTTTTTTTTTTTTTTATCTTTGATTTTTCTATTTTATTATTTAGGGCTTCTACCTTCCGTATTCATTGTCTGTTTTTATCTGGAGCTGACATAAAACTTTGCACATATCTGAGTCTATGTTTGTTGGTGTTTTGTTTATAAAGGAAAAATTAAAAAAATATATATTCTTAAAAAAAAGTACCAATATTTTTTCTTTTTATTCAATTAATTAATTCTAAACATTTCTAATGATGTTTTCGCCTGCTTTCTTCAAATTTTGCAAAAAAGCCCACACTTCTCCTCCATATTCAGTCAATATTAGTCCCATTATTGACAGAGACTAAAACTTCATCAATAGACTTCTTTATACATTACAAAAATAACAAAAGTAACATTCTTGTATTAAGTAAAAACAATAATAATAATAATAAAACTCTTTGAAGTACATAACATCTTTCCAAAGTCTTCCTCCAGACCAGCCTCCCCCTCATCACCTCCACATCTTCTTCTGGCTCATTTTCTGGTGGTGTCAGAACAAACGAAGATGTTGTGGAGGATATCTCAAGCTGTGACAGCCAGCAATATATAAAATAAATATATAAATTAATAGAAATTACAATCCAAAGAATATCAAAAATGCTGCAATGAGTTTACTTAGGTGAGGTACAAAGGTGTGTTGCGCCTTCAGCGCTTGCAGGAGGATGTATCTGAGTCTTGTTTTCATCATTCCAAAAGCACACTCTATCAAGCATGCTTCTGGAATGATGACTGTTGAAGCTCTGGGCTGCAACACCTACATTCACCCATTTGTAGGGAGTGATGAGGGGGAGTGGACGTTGGAGGCACGGGTGTCTACACTGCTAGGATGAAGTGCTCCGGAGGAGGGTAGACCGACTGCCTGTACAGTGGACTGTGGCAGAGCACCCTGGAGTCATGCACCGACCCAGGCCAGCCCACACAGGTGTCAGTAAAGCAGCCCTAAGGTGACACACAGCCTGCAGGATGATGGAGGGGAATAGTTTTCTGTTTCTGTAGCAGTGACCATCAGGGCAACCAGGAGGTTTAATCATGATGTGGTCTGTCGGTGGCGCTGCAGTTTAGAGGAAAGTTCTGTGCCTTGCCAGCCCTGCAAACCCACGGGACACCACCTCCAGGTCTTCAGGGGTTTTTTAAGGTAAAGGACCTTATGGTGAATGGCGACCACCTCCTCAGTGACTGGACGATGCAGTGGACAGAGGAACCAAACATCCAAACACCCTTGCTCCAGACTTTCACATTTCTGTACCATGAAAATCCAGCCGTGCAGAAAAAGCACAATTATTAACTTGTCGGTTGGCACTTGTGCTTTTTTTTTTTTAAAAGAATGGTGCATACACACTGTAGCACCCTGGAGGAATTAGCATGAGCATGATGATTTTTAAGACAGGGTTTATTCAGTCTACACAATCCGTGAGAACTGACAGCAAAAGAACGAAATAAAAAAGGCATTAAAATCAATTCTTCAACTTACAATATACAAAAATGTAAATTAAATACAAAATAAAAGCACACAAACCTCGTGGGCTGGCGAATAACTTGTTTGGCTTTGTTTTATATTAGAGGGGTTATACTCCTGGTGTCCAACAGGTGTCGCTATAACTTTATGAGTGTGGTGTTTCTGTGTTGTACCAGACGGCAGAATAAACATGGTAGACTGAAAACTGGACTCCGTGCACGTCGTGTATAACATGGTGTCAGAAGAAAACTAGAAGAAAATAAAAAGAAAGGAAAAATGGAGCAGATGAAACCACCAACTACATTAAGTCTAGAAGGAAATCTAGCTGAAAATTGGAGAGTCTGGATCCAAAGGTTTGAACTTTTCCTTATTGCAAGCGGAATCGGTGAGAAGTCCGACGCGGTGAAAAGAGCCACATTCCTGCACGTGGCTGGGGATGAAGCAATTAAGGTATTCAACACCTTTAACTTTGATGAAGATGTAGATGACTACGATGTGTTGAAAGAGATGTTCAGGCAACATTGTGAGCCAAGAAAAAATCTGACGTATTTGAGACACCTATTTTTCACAAGACTGCAAGGAAAATCAGAAACTGTTGATGCATATGTGAGAGATTTAAAGAATAAAGCAAGAGACTGTGAATTTGAGCATCTCACTGACTCACTGATCCGAGATAGAGTCGTGTGTGGAATAATGGATGATCAAGTTAGAGGACGACTACTACGAGAACCTGACCTCACGCTACAAAAAGCAATAGATATTTGTAGAGCGAGTGAGTTAAGTCGGAGTCAGCTCAAAAGTCTACATGAGGAGGTTGAAATCCCTGTTCATAAAGTCACCAAGCAAAAACAACACGAGAGAAAGAAAGATGATGGTTTAAAATCACAGAGTATAAAAATGAAAAATCAAGTAAACTGCACCAGATGCGGATACAAGCATGAGCTAAGAAAATGTCCTGCCTATAGACAAGTGTGCAAAGCCTGCCACAGGAAAAATCATTATGCAAAAATGTGTACATCACGAAGACAACCAGATAATCACAAAGTGCAACAGATAAACAAGGCTGAGGCAACTGATCAAGAATTCTTTATCGGCTCCATACAAACAGAAACCCATGAACAGCCAGTCTCACAGATTAATGCCATGGAAGCAAAGAAAGAAAAATGGCATGAAAGTCTGATCATCAACAAGAAAGTTTTGAAAGTCAGGCTGGATACAGGAGCTGACTGTAATGTCATTTTCATGGGTGACCTCAGAAAGCTGAGATTGGACAAAAAGATGAGCAGATCTTACTCCAAGCTTGTTGCTTATTCAGGTCAACAAATTCAAACAAAAGGAAAAATCGTGTTGACATGTCAGTACAAAGATAAAACCTATGATATGGAGTTTGAAGTCATAAAGAGCAAAGCACCTGCAATTCTGGGAGGAGAGTCATGTGAGGAAATGGGTCTTGTCAAAAGGCTGCATGTGCTCAAAACAGAGACTGACATTCTTGAGGAATATGAGGATCTCTTCACTGGATTAGGCTGTTTACCTGGATTATATCACATCAAGACAGATCCAGAGGTCAGTCCAGTTGTCCATGCACTCAGGAAAGTGAAGGACAAAATTGAAACAGAACTGAAACGAATGGAAAGTTTAGGAGTGATAACCAAACAAACAGAACTGACGGAGTGGATAAACAGCATGGTGACTGTAACAAAACCTAACAAAGTTCGAATCTGCATTGACCCGCAGGACCTGAATACTGCCATTAAAAGAGAGCATTATCCACTGAGAACAATAGAAGAAGTGGTAGCTGAGATGCCAAATGCTAGATATTTTTCCGTTTTGGATGCAAATCATGGATTTTGGCAAATCCAGCTAGTTGAAGAAAGCTCTCACCTGTGCACATTCAACACACCATTTGGAAGATACCCATTCAACAGACTTCCATTTGGTATTTCCTCAGCACCGGAAGTGTTCCAGAAATGCATAGCCAGACACCTGGAAGGACTGGAGGGTGTGGTCAACGTAATAGATGACATCCTAGTTTGGGGAGAGAGTATCAAGCAGCATGACCGTCGTTTGATGGAACTGCTAGAACTTATTCGAAGCATCAATCTGAAACTGAATAAAAGTAAATGCAAGATCAGAATGACAGAAATCACCTACATTGGACATGTGCTCAGTGAGAAGGGACTCAAGCCGGACCCGGAAAAAGTCAGAGCCATTCGAAGCATGCCTGCACCAGAGGATAAAGCTGCGCTCCAGAGGTTCACTGGGTTATTGCAATATTTCTCTAAATTTACCCCTATCCTCTCAGACATAAGTGCCCCTCTGAGAAAGTTGGAAGGAAACATGGAATGGCATTGGGGAGCAGAAAAGCACCAGAGTTTTGACAACCTAAAAGCACTCAGCCAAGCACCAGTACTGAAGTACTATGACGTGAACAAGCCAGTTACACTGTCCGTGGATGCAAGTTCAGAGGGTTTGGGAGCTGTGCTACTTCAGGAAGGACAACCGGTAGCATATGGCTCCAGGGCACTAACTGACTGTCAAAAATGTTATCAAAAAAATCACTCCTAAGTGCTCCAGCTAGATTACAAAGAATGCTCATGAGTTTACAAAAGTTCAGTCTGGAGGTCCAGTACAAACCAGGGAAGGAAATGCAAATTGTGGATGCTCTAAGCAGAGCATGTCTGAAAGAACTCAGGGAGACACTCCTGGATGAAGAACTGGAAGTTAACTACATCAACCACCAACTCCCAGTATCAGAGGAAAAGTTGCTTGAGTTTAAAAATGCAACAGCAGAAGATTCTGAGTTGAGACTGGTTGCTAAGGCAATTCAGAGTGGTTGGCCAGAAAAGCAAAGTCAACTTCAAGACACAATCAAGCAATACTGGACATTTAGAGAAGAACTAGCTTGTGAGGATGGACTCATATTCAAGAACTCAAGGTTGGTAGTACCACGCACAATGAGAAGTGAAATGTTCAGAAAAGTCCACAAATCACACTTAGGAATTGTGAAGTGTAAGGAGAGAGCCCGTGATGTTCTGTATTGGCCGGGCATGGCTAAACAGATAGAAAAAGTTGTGGCTTATTGTGCTGTATGTAACACACACATACCAATAATCCCAAAGAGCCTCTTGTTCCACATTCATTTCCTGAGAGAGCATGGGAAAAAGTAGGTGTGGATGTGTTTCACTTCAATGATGCTGAGTTTTTACTGTGTGTGGATTATTTTTCAAAGTTTCCTAAGATCGTCAAACTGAGTGGAACCACAAGCAAACAGATGATCATTGCACTGAAGTCTATTTTTGCAAGACTTGGGGTGCCAGTCGAGTTATTCTCAGACAATGGCAGACAGCTGGTGAGCCAGGAGATGGAGGATTTCAGCACAGAATGGGGTTTCAAACACACCACCTCCAGTCCCACTTTTCCACAGTAGAATGGACAGGCTGAGAGAGCTGTACAGACAGTAGAAAACCTATTAAAGAAAGCACAAGACAGTGGTGGTGACCCATACTTAGCCCTGCTGGAATACCGGAATACACCGCTAGGTGGAGTTGGCCTTTCACCGGCAGAATTACTCCTTGGAAGAAGGCTCAAGTCAAAATTACCAGTGACAAATACTTTGCTACAGCCTGCTCTTCATGAAAAGGCCAGAAGTGACCTTGTGAAAAGATAGGAAAGACAGAAGCAATCCTTTAATCAAAGAACTAGGATGCTGTCTGAACTTCAAGATGGGGAAAATGTGAGGATTAGACAAGGCAGCAAGTGGGAACCAGCCACTGTGATAAATAAACACAATCTGCCAAGATCCTACATGGTCAAAACTCCAAGTGGACACGTGTACAGAAGGAACCGCAGACATTTACTCCAAACTAAAGAGACTTCATTTCCAAGGACATTCCATGACACTTTGTCAGAGAACACATGTGAGGTGGAACCAGATACAGTTTCAAATGTGGATCCATCCTACTGCACTCAAGATGGTTTCACTGAACCACAGAGTCAAGTACTGATGACTGACAACACTGTGTGTGTCAACAGCCCAGTGAAAACAACACGCTGTGGTCGGCCTGTAAGAATCCCGCAGCGTTATTGAGTCTAAAGAAGAAGAAAGAAAAAAAAACACCTAACATTTAGGTTGTAATGGACTCAGTTCAATGTTTTGAGTAAATAATTTCAAAGAATAGAAGTTGTGTACATTTTGAGAGGTTATGTACCGAATAATTTTTATATACTTCAGTCCTGATGTAAGTTACAGGTATTTTATGTTGTTAACATTGAATTTATTCTATTGAGTTTGGTCTGATTAATAAATCCAGTTAGTACTTAGTAAGTCTATTCAGAACTACAGTAGGTTCCAGCGTCTGTTAAAAAATTGAGTAAAAAAAAAAAAATGGTATGTCATCTGTTTTTGTGACTATTGCAAACATTTTTCTGAAGAAAAAAGAAAAAAAATAATCTGAAAAAAGGAGATCTTGTATATTAGAGGTGTTATACTCCTGGTGTCCAACAGGTGTCGCTGTAACTTTATGAGTGTGGTGTTTCTGTGTTGTACCAGACAGCAGAATAAAGATGGTAAACTGAAAACTGGACTCCGTGCACGTCGTATATAACAGGCTTGGAAGTTCTTTCTTTCCTTCCTTTACAAAACGAATAAACAAATAGTTTCATTAATAAATCTGTAACATTTTCCGTCTGATTTACACAGATCTTACCAAGAGCTTCACGTGTCTGCGGCAGCGCGCCTCTAACAAGATGTGCAAGCCTAGCAGGTGGTGTGTGTGCACTTAAAATGAGTCCAGCGGAACCTTTTTAATATAAATTGTTCCACATGCTTTCGCCACTAGATGGCGCATGTTAAATAGTAATAAAAACACCAAAATGAATGTATAAATATTTGAGGCTGTTACACACACTACCAAATCTGGGTCCCCGATTGGTCATGATGCCACATTGCCGAGATCAGGCGTCAAAACGTTCAACCAGCTGAACTTTGAGCGCTATCAGTGAACATCCCTTTTGTATGTATAGCCCACAACTGGACTTCAAAACATGACTATGATCACTGGATTTTAAAAGCGTGATCAAGAGAGTTGAGATGCAATCATTAGATGGGTTCCCTCTGCTGTAGTAGTTTGACAGCTTTAGGAGATTTTGGAGCTTTTTCTATTCCTCCATTGTGGTCCATTTATGGGAAAAATGTATGGGTTTATAGTTTGATTTATAGGTTTTAGGTAGTTACGTTTTGTCATTAGGCATGACTTAGTAAAAGTTTTTTTGTGTAATTACTTTCAGGCTGTTGTAATTTTAATTTGTGCATGTGTAAATTGTATTTTGTATTTTTTCACATTTTTGTAACTTTTTTACTTTGGCAGATAACGTATTATATGAGTTAAAACTCAAGAATTACGCACGCACAAATCGGATTGAGTCTATTTTCTCTCCATAACACAGCGCCACCTGCCGCCCCCATCCAGACGCAAGACCAGATGCCCCAACAAACAGAGCCCCCCCTACGCTCCAGTCAGGTGCCAGGAGGCCCCAATCCAGGAAACGTACTGGGATTATTGGTTTAACTTCTGAACCACTCTTAGTCTGACTCGTCAACCAGGACCGTCTGTGCCATGAGAAGACCCCACTAGGGTCAAAAGCCCGGACAGCATAGATCCTGAGATCACTCGAGCGCGCAAACCCCCCCACCACGTTAAGGTATTGGTTCACGGAGGGGATATTTTTTTTTTTATTTTTTTTTTTATTTTTAATCAGTTAGTATATATATTATTTTATTTTTGTTTTACTTTCTATTTATTTATATTATTTTGTGTTCCTTCCTAATGATATTTCCATTCCATCCACTCTCCTAAAAAGGTCCCACCATTGGACCTACTTTGAAGCTGAAGTTTAGAAATGCTGTTTTTTTTTTTTGTTTGTTTTTTTTTGTTGTTGTTTTTTTGTCATAATGTATACAATTGTTTTATTGTTTAATAATTATAAAAATGTTCCGAAATAGTTGTACTATTATGACCTACTTTAAATGTACAATTTATATTTTCTTTTGCCCAAGGACACTTTGACACATGAGCGGGCAAGGAATCAAACCCACTATTTTCTGATCATGAGACGACTGCCCTACCACTGCACCACGGCCGCCCCAGACTCCTCATAATCCTACTTTATACTAAGATTTTTTTTTAATGTATATACTAACTCTCCTAATAATCCTACTTTTTAAGATACGTTTTTTTTTCCTACTGTTTTTTAAATGTCCCTACCAATATTTCTAATAAAAAAAAACCTAAGAAATCAAGCAACGCCTGACTCTAGAACTGTCACTTTCAATAGATTCCTCCGTCACGTCTTCACTCTCCTCGAGGGAATCTTCTTCAAGTGGGAGTTCTGCCAAGCCGCTTTCAGAGGCTTTCCTTAAATTGGAAAATTCCTGCCTCTCGACTTCAAAGTGTTTTCTTTCTCTCTCCATCAAGGCAGACTCAAGGTTGAACTCAGTCTTCCTCATCTCGTGGTCTCTTTGCAGGAACCTGATTTCATCTCTGACCTTGGCCAGTTTGAATAGTTCCTGGCTTAACTGGCGTTCTATCTTAACCAGTTCAAGCCTTTGCTCCAATAAGAATTCCTCCGACATTTCCTCTGTCTGTATTTCTTTAGAACATTGGTTACGTTGGGCAAAGTATTCATCATAATCAATACTTTGCTCCAAAGTTTCCTCGTTCTTCGGAATTGACTCTGGAGTCTGGACTTCTGGATTGTTAACTTTAGGATGTTTCTTCTTTTTGAACATCCGTCTCAGAGCCCTGAAGAATCCTTTTTGGGTTTAGTCCCACTGCAATCCTGCTCATCCGAGGCCGATCTGCGTTTTTTCACATGACGATATCTCGGGTTGACCCACATCTTCCCTTTACCGTTCACCCTCCTCTCCTCGGAATCTGAATCCTCACTGTACCATGCCGGAGCCTGAGTTTCAACGTCAGGACTTAGGCTTCTGGAGCGGCAAGATTCGTCCTCACTGGAGGAATCCAGCTGGAGATTTCTGTACACATTCCACCACCTCTCCTCAGACTCTAAATCCTCACAGTCCAATGCCGAAGCCTGAGTTTTATTGTCAGGTATTAGGCTTTTGGAGCAGCAAGGTTTATTTTCGTCCTCACTGGAGGCATCCAGCTGGAGAGTTTCGTACTCTTTCACCCTCCTCTCCTCGGAATCTGAATCCTCACTGTTCCATGCCGAAGCCTGAGTTTTAGTGTCAGGTCTTTGGCTTCTGGACCAGCAAAGTTCATACTCGTCCTCACTGGAGGTATCCAGCTGGAGATTTGTGGTCTCCGCCATGCTCTGCTTCTCAGACTCTGAATCCAAACGTTCCATTGACAAAGCTTCATTACCATTGTCAAATGTTTGGATTTCAGAGCTGCAGGATTCATCCACGTCTTTACTTGTGATGTCCTTGACATCTGAAGGCCCAGGAGCTCTTTTTCGTTTGAAAAAACGCCGAAAACGTTTTTTCTTCTTTGGAGCCTCTGCTGTCCTTTCCGATTCCATCTCGGTACTTTGCGTGGACGTTCTCTGGGGACGTTGTCTTGTCTTCTTGAAGCGAAACATCTTGGTGAACAATACTCCAGATGGTCGCCGATTGCTTGGGAATGAGGATGTTAAAGTAATTTTCGTGGGTGATTCATTAGGTATCTAACTTAGGCTTGAAGAAAAAAAATTGTTTGTCGTGTTTGATGCGTTTGATGTCGCCTTTGATGACATCACAAACGTCACTATGACGTCATCAAAGGCGACATCAAACGCGACAAACACGTGTTTTGATGACGTCACTCCTACGCTGGTGAGTGACGTCACTATTTTTTGTCTCTATAACAAATGAGCAAATAAATAAATAAAATAGCCAGGGCTTCTTGAAGCTTTTATGTTTTTTTATTGTCATTTTTGTCAATTTTATTTTGGATCAGACAGAAGTCAGGGGTAAAGTGGGGGTTTCCCCTATAATGGGGTTTCCCCACTTATTGGTTTTGTACAATAGGAGAACACGGGTTTGTCCGCCGCTGTCTCTGCTTCCTCCTTTAAGCCCTCCCACTAGTTTGAACCAGAACCGTTTCTCGTGTCTGCAGCAGCAGCCAGCCCTCTCCACTCCGTCGGACTGTCATCCAACTTCGCGCGCTCGCGCGAGCCGCTCACACCTGCCCTCACGAGATGCTTTCCGCCGTGTGGGGATGCGGGGCCCGTGCTTAGTGCCTCCATCACCCACCCATCCTCCGTGACAGCCCCCCCAACCACCATCTCCCCCTCCCTCCCGTGGATCCGCGGGGCGCCGCTCCCACGGATGCGCTCTCCGGTGATCCACGCTGACCGGCCCGGCGTCGCTGGTCCCCGCTTCGGCGCGGAGAGGATAGTTGTTCGCGCACCCGCCGCCCGTGTCCGGGGCTTTTGAAGCCAACAAGAATGGGGAGCACAACCTCATGCTGCGTGTCCGCCAGTCCCAAGTTCCGCAGAAATGCGCACTCCAGGCTGGAGTCGGACCAGCAGGAGTCGGATCTGAGCAGGGAGGAGACGGGCTGCAACCTGCAGCACATCAGCGACAGGGAGAACATCGACGGAAGAAAGTAATCAAGCCTCAAAGGACCAGAACACACCAGTTTTATGGAATATGGCCCATTAAAATGCGTTAAAGATCAGAGGAAAATGTCTATTTTTGGGGGGAGACGCACAAACAACAGCTGATTTTGAAGAGATGGAATTTAGATCAGCAATAAAATATCACATTTTGTTAAAATAAACCACTGAAATCTAAAATATTGATATTTTTTAATACATTTAGTCAAAATATGGAAGATATTTCTAACCTTGCATTTCATGAAATCTTGAACTTCCTTGAGATCATGGAGATCTCCCCAATGTGCAGATGGATGCTGTGCACCATCATGTGGAGCAAACAGTAGTGCTGCAAGGATACTGAAGCTGCAGACATCATCCTGTTCATGAGGACAAGTTTATAGGATCCACTCTGAGGAAAATTGTGTTTTTGTTGTTTTTAACATGTGACAATCTTCTGATAATAGAGGACATATGTAAAGAAAGTTAAGCATATTTGAGTATTTCCTTATTCAGTTTTTTGAGAATCAGGGGCAGACAAAAAAGATTCAGTTTGAAAAGGCCAATTTGTGATGTAGAAAGTAGGCTGGGGTGGCCACATGCTCTTTTCTCCACTTGTAGAAGATTTGATCCATGTAAGTCAATGTTTTCCTTCTGTGAGCTGGAATCTGGCTTAAAACTGTATGGATGGCTCCAATATTGCTTGATGTGAAGCTGTGTTCATACCGCCCTCGGCAATGCGGACTCAAGCAGCCACTTCCAATGAAAAGTCTACGTAAACGTGGGTTTTTGGCTTCTGCGTTCATGCGTGGCTACTTAAGTTTCTACAATGGTTTTCAGGTTTTATGTACAAAACGTGCAGACATCGAATGCTAATTGCCTGGTAAACCAGGTCGAACTTTGACCAATCAGGGACTCTGCTTTGGTAGTGATGCATGGATGTTGACTCTTTTAATATGTGGAAGTGCCAAGCATTTGAAAATTGATAATGAAGAAGAAATGAATAATTGCAGTTTATTACCGGCTGGGATTCTATGATGCTAAAGCTCTGTTTCCACTATTTCCAGTATTTTGAGTGTTTACATTAAATCGACCCAGTAAACAGATCCTTCCCGAGGGCTCCCATCGGTCGAAAAAAAAACATGATTTTCATTGGAGGGAGAGTTTACAGTTGATGGCTTCAAAAAAGCTTGGAAAGTTCCAGAAAACGTCCCCTAATATGGAAGTATTTTAGTTCCATCAGAATCTGAATTTGTTTAACCTCTGAATTTTTTTTCTGAATTTTTTTAACCCCTGAATTTAAAAAAAAATGTTATGCTCCAAATGAATATTTCAGTGTTTTTAATTTCAAGACTTAAAATTTCGATGGGTCAGAAATTCGACTTGAAAAAATTTGGAGTGAAAAACTTCGCCTAAACAGTGTCAATAGAATAAATAGTCAATCCAGGAACTCATTGATATCCAGCCAATCAAATCATGGCACTGACGTGACGTCAGTGTTTCCTATGCTCCATCAGAGTCCAAGATGGCAGCCAACCAAGGCAGTAGCACATCAGTATGTAATTATGTTTATGTTTCCCTATTACCTTCTCATCTATATAGTTTAACAGTGTGAAAAAGATGCCAAACTTTTGTTTTGATTTCATTTTTAAGTTTCCTGTCACGTTCCGCCATTGAAAGTTATTCAGCTTTTCCGCTAACGTGAAAGCATCGATGTCCTCATATCACCGTGCCGAGGGAGATTTTTCACATGTACCAGGGGGGATTGACCATCCAAACGGCCCGTGATAAAAGGACGCAACTATTAAACCCAGCGATTTGTTGTGCATCTTGCAACTTTTTATTTTCACTGCAAATAAAAAGTTGCAGTGAAACCCGCATGCGGGTCATGTCACTGCTGAATGAGAGAAAGACTGGAGATTGATAATACAAAGAAATAATTTAGAGCCTGCAGGAAAATAAATCCATGTTGAACCTCCTTCATAACAGACCTATGGACACCTGAGAGAAGCTTCTCCAACACAAATCAGATAACAGAATCCAGATCTGCTCATCAGAACCTTGGTGTTCCTCTAACACAACCATTGGCTCACTTGGCTGCTTATAGAATAATGTTGGGAAAAGGAAGGACCGTTTCCTCGGACTGGGATTTCTGCATCCACGACAGGACTCCGTTCAAAGAGCACAGGACAAAAGGAGCAGTTTTAACTAGGGGTGGGCGATATGATGCTATAAAACCGTGATACGATCTCCAAAGCTGATGATTTGTCATTTTTGAGAGATCGTTTTATCACGATTTTCTACGAAAAGCTGCAAGATCGAGAAGGCAAAAGCTTGTTGACTGCTTGTGACTTTAAATCCGAGCTGTTCCTCTTCCTCCACGCTGCTCCTCCTCCCCGGTGTTTTCTCCTGTAAGTCACGTGACATACGGCGTGACAGACAGTATGGGTTGAGTATTCTCAAGTAATGAATGGCGGAGGACCGAAAAATTACGAAAAGAAGCACAAAAGGAGACGCAGTGTTTTGCAATCGACTTCAAAAATCTTGAGAACGAAATAATCCAATGGAGAGGAATCATTTCAGGACAGGGATCGCTGTGTAATAGAGAGAAATTAGGCTGGGAACCGTGAACTTCGTGCTAAAGTGGGTGCCAGTAACTCAAGGGTAGCATGCTAGCTTGGTTCTTCAATGTATGTTTGTATTAATGTTTTATGTTTTAAAACATGGCGGATGTTAATCGCTTGTATTCATGTTCAACCTGCAGAAAAACTGATGGAAATTCATGTTGGAAACACATAAAATGTGCTGTCAAGATGCACGTTGCTGCATTGTTTTGCTAGCTTGTAGCTAGCTACTTTAAGAGCGACGACCGATCTTAACAGTGAACGGGCCAATGGATGTATATTACCAACACATGAAGGGTTGCTCCATCGGAGGCGTCCTCCCACATGGATGAGACCTGATTCAGAGTCCATTTCTGGGGCCAGCATGCTAAGTCTGCTGTTAGGTGGCACTGATCTGCCAGCTTTAAGACATTTTACTTGTTCAGTGAAACACTCCAGCTGGCTTGTCCTCAACAGTAAGTTTTCTGCATCACCTGATCCCTCTTGCCGCCCCGTGAAGCGACTGCTGTGTGGCTTTGATTAAATCAGTCCAGTTGTCAAACTGTGTGATTTCTAGTGTTTGTAGATTCTGGTCCACCTGGATGAGACCACAGAATGTTTGCTGCTTGATCTCTGTGGTATCTTCAGGGGCAGTGGAAGCTGGACATACCGGCCATTGATGTTCTGTGCAGCGTAGGAAAGATGGCCCTTCAAACCATCGGCTTGGAGCTGCTATCTCAGCCAGAGTCTTTCATCTTGTTAGGTCATCAGCTGGATTATTACGGGTATCCACGTAGTGCCATGTGTGACCAGCGGTCAGGTCCTGGATTTCTGAGACCCTGGTCCCGACAAAGACTTTGAATCGACATGATTAGGATGTAAGCCAGTTCAGGACTGGGGTGGAATCTGTCCAGAGGAAAGTCTGGGTGATTGTAACGGTATGTTCACGGTGGATCAGAGATGATAGCTGAGCTCCTGTTAGTGACAGGAGTGACACAGAGCTCGAGACGCAGCATAGATTGACTTCTCGATGGATGAAAGGATGTCTGTGCTGTCTCTAGTTTGCTCTTTCACATGCTTCTGGAGGGCGAAGACTGCACAGCACGGGCTGCAGGTGGTACCAAATGGAAGTACACATTGGTAGATGTCAGGTGGTTCTTCTCGCCTCAGGTTCCTCCATATGAATCGCAGCAATGGTCTATCTTCAGGGAGTAGACAGACTTGGTGGAACATTGCTTTGATGTCTCCACTAATGGCGACAGCATGTTGGCGAAACCGAAGGAGGACTCCAATGAGGGACGGTGCCAGGGTTGGACCTGGTAGTAGCTGTTCGTTTAGAGAGAGTCCATTAGAGGTGAAAGAACAGTCAAAGACCAAACGAGCTTTGTTGTTGTGTCTGACAAGGTGATGAGGAATAAACCAGGATTCCTCTGAGGCATTTGCTTCCTCCTTACTGAGCTTTGTGACGCATCCTCCAGTAATGAGTTTGTTCATTTCTGTGTCATATTCTTCGGCTAGTTTCAGGTTCCTCATGAGACGACGTTCTGTGTTGCGGAGTAGTTGAAGAACAGCTTCGAGTGAGGTTTTAAGCTTGGGTGCATTCTTGGCCCTGATTAAAGGTGTGGCATAGTGAAGGGTTTCACCAACCTTTAGCCTTTGGGTCCGCTCCTCCAGGATGCTTACTGCCTGTTGATCGAGTCTGGATTTCACAGCTTGTTGTTCGTTCTTAAATGGAAGCACATCTTGTTTCCACAGACGTTCAACATGTTGATAAACATCATCTGAGAGTGGTTTAAGTGATGTAAAGAAGCAGGACGTGGTCGAGCATGACATACTATCAGGGCCATCCCAGTGCTGTGCAGACAGCTGCAGGTCCCCCCTTTACTCCAAACCGGACCGGCTCCTTGGCAATGATAAGGTGACTGTGGTCCGCCCCGATTAGCAGGAGAGGTTGAACTTTACTGACACTCGGCAGTGGCAGTCCTTTCAGGTGACGATAGCGTTGCTGCAGCACTGCTGTGGGGTAACTTTTTTCTGTCAGGGTGAGTTGACCAGCTGTGTATGCACCTTCAATCAGTTAGCTCTCTGTTGGCCTCCCTAATGGTGATATGTGAAAGTTGACTGACTCACCAGTTAGGCGGGCAACGTCTTGGCGGATGGTGCGCAGAGATAATGACTCACTCTCACCTCTGAGGCCAAGGTGCTGGGTTGCAGCTGGTAATAGCATGGTGCGCTCAGCTCCATCATCCAAGATCGCATAGGTCTGAAGAGATCTCTTCTTGTGTCTGATGATGATAGGCACAACTTTAAGGTATACTTTACTGCAGTGCTTGGGTTTAGCAAGGATAACCTGGTCTCTTGGTGTGATGAGATACACTCTGGAGCCAGCTTGATTCATCTCGTGAAGAACTGTGAGATTTGAACATTTGCCACATGGCTTCTTTAGCGTGCAGGAACCCTGCTGGTGACTAATCCGACCACAGTTGTAGCATCGCTTGCAGTTATCTAGCCACTTTCTTATTTCTTCTGGTGACTGCTGGGTGATGACTGAACATTGAGATAAGTAGTGATCCAGATTTTTACAAAACAAGCAAATTCTCTTTGGGTTTGGTTGCTTGGGATGTTCTAATTGTGACATCTGTATGTCAGATCCGTGATACACTGAGATGAGTTGGCTCCTAGGTTTAATTGTAAAGGGTTGATTTTCCTTTCTGAACTGTGGGGGCCCTTCACCTCGGTGACGCTGTACCATCTTTGCTGAGAGTCTTTGAGCCTCAGCCTTAACTTTGAGCCAGTTTGAAAGATCCTGCAGATTATAAGGGTTCAGGCTGCTCGTGTTGAGACGGCCCTGGACCTGTAAATGCTCCACAAAGCTATCCCTATAGTGCTTAGGGAGTTTGCTGATTATCCAATCTACATGGCCAGTTGACATCAGCTCGGTTCCCTTAGGCCCCTCTAGGGACATTAGCATCCCCACCAGAAGATCAACTTTTAATGCGAAGCTCTGAAAGGCCTTGGAGTCTCCGGGTTTGAGGTCAGAAGCGTTTAGGATGGCCGCAATCTCGCTTTGGGCAAGTTGGTGAGGCTGCCCATACTGACGTTGCAGGGCTTGCATTGCAGCAGTGTATGGGTGTGAATAATGCCTGCAGGATTGTGCTATGAGCTTTGCTTCATCCGAGACCAGATGCTCCATTAGAACTCTGTATTTGTAATGTTCTGAGAGATCTGTATGGGGTGAGTAAATGAACTAGAGCCATTTTTAGATCAATGAACACTCTTTCGCTGTCGTGGACCAGTTTTGGAATTTCAGGGATTGGGACATGCTGGCGGAATGGATGTGATTTTTGCAGCAGCTGGGGTGAGTTTGTGGGTTTTGCTGTGCATATGTACTGTGTGGATAGAAATTGTTTGCTGTGGATTATGGATCTACTGCAGATGTATGATCCAGAGTGGCAATTGTTGTGGGGTGGTTGATACGTTAGCCATGCCTAGTGGCTTGCTAGACTTGATGCTGATTCGTGGATTAAGTCCTGGCGGACTGACACCATCCTGTGCTGGGAGACTTGGGGTTCTGGTTGTGAGGAGTAAGGTGGTTGGCTACTTGCAGGTTGAGTCACACAAATATCAGTAGCAGACTGGTGCTCTTGGTGGAGAGGCGCAGCCGTTGCGCACAGAAAATGTTGAGGTTGACTCACTATTTGTGCTGGCTGTGATAGCTGGTAGCTCTGCAGCTGGTATATGTGATGTTCCCTAGCAACAGGGAGGTGCTGGACCTGAGGCTGCAGTTGGACAGCTGTTGTGGCAGTTTGTTGTACAGGAAACGTAGTTCCATCAGTCCTGAGTTGACTGGCAGGAAGTGCAAAGGTGGCTGGCTGAGCAGGTAACCCTTCCGTTCTCCTTAGCTTGTTTACATTAAAAGTGGGGTCATCTGGACACCACAGGACAGTGCGCTGAACTTTTTTTTTTCACTGATTTCGGAGTTTCACTAATGTCCATGGCAGACATAAAATCCTGTCCCCCTTCGTCCACATTTGTCATGGAAGAAATCGCATAACAATATGTGGTTGGAGCCATCTGGACCCCAAGGAGAGCGGAAGGGTTAAACCTGTAGGATGAGCTGACACAGTCTGATGTGAGGGCTGAGAAGATGCTGAGATACCTCTTTGGGTGATACTCACAGATGATGGTGTGCTCACATTCACTTGGTGATATGGTTCATTTGTTTGTATTCTCCTGCCGTCTTGCATCCATGTTTGGGGGAGGAAGGAAGTTTTCTGTGCCACATGTCTCTGTGCTGGAAAAGGCTGACTATTGACGTTGATTGTGGTACAGAAGCCAAGGTTGCTGGCAGCGACTGGGTTTGGATCATTGACTGTATAAGGGAGAACTGGACGGAGCATGCCCCCCTACTTCCGTGTTCCATATAGGAAGTACCACTGGGTTGCAAAAAGGCCAAAGTCCCATTGACTTACATTGAGAAACAGACAGTTATTTCTTAGTCATTTTAAATGTCAGAATAAGCATTGTTCCTCTGGTGCTTTCTGCTTAACTTCTTTTTTCTAATCCTAATTTTTTTTTAAAGATTTTTTTCCATTATCACATGTTATTCGAGTTATAAATTGACCAATCAGATGGCTCAATAAGCGTTTGTGGGTCTGATGTCGAACGTCTGGGGGGTTTGAGTGACAGATGACGGGTAGCCAATGGGAGCAGACTTCATCAATGCGGTCCGTGAATACCTTTTAACACCTACTTTACAATTCAACAATGTTCCAATCATTGTCCTTCTATTGTTTTCCTCAATGGAATGCAGCAGTTTAAAACAAGAGGACATGCTGTCTCCATCTTTTAGATGAGGATTTACTGTGTAGAAATATATTTTGAGGCTTAACGCGGTTAAACTGGGTGTAAAAAAGACGCTCGCTTTGCAAACAAAAGAAGTTGAAAGTTAACGCGGACGTGCGTTCAGACAGGCCAGCGTTAACCGTCACTGGTTTCAATATGGAAATAGATGAATATAACTGAGAATGTTTATGTTTTCGGAATATGTGTGGCGACACATCTTTTAGCTCGACAAAAAAGAAAATGTGTAAGTCAAAACAACATTGCCGTTTGCAGTGTTGCGGGAAAGCTATGGAGAGAGAAAGGGACGGGGCGGCGCGGGTGTTATTGTACGTGCACGCGCGTATATGTGCGAGAGAAAGGATGAGAGCGGAAAGAAAAGGAGCGGGCGTTCGGGGAAAGTTCGAATAAAGCAATTGTTACGGCCCTGGGCCGTTTGGGTCTTGTTCTGCTGCCTGTCCCTCTGCTCCTCCTCTCGCACAGGTGCAGCTGTTTTCCAATCAGAGAGGATGGAGATAAAAGGATGCACCTTAGAGGTGCTTGGGAGAGACTCTTCTACGCATGTCAGCCAGAGCCGTTGGTTGCAGCTCTGGTTCTCCTGATCCTCCCTACTCTGTTGGGTTTTCGTATGCACATTAAAAGAACTTAGTGCTACAAACCGGTCTCATCTCCCCTTTATTTGTTACGGTTCCAGCCGTAACACAATGTGCTGTAAAACAAAAGTGAAAATAAATGGTGGATTCCAGCCCTCCATCTAGACAGTGTGTGTGTCTGCCTGCGTTCTTTGCTGCTGGCAAAACCAAACACCCGTGAGTTTAATCACGAGGACGTTCGCCCGAGGAGCTACAGCGGATCCCCTGTTCGCCCCGACCACGGTCAGGACGAGGAAGCGGAAAGGTTGACAGCAGAATATAATGTTGGAATGGTTCTCCCTCAAAGGCTTGAACAATGACTTGTACAATTCTCTCGAGCCGCCGTTATTAAAGTGGAAGCTGTTTACATCCACTGTCTCGTGGTAGAGGCGTGGAAAGAGGCGGAGACTCACAATAAACTCTCTTCAGATTGGTGATAGTACTTCCTATAGATTCCATGACTCACAGAGACTCGGACCAATCGCTGGCGATTGTTTGCAAAATGGCGATAGCCGTTTCAGGAAGTGACGGTGAAAGCGGCGGCCTACTTTCACGAGGAGAGGAGGTAATGCATTTCCAATGGGAGACCTCATTGCTCGCTTTGTCCAGTATTTTTACAGTCAATGGTTTGGATGTAATGTTGTCCATGGCTTTGATTAGTGACAGCTGCTCTTACTGGGGATTGCAGAATTGTGGTTTGGACATATGTTTGTGGTGTCATTAGAAAGGGACTGCTGCTTTGGGGTGAAAAACTTAGCTTTAAGGGGGGGTAGCTGCTGAGCATTACTTATCGTGGGGGGAAGGAACTGGGGTGAACAATCAGAAGGAGAAACGTTGTTGGTTGAGGGCCTGCTAGTATGTGGTCACTCGAGGTAAAATTTAGTTCTGTTATGAACTCATTATGGACACTTTCACTCTGGGAAGATGGTGACCGGAACTCTCTACACGTTGTCAGCAAACCAGGTGATAAGCTTATATGTTGTGCACCACTCCTCTGATTATCCTCATCGGCTGCTCCGGACAAAGAGGGGCAGGAACGTGGCCTAACAGCTCGGAGCAGCCGGTCATCGTTAGCAATAGCTTGTAAGCTAGGTGACTGCGGCGGCTGAGCAGCGACGTGCTCTCCAATGTCCTGGGGTGTGGCAGCATAAGGCACAAGAGACTGTGGCAGGCTAACCTGGTAGCTTTGCAGATATATTGGGAGTTGGCGCGGTCGCACGGCGGGCTGTGCTTCACTCGCGGTCATCGTTGCTCCGCTTCTGTCCATTATGCTGTTGCGGGTGAGAAATCCGGCTCGAAGGACCAAATGTTGGGAAAAGGAAGGACCGTTTCCTCGGACTGGGATTTCTGCATCCACGATAGGACTCCGTTCAAAGAACACAGGATAAAAGGAGCAGTTTAAACCGTTTATCTGATATTTTCTCTTCATTTATAGAGCCAACATTGCACGTACAGCTAGCGTTCTCTTTTCTCTCTACACATGCGCTCTGCCCCTGCATTCCTCCCCGTAGGACCCCTGGCTGTCCACTAAAGTGCCTGAACAAAATTAAACAAAACGGTGCAGAATTTATAACAGGGAAGATTCTGAGCTGAACATGGAGATCTGAGACTTAATCAGATTATGCTGCTCTTATTTTTAAAGTTAATAATTTTTCTCTGGAAAATGTCATTTTATTCTAAAGTATTTTTAAATAAAAGCACAAATACTTGTGTTATTGTGAACAGGGAGGACCAAAGTTCATTTGATGTATCACTTTTCTATTCAAGTTAAATGACAGCACAACAACATTATATAAGGTGATGAAGTATTTTCCTAGTGCATGCGTAACAATGAAGAGTTGGAATATAAGAATGTGAATTTTATTTAATAATTTTCACTGTTGGGTGCTGTTGATCAGTCATTGCTAAATTTTTTGACAAATTAAAATAAACTTGTTTGATTCTTGAAAATATAGTCAAACATCGTCTCTGTGCTTTCCCGTACAGTTTTCCCAATTTCAAGGATTGTGCTCCCCATATCCCAGGATGCATTGCAGTCGACCTGGAAGATTTTTCTGACAACAGTGGTGGACTTACCGTGGATGCGGGACACAGTCATAGAATATGTGACTTTTAATGTAAGTAAAAACTGTAAACTGATAAGTTTATGGTTTTGATGATTAACATAAAACATTTTAAACATTATTTTGATCTGAAATTTAACAACCCTGCTTCAGTAATTAATGGTTAGCTGGATTGAATTAGTTCAGTTTCTGATTGATTGAACATACCTGATCCAGTCAGGTGAGCAGAAGTAGCTTAAACAAGCTTAGCTGTTAAACGAGCAGGAACAGAGTTGGTGACCCCTGCAGTAGAGTTTAGTGTCTTTTGTGTTTTAATGTGAAACATTTTTGAGAAGGATTAACCTGTCATCTCTCCCTCTTTGTTTTGTGTTATTCCAGAAAAATCCTGGAGAAAATGGATCTGCTGGAAAAGGTTTCCACCTTACAGGCCAAAAAACAGTGGGACAACTTAAAAAAATACAAAGTATGATGATGTGTGGTGAAGAATATAACATGTTTGATACACGTTAAATATGCATGTTATAAAATAGTTTGTATCTTCTTTTTTATGCTGTCTATTATGATTCAGTGTTCAGGATTGTAAGTATTCAGCATCAGGAGAAGGGGTTAGTGGAAAGTCCACTTCTGCTACTGTTGCCCAGGTTTGACCTCAAGCCTGAGGTATTAGGACAGCGACCTTCCACCTGTCCTCCTGTCCTAATGTCTTCTGTCCGGGAGTAAACTCCACGGATAAGTACAGCAGTGATTGAAAGAAAGGACAAAGAAAGAGAGGAAAGAAGGAGTGAGCCACCAGGTGGAAGAAGAAAAGAAACATTGATGAGCTTCTAGACCTGATCAGAGAGGATATGAGGTAGAAGAGCAGAGCGCAAGAGAGAGGAGGGAGACTTTTGACCGACTTTTCAGTCTGTGGGAAAAATTGTCAATAAATAAATACATTTGATTTCTGAGAATAAATAAATGAATTTTATATTTGGTGTAAATGTTTGCTTTGTTAATTTAAATAAAATGTATAAATCCAACACAGTAATCATTATTCATCGTAACACTTTTATTTCCAACTATTTACGAAGATAGTCGACATGGAAGGGGGGCTTCAACTGAGACCCGGGGCTGGAACTTTCTGGGTGGTGATTGGAACATCTTGCAGGATGATCTGCAGAGACTGTAGACTGCGTCGTCCATCTTCACAGTTTGCAGGGCTGGCTGTCCACGGACGCTGCATGACCAAAAATAATCTATAAATAAAAAAATAAGAGATCATGCATGTGCAGTCCTAAAACTTTTCAAAAATCACTTGATTAATGATCAATTACCTGTTACCAGTAATAAAGGTCTGGTGGTGCCTCCCCCAGGACAGAAACCTCAGCAGGTAGTTGGTCCTGTCAGAGAGGACCGCTGATGACCTCCAGACCAGCCTCCTCCTCCTCATCATCACCTCCACATCTTCCTCTGGGGCCTCGGTGTCGTCAGCACAGGTTCAGATATTACGCAGGATAGCACAAACTGTGACAACCTCCAATAAATAAATAAAATATATTCATTAATATAAATATATTTGTTGCTCATTCACCTGAGCAACGATCCACAGCCCTAGTAACCAAATCCTAAAACAACTTTTTTTGTCTGTTGACATCTATAAATGGGGCCAATACATGTCCAGACAGTCTAAAGTTCTCCAGAGACCGTCTTGATGATCCAGAGACGAGTTGGGAAGTTGGGGGTTGGTAATCAAATGAGGCACACCAGTCGCTGTGTTTGGAAAAGGAAAAATACAGTTTGCACCCGAACAATACCCTTACCCACCGTGAAACATGGGGGCTGCTTTTCTGCAAAGAGGACAGGATGAGTGATCCCTATTAAGGAAAAGGGGAAATGTTTGTAGAAGTTTTGGGTAATAACCTAATTCCATCAGTAAGAGTGTTCACAAATAGTGACTATTTAAAAAGCAGTTTCAGGTTCTGATGGTGTCACGGTTCAACCTGCTCCTCCCTCCTCCAACCATCGGAGGGAGCGCTCACCTGAATTCTGACTGCATTGCTCCACACTCCAACTCCCATCTGCCATCACTCAGGAATTCTGATGACCATTAGCTGTTTCTCATCTGCTCATCACCTCCATAGTATTCAGTCTAGTATTCAGTTTAGCTCATTGCGGAGTCTTTCCCAGCAGGAAACCAGTCGGATCACATATGCAGATGGTAGCAGAGGAAAGCAACATAGCTGCAGCATGAAGCGCCTTTTTCTGAAAATATTCTTATTTCTAAAGGGATATTAATTATCGGATATATTTAATATTTTTATAAGAAAGTGGGAAAATGTCAAGTTTTACAGGATATTATTCACAATCGAAGTTTAAAACGGCTGACAAAAGAACTATGGTGAACGAGCATTCTGGTAGTACATGAACGCATCACTCACGGACACAAATTTGTGAGACATGAAAAGAGTCTCACAGTAAATTTGTGCGTAACTTAGGCTGCGTGCGTGCATAAGAGGTGATCCGTGCGTATTTTTAAAAGATTTTTTTGTGTAATTAGTTTCAGGCTGTTGTAATTTTAATTTGTGCATGTGTAAATTGTATTTTGTGTTTTAAAAACGCTTATTTAGACTTTATATATTAATTAATATATTTATACGAAAGTGGGAAAATGTCAAGTTTTACCGGATATTATTCACAATCGAAGTTTAAAACAGCTGACAAAAGAACTATAGTGAACGAGCATTCTGGTAGTACTTGAACGCATCACTCACGGATACAAATTTGTGAGACATGAAAAGAGTCTCATGTTAAATTAATGCGTAACTTAGGCTGCGTGCGTGCATAAGAGGTGATCCGTGAGTATTTTTAAAAGATTTTTCTGTTGTAATTTTAATTTGTGCATGTGTAAATTGTATTTTTTACATTTTTGTAACTTTTTTACTTTTGCAAAAAACGTATAATATGAGTTACAAATCAAGAATTATGCATGCACGGATCAAAAATATGGACGCACAGATCCTAATTTAAGCACAAATCAAGAATTACGCACGCACAAATCGGAGTGATTCTCGTTTCACTCCATAACACAGCGCCACCTGCCACCCTCATCCAGACGCCCCAACAAACAGAGCCCCCCCTACGCCCCAGTCAGGAGCCAGGAGGCCCGATCCAGGAAACGTACTGGGATTATTGGTTTAACTTCTGAACCACTCTTAGTCTGACTCGTCAACCAGGACCTGTCTGCCATGGAAGACCCCACTAGGGTCAAAAGCCCCGGACAGCATAGATCCTGAGATCACTCGAGCGCGCAAACCCCCCAACCACGTTAAGGTATTGGTTCACGGAGGGGATTTTTTTTTTTTATGTTTTTTTAATTATTTTTAATCAGTTAGTATATATTTTTTTTTATTTTTGTTTTATTTTTTATTTATTTTTATTATTTTGTGTTCCTTCCTAATGATATTTCCCTTCCATCCACTCTCCTAAAAAGGTCCCACCATTGGACCTACTTTGAAGCTGAAGTTTAGAAATGCTGGGGTTTTTCTTTTTCTTTTTATTTTGTCATAATGTATATAATTTTTTTATTGTTTAATCATTAGAAAAATGTTCCAAAATAGTTGTACTATTATGACCTACTTTAAATGTACGATTTAGAAGAGTATTTTTTTCTTTTCAACTTATTTTTTGACGTATTTATCAAAGGGCGTATGCGTGTATAGCGCTTTCTGCCTTCCTTCGAAGGCCTAAAGCGCTTCACAGTCACAGTCCCATTCACCCATGCACACACACATTCATACATTGGTTGCTCCGCTGCCGAACAGTGGCGCCAACCTCCCACCATAGGTAATTAGGGGTTCAGTGTCTTACCCAAGGACACTTCGACACATGGGCGGGCAAGGAATCAAACCCACTATTTTCTGATCATGGGACGACTGCCCTACCACTGCACCACGGCCGCCCCAGCCTCCTCATAATCCTACTTTATACTAAGATTTTTTTTGAACGTATATACTAACTCTCCTAATAATCCTACTTTATGCTAAGATTTTTTTTTTAAGTATATACTAACTCTCCTAATAATCCTACTTTATGCTAAGATTTTTTTTTAAGTATATAGTAACTCTCCTAATAATCCTACTTTTTAAGATAAGATTTTTTTTTCCTACTGTTTTTTAAATGTCCCTACCAATTTTTCTAATAAAAAAAAACCTAAGAAATCAAGCAACGCCTGTCTCTCAAACTGTCACTTTCAATAGATTCCTCCGTCACGTCTTCACTCTCCTCGAGGGAATCTACTTCAAGTGGGAGTTCTGCCAAGCCGCTTTCAGAGGCTTTCCTTAAATTGGAAAATTCCTGCCTCTCGACTTCAAAGCGTTTTCTTTCTCTCTCCATCAAGGCAGACTCAAGGTTGAACTCAGTCTTCCTCATCTCGTGGTCTCTTTGCAGGAACCTGATTTCATCTCTGACCTTGGCCAGTTTGAATAGTTCCTGGCTTAACTGGCGTTCTATCTTAACCAGTTCAAGCCTTTGCTCCAATAAGAATTCCTCCGACATTTCCTCTGTCTGTATTTCTTTAGAACATTGGTTACGTTGGGCAAAGTATTCATCATAATCAATACTTTGCTCCAAAGTTTCCTCGTTCTTCGGAATTGACTCTGGAGTCTGGACTTCTGGATTGTTAACTTTAGGATGTTTCTTCTTTTTGAACATCCGTCTCAGAGCCCTGAAGAATCCTTTTTTGGGTTTAGTCCCACTGCAATCCTGCTCATCCGAGGCCGATCTGCGTTTTTTCACATGACGATATCTCGGGTTGACCCACATCTTCCCTTTACCGTTCACCCTCCTCTCCTCGGAATCTGAATCCTCACTGTACCATGCCGGAGCCTGAGTTTCAACGTCAGGACTTAGGCTTCTGGAGCGGCAAGATTCGTCCTCACTGGAGGAATCCAGCTGGAGATTTCTGAACACATTCCACCACCTCTCCTCAGACTCTAAATCCTCACAGTCCAATGCCGAAGCCTGAGTTTTATTGTCAGGTATTAGGCTTTTGGAGCAGCAAGGTTTATTTTCGTCCTCACTGGAGGCATCCAGCTGGAGAGTTTCGTACTCTTTCACCCTCCTCTCCTCGGAATCTGAATCCTCACTGTTCCATGCCGAAGCCTGAGTTTTAGAGTCAGGTCTTTGGCTTCTGGACCAGCAAAGTTCATACTCGTCCTCACTTGAGGTATCCAGCTGGAGATTTGTGGTCCCCGCCATGCTCTGCTTCTCAGACTCTGAATCCAAACGTTCCATTGACAAAGCTTCATTACCATTGTCAAATGTTTGGATTTCAGAGCTGCAGGATTCATCCACGTCTTTACTTGTGGTGTCCTTGACATCTGAAGGCCCAGGAGCTCTTTTTCGTTTGAAAAAACGCCGAAAACGTTTTTTCTTCTTTGGAGCCTCTGCTGTCCTTTCCGATTCCATCTCGGTACTTTGCGTGGACGTTCTCTGGGGACGTTGTCTTGTCTTCTTGAAGCGAAACATCTTGGTGAACAAGACTCCAGATGGTCGCCGATTGCTTGGGAATGAGGATGTTAAAGTAATTTTCGTGGGTGATTCATTAGGTATCTAACTTAGGCTTGAAGAAAAAAAATGTTTGTCGTGTTTGATGCGTTTGATGTCGCCTTTGATGACATCACAAACGTCACTATGACGTCATCAAAGGCGACATCAAACGCGACAAACACGTGTTTTGATGACGTCACTCCAACGCTGGTGAGTGACGTCACTATTTTTTGTCTCTATAACAAATGAGCAAAAAATAAATAAAATAAATAGCCAGGGCTTCTTGAAGCTTTTATGTTTTTTATTGTCATTTTTGTCCATTTTATTTTGGATCAGACAGAAGCCAGGGGTAAAATGGGGGTTTCCCCTATAATGGGGTTTCCCCACTTATTGGTTTTGTACAATAGGCGAACACGGGTTTGTCCGCCGCTGTCTCTGCTTCCTCCTTTAAGCCCTCCCACTAGTTTGAACCAGAACCGTTTCTCGTGTCTGCAGCAGCAGCCAGCCCTCTCCACTCCGTCGGGCTGTCATCCAACTTCGCGCACTCGCGCGAGCCGCTCACACCTGCCCTCACGAGATGCTTTCCGCCGCTTGGGGATGCGGGGCCCGTGCTTAGTGCCTCCATCACCCACCCATCCTCCGTGACAGCCCCCCCAACCACCATCTCCCCCTCCCTCCCGTGGATCCGCGGGGCGCCGCTCCCACGGATGCGCTCTCCGGTGATCCACGCTGACCGGCCCGGCGTCGCTGGTCCCCGCTTCGGCGCGGAGAGGATAGTAGTTCGCGCGCCCGCCGCCCGTGTCCGGGGCTTTTGAAGCCAACAAGAATGGGGAGCACAACCTCATGCTGCGTGTCCGCCAGTCCCAAGTTCCGCAGAAATGCGCACTCCAGGCTGGAGTCGGACCAGCAGGAGTCGGATCTGAGCAGGGAGGAGACGGGCTGCAACCTGCAGCACATCAGCGACAGGGAGAACATTGACGGTAGGAAGTAATCAAGCCTCAAAGGACCAGAACACACCAGTTTTATGGAATATGGCCCATTAAAATGCGTTAAAGATCAGAGGAAAATGTCTATTTTTGGGGGGAGACGCACAAACAACAGCTGATTTTGAAGAGATGGAATTTAGATCAGCAATAAAATATTATCTTTTGTTAAAATAAGCCACTGAAATCTAAAATATTGATATTTTCGATACGTTTAGTCAAAACATGGAAGATATTTCTAACCTTGCATTTTATTTTGAAATCCTGAACTTCCTCCACAGATCTTGGAGATCTTTTGAGATCTCCCCAATGTGCAGATGGATGCTGTGCAGCATCATGTGGAGCAAACAGTAGTGCTGTAAGGATACTGAAGCTGCAGACATCATCCTGTTCATAAGGTCAAGTTTATAGCATCCACTCTGAGGAAAATTGTGTTTTTGTTGTTCTTAACATGTTCATGTGACAATTTTCTGATAATAGAGGACATATGTAAAGAAAGTTAAGCATATTTGAGTATTACCTTATTCAATTTTTTGAGAATCAGGTGGAGACAAAAAGGATTCAGTTTAAAAAAGGCCAATTTGTGATGTAGAAAGTAGGCTGGGGTGGCCACATTCTCCTTTCTCCACTTGTAGAAGATTTGATTCATGAAAGTCAATGTTTTCCTTCTCTGAGCTGGAATCTGGCTTAAAACTGTATGGATGGCTCCAATATTGCTTGATGTGAAGCTGTGTTCATACCGCCCTCGGCAATGCGGACTCAAGCAGCCACTTCCAATGAAAAGTCTACGTAAACGTGGGTTTTTGGCTTCTACGTTCATGCGTGGCTACTTAAGTTTCTACAATGGTTTTCAGGTTCTATGTACAAAACATGCAGACATCGAATGCTAATTGCCCGGTAAACCAGGTAGAACTTTGACCAATCAGGGACTCTGCTTTGGTAGTGATGCATGGATGTTGTCTCTTTTAATATGTGGAAGTGCCAAGCGTTTGAAAATTGATCATGAAGAAGAAATGAATAATTGCAGTTTATTACCGGCTGGGATTCTATGATGCTAAAGCTCTGTTTCCACTATTTCCAGTATTTTGAGTGTTTACATTAAATCGACCCAGTAAACAGATACTTCCCGAGGGCTCCCATCGGTCGTAGGTCCATAGAAAGAGAGAATGGGACAGTTGGGACGGAGCCGGTGTTGCCTCCCGTTGATTGTCAGAAAGTGATGACATTAGAAAGCACAAATGTAGCGCTAAGCTATTGTTTTCCTCTTTACAGCAGCATTCTTCTTAGCCACCCTTTCAAATAACATACAATTCTCATTATACACAATATATAAAAAATAAAGCAAGAAAAAGAGGAGCTGCTGGATGACCTCCATTGTTGTTACTTTTCTAGTCGTCTCACTAAGATGACATGCTAGTGGTTTACACCACCCATGTGCTGTGAAAACAAACCACTCAGGCTTAACTGAGTGGAAACGCTTTCCAGAATGAACTGTACTGTACTACTCCTTACTTTACCGGACCGCTCAGTGGAAACGAGGCTTTAGTCTCACATATCGGAATAGAGCTAAAAGGCCGGAATCTAGATTTGCACCGCTTCGATATTTCGCACCAAGCCTCTTCCAACTGTAGGTGGTGAACACGTGCTAGTAAACTATAGCAAAAGTAAAAGAAGAAGACTCCTGTAAGAGAATATTTTTGATTATATTCTAATTCCATTCACTTCTTACATGTAATCTTTCAGTGAAGCTCTGTAACCTCTGAATGAAACGGGTGTGCTCATTAACACAGGGCCATATAGTTGAGAAGTGTTTGTAAGATAACATCCTCAGGTATTTAAATTAGGCCATTCGGTCAAAGATATTCATCCACGTCAGGAAGCTCTTTGATGTGAGAACAGTGCATCCTCTGTATTTAAAATAAGCCATTTGGTCAGGAAATGTTGACCCACATGCCAGAAGACACTTGATGGATGACAAAATCCCTTAAGCTTTGAAGGTGGTCTGAGCAGCCCTATAAAACTCTGGCGTCCTGTCACAGCGACAGAACTCTCCCGTGAGGCTTCTCTGTGTGTCTGATCAACGCACATTAAACTTCTCTTATTAAATGCTTGTGTTTGACTTGAGAATTGTCTGCTCTTCCATCGGACTCAAACATTTTTCCCACAACAATTTGGTGTCAGAAGCGGGATCCCGGACGTGTCCGTCGGAGCGGAGGACCACGGAGGCTGGCCACCTATATCCTGAGGGACCGCGGTCCGTCATTCCGATCGACCGTGACGGGATCATCAAAAGAACCTGGGTGGACTGAATCCGGTGAGAGCATTCAATTTTTTTTTATTTTTATTTTTTTCCTTTTCTCTTCCTCTCATTTATTCTATTTTATTATTATTATTATTCTCTTTTTTTATTATTACTATTTTTATTAATTTTGCTTGTTTGTAAATAAAAGAAAAAAGGGGTTTGGTGTTTGAAAGCCTGTGAGATAAGACGTCTATCAAGACCAGGGATTTAACTGTGACCATAATTAAACGAGATCAACGAAAACAACGTAAAGTTTACCTGTGCGTAGAATGCGTAATTAGGTGATGCCTTTGTGAGCTACGGCGAGACCGAAGGAGTTTTCTGTGAATTTGGTAATTTATTATCGGATAACACAGATCAAATATTGTGAGTTTGTTTTGGAAGACCAGTACTGTGACCTATAATTAAACGAGACCAACGCAAAGTTTGCCTGTGCGTAAAATAAGCATTTAGGTGATGCCTTTGTGAGCTACGGCGAGACCGAAGGAGTTTATCAGGAAAAACCAAACCCGAAAAGTTGTGAGTTTATTATACGGAAGACCAGCAAACATGGGAAACGGCAAAAGCAGAATGGAGAATCCCGGCGTGGACTCCAAATTAATTAGGTTTATAAAAGAAAAATATGGTTCTGAATGTTGTGATTTTGTGAACTATTAAGTGCAAAGAATATGGGTTCCCTGAAGATGGATCTTTGAGCAAGAGCCAACTTCAGAAACTCAGAGAGAATTTGGAAAAAAAAAAAAAAAAAAAAACCCAATACCTCTGATTGATGAGCAACAATCAGACAGATAGGATAAGTAAAACAGAAGCTACTTCTTTTCCTCTCTTTGTGTTTCTCTGTGCAGGTTCCATGGGGAACCAGAGCCGACCTGTCGAGTGGACTCCATCCCTCCCCCCTACCAACCTAACCCCTTGCCCTTAAATTAGGCCAACATTCCACCTCCTCCTCACTCCTCTCCAAGCACCAGCGACATGGGTCCAACATTCCAACATCAGCCTTTTCACCCATGAGACTGAGAAGTGAACGAGCAGCATCAGTGGCCCAGGGTCCCATCCTGCAGCTCCCCGTGATGCAAGTTCTGATGACCTCATGGTAGAGTCCAAACACCTCCTGAACTCCGAGAGAGGAGGAGCAGCCATGGCAAAGAGAACTGAATGGCTTTGGGACAGAACAGGCTGACAGAGTCTACAACGTGTGGCTGACTGACATCTGTACTGCCCTGAATGAAAACCTCCAATCACATGCGATCTGTCAAAGGTCAACAACTGCACCAGAAAGAAGCTGTCTCCATATGAAGCACTGCTGAAGAGTCGCTTCCTGGATGAGTTCTACTCATCTCTCGCAGAAGCCCAAAGACTTCCTGAGTGGGCTGGACTGACACATGCGTCTGAATAATGAGCTCCGACACGCCTGTGACCAAACAAACCAGGCCAGATGAAACACAGCAACGACAAAAAGAAAGAAGAAAAGAAGATGACCCTACACCGTGTTCAGCCCCCCCCCTTCAGCATGCTGGTGCAGACCCCCCCTCAGCTGAGAGCTGCCTCCACTCCAGCTCCTCTCCAGATGTCAGATGTCTACTACTGAGGAAAGCCTGGACACTGGAGGATGAACTGCCCTGAAGAGGACGTGGAAACCTTAGAAGCATCCCAATTACGGTGAGCGTGGCCGTGGACATTTCCACAGCCGTTCACGACGTTCACCATTCGGACTGAGGGGTATGGAGAGGTGGAGCTCTGCTTGACACGTCGACACTGGGATCCTCCACTGCAGAACCTAAGGTCATGTATGATGTGCACACACACACACAGACACAAACTGGGAGCTCCCACACACCCACACCACACTTTTACACATGCATGTGAATTTTTATCTTATTGGTGTTTTAATTCTTGATTTTCTGAAGGAGATTAATTAAGTTGAAAGTCAGCTTCAGAAGCTGAGAGAATATTTGGTTCAAAAAAAAAGAAAAAAAAAAAAAAAAGAGAGTTCATTGTTGATTTTGTTGATTCCAGCATACACCCATCTGAATTGCCAGGTACTAGACTAAATGGTTGATTTCTAAATCTTGTCAGCTCTTAGATCTGACAATAGATATGTTATCAGATTTCTGTAAGATGATAAAGTCAGAAAATGATCCTCTGTCTACCTGCAGCTTTAATTGATCTGTGACATGCTGCACGTTGTCTGTCTTACTAACATTTAGTCAATCTGAGTTTTTCTGGTCCAGAACAGTGACCCACACGTCTCCCTGGCCAAACCCCATTCTGATCAGGGGAGAGACTTGGGACTCTGGAGAAAGGCCTGCATGCCATCTGTGATGTCAGCCCCCAAACCCCCCTGCCCTCTGATAACATTCCAGAGCTCCCTGATGTGCCCTGCAGACCCCAGCACCGCCTTCCTCCAGCCCCTGAAGGTTCTTCAGGTATCTCACCTGTTTGCTCGAGCTGCCGAATGTCACTGTTAAAAGGTGTTCAGTGTTAAACCCAGTGATTCCTCCCCACACCTGACGAGGGTCTCCCTCATGACTGTACTGCTGGACTATCCCTGACTGTACGCTCTGACTTGATCTCAATGACCGACCGCTACAGATCCCAGACCAGTGGATCTGCAGTTGAATCTGCTTTGTGTGACCCTGTATCTGCACGGGTCATGACCGTGCAGGAAGCTGGACTCGTCGCGTTCACTCGTGCATGCCGTCTTGCGTCTGAACAGTCCGTCACCGTTTGCAACTGTTCTCGTCGCGCCTTTAGAGTTGTTCACCGTTTCAGCGCTCTGTGGAGCCACCGTGGTTTCCTGAAATCTGAAAGCCTATTTTTGCATCCTAACCTGGAATCTAACTTTTGAATGTCTTTTCCTCCCCTCACAGATACCTGTGTGTGAATGCACTGTTAACTGAAGGATTATGGTTTCATCATTGATGTTTTGATTTAATCGCTTCTTATTGATCTTTGCTTTTTAATAGTTACAGTACTCTTGCCTTTGTCAAAGCCTGGTTAAACCATTCAGTGGGTTTAAGAATTCTAGTGTTCACAGACCTGATGACTGTGAAAGATAAGAGCAGCTAGGGTGGGGGAAGAGAAACTCAGACTGTCATTACATTGGTCAGAAGTTAGGGTGAAGACATCCTATCATGTGTAAGTGTTTGTGTTGATGACACCCTCCTGCAAGCCAGCAAAACCCAGGGACAAAGGGGTGTTGGGTCAGATCATTTCAACCATGTGGTGGACAGACCATGTGGTGAGGCAGGTCATTAGAGATGGCTGCAGAGAAAATGGTCTCCAGGTTTTCTTCCCCTTTGTTCCCCTTTTGACAAAACAGAACTCGGGGAGACATTTTAGGATGAAAATCCCGTCTCAACATAACCCTAATGCTTCTGATCCCCTCTCTGCAGGATATACTTGTGGTGACGCTGCAGCAGAAGCAGCAGCAGCCTTATGTCCTACATGTTCCTCTTTTTTGTGTTTGTGTTCTCTATTTCACCGCTCCTCTGCAGTTTCCTGCTGACTTCCTATCTGGACGTGCTCCTCTGTTCGCAGGATGAAGCTGCAGATGTCTGCTGGCTGGTTCAGCCGTGGCGTTTAGCCATGCCTGCCTTCAGCCCTTTCTAAGATGACGCATGGGCTGATCTATGCGTCAAATGGGGGAAAGATGGATGCTATTTTCACTGTTTATGTCCTTATCACTCAGTTAGCAGCGGAGCATGGTCATGTTTCTCTGAAGCAGGAGAATGACTCCGCCTCCCGTGACCCACACACTGGCCATGGTCGAGCTGCCTATGCGGTCTGTTCTTTACATGAAACTGTTGAGTCTGCTCCTCTACCATGTCGTTTCTCTGCCCAGGCTGCTGAACTTGAGGCTCTCACTCGAGCATGTCATCTTGCAGCTGGAAAATCTGCTACTATCTATACAGACTCATGTTATGCGTTCGGTGTCGTTCATGATTTTGGCACTCTTTGGCGCCACAGAGGTTTCTTGAAATCAGATGGAAAACCCATCCTTCATCACAGTCTTGTTTCTGATATTTTAGAAGCTCTTGGGCTACCATCACAGGTAGCTGTGTGTAAATGTGTTGCTCACACTAACTCTTCTGATCCCATCTCCATAGGTAACAGACATGCAGATGCTGCTGCCATGAATACTGCTCTCCTTCCTCCCCCCTCAGCTCCCTCCTCTCTCTCTGCACTCCAGTCACTGGTCACTCCTGCTGTCATTCGCTCTTGGAAACAGGCTGATGCTACACACACGCCTGACGGTTGGATGGGACCGAATGGGAAACCCTGTCTGCCTTCTGCTTTCTTTCTTCACTTCACAAAATTGACCCATGATTTAGACCACATGTCAAAAGGAGGGATGATGAGTGCTATCGGACAGAACTGGTTCACTAAAGGTTTTTTCACTAAAGGTTTTACAAGTTACGCGCAAAATTTTGCCAAGCATGTATGGTTTGTGTTTCTCACAATCCAGGCAGACAGACATCAAACACCCAGAAGGCCGCCCATCCACCCCCCACTGGCCCATTTGAACAAGTAATGATGGATTTCGTTGAACTTTCACCGGCTGAAGGCACTGACGTCAGAAAACATTGTGCGTACCATCCAGCCAGTGGAGGAGCTGTGGAGCGAGAGAATGGAACTTTGAAGAACAAACTAGCTAAGTGTTGTGAAGAAACTGGCCTCTCTTGGCCGAAAGCTCTGCCTCTTGTTCTAATGTACATGCGCATGCGTAAAAGAGGAAGAACTAATTTAAGCCCTTTTGAAATTTTGTTTGCAGCTCCCCCCAACACAGGAATAGGACCCCCGAAGGCTCCTCCTCCAGAAACAGCATTGTGTGAAAGTAATGTCCTAACCTATTGTGTAAATCTCACTAAGACTATTTCAGACATCCGGTCCCAGGTGGCTGTTGCCCTCCCGCATCCAGCTGATGATCAGCTCCATTCCCTAAGCCCTGGTGACTTCGTACTGGTGAAGAGCTTCAGAAGGCATAGGTGGAACCATCACTGCTGGGTGGGACCCTACCAGATCCTCCTGACCACACAGATGGCAGTGAAGGTCGCTGAGAGGGCTACGTGGATCCACGCATCACACTGCAGGAGAGTTCCACCACCGGACGAACAGCGGACTGGTCTGTCTGACTGCATCGCCCCGGGGAGAGACGGTGTGGAGCTTCCTGAACAGCGGACTGGCTTGTCCAGCTGCATCGCCCCGGGGAGAAACAGTGCGGAGTGAAACAGCGTCCCACTGCAACAGTAGCTCCAAGCTCCAACCCTTGAGTCTCACCATGGAGAATCCCCACCTCCGGCATCCATCCAGAGAATTTGGCTGGCCTCTGAGAGGTATCACCTGCCTCCTCCTTCTCCTATCCATCATCATCGTGTTCCCCCTCCTCTGGATGTTTGACCCCCCTCATCTTCGCCCCCCTGCTGTCCTCTCATCGATCAGCTCTACTCCCCTTCCCCTAATGACTCTGCCAACAAGACCTTCCCCCACAACCCCAAAAGTCACTCGAACTCATCACCGCTCAAAACGACGTGTTAAGATCAGTTCCTGTATGCTTGCCTGCTGCCCCGCCCACTCTGCAACTCATGCCCTCACCATCCCCTGCAACGTTAGGAATGACAGCCAAAGGGTGACCTCAGAACTCTCTGTGACAAGATGAAGGAACATTCTGGTGTTGTTTGTGTTTGTTCTTTTTTCAGTTCAAAAATATTTCTCATTGCTAAGGTTGGTTCTTAGAACCAAAAGGGAGAAATTGTAAGAGAATATTTTTGATTATATTCTAATTCCATTCACTTCTTACATGTAACCTTTCAGTGAAGCTCTGTAACCTCTGAATGAAACGGGTGTGCTCTGTAAGCTAGTAGGAGAAAGTGTAAACAGATGGATGATGGAAATTGGGGAAGGGTTAACACTGCGCCAAAAGTCCCGCCCACATATCCGAGGTGAATTTCTAATGAACTTCTGCCACTCTGCTGATGTTAAATCCAAGAAAATGACACAGGTTATTTGATTTGGGATAAAAGTGTCATAAAAATAATAAAAAAAAACTACTGGAACTATTTTACAATAGTTCAAAAGATGATCAGAGAAATAGCCACTTTTTGACAACCATAATGCCAAAAATTTTTTCGAAATTGGCTGCATTCATGGAGGACTCTTGCTCATTTCTGTACAGGAAGTCTTATCCTGTCTGCACCCCTGCTCATTGTGAGCTAGAGCAGCTTTTTTGATTGTCTAGGACGTCTTTTAAATTTGTACAGCGCATCCACTTAGATCCCACACACCATTTCTGGACACCATAATCTAGAGTGCTCCGACTTAAACCAGAATTAGTTCAGTTTCTGATTGATTGAACATACCTGATCCAGTCAGGTGAGCAGAAGTAGCTTAAACAAGCTTAGCTGTAAAACGAGCAGGAACAAAGTTGGTGACCCCGGCAGTAGAATTTAGTGTCTTTTGTGTTTTAATGTGAAGCATTTTTGAGAAGGATTAACCTGTCATCTCTCCCTCTTTGTTTTGTGTTTTTCCAGGACAATCCTGGAGAAAATGGATCCGCTGGAAAAGGTTTCCACCTTACAGGCCAAAAAACAGTGGGACAACTTAAAAAAAATACAAAGTATGTTGACGTGTGGTGAAGAATATAACTTGTTTGATACACGTTAAATATGCATGTTATAAAATAGTTTGTATCTTCTTTTTTATGCTGTCTATTATGATTCAGTGTTCAGGATTGTAAGTATTCAGCATCGGGAGAAGGGGTTAGTGGAAAGTCCACTTCTGCTACTGTTGCCCAGGTTTGATCTCAAGCCTGAGGTATTAGGACAGAGACCTTCCACCTGTCCTCCTGTCCTAATGTCTTCTGTCCAGGAGTAAACTCCACGGATAAGTACAGCAGTGATTGAAAGAAAGGAGAGAAGAAAGAGAGGAAAGAAGGAGTGAGCCACCAGGTGGAAGAAGAAAAGAAACATTGATGAGCTTCTAGACCTGATCAGAGAGGATATGAGGTAGAAGAGCAGAGCGCACGAGAGAGGAGGGAGACTTTTGACCGACTTTTCAGTCTGTGGGAAAAATTGTCAAATGTATTTATTACAATGTATTTATTACATTTGATTTCTGAGAATAAATAAATGACTTTTATATTTGGTGTTTTACAAATGTTTGCTTTGTTAATTTAAATAAAAGGTATAAATCCAACACAGTAATCATTATTCATTGTAACACTTTTATTTCCAACTATTTACAAAGATAGTCGACATGGATGGGGGGCTTCAACTGAGACCCGGGGCTGGAACTTTCTGGGTGGTGATTGGAACATCTTGCAGGATGATCTGCAGAGACTGTAGACTGCGTCGTCCATCTTCACAGTTTGCAGGGCTGGCTGTCCACGGATGCTGCATGACCAAAAATAATCTATAAATACATAAATAAGAGATCATGCATGTGCAGTCCTAAAACTTAAAAAAAAATCATGTGAATTACCTGTTACCAGTAATAAAGGTCTGGTGGTGCCTCCCCCAGGGCAGAAATGACAGCCCCCCACCCATGCCCATGTCCCAGATCCTGGTGAAGGAGGTTCAGGAGGAATGCAGCAGAGTTCCTGTTCACTCTGAAGTCTGGTCTTGGATCTTCGCTGTTAATCAACCGCTCCAGGAATGAGAGACTCAGGTTGATTCTGCATTACAGGGGTGTAGTTTGCTTAAAAAGGAATACACAAGAAATAGATTTTTAGTAAAAGAAATAAAAAAACAAATATGAATATGTGTGGTTTTAAGTATTTTGTTCTTAGAATGTAAAACTTCATTATACAAAGGGGAACATGAGAATAATAAAATACTTAAATCCTACTTGTGTTGATTTCAAATAGGAGAAGGGTAAAATTGTTCAAATTAATTTCTGCAATAAAGGAAGTCATGAGATAAAATGAACATTTAACACTATTGTAGTCTGAATAATAAAATAAAAACAATATTTAGTTATTTTCTTACATGTTTCTTATGCTTAGAATAAGGTAGGTACTTATACTCAGTTGCATTTACTGCAATAACTTGTGAAATAAAACTTGAATAATCTACAAACCCACAAATTCAGTCATTCTAAATTTAAACAACCTGTAATGCAGTTGCTAGGTAAGAAATAAAATTAAACTAGCTAAAGCTAACATGTAAAAGAGCTTGAGGTTTTTTTCTTTTCTGAGCGATGGTTAAAAAAAATTTAGGATAAGAATTCAGAAAAAGTATTCAGAGGTTAAAAAAATTCAGAATCTGATTAAACTAAAAAACTTCCATACCTTCCATAAAAAACTTCACTTCTTCCCAGTGAAGGAGGACCCCTGCTGGTCATCTCACAACACTACAGTTAAGAATCTAAATATGTATTTAAGTTTCTCCCTATGTTGGTGACTTTTTTATTTCCTAATTTGTACAGTTGTCTATAATCTGTTTACCTCTAACAGATGCTATGAATAATATAAAAGACATAATAGCACAGATCATGCTAAGGGGGAGAGGCATATTAGAATTCAACCAAATGTTAACAACCCTCGACTTCCTGTTCTCGTACAGTCTCGCTGTTCTCCTTCATCTCAGGCGCCTTTTCCCCGCCCCCTCCTGCAACCACCTGGTCTTGTCTGCGATCCAGGCAATGCGCAAGTCCTCTCAAACACACCTGTAGTTGATGTTTGTGATGTCATGTGAGTAGGAAGCAGGAAGTGGTTGTTAGACAGCTGTGCTACTAACCTGCCGCTGCTTTGTTAAAATAAAAGTCTTACTTTGTTTTATCAAACTGCCAACTTCACAAAACCACCAAAAAGAAAATCGTTGAATCTGAGGCTCTGAAAAAACTCAAAGACCACCAGGATTTTATTAATGAGGGTTTTGACCAGTGTTGTGCCAAGATTTGCCTTCCTTCTGATAGTATTTCTGTGTCTGTTTTTTTGGCAAGAGCAGGTGACAACTGCAGGTTCTCAGGTGACCGCAAGAACAAATCACTCGTCCGAGTTGGAGCATTCTGGGCAGGCCCAGCTCCCCATTGCGTGCGCACGTTGGCGTACTGCGATAAAAGTTGAGCCAGATACATGCACTTGTTTTTCCACTAGGGACCAGAACACCAATCTAACGAATTGGTACCTTGACCTGCAACCATTTAACTTCAGGATAAAACATAAATCAGTCAAGACTAACCTAATGGCTGACTACTTGTCTCGGTTAACCACCACAGGTGTGCATGTAGAGTTGGAGGTGATGTGATAGCTTCATTACCTTGGTGAAAATACAAATACGTTCACACATGCTCAGTCAGGGGGGTGTGTTGCTGCTGGTTGAGTGGGTGCACACACTCAACACAAAAACCTCTTTAGCCAGAACTTTGTCAGCATCAACACAACGTGGTATTGAGGTGTTGTAGACATTATTTCTTCTTCACCTGTTGCCATTTTCAACTGTTGTCTTATTTGGCTGCAAAGGCCCTACAAAGATCATGTTTGAATTTGAAGTGGTAAGCTTGTTTGGGTAATCAAATATAACACTCGACGCCCCGAAACATCACAGCTCTGTAGAAGATCTAGAAGGAAGAATGGACAAAAAAGCAGCAACATTGTTTGCAAAATTGTTGAAGATTACAGGAAATATTTGACCTCTGTCATTACAAACCAGGGTTACATTACAAATTATTGAAGTTATTATGTTCAATATTATTTGCAAAATATTTTATTTATCATTACTAAGACCCCTAAAGCTTTAGTGTTTGAGCAGCAGAAAATCCAAAGCCTCAAAGAGAATTTTCTCAGCTGACAGTAATAAAACCTGCTATAACTTTAAAAAAAAAATGTATTAGCTACCATCAACTCCCTCCCACACACGCACTGCATTATGGAACATGGAACTCACAGACCTGACTCATTTCCTGACTCGCGTGAAGATGGGTAGAAATCTTTTGTTCTTCAGAGCTCACAGAGACTTCCTGTTCAGAGAAAGTGAAACTGTTTGACAGAAAAATGTCTCAACCAAGAAATCAACTCGACAAAGTGAATTACAACTGTTCCATCTGTCTGGATCGGCTGAAGGATCCGGTGACTATTCCCTGTGGACACAACTACTGCATGAAGTGTATTCAGAGAGTCTGGGATGGAGAAGACAAAATCCCCAGCTGTCCTCAGTGTAGAGAGACCTTCATTCCGAGACCAGTTCTGGTGAAAAACACCATGTTAGCAGCTTTGGTGGAGCAGCTGAAGAAGACTGGACTCCAAGCTGCTCCTGCTGATCACTGCTATGCTGGACCTGAAGATGTGTCCTGTGATTTCCGCTCTGGAAGAAAACTGAAAGCCATCAAGTCCTGTTTGATCTGTCAAGCCTCTTACTGTGAGGAACACCTTCAACCTCATTTGGATGCAGCTGCATTCAAGAAACACAAGCTGGAGGAACCCTCCAAGAACCTGCAGGAGAACATCTGCTCCATTCATCAAAAGGAGATGGGGATATTCTGTCGCACTGATCAGAAGTGTATCTGTTATGACTGCTCGATGGATGATCATAAAGGCCACGACAAAGTCTCAGCTGCAACAGAAAGGACTGAGAGGCAGAGAGATCTGGAGGAGAGTCAACAAGAAATCCAGCAGAGAATCCAGGACAGAGAGAAAGAGGTGAAGCTGCTTCAACAGGAGGTGGAGGCCATCAATCACTCTGCTGATCAAACAGTGAAGGACAGTGAGAAGATCTTCACTCAGATGATTCGTCTCATCCAGAAAAGAAGCTGTGATGTGAAGAAACAGATCAGATCCCAACGCCTAAAAGAGGTGAGTCGAGTCAAAGATCTTCAAAATGAATTAAAAAAGGAGCTCACTGAGCTGAAGAGGAGAGACGCTGAGCTGAAGCAGCTCTCACTCACAGAGGATCACAACCAGTTTCTGCTCAACTACCCCTCACTGCCACCACTCAGTGAGTCCACACACTCATCCAGCATCAATGTCCGTCCTCTCAGATACTTTGAGGATGTGACAGCAGCTGTGTCAGAGCTCAGAGACAAACTGCAGGACATTCTGAGAGAGGAATGGACAAACATCTCACTGACAGTCACTCAAGTGGATGTTTTATTGCCAGAACCAGAACCGAAGAGCAGAGATGAATTCTTGAAATATTCATGTCAAATCACACTGGATCCAAACACAGCACACAGAGAACTGTTACTGTCAGAGGAGAACAGAAAGGTGAAGATGATGGCAAAACCTCAGACTGATTTTGATCATCCTGGTAGATTTACTTCTTATGGTGAAGTTCTGAGTAGAGAGAGTCTGACTAGACGTTGTTACTGGGAGGTGGAGTGGAAAGGTTACTATGTTTATGTAGCAGTTGCATACAAGGACATAAGAAGATCTGGAGAGGAAAGTGGATTTGGTTTTAATGACAAATCTTGGGCATTATATTGTTCTCAAGACAATTTATTTTTTTTCCACAACAGCATCCAAACCTCCATCTCAGCTCCCATTTCCTCCAGAGTAGGAGTGTACCTGGATCACAGAGCAGGTGTTCTGTCCTTCTACAGCATCTCTGAAAGCATGACTCTCCTCCACAGAGTCCAAACCACATTCACTCAGCCGCTCCATGCTGGACTGTTATTTAATCATGTTGGAGATACTGTGGAGTTTTGTAAACTCAAGTAGATCCTGAAGCTCATGAAATAAGTGTATATATGATACCAGTCTGTCCTGCTACTGAGGGGTGAAGGTATGGAACATCCTAAAAAGTTTGCTACTTTATCACATGGCTACACAGGAACACACTCACACCTCTGGGGCAATTTTAAAGGAACTGCTTTACCTTTGTTGCATGTCCTGTGGGAGGAAGCTGTGGCACTCTGGCTGTGAGGCAAGATTGCCAACCAGTACGCCACTGTTCAGCCCTCTTTAGAGAGAAAAGAAAAATCTGAATAATGTGGATATGATCATTTTTGTTTTCTTTAAAGTGAAACATTTAAGAGTTCATTTAGTTTTTTTCATTACTTTGAAACTCCCACAGATTTAAGGCTAAGTTCTGTGTATTTTCCAACATCATTTTGACTTTTTAGTTCAGTTCCAACCACGGTACTTCAGCAACAGATACACACGCGCAATTTGTTTAAGATTAATTTTATGTTGTGTTTAGATTTAGTTTTAATTGTTCTATTTTTGTTCTTTTTTAATTACTTTGATTTACCTTCGATTTATATATATATATATATATATATATATATATATATAATAATATATATATATATATATATATATTTTTTTTTTTTTTTTTTTTTTTTTTTTACCTGTGGGCTTCTTCATTCTCCAAAAGAGTGGATAAATGTGGAGATGCTCTTGTGTAGAATTACAATGAAAAGATCCCCCCTTACCACGAGAAGATCCGGAATTAATTATATAATGAATTAATGGTGATGTAATAAAGAAAATGTTCTGTGCATATTTTTCATTCAAGTAAACTAAACTTAATTTTTTAAATCAACTTTATGTTTATCTGACTTTATTTTGTGGTTCTCTCCTGTTTGTGTCAGTGGTCTGATCAGTCATATAATCCTCCTGCTGTGTCTATTTACTTTGAGTTTTTTTTTTTTGTTTAGTCATTTTGAGTTCTACTTTAGAAATTCCTGCTGTTAAATGTTTTCTGGTAAGTTAATTTTGTACATTTTATTCTATTTTTGTATTTTGACTAATTAGAAACCTGCTTTTTGTCCATAGTTTTTCAACTTGTGACTCGTTCACAGATGCTCAGTCCACAACAAATTTAAATTCCACAAAAAGTCTGTGTTCATGTTTTTATGTTGTTGTCACGTGAACTAAAGGAAGTTGCAATACAAATGGAATCCGTCACAATCAGAGACTTTCTCTGTGTTTTTTTCTAAACTGAAACTACAAGAGAAGAAACTGAAGGAAAAGATTATTTTGTAAAAATGTAGAACATTAACAACTTAGTTTTCCTTGTTTTTTTTTTTTTTCTTCATTTGACCACTCTGGATTGAAGATTTGTGTTTGCATTTATTTGTTCTTCAGGGAAAAGTTTTTTCTGATCGTTCCACAATAAAAAAAATCCTGATTCTTTTGTCTTCATTCCTGAGTTTGTGTGAAATCTGATGAAGAAAATGAGGAAGAACTGTGGCAGTTTTCCTGGAACTCCAGAAATGATAGTTAATTTTTAGAGCCGAAACATCTCTGTCAGTCAGCCAGTCAGTCTGTGTCCTTTCAACTTTCTTCAGTAAAACATCCAACCATCTTCAGATCTTGCTCAATCTTGTTCTGGGTTACTGGGCTGCTAGAGACAATCCAGCTAATGTTCGGGAAAGGCAGTAAAACAGTTTCACTCAAGTCAAATCATATGTTTTCCTTAATATTTGATCAAAAATATTTCAACTTCAGTTATTCAAAAGCTTAAAACAATTCTGGTCCTCCGCATTTCCCAATAACTGAGTTTCATAGTATAAATCTGACAGTTTCTCTAAATACTCAAAGAAACTGTTTGTATTCTTTCATGTGTAATTCATATCCAGTCAGTGAGAAAGGTGATGAGATTTTCTCTGTTTGTGACTGGTTCAAATCAAAGATTACTTCTCAATCCTGATGTTTTTTGTTTTGTTTTTTTTTTTTTTTTTTTTTTTTTTTTGTAATATTGTAATACATTTGGGTTCTGGGATTCCTCTTCCCATGTGGAGAAAAGCCCGCTGGGCCCAGAAAGCAAACACCCAAGGGACGCAGCTACCATTGCGGAGGGCAGTTCCCTCACAAGGGATGGGGTAGGGACAACAGATCACTGTGCCTTTCACCTCTAAACATGTCAGGAGCATGTGTTCCAGACAACATGGTAGAATCAATCTCTTCACTGCTGTGAAGTGCTTCACAAAGTGGAAAATAAAGGCAGTTTAATAGAAGAAACATGAAAAAATACATTTCTGCTCTAATATTTAGAATGAGACCAAGGAGTGGAGATCCTCAAGTGACAGACTGCAATCATGACCAGAACCTAAGGACTTATGCAGTCAGACATGGTTTGGCAAATGCCACACAGACGCAGGCCTGTTTACCAGATGTGAGGGCTTCTAAGGTTTCCAGACAAACCATTCACAACTGACACCACTGCTTTGAATGCCAGACGACTGTTGCTGGTGACTTCACCTGGACAATATTGCAATTGTCGACCTTCCTGTTCACTAATGAGTGTCAGTTCACCTTGCACAGAAAAAGGTTGTCAGCATTGCTGGAGAACGTTAGGTGAGCACCACACAGGTCAACATGGTCCTCAGGGTTTGCTTTAGTGAAGGAGGTGCAACAGTCTGGGCAGCCATCACCGCTCAGCACAAAACCAATCTGGTAATTGAACACGGTCCAGTCACTGCGCGGTCTTACCTCAGAGACTTCATAGAGAATCTTCACATCCCCAACTTTCTGATCAAGGATGATGATAATACTCCACCACATGGTGCCAGAATTGTCGGAGCTGGACTTCTGGAACTGGGAGTGCTTCATATGATATGGCCAGCAATGACCTCTGACCTGAACCACCACAGAGCATGTCTGGAACCAGCTGAAGCAGAGATTGGATGATTGTACTCTACCCCTAAGTGACCTGATATAACTACATATAACACTTGTGGAAGAGTGGAACGACTCAAGTGAGGAGTATTAGACGCCTCTGTTGACGAGTTCATATATAAGATAAAGATTTTTTTTAAATTTTTAGATTAGACTACAGATAGGCCACATGACGGATTTCTTCAATACCTTTATAGTACAATTCACTTTTATACTTTGCAATTAACGCATTTAGGAATCTAGTGTTACATCAATCCACATGGAGCTGTAGACCAGTTGAAACCAGTTAGGTCAGGTTTAAAGGCCTTCACCGGTAGTTTTCCACTGAAAAACAAGCTATAAATACATTGTCTGCAAGACCCGCCTGCAAGGTGTATAAGTAACTGTATTTTATGAGTCTTTTGTCTTTGCATGCCCGAGACCCAGAGATCTCTGTACAAGTCTGATCCAACTTTTTTTAAATTGACTAAAATTTCCAATTTGAGTTATGCTGTCATTCTGTTACTGCAGCAAATGATGGAGAGACACATAGACAGTCATTTAGTGTCTATCTTTATAATTGTCTTAACTTTTGGTGTAATACATATAAAACTGATGAAAATTAGTTATATCAAATAATATCCAAAGGAACCTTTTCCATTTTCTAAAATTCAGACCAAATAGAAAAAAGCACTTATGTTAAAAAAAAAAAAAACAATATATCTGACTTATTATGATCAGAGTATTTAAAAAAAATGATAGCACTCAAAGTTATATGGTGAAAGTCAGTTTGAATTGTAGAAGAACCTTTTCATTTTAGAAATTTAAAAATAGCAAACTGTTCAAACAATGATCGTTTTTGGATGCAGTAATACTAATGTTGGCCACAAGAGGACGCCAAAGACCAACGATGAAAAGGTTTGACAAGCAGGAGCCTGCTTTGAGTTACCAGCATGGTGTTCTGTGTTGGTAAAGCTAGGTTCTGCTGGGTTCTGCTAAGTTCTCCATGGGATGAGGGAGTGATTGCATGGACCATGATGCAGGTGTCTCTTGTTGGGTAGTGGTTTTTAGTGTGGGGTTAGGTGGCATACCCAGGACTCCTGGGTAGTGGAGGACACCTTGTCTGAGATTGTTCTCTGGCTGGGCTGAGGCTAGTGCTCCCTCTGACCCTTTCAATTTGCTTTGCGGGTGTCTGGGGGGGGCCCAGGCTGCCACTGCCTCCTCCAACAGGAATGATATATGCTTGACATGTGTTTGCTATGTACATGCACATAAGTTGATTTGTATCTATAATGTATATATGCATACATGTGAAGGTTTTTGCAGCCAACGTGTGTAATATTGAGTGTGTCTTTGTGGGCAGGCTTTTGATAGACATTTTATGTTAAATTTATGAATTTTATTTTTAGGGAGTTAAACTTGGTCTTAGGTTGAAAAAAAAATACATAGGGTCCTCTGTGCCCTCTGTAGAAAGACTTTACCGACGTTTTGCCTTGGTGTCAAAAGAACGAGCTTTAATCGAGAAGATAGAAAAACAGTGAAGGACAGTGAGAGGATCTTCACTCAGATGATCCGTCTCATCCAGAAAAGAAGCTGTGATGTGAAGAAACAGATCAGATCCCAGCAGCAAACTGAAGATGTTCAGGATGAGCTGGAGCAGGAGATCACTGAGCTGAAGAGGAGAGACGCTGAGCTGAAGCAGCTCTCACTCACAGAGGATCACAGCCAGTTTCTGCTCAACTACCCCTCAGTTCCACCACTCAGTGAGTCCACACACTCATCCAGCATCAATGTCCGTCCTCTCAGATACTTTGAGGATGTGACAGCAGCTGTGTCAGAGCTCAGAGACAAACTGCAGGACATTCTGAGAGAGGAATGGACAAACATCTCACTGACAGTCACTCATGAAGATGTTTTACTGTCAGAACCAGAACCGAAGCAAAGCTGAATTCTTCAAATGTTATTAGAGTCCAGAACAATTTCACTCAACTGACCCATGAGGGACTGCGGTTGGATTTTGCTTGAGACACTGCAGAGTTGAGTAAAATCCATCAAGTTTTCTTGACAACCCACACAAAAAAATAGCACTGACCACTGACATGTATTATTTTGATCATACTGTCAATGGGAAATACCTTGCAACCTGTAAATTTTACAATTCCCCTAGAGAACAGAACCCTGTGATAAAATGACCTGAGAATCTGATCACATAATAGAATTAAAATGAATGTCCACATCTTTTTTTAATGTTTGGCAACACTGTAAGTTAAGACTATTAGGAACTCTTTATCTTTTGTTTTTTTGTATTTGCTAAGAAAATGTTGGTCTTACAGGTTTGAATTGGAGCTCCTGTTATGTAAATGAAAGCCAATAAAAGGCAGCCCTGGGTGTAATGTGTTGTCTTTGTGAGGTTTCCTTTTGTCCTCACCCAGCAGGTTTGCATGTTAAAATCATGCAGTTAGCAGGAATTTGGGGTCTAGCAGGAAACTGGAACTGAGGGCGTGACTTCACAAAAAGAAGTAAGAATGCTTTCTCTTGCACTAAAAGCACTAATTCACCAACCTTCCAGAAAAGACCTCCACATTTTTTAATGTGGTTCTGTAAGTGTGTGTTTAGATGTTCAGTCGTGTTTGTCTGTGGGCCTTGGTTAGGATTCATTCTCTCTATTATTACTGAAAGCACATTAATCAGAATCATGTTGACACAAGACAAATACTTGCAGCTCAGGATGACAAAATAGAAAACCTTGAAAGGAGCTATCTTTCTACAGAGCCTGTTATCCCTGGTTGTCATGGCAACATTGGAGGATGTTGTCATGTAGCCAAAAAATGTATAAAAAAAAAAAACTATTAAAAAAATTTTTTTACTTATACACCACAGTGAACCAATTTAATTTGTCTTGTTTTTCATCAAGACCACTGCGTCTTCCTGTAATGTACATTTATTTGCTTTATTTAAAATCTAACAATTTAATCTAAACCTTTACATCACAAAATAGTTTACCCAAAATGTAAAAAACATATAAAAATATATACAAACAAAAGCACTATTAAAGATTGATATAACATTTAATAACATGAAAATGTGTGGCCTACTTTTCATTAAAATCTTTATGTTTAGTTTATTTCTGCCTAAAATATAAGGAAACAAACCACAAAGTGTTATTTATTTCACATTTTTTTCCCCACAAGAGTAATGTCTGAGAAGGCTGCACGGTGGAGCAGTGGTTGTCTTCCTGGTTCAAATCCTGGCTGGGTTCTTTCTGTGTTCTCCTCGCACATGTGTGGGTGTTCTGGTTTCCTCACACAGTCCAAAAACATGCTGTATTTGTCGATTGGTGACTCTAAATTTGAGTGAGTGTTTGGTCCTGCAAAGGACTAGCGGGCTGTTCAGGGTGTATGCTGGGTTTGCCCCATTACCCTAAAAAGGATAGAGTGGGTTCTGATCGGAAACTGCCTGATGTTAAATACAGAGAACCGATGAGAATAGATGAGAAATGAGAATTTATAAATAATTTATTTTTAGTTGAAAGGTCAGATAAAAAAAAAAAAAATGGTTCATCAACTTCTTCACGGGTTTTATGGAATTCAAGATAATCTTGATTGCTGTTATAAATTCAAACCACAAATGTCATTAGAATACTGTTCCTAATATTTTTTTTCCTTTTATTATAGCTTGGAAAATAACAGATGATCATAGTCTGACTCTCACTTTCGACAAGTAGTTTTCTATTTTTTTTCACTAAAATCTTGATGTATAGATTTGGCCTAAATAAGGAAAAAGGACAGTCTGGTTTCACTGTATCCCCCTTCTAAAAACATGCAAAAAAAATCTTCCAGCAGAACTCTTTATGGTCCTAAATTACAATAGAAACAATAGGAGGCACTTAAAAGGGATGCATGGCTCAGAAACCCCCAATCATATAGATGTGGTGTTAGGATGGGTCATCGATCCCCCCGCCCTTCAGCAACTTTTCACATGTTAGTGTGAAAGTAGTGTGATTTAAAAGTCAAATGTTTGATTGTTCTTTGGTCTGCATCGAGGTAAACATGTCCAGATATCACTAATTGGACTTAAAGCTATAAGTTTAATCTGCTTCAAAGCTTTAAATGCAAAACTTTATAAGGAGAACCAGCCTACAACTAACTTGAGGATGAATGTTCATCCTTTAGTGGTGATAATCTGACTTTTTTTTCACAACTATTTTTTTTCAGTTTATTTCCACTAAAACCTTGATTAATCTCTTCAATTTAAACTGTAAACTTAAAATTAGCTATAAATGGTTGCATTTTTTTAATCTTTGCTTTCCTTAAATCTGGATTGCTACTTTTAAGTAAAAAAAAAAAATCTCCTGTTCATTTAAGATTTAATTAGGTTTGACCTGCTCATGTAACCTTTAAAAACACTAAAAATTTTCTTAAATTACGATTTAGAATTATTTCTTTTTTACATGTTCGCATGTGGGAAGTTTTTAGAATTCTTGAAGTGCAAGCAAGCTGTTGTGGGAAATTAAGTTTGAAATGTTAATTCTTGAAGGTTATAGGAAGCATTTAAGTATCTTTGACTTCTTCAAAACTGAGTGAGAAAACAAAATATCATGTTGAGTTGATTTATTTGTATCACAAAGAACATGTGACAAAACATTGCAATTCTCATCAAACAAGTTTAAAGAACCATATTCAAATTCCCAAGTTTCTGTTCACATAAGCTTAACCCAGTCACTGATTACTTTGTCAGGAAAAAAAAAAGTTGGGAAAGTTGTGTGCAACTCAGAAAATGAAACATTTTGAATCAAAAAACAAGTATTAAACATCTCTGTGTTTTAGATCATGCAGGAATTCGGCACTGTCCCCAGTGAGGCTCAACCACAGTCCAGCATGGAGCGGCTGAGTAAATGTGGTCTGGACTCTGTGGAGGAGAGTCATGCTTTCAGAGACACTGTAAAAGGACAGAACACCTGCTCTGTGATCCAGGTACACTCCTATCTTGGAGGAAACAGGAGCTGAGATGGGGACTTTTTCACTGTTGTGATAAAAAATACAATTGTTTCCATAGATGTGCAGTGCCCAGGATTCGTCATTCCAACCGAATCTGCACGCTTTTCCATTCCCATCCCTCCTGATGCTCTTGTATGCAACTGCAACATAAAGTCCTTCTGCTTTCCACGCCACCTCCCAATAACAGCGTCCAGTCAGGCTTTCCTTGCTCAAGACCTGCCACCAGAAAGTGAATCTCTCTGCATTTTCTGGATACGACAGGGGTCGTGCAATGCCTGTGACCTTTGTCTTCTTTAGCATCTTCAACCGAGTGTGAGTCGTGTCTGGATCTAGTGTGATATTGCGGTAATATTTTAGGAATTTGGCTCTGCTCTTCGGCTCTGTTTGTGAGACATCCACTTCAGTGACCTTCGTGGAGATGTTTGTCAATTCCTCCCTCAGAATGTCCTGCAGTGTCTTTTGGAGCTTTGACACAGTTGCGGTCACATCCATGAGGTTTCCCAGAAAAGAGTCTTTGACACTGGATGACTCATTAAGTGGTGGCAGTGAGGGGTAGTTGAGCAGAAACTGGTTGTGATCCTCTGTGAGTGAGAGCTGCTTCAGCTCAGCGTCTCTCCTCTTCAGCTCAGTGATCTCCTGCTCCAGCTCCTTCTTAAGATCTCTAACCTGACTCAGTTCAGTTTGCTGCTGGGATTTGATCTTGTTCTTCACTTCGCCTCTTATTTTCTGGATGAGTTGAATAATTTCAGTTAAGATCTCATCACTGTCCTCCACGGTTTGATCAGCAGTCTCAATGATGGCCTCCTCTTGCTGTTGGAGCAGCTTCATTTCATCCTTTCTGTCTTGGATTCTCAGCAGGATCTGTTGTTGATTGCTCTCCAGGACCCTCTGCCTTCCAGTCCTTTCTGCTGCAGCTGAGACTATGTCGTGTTCTTTATGTTCTTCCACAGAGCAGAGATAACAGATAGACTTTTGATCTGTGAGACAAAACATCTTCATCACCTCGTCGTGAATGGAGCAGATGTTCTCCTGCAGGTTCTTGAAGGGCGCCGCCAGCTTGTGTTTCTTAAACGCAGCAACGTCAAAATGAGGCTGGAGGTGTTCATCGCAATAAGAAGCAAGGCAGGTGAGACAGGACTTCACAGCTTGTAACTTTTTCCCAGTGCAGACATCACAGGCTACATCTTCGGGTCCAGCATAACGATGTTCAGCAACTTCAGGGGGGCCGAGTCCTGTTTTCTGCAGCTCCTCCGTCAACGCCGCTAGCATGGTGTTTTTGACCAGAGCAGGCTCCGACGTGAAATTCTCCCGACACTGAGGGCAGCTGCGGCAGTCATTTGGTTTTCCTACCCAGAAGCCTTTAATGCACGACATGCAGTAGCTGTGTCCGCAAGGAATGGTCACCGGATTGTCCAGCAGATCAAGACAGATGGAACACGAAAAAGCTGCTCCGTCCAGATTCACTTTTTTCTGCTCCATTTCGCTTCTCTGTAGTGATTGCTATGAACTGCGGTTTATTCGGCCCAGATTAATTTGAAATCTGACCGGCCAATCGCGTTGCAGATGCTTGAGCCAGCCAATCACCTTCTTTTGTTGTCCTCAGTTCATCCAATCACTCCCCTAAAATTCCACGCATGCGCTTCTCGGGTTTTTCGTCTCCTGGAAGTGTCCGGAACTACGGTGGCTTAGAAAACCAAAATAATTAAAAAAAAAAAAAAAAAATGTTTGTCTTCGTCTTTTTTTTCTTGATGTAACTGTATTTGTCAATTTATTAACACATTTCACTGGTATTTTCTTTTGTGCAACTGATGTAATTTTCAAAGCTTAGGTGTTTAAACACATCACAGCTCAGAAGATATAATGTAGGGAAACTCTTTATTAAAACAAACTTGTTAAACCACATTGTTCTCAATAAATTGTAGACTGTATTTGTATTGTAGACTTTTGCCCCGCGGCAGCAGTCTACAGATTTTTTTTTTTTTTTACTATTTAACACATTTATAATACAACATTTTTATTAACAAATATCTCTTGTTCTTCTGTAATTTACTCAAGTTTTCCTACCAAGCTTTTCAAAATGGACAAAAACAATCTTGTAAGACAACATTCAACGCCAATGGTAGTTTTGACAAAAACCAGAAGAATAGATCACATTGATAAGGTTCTCATATCAATTTTACTGTAGGCTACAATTTACAGAATGAACATTTTGAATTGCTGTTGGTTTTATAGAATATTTAGTTAGCATTTCTTAGCACAGAGGTCTACAAACTGAGGCTATAGAGCCACAGCTCCTTTATCCCTTATCCCTAGGATAAATTTAATTCACACATTCTGACCTATTGGTGCACAGTAGTGTCTAGTTGCTGTTCAGAGACAAGTTCTTTAAGAATAAAATTGTAATTTTAACATATATTGATTTAAAAAAAAAGGGAATTCTGCACCAAAGTTGTTCAGTTTTGATAACATAAGGCAAAAAAGGATGATGAAGCACCAAAATTATAATGATAGAAAATGCCTTTTTTTGTTTGTTTTGCATTTTTTTTGCATTTTAATTCAAATTCATTTATGGCTGGAGAATCCTATTTGACACAATGTCTATTTTATTTTGAAAGGAACTTGCAAAAGTAAACCAAGTTAATTTTGTTATCCATATGAAAACCTAACACACTCATAGTTCAATTACTGTAAATGTTTAAAAGCTACATTTCATAAATAATTTCCTTAATGGTCACAAAATCATAAACATTTTTTTTCTTCTAAATGTTTGTTCTGAGAGGGACTTAGTGGCTCATTTGGGATTTGGGTCAATATGTTTATGAACCAAATGACTCTTTTAGCCTTAAAGGTTTCAGACCCCTGACCTTAATGTGGAGTACAAAGCAAGCAGGGCTCTGGAATCAAAATCTTGTTGAAGTTAAAACAAGACTCTGCCATAGCAAAAATTAGTACACTTAAAGTTTATTTTGTAAGTATAGTTAAGTAAAGTTTAGCAAATCTAACATATACCACCTGACCAATGTAGAAATGACTAAAATATACCACCAGAATACTTATTCAGACCAAATTGGAACATCTTTATCTTACTTTATAGAATCCCATATAAAAAAAGTAAACTTTAAACTTTAGACCTACTGCCTCACTTTAAGTAGTGACTTGTCGTATACTTAGATTCACTTCTTTTGGCTAAGGGCTCATTAAATTAAAAGTTATGTATTTGCCTTTTTATTCAAAATCTACTTTGTTCCTTTCTTGTGACTTTAATTCGACCACATATTTACATTTCCTTTTCTATTTTCAAGTACTTTAAAAATATTTATATATTTATTTTACCTATTTATGAGTGGTGGTGGTGGTGAGGGCCTTGTTAATCAATTTCAGCTGTATTGGTGTTCATAGAATTAGCAACAGGTGCATTTCAGTGGCAGCAACCCTCAAAACAGGACTGATGTTACATGTGGGGGTCATTTCAAGTTTCTCCCTCTTGATCTTTTTTGGCTGGTTTTCCACTCGTGTTGATTTTGGCTTGTGTAATTATCTCTACTGGCAGTATGAGGAGATTCCTTAACCCTACAGAAGTTGCACAGGTTGTCCAACTTCTCCAGGATGACACATCCACACGTGCTGCAGCAAGAAGGTTTCATGTGTCTCCCAGCACAATCTCCAGAACATGGAGATTTCAGGAGACTGCTGGTTATTCTGGGAGAGCTGGACAGAGCCGTAGAAGGTCCTCAACCCCTCAGCAGGACCGATACCTGCTCCTTTGTGCAAGGAGGAACAGGCTGAGCACTGCTCGTGCCCTACAGAATGACCTCCAGAGGGCCACTGGTGTGAATGTCTCTACCCAAACAATCAGGAACAGACTTCATGAAGGTGGCCTGAGGGCCCCACGTCCTGTAGTGGGCCCTGTGCTCACTGCCCAGCACCGTGGAGCTCCACTGGCATTTGCTCAAGAACACCAGATTTGGCAAGTCCGCCACTGGTGCCCTTTACTTTTCACAGACGAGAGCAGGTTCACCCTGAGCACCTGTGATAGACGTGAAAGAGTCTGGAGAAGACAAGGAGAACGTTATGTTGCATGCACCGTGATTCAACATGACAAGTTTGGTGGTGGGTCTGGGGAGGCATATCCATGGAGGGACGCACAGACGGTGCTCTGACTGCAATTAGGTATCCAGATGAAATCCTTGAACCCATTGTCAGACCCTACGCTGGTGCAGTAGGTCCTGATTTCCTCCTAATGGCAGGAGTATGCAGGCACCTGGAGGATGAAGGAATGGAAACAGTTTAATGGCCTTCACAATCTCCTGACTTAAACCCAATAGAACATCTCTGGGACATTATGTTTCGGTCCATTAGGCACCACCAGGTTGCTCCTCAGACTGTACAACTTCTCAGGGATGCCCTCACACAGATCTGGGAGAAAATGCTATAAGACAACGTTCGTCGTCACATTAGGAGCATGCCGTGAGGTTTTCAAGTATGCATACAAGCTTGTGGGGGCCGCACAAGATACTGAAAAGCATTTTGAGTTGCAGAAGTTTTGGAGAAAATGGACTAGCCTGCCACATCTTCATTTCACTCTGATTTTATGGTGTCTACACAATTGAACCTTTCTGTCGGCTGAAAACCTTTATTTCCATTAAAAGACTTGGCATCCTTTTGTTCCTAAGACACTGCCCTGTCGTTATTTGTATAGATATCCAACTTCGTATTGAGATCTGATGGATCTAATGTTCTTCTTTAAAGTGCTTCTTTAATTTTTGTGAGCAGTGTATATTGCAGTAATTATATAAATTTATCATGCTTCTCTTCACACGTCATGTGTTACATTGATTCTGTTTCTTTTATTGAGTGTGTATGACCCTTTTTTGTGGAGAAAAAGAAATAAATGAAATATTATTAATTATTAACAACGGTTTTCATTATTATTCTTTAAATGTTCTTTTTAGCTTGTACCATAAGATTTAGATTATACTGTTAATTAAATATACTTTTGCTGTCATTTATGATTTATTCCTTTTATTGCTTTGCTAGTTTTACGTTTTATGGTTATTTCCTTGCTTTTATTTTCGATTTATATTATATTATATTATATTATATTATATTATATATATTATATTATATTATATTATATTAATATATATTATATTATATTATATTATATTATATATTTTTTTTGTCCAAAAAACTTCTATTAGATTTTTCCCAAAACCCGGGCGCCGTCCCTTTAACTCTTAGGCCGTGAGGTGCGATATGCCGGATTCCACCACTAGAGCTCCCCGCCTGGTTCACCTGCTCCCCCTCGGCTCCGTCTGTGTTTACCTCTTTCCCCAGCTCTGCTGTCCGGTGGCAAGCTGGGACGCAAATCCCCGTCCGAAGCTTCGGCTCCGAGAATTACTAATGTAAGCTACCCGGTGTCGGTTCCTTTGCGGATTTTCTGCAGCGCCGTGTGCTAGTGCCGCCAAGGCGGAGGTGAGTTTGGGTTTAGTCCCGTGAAAAATGGCTCAGGCTCAATGACAACACTGCGGGTGCTAGCGCCGTTAGCTTAGCCGCAGCTCCTGCTCAAATCTCGTGATTGATGATGGTGAACATGGCGCCTTCTAAAAAAGGCACGTCTGGATATATGTGAATACTTGCTGTTTTAGTCACAACGTTAGATAGATTTAAGTATGTTCTATGTTGGTCATTTGCCTCCATAAGTTCTAATTTATCTACGTTTAGTGACACACAAGCTTAGCTAGCTTCAAGCTAGCTTCGCTACGTAACTGTTTACTAGCTATGTAAAATAACTCCCGGTGAAAATAAAGGTAACAACCAGACACGTTTTGTGCAAATATTTGAATAATATGGACGCGCAAATTGATTTAACTCATACTTTTGTCATATTTTGAACCACCATGTTCAATTTTTGCTTGTATGTTAGCGCTCCGGCTAATAGCGCCACAAAGCTATCAGGATGGCAGTCATGTGGCCTCCTCTGCTACCTCTTTGTTGTGAAAGATTTAAGCTATACTTCATCTTACATTTTACTGAAGTCCTGGTGGTAAGTTTTATTATAAACATGCCCACCCTTGTTTATTTCTTCTGTGTGCGTCGCTTGGCGTTACTTTCTGTGTCAGTCCTTAAGAGGAGAAAGTTGACAAATGACTGGAGCTTAAACGTTCAAACCCGAGTGGTTGTCAGAGTTCACATCATTGCTTTCCTTTTATCAGAGTGGAAAGGTCAGGTAATTTCAGTGTAATTGTAGGAACATGTAGTTTCTTTCTCCACCGTGGAAACGACAGACCTTTGGTTGGTCGTGGCGGCGTCTCCCGCCTTGCAGACTGGTGTAGTCCACCTGTAATCACGTGTGGGCTTCTTGACGATACACAGTGAATTTAGCATTGTATACATTATATTCCAACATTTGTGATAGTGGACAGCGGATATACATCTTGCTATAGACTGATTTAACATAACTTTACAATCAGGTAACATTTCCGTTTTTAAATGGTCTTTTTTGCAGGTTACCCCCATTAGTCAGTTTATTTAAATGTCAGATTTAGATACTTTTGTGTTTCATTTCCATAATTTAGATCTCCACTCCACCTTTACCTTAGAAGTGTTTTTTTTTAATTGTTAATAAACCTTTAAAGATTACACTTGATGTTGCAGTTTTTATACTGAAACATCAAAACAGGATGGGACAAAGAACGAGAAAGCACATAAGTGGAATGATATGATTTTAAATAACATTTGATCACAATTTCTTACACAGTTTATAGATACCGGTAAGGGAATATTATTTATTTTGACTAAAGGAAAACCATCCTAAAATCTTTTTTTTCCGCATTGTCTATTTCTTCTTGCATGTTACGTTGTTAAGCACAAGGACTCATTTGTGCTCTGCATAATGCAGTTGCTGTGGAAACAGATGCTTAAAGACAGATGAAGTATTCCCTTTGTCTTATAGATTGTTTTAATGACAAATTTCACTGCATATTGAATTATGTTTATTTAAAAGGAGACAAAATTTTCACATCATTGTTGATAGTCTTGCTTTATTCCGTCTAACATATATGTTATCATAAAATGTCTGAATATCATTTAGATGTTATTTTGGCTTTTGTTTTACAAGTAAAAGTTATTGTTATGTCTTATGTGCCATTTTAGCCTTGAATATTGAAGTATGAACAAAAAAAGTCTATATTTGAGGAGATGGCAATGAAATCAGACTTTATTTTCTAAACTAAGAGAGATTTTTAGTTGAACATTTTTGTCGTAATAATAAGTGGTTTGTCTATTCCTCCTAGCATCCAGCTAACTTAAAAAGTATTGATGCAGAATTTCCCCTCTCCCAGAATAAGCACTAGCGTGTAAAATCCTTGCTTGACATCTGTCACAGCTTCATGTTCCACAAAATATTCAGTATCCCTCTGAATATTTGAATCCCATAAGTATTTTTTTGGTTAGCTTTTGGCTGTTCTTTAGGGAAGTGACATCTTAAGTTTCACAGATGGTTTGGAGGAGGACTGCATCAAATTGGATTAGAATTTCTTAGCTATTTGTGGTAGACCAGGCATGGGCATCATAGCAGAGTCAGATGGGTATTATTCAAAGCTTTCAGAAGGTCTTCAACATTTTTTTTTTCCTCGTCAGATTCCTTCTTTGATGTCCACATGGTTAGGAGGTGTGCTGGTGAATATATTAGTTGAAGACAAAGACTGCTAAAATAAGTGTTTACAAAATGTTCCCCTTTAAAGTAGATGGTTTAGATTTTTTTTTTTTTGCGAGCAATGACAAAATATGTATATGTTTGGACATTTGCATTTTTTGAAATTTGATTAAAGCAATCCGGAGAATAATTTAAGAGCCTTATTGTGAATGATAAAATAATCTATAAATATTGTTACATTGTCAAACAAAACAAAAAAAAAATCTTTCACCTGATTCCCAAATATTTCCCTGATTTTCGTAACTGGGCTTTAGGCTTAGACTTATTTGCATTCACTTAAAAAATGTTTTAAATTTACAATTTTACAACCATTACAACCATTAAAATTCAATAGGAACTCAGTAAGACATTGTGTTGTGGATACCAAATTTGCTAAATTCCCAAAATTTTAATTCCTTGTGTGTTTGGGTTTATTTTAAAATGCCCTCTTAAGTTCTTAATTTTTATGCTTCATCCATCTTAATTTAGTTTGTTTCTGTGACCTTTTCATTTAGCACCTCAGGCATTGTTGTTGTCTTTTAATTCTATCTCAATAATGGTATTTCATTATATTTGACTGTAGTTTTAAAATCTTGTTTACTTGTTTTTTGCAGCTAATTTTTACTTGAACAATATTAAACTTAGTCTGATGGTAAAGCCATACCATGCAAACTGTGTTGGGTTTTATACTATTTAAGTTAACCAGAGTTTACACTATCAATATTTATTTCTTATTATGCTTCAAAGTGTTTTAGTTTCATCTCCTCAGATGACTAAACCAACCTTCCTTTGATTTTAAAATTTAAGCCTTTATCAAGAATGTGCTAACAGGTAAATGTTTTTTTTTCTTTGGGAATGTGAAAAAAGTACAGGCAATACTGCAAACAAAGGAATCAAGACATTTTCTAATTTGCATTACCCTCTTATGTATCACAATTTTTTTTGTTTTGCTAAACTGTGGAAATTAATACAAAAATTCAGCTTTTTTAAAAAACTGCCATGATGACACTAATATTTTTGTCTTAAAAAAATTGTTCAATTTACAAAGTTTTCTCTTGATGTGAGAACTATTTTCATTATCCAATAGTATTTGTTACAATAATGCTGAAGAAACATGAGTTTGATTTCATTTTTTTTCTCTTTTCCAGGCAAGATGAATAAAGAAATTATGTCCCGTGTTGTGAAGAAGAGGCAAGCAGATCCTAAAGTGGTTCAGTACGTGTGGGCCGCCATTGAGGTCATTCGGAACCAGAAACAAATCGCAAACATGGACAGAATCTCAAAGTAAGTTCACCGTAGATGTTGAGATAGTTGCTGTATGTTTACATAAATAAATACAGAAGAACTTCAATTTTCTGTTGAGCATTTGGATTTTCTGAAGCTTAAATGTTTTCAACGTTGACAATCACTAGATAAAGCTGAAACTTCAGCACTCAGTACTCCAGGGGTATCAAACTCAATTCCACAGGGGGCCAAAATCCAAAACACACTTTAGGTCCTGGGCCAGACAGGGTAAAAATGTGTTGAACACACTAAAACTGCATTTTTTTTTTAACTTTTAAAACGTCACTTTTTAACATCACTATAAATAAAAACAGGCAGGAATTTTATTCCAGAATAAATGAATCTAAACCTTAAATGACTTTCAGTATTTTGCCCTTCATAAAAATGTATGTTGTTAAAATTATACAAGGTATAAAGAAGCGGAACATAACATCGGGCAATTAATAACAGTAAAATAAAATGTTCTGGAGGGCCGGATCTGGGCCTTTGCTTTGACACAGGTGCAGTACTCCATGCCTTTAAAGTTGCTGTATTTGCACATTTTTGAGTAACGAAGTATTCAGTTGAAACTTGAAAGTGTTGCAGAACACTAAAGCAGCATGAGGAAAAGCTGTGGGAAGAAGCAGCTCCCTACTGAGACCTGCCATCATTTGATTTGGGTTTGTGTGGATGTTGTGGGTTACCTCAGTCATTTCCCAGCTGTGTTTGTTTCGCAAGATAACACAAGTTTGCAGAGCCACAAAGAAAACAAAACAAAAAAACATGAAAAACTTTTTTAGTTACCCTTTGATTCATAGCTCTACATAATTTATGCTTAATTTGACAAAGCAACATCTTTTTTTCTTCACACCAGTGACAACACCTTCGACAGAATCATCTTGCAAACATGCTTATGTTAAAATTAGAGGCCTCCTCCTGTGCAGGATCAAATTTAGATTTAATACTTGCTGATGTTTGTGTTACATATAGAGGTGGCCTGGGGGACCGAAGGAAATATGACTGCAATCAAATTAGATTTTACAACTGAAAAAAAATCTTTTCGGTGTTTAAATGTATCTTCATATAAAATTTTTGCTAGTCAAATCCAAATTTGAAAAGTGTCAATGTCTTTTATAATTGTTAAATATAATAGCTATATCAATTGTCTCATTTCTTTTTAAATTATTGCAATCTAAAAAAAAAACTGTGTTCTGTTGACAGTAATATAAAGTAACCTTCAGTTTGTTTGCATACATTATTTTATTTAACTTTTCAGAAGCAGATGATGGACAGGACTTTTTCCCAACTCTCTTCTGAAAATCAAACTAAATATTTTGCTTAGTTCTTACCCAGTTTAAGGGATTCAGAATTTAAAGTCCCACTCCATAAAAATTATGTTTTTGGTGTTTTTAAGGTGTTCTCGTGGCATTTTTCAGATGATGGAGGAAATATATAAAGAAAGAAATTTAAGATTAAAATGGGATTTCTGAGTATTTCTCTATTTAAGTCATTTTGAATCATGGGCAGACAAACTCACCTGGAAAAAGCTTTAGTTGTTATGTAGAAGCTCCAATCAGCAGGCCACAAGCTTTCTGCTCCGCTCCAATCAGATGCATCTACTTGCAGACAACTAGATCTGTGTATGTATTCATTTTCCTTGTCCAAGTCAGTATCTGGTTCAAAACTGTACTGTTTTACAGATCCAACAACTTGGACGCAAATTTCTGATGAACTCCTGCCGCTCTGCAGAAACTAGGTCCAAAAAACCGATGCATGTTTTTTTGTTTTTTGGCTAAAAAGGGCATAAATTAAAATGCCATTCATTGGGATTGTTTTTACAATAGATTGAGTGATTATCAGAGAGATTCTTTAAGTTTATTCAAAATTTAGAATTTAAAAGGGGAAAAAGGGAAAATGTAATTTTGTGTGTCACTTTTGCTTCCTTTTTACTGAAGAAAGCTGTTGAAGCTTTGCAGCTTCTGTTGAGTCTGATTGTGAGCCTCAGCAGATGTGGATCAGTGATCAGATTGACGTCTGTTTAGTTTTGACAGTTACCAGATGTTTCTCTTTCGTTACTAGTCTTGTCATGAAATTAGGCATCCCACCCTCCGCAGCGCCCCACCCATCTATAAAGAAACGTGCCTCGAATTTGCAGCAGGAATAAACTTTTGTCCGTCACGATTCTATCTCATTGTTCACGCCTGATAAATTCTCTGCAGCGACTTTGTTGATAACCCGATCCTCACGGTCGGCGAATTGAGCGCAGACTCAATGAAACACTTGGCACGTCTCTTTCAGCAAGTTGGCGAGCACCTTGGGAGCTGGCTACTCGCCAAATTAATATTGGGCGGCGAGAGACTGTTGTCATGGCAACGCTGTGCAGTGGCATGCAACGGATAGCAGCGACTCTCCCTCCCAGCCTCCTCCCCGTTTAATTCCTCTGCAGCTTGATATCACGTAGAGGCTTTGTTGTTGTAAAGGGGGGGGTGACTTCTAGGACGCAGCTCGGGCGAAACATTAACCAGCCTATGGACCCACGGGCAACTTCACAACAACACATTGGTTATATTATCTTGGGGGAAAAAAAAGTGTCTAACCATTTCTTCAATTTGTTTCTTCATAGTTTAAAAAAAATTAGAGACAAGGTAGTAAAGTAAAAGCACACGACACACACAAGTGGGATTCCAGACGGAAAATCGGTTTGTTTTAAATGGCTTTGATTGGTTGTAGTAAAATATGAAACTTAATTTTTTTACTTTGTTCCCACATCTGAATGCTTGCTTATTTTATACTAGCTTATTTTAAACTTTAGTTTTCTACTTTTTAAATATGCTAACCATGAAACTAAAATTATTGTTTTTCTTAAAGACCCACTCCAATAAAAAAAAAAACAAAACAGTTTTTGGTGTTTTTAACAGATTTTGTAGCATTTTCTCATAATGGTGGACATATATAAGAAAATTTGGGATTAGATCAGCTTTTCTGGGTATTTCTTGATTTAAATCGTGATGGTACAGGGGCAGACAAAAACCCACAGTTTGGGTTTGGGATTCAGCAACTGCCGTGGGCGGGCCAAAGTCTTATCTTCTCCACCACAATTACATTTCTGATGCATCTACTTCCAGACAAATAAATCCACGTTTGTCTTCATTTTCCTGCTCTGTTTTGCCATCTGGTTTAAAACTATACATCTGGATAGCTCTGGTACTGCTCGCATTTTTTTTTTTCTACGCTCATATTTGCTTGAACTTGTGAGATGCTATAAGCTTGAGAAAAAATGTCTGAGATTCTTCATGACTCACTCCATAGTGCACTATATAGTGCATTCACCATGTTGTGTCTGAATCTGCTCAATTCCAAATTCGATTGCCCCAGAAATTTCCCAGAAGTATTTGCGACAAACCAGTGTGCATTAATGCTCACTACATTAAAAAATATAGACCACAATCCATTGCATTTGAACAATGTCTGGGTAGAAAATTGTTTAAATATGATTTTTTAATAAACAGAATAAAGTGGAGTCATATATAGACCTTGTGAAATGTTTGCATTGATTTATTTTTCACTTTGTGATAGGGCGACGTCTTATTGCCTTTGAAATTTTACACTTAAAGGGATGCTGGGAAATTAGTGGAGGCTTACTTCTGCGCCAACAGTCCCTGCCACAAGTCTGAGCCAGGTTTCTAATAAGCTCCTGCTGCTCTGCAGAAAATTTCTTAGAACACGGCATGTTTTTTTTAAAATTGTGGCTAGAAATGGTATATTCATAATTAAAAGACCACTAGGAAGCCTCTTTTCAATGGGAAAAATATAGTTGGAGTGCAACTTTAAAAAAGAAAACAATATGAATACAGCTAACACATTTGCATTTTTCAGCAAACGTTTGTTACCTCTGAGCATTCAAATTTTTGTGTGATACAATTAAAAAAAGAAAAAAGGTAACCCAACAAAATTTTCACAAAAGCCAACTGCTTGACATGAAAAGACTTGCTTTAACTTCTTAAGTTAATGTTTTTGTTTTCTGAATATTTTCGCTTAAACACTTCATACTCTGTGCTGCTCAGGAGTTTCTCTTAATGATGCTGTAATCTGGAAAACTATACTGTTGTGAAGATATCTATTAATGTAAACGTTTTTCTTTTTCTTGTGATGTATTTTTACATTTTATCCTGGGAACTGTTCTGGTCAACTTTACATTTCTGGTTTAAGTGATTTGAAGTGTTTATACATGCAGTGGGCCTCTCCTGCAGGAGGAAAGGCAGACAGTCACCTTCTTTACTTTGACTCCTTGTGTGTTGGCTCAAAGCCACATGGGGTCATGGTTGGCCTTTCCCAAAATGTTTCGTACTAATCAGATTTTATTTCCTGCAAGGCCAAGATTAAAAAAAAAAAAAGTTTAGATACTTTTGTAAATGATTCTACACTAATATTATAGATGAAATTTTAAACGTTTTTTAATGTTTTAATGTAAAGCTGCCACATTTACATTTTTCTTTTCAATTTTTTTTTTTTTTTACCTGTGCAGGTACCTAAGCCGCGTCTATGGGATGCACCCTAAGGAGACAGCCAGACAACTGAGCCTGGCTGTGAAGGACGGCCTGGTGGTGGAGACCCTGACTGTGGGCTGCAAGGGCTCCAAGGCCGGGATCGAGCAGGAGGGATACTGGCTCCCTGGAGATGAGATGGTAAGTCTAGAAACAACTCGGCAACGATTTAACACACTCAGAAGCTCCATTTTCGTTTTCTTTTGGTATTCATCATTCCTGATAGGGAAACAAAAATGCTGCGAAGGGATGTGTGTTCACACTGTGAGCAATATTTTGAAGATTTTATTTATCTCTCTGAGCATTTGGAGACACTTTTTCTAATAAATATTAAATTTTCACTGTAATTTTTAGAACTATCTATACAAACCGATCCTGAACGTGGTTTATTAAGTCTTTAATTTAAGTGAATTGTAAATATTAACTCCTTTGACTTCTTTGACTAAGGCATTGGAGAATAATGAGTCCCTCTGTTACTACAGAGTCACATGCCATGTTTGTAAATTTCATATTCCTCAGTTAACTGGAGCTGTCGTCCTGATGAGTAACGACAACTGCAATGGATTCTGCAAGGACTTCTCCTCCATCTGTCATGTTGCTCACAGTGCGAACAGTCACTGCACTCTTTCTTTTGCTTGCCACGTCCAAGGATGATTGAGAGGCGGTCATTTAATGAAAATGAGCCTCCTGAGAGCGTATAAAACATGTTTCTTTTTCACAAAGTCAAGGACTTCAGCGATGTTCAGAGTGCTTTTGAATTGTTCCACCAACCATGAAACTTCTTTGATCCTCTTCATGAAAGCAGCCCTGTCTTTTTATTTATCTCAGTTAAAAATCTTTTGGCTTAACCTTAACCTGCTACAGGCTATATTATGTTTGTGCTGGGTTCATCTTTATCATCTGTGTTTGAAAGATCACTGTTAGGAATTAATTGTAAGTGGAACTGATGAGCATTTAGGGACTTCCAGCTGAAAATATGTCACATTTTTATTAAATTCTAGACATCATTAGTCATGTGCGCAAGCAAAGAAAAAACAAAAATAAATGATTATTTCCTTAAATTAAAATCTCTTCTAGTAAGTACTGACAGTGATTCTTTCAGAACAACTTTTTAAAAGTAAAATGACTAAAAGATTCTAGTTTTAACAGTTTCATCAAGTTCTTAATTAACTTCAGAGGACAGTTTGTCAGTCAAAATTTATTATTTTTGCAGTTTCTGTAGCATTTAGGAGAAGGTCTTGTTTTAAAGGGGCCCTACCATGATTTTCTTAAGCCTTTTAGAGTGAACTATATCCATATATATGATTATTTATTACATTTGGACCACTAAAAAACAAATTAGTTATGAAATATTAGTTATATTTCATGAATTTTTCCCTACCCAAAAGTAAAACTGCTCGATTCCTGAAGCTCTGCCTGCCGCTGCGTGCTGCTGCTGTTCACTCCATGACGTACCCTGACAAAATCCATATGTCTGTTTTTTTCCCACGAAAATAATCCAAACTTCTTCAAAGATGCATACACATAGGATATATCTACCTTTATTAGGTCTGGCCATCGCTAAACTCCTTCACAACACAAACATGCGGCTTCTGCACGACTGTGCAGGACAGGGTGTTAAGGTAGCGTCTTAAGGTGGCGCAGCGGAAAAAATATCGAACACCTATTTGAGCTGGAATTTATTGAAGACGGGACACAACTGGAAGATATACGGTATTCTGCATCTAAAATGAAAGTTTTTTTCGCTGATTATTACTGGTAAAGGGATTAATTGAGTGTTGTGTAAGCCGGGGGGGTGAAGCTCGCAGCACGGACTCTTCCTGGAGGGAGCTGTTTGAAACGATCTTACGTCAGCTCGTTTTTCGTGGGTGTGGGAGGGGCTGCTGCAGACTGTGCAGGTTTATAGAGGATTACTCTCAAATGCATGAACGGATCAAAATACCGTTTTGGGGTTCTTTTATAGGGAGGAATTGACAGTAAAAGGCATTTAAAACCTTAAAAAGTAGAATTTTCATGGTAGGGCCCCTTTAACTTCCACATAAAAATGTAATTTATTTTTATTCAACATTACAATATATTTTTTAATGATACTGGTGAAAGAAGTTGATTAGGACATGGCAGGGGTGTCCAATGGAGCCCAGGCTGTTTTAGCTGCAGGTCTTTTAAACACTCCTCTCTGAATCACTTGCAATCACAGGAGCCGAAAGCCGAGGGAAGCAAGGTAAGGACTGCATTGTTCATTTCTGAGCCAGGGTTTGTTTCTTTATTTGATTCCTTTGTCTTCTCACCTCTCTTGACTAACATCATTCTGTGAGAAATCAGTCCTGCCACCAGCAGTGCATTCTGGGATTTTTAGTGAATCTTTCTTCAAAGCGGGCTGCAGTCTAAAAAAAAAAATCTAAACTTCTATGTTTTTGCCTGTAGAAGGTGGAAACCCATTTTTTATTCTACTTAAAAGTTGTTGAGGTCAGCCGGTTATACATTTGTAAGTGAACCCAGGCTGAATGCTTGTCCAGTTTCCATCCAGACACCGTGCTCGCCTGCAGATCAGCAGTGGAATCTGGATTTCTACCAGCTTCTTGCTGTCATGAGAAGAAAAGCTTCATGAAAGTCTCCTGCAGCACTGCTTCCACGTGGCCAAAATTTCTTACGGAAGTGATTTTGATGAAACGTGTGCTCGCTACTCGCTTCCAGCTGTGCTTGATTTTTAAAATATCAAATCTATTCTCAGGCATTCAAATTCCAAAGGCCTGCTAGTCATTGATAAAGTTAACAATCATTGTTTTATAAATAAATAAATAAATGTGATCAAGCATAGCTGCAGGTTGGGTAGCAAAAACCTCTGTAGTATTCTTTTAGTAGTTTATCTATATTTTTTCATAACTGTAGTTCTAGGAGTGTGTTCTGCTGTGGTCTGATCTTCCATCTGGCATGCTTATTTTCTTATTTCTTCCCATTATTTTCAATTTGCTGAAGGAGTGGAGGCAGGAGGAAAACCAGGTGATTGTGGTGTGTGTGGTTGTGCTTTGTGTCTGATTTTAGAATCTCGGCCCCCTTGTTCTGTGAGGTTAGCAGTCACTCAGAGGGCCTAATGTGAGAGGCTTTGTTAAACTGTTTTGGAGGCTAGCCCTCCCCAACCCCTGGACTCAGTCCAGTTGGCTGAAGCAGCGTCCTTCACTTGACCTGTGGAACATTTACTTCTCAGATAACAGCAGCATTTCCATACCTGCTTTACATTTAAAGGATCACACAACCAGATTTCTTTACATTTAAAATGAGCTGCTTCAAATCCGATTGGATTAAGTCCAGATTTAGATTTGTTTTAATGTGACGTTAGGAATAAACCACTGATCAAAGATGAAGTGAACTTTAAAGTAATTACAAACTGTGCATGAAAATAAAACTACATTTGATGTTCTAAATGCACGTTTTTGTTTATGGGACTTACTTGTTTTGACTGTTTTGAAACAGACGTGTTATGTATATTTTCAAAATTCTCTACGTGTGTAGGTCATGTAGTCTGATGTCTTTAATTGTGTATAAATACAAATGTCTGTAAGTAGAAATTATGTCATATCCAAATTCAGAGATTGAAAAAAAAATGCTAAAGCCTCTTTTTTTTATTGATGTTTAGGTTATAAGACCAAAAAGTTTTGAGTTTTAATCATCCCTTAAGTATCTAGTGACTTCCAACATGCACTGTTTATCCTAAAAGCCTTTTTTTCAGAAACAATTAATGTAAATACTCATGCTTTTTATATTCAGTTTATTTGAAATTATAATTTTTCAGCCTCACTTAAAGGTTCGTCAGATAGATCACAGGAACAGTGAGCCTTGAGAAAAATTCTGTAAATGTAATGCAGCACAAAGGACAATTTCATAGCTTTTTGTGTAAATCTTTTCTTTTTTACTTATGAAATTAACATTAGTACATTCCCATACCCCAATATGCACAGAAGATTTTCAATTAAGTTAGCAAGATTGATAATTTACAAAGATTGAAAGCTGGGTTGTCTAGTTACTTTCTTTCATATTCTATTTTCAGTTAACTGGTTAAATATGATCTCCAGACAAAATAATTAAAAAGTGATCTTTAGCTAAGAAAATGAAAGACTTTGAGATTGAATAGAGTAATATTAACCTCAGAATCACAATGATTCTTAGTTAATCTGTAAAAACCAGTAGAAGACCTACAAGTCTGTGTTAAACCATCAGCGGTTTGGCCCAGGGTGACTCATCTAAGCAACCCTGGAAAGGTGTACACTATTGAAATTGTTCTGAGATTCTTCTTTGTACGGTCTGCTTTTTGCTGTAGAATGTTGAAACCAGATCTGTGCTAAGGTTCAAAACAACATAATGGCATCCATCAGCTAGAGCTTCAAACTTGTCGGAGGTGACTTTTAGAAATGTGTAACTTTCCCTCTCACATGATTTGATGCACAAATCAATTCTAGGGCTGGGTTGATAAAATCGATTAATCAATCTGAATTGATTTGAGCTTAATAGATTAATATTCAATCCATAAAAGTAAAGAGCAATCTAACTCACATTGCTATAGTCTGCTAGCTTGATGCTAACGTATAATGGGATTTTCCCATAGAACGGCTAATGCTAATGCTCGGTCAACCTAGACATACATTGATGACTAAATAGACATCTTTATAAACTCACCGGCATGAATTTCCAACTCTTTTAAGAAAAAATTTGAAAGTAACCATTTGTGGTCTAAAGCAGTGTTTTTTTGCTCATAATTTTTTTGTCTGGAATAAGGCGTAATGCTATAGTGCGATCGCCACCTAGTGGCTAAAGTGAAACACCCTTCAGGAGAGGGAGAGCAGTTGCTGGAGAGTCCATGTAACACTGTATGCTATTAACAATCGCATTATAATTTAACTAATACATTTTGCAAATGTGAACTGTATCAGATTTATATGAAAATCTTCAAAACATCTATAGATTAATGTAATCTAAAAAAATGTGTCTAAGTGTGTAAACAGTGTAAACTCAAAATAGAATTGAATCAAATTATATTTAGAGGATCGAAAGAATCTCATAAAATCCAGAATCGACTTGATCCAAGCTCTGGTGAATCAAATCGATTCTGGAAATTACTGGTGTACCCAACCCTAATCAATACATACAGGATTCAACATTCTTTTACATACATTTATACTGTTTTGATATTTATTCATTTGCCATATTAAGCTATAAATTATTTTCTTACTGTAACTTTTTATTTTAGGCAACAAAAACTAAATGTTTTGACAGAACAGCTTCAAACATTTAAACCTGATAGTTTGGATCTTTTAGACTGTTTTGTTCTCCGTGCTTAAAAAGTGTCATATTATTTTTTTCTGGTGTTGGTTGAAATTGGGTGGGGGCACTTAGTGGACACAACACACATCCGTCGATGTGGCTCCCCTTCAGCCAATCGTAATTGACCCCATTTGATTGAAGCAGAGAAGAGAAAGAAGAGAAACTGAAAAATTTAGCTGGTAACTGATTATTTACTTCCTGGTTGATTTTATGCTTCTTATCTAACAAAATCTTGTTAGTGGTTTTCAAACTCCAACTTCACGAGTTTGTGAGAAACAATGGGAGACATAGAAGAAAGATTTGTTTATTTTATAAAGAAAAAGCAGAAAAACAAATTCCTTTTGGGTTTTGTGACATGAATAAATTCTGCCTGAACTGTTTGACCTGTGTGGCATGTCCCAACTTTGTACTTCTACGATGTAGAAGCTAAATTTGGTACCCAAACAACTCGTATCTATTAAATTTGGGTCAAATGTGCCCACGGCTCGGCAGCATTCACTTCACTTAAGCCGTAGACTGCGTGTCCTCTGCTCAGAGCTCCAGCTTTTTGAAGTAAGCCACTTGTCTTTCATGCAACGGGCCAAAACACTGGAGCAGCTCTTGACATTCAGCCGAGCACAAAGACCGCCTCTGTGTTTTCAAGTGCCGCTGAGGGGTAAGAGCGGAAGTCTTTGCGGGGGTACGTCACACTATTAAAACTACTGAACAAACTTACAAGCCAAGCCCTGAGGAACACACCTTTGCTTTTTAAGTAAACCTGTGATTATTGGCTTGTTTGTCTATTTAACATGATAGCTAAGATGCTTGATGCATTTCAAAGAATACAATTCCTGTTGCAGGTGTCCATGCAAGACCCAAGAAAAGCGACAGGTTTTCTTGGGTCTTGCGTGGACGCCTGCAACAGGAAAGTCCTCTTCAATGATGTGATTGGGCTCCCTTTTTTTTCTTTATCAACAAAGATAATCAACGAAACCTCCTGAAGGCCATGCTGAAGTTGTGAGAAGAGGGAGACAAGAATAGACTGTAGAAGTTGTAGAAATCAGGATAGTGTATGATTGTGCCTTCATCAAGTTGCAGCCGGTCACAACTCCTCTGCTCTCCAGACTCACTCCAGACCGCGAGTGGGAGGAGTTGGACCGTTGACAAGTTGACATGCAGATAAATTCCCAGTGAGGAATCTGTATGTGTGTGTGTGTGTTTGTGAGGACAAAAGTTTGTGGTAAATACGTCCGTTTATATAAGACTGAAACCTGAGTATGTGCTGAGTTCTGATCTTTAACAGACAAAGAACTGTTTGGGTTCAATCTCTAAGGTCAGACAGAACCACACAAACCACTGTCTGGTTTCTGCTAAATAATAAATCTTATTTCAAAAGTAAATATGCTGAACTAAAATACAAAAGCCTCCCACTGATTATGTTTAAAAAATACTGACTGTATATGAGAACTGGACTAAGTGACCTCTCCCTCCGAAGAACCCACTGGTTCCTAGAAGCCCAAATCTCATAAGCCTCGTTTCCACTGAGCGGGACAGTCCAGTCTGGTATTTTGAGTTTTTTCTTTTGAAAAAGGACCCATTTAACAGTTCCTAACTGTACCTCTTGAGGGCCGCCTTCCATTGTAGGTCCATAGAAAATAGAATGGAACTTTTATTATTTTTATTTATTTATTGGTGACCATGTACGGTTGAGGTGGAGCCACTGTAGCCACCTTGTTGTTTAGTAATAAGTGATGACGACATTAGAAAGCACCAGTATGGCACTAAGCTAGTGTTTTCATTTTCCTATTTACGACTATATTTTTTTCAGCCGCCTGCAAGTTTTTATTATAGACATTGTACTAAAAGTAAAGCAAGAAAAAGACGAGTTACTGGATGACCTCCATTGTTGTTGTTTTCTAGGCGTCACACTACAAATACGCAATGACATGCTAGCAGACTAGCTCGCTACCGCTCGATGAGGCTTAACTGAGAGGAAATGCTCGCCAGAATTAACTGGCCCATACTGTTCTTCCCTTTACGTACAGCTCAGTTGAAAAAAGGCTATTGACTTCTATAGAGATATAAACAGCAAACTAGTCACTATAATTGTCAGAATATAGTACCTTTTCTTTTGTTAATGCTAATTTCTTATATTTTTCTATTGCTCAAGTGATATACTGACAAATCGGATGTCTCAATAAAAGCATGTGGTCTTACATCAAACCTTCAAAATGCCTGACAGATTCTCCTGATCCCGCTTTCAGTGGAAGGGTTATTGCCATAGAATGTTAACTCGAACCAATCTCCGCCTACTGATGATTTCTTGGTCCAATACTGTCCGTTCCAAAAAAAAAGTAGAACTGAATTGACTTAATTTGAAGTAAGCCTGTTCTATGGGTAAAGTCACACTCTCATTCCAGTTCTTTGTATACAGTCAGTGGTAAAAACACATTCAATTGAGCAGAGCACACCCAGATGAATGATTCTGTTTTAGTCTGGGACTGTTCCTTGTTTCCTTCCAGTCGTGTTGCAAATCTGAGATCCAGGCTGAGTTCAGGGTACGGGAAGTCGTTTCCTCCCCTGCTGTGGTTGGCGGGTTGGAGGGGGGGGTCACCCAGACTTGTGCTCTGCTGTGTCCCCCCTGCAGGATTGGGAGGCGGAGAGCCATGACTGGTACTGCTTCCAGTGTCACCTACCGGGCGATGTCCTGCCGTGTGACAACTGCTTCCGGGTCTACCACCTGAAGTGTCTCTCAGAGGAGTGCAAGCCCAGAGACGGAGGATCCCACTGGCAGTGCACCGTCTGCAGGGTGGGGGCTCACGCCTTCAAATGCTCACCTACACCTCCTTTAGGGCTGCAACAAGTAGGACAATATCCACAATAACAATGCATTGATATACAAATTTTTCTGTATTTCTCTCTTAGTATATACATCAGTTCTGTAAACGCGGGAGAAAGCAATGAGGCAGAAAGAAAGAAGACTGGTTTTCTTGTGACTCTGTTGCATGCACTTGTCAAACCCTTTCACTTAGTTAAACTTTTCCGACTAAAATAAGCTGAAGAATCCATGGAATATGCAATATTATAGTTTAGAAAGCTGTTAATAAAATAATAGTTAAATTGGTTAAAAACAGAAATAGATTCCTTTAAAATGGAACCCTCTATGGGGTGCATCTAGCCCGGGGAACACACCGGACCACTGCCACAAATGCAGGTAGCGGCAAAGACGAGACTCTTTTTCTTTTGTGTTTTTACTGTCTATTAGTGCTTGTCCGTCACCTACAATCTGTAGAGGCTCAGTCCACAAAGTCAAAGCACTGCAAATCTTGCTCCAGGCGTTTTGTTTTCACAGCTCTGTTTCTATAAATGTCCGTTTTGGAGTCATAGTAACCCAACCGGGCAGAAAACTAAAATGAATAATTTCTCCTCTGTGTTCATGTTTACAACGGTTGGCACTTTCGTGTTTTAAAGCAATGTCACCTACATGTCACAACAAAATCGGAGTCCCCGATTGGTCACATGTGCTGCGATTCAGTAAGAAAATGTTCAACCGAGCTAACCTTTCAGCCCTCAATTAATAAATGAAGGTTGTACAATATTGTAAAAAGTAGAAAATTATTTATTTTTGTAATTTGTGCGCATTCTTACTGTGATGCATATAATTTTTGTATTTCTGTTTCTGCTTAAAACAAAATGCTATGTTAATTTTTTGGGAATAATTAAGCAAAATATACATATTTTCTCATATTTATTGGAATTCATGATGGAGATTTAAATTCCTTTAAAATAAAAAAATCAAGTCAAAAAGGAAGAAAATGTTGACTTACAAAAAAAGCGTCATTTTTTTTTCTTTTACATCAACTTCTGTATACTGCCTATTTTTTCTCGTCATCTTTGATGTGGCTCTGTTTTGGCAGCTAAATAAATTGGCTGTAATTGTGATCAAACGTGTTTGGCTTCATAAACAGCTTCCTCTCTCCTCCTGGCTTTTTTTCCTGCAGGGGAGTAAAAAGAAGAACCTGAACAAACAGGAGATGTGTAAATACCTGCGTTTTATAGTCCAGCGCATGAAGGAGAGGGTAAGAACCACTTTACATTCATCTTCCTTCCACTCTACAGCACCTCTGACTGTTCGCAGGTTTCCAGTCATAAATGAAAATATCCATTTCTTCAATGACAAATGTGGTTTTCTCCTGAATTCATTTTTTTCACACCTGTAGATCTTGACCCATTTAAATCAAACTTTAGTTTTAACTTTAGTTGAAAAGATTTTTTCTCTCGCTTTACTGCAAACTATTACATTTGATTTAAAATCCAATTTATCAAAATTAACCAAACCAGAAACGGCTTCAAAAAGTTCAACCCCAGATTCTGAATGAATCTCTAGTGGAGAAATGAAGTTCTGAATAATTGAAACTCTCCATCTCCTGGATTTTCTTTTATGTGTCTTTTTCACGACTCCGGTGCTGTTCTTGTGTTGCACAGCAGACACATCCAGCCAGTGAGAGGTGTAGTGAAGTTTGATGCATTGTAGTTCATTTAAGCTTCTTTTATCTTCTGAAAAGAAACAATAAACATTTTTCAAACTCACTGATAACAACCAAAGAAAAATAGATTTAATGGTAGTGTTACATTCAGGTAATAAAGAAGTGCAGAATGTTTTCCACTTGCTGTTGTGGTGCGTCTTCTGTAAAAAATGATAGAAAATGCCTCTTTTTACTCTGAAAGGTTAAAAACAAGTTTAGTATTTTTTTGACTTGCTTCTTATTGACAAGCCTTTTTGACTTTACAAAACTTGTGCATTTGAGTTGCACCTTTGCTCACCTCTTTCTGCTCCTCTGTCTAATATCTTGATTAAACTTGATTGATTGATTGATCGATCACCCCCTTTTACTTCCTTTGTTACATCTCATCTTTCCTCTTCAAAAGGGTGTAAAAAGCCATCATCAAGCCTCTAAGCTGTTTCCCGTTCTTATTTCTCTATCGTTTCCCTTCTCCGCTCCATGAAATCTCCTTAAATCCTCTCCCTGTTCTGCATTACAGGCCGTGGACCTGAACAAAAAAGGCAAAGACACTAAACACCCCATGTACAGAAGACTGATCCATACTGCACTGGACGTCTGCAACATCCAAGAGGTCTGACTCACTTTAACACAAGTTTACAACCTGAATTTATATTCCTTTTTATATGAACATTTTCCAAAAGGGACATAAAGTAATTATTAGCTTTGTTAAACATTAAATGTTTGCATAAAAGCTTTATACACAACTAATTGTGATGGCCACATTACCTTTATTAAACCCCCTCTCCTTTTTTCATTTGTTAAACACTAAAAAGGTTTGTGTTTTTAAAAGTAAATCGTAGCGGCATATTATGGTATGTTCATAAAACAGGAACCAGAGGAAAAAGTTGGTGCAGAGATAATAAGTTTTGGGGGTCAAGCTCCAAGTGTCATAGTGAAGCAGAAGTGCACATTCAGGAGGAGTCTTGTGGATCCTGTTCATCTAGATCTGTCTTCACTCACAGTCCTGCATGTTTCCATGCATTTACAAACCTTATTCCGTTCATCATCAAGTTCTGCAGAAGCCTGTCAATCACAATCATTAGATGCAGGTTTAGTTGAAGCAGGACATGATCCCTGAGAATCAGGGGAGGGAAACGTTTAGAAGCATAGATCAAGTGAAAATGAAGGAATTTAGGTTCAGTGGTGCATCACTGCTAAAGTGGAAATCTGGCTGGACCTCCATGTGCAGTGTGGTGTTGTGTTGATAAGCTGCCCTTTGACTGACCTCTGTGTTGGTTACTCATCCACCGACAGGTAAACAGGCTGGTGTTTGTTTGTTTTTTCTGCACCTGGCTGACTTTCCCTCTGTCTTGTTTGACTTTCAGAACCTCTCTGAAGGAAAGTACAAAAGCTTCGATGAGTTCAAAGCAGACGCTCAGCAGATAGTTCACAACACGGCCATCCTGTATGGAGGTGGGTCAAAGTCGTTCTAATGGTTCAAGCTAACAGAGTATTGAAGTAGTTGCTGCATTAGTTTCAACCGTCTCTTAGTTTTCATTTTCCTCTTATTTGTCTGGTCGTGTTTTCACCAAGAGATGTTCATCTCAGTCTTACTTACTGACAGTTTAAAATGACATTCAGAGATATTTGGTAGTGAGTCTAAGCCAACCGTCAGAGTTTACTGTTGTCCCTCTCACAAAATGAATAATCATAGTTGTAGATTTTTTAAACTTCTGACTGTGTATTCAGACTGGACACATGTGCTTCACCTAAAATGAACCTGAGCTCGGAATCAGTCTGTACCAACAGACTATTCCAGTCCGAATAAACCCTGAGATAAACAGTTTTTGCTTTTTTTTTGATGAGTTTGAAGTATTTCTACCATAAAACTCAGGCTTTCACGTCTAAATTCAGATGATTTCAGGATCAGAGATCTTTAACTGCTATTATTGCTTTCAGGGTACTGGTGAAAGAAAACATTATTTATTTTTTTACATTTCCTTGTCCATCCAAATTATTTCCACATTAATTTACTATTGTATTATTCAGTTCTAGAGTTTTTTTTTTTTTAATAAAACACATTTAGGCAATTGGATTAAGTAGAAGTTATGTTGTTTTAAGACTTCTGTAGATTTTAAAGAAATAAAACTGTGTTCATAGTATTAGCTTATAATTGCAGCGTTATTTTATTGTTATATATTTAGTATGTAAGTAGTTGCCTCATTAACTTCTGTATTTTGGAATGATGAAATTTGTCAATTAAAATGCATTCATACTTGTGTTTTTTTTTTTGGTTGGTTGTTGCAGTTCACAGCGATCAGGCAGAGATTGCACGGTTGCTCTTCAGTGATACATGCCATGAGGTATTTATGTTTTGTGAGATTTTAACATTTTTTGAGACGCATTAAAAATCTGTCCTTAAGAAAACCCAGTAAGAACATGCAAACGTATTTGTTAAAGAGGTTTTCAGAATCTTAAATTAAAATGTTTGTTGTGAATGTCATCTGGTCTTGACTCCCTGTTCTCTGTTGTCTTCCAGTTAAACGAGCTGATGCTGTGTAAGAACTGCTTCTATCTGTCCAACGCACGGCCAGACAACTGGTTCTGTTATCCATGTGTGAGTATGAACAGAAATTTAGGACCATAGTGATGCTGACTTTTGGTTTTACACCTGTAGACTACAATAAACTGATTTCAGGAAGAAAATTTAAAGTAAACTGAATTGATTCATGTATTTATTAGACATTCTTCTTACCTGAGGTACAGGTGGTCAGGGGTCAGCCCTGCAGCGGAACCTGTCGTAGTTCTGCACACAGGTGATGGTTCTTCACATCAATGTTCTGTTGAAGTCTAAGGAGCAGTTTACAGGGATTTGGAATCGCTCAGGTCACATCAGTTGCAATGACATCAGAAAGGAAATCGCCTCAATAGCACTAGAAATTACATTATCTGTGATTGGAATTTTACGCCTTTACAATTGCCTGCATCACGTCATTTCTCCTGCACATACTTTGAGCGATTAGAAGCTGTAATGACCAAAAAATTGAAGTTTCCATGTCCCAAGATTTTAAAGACAAAGTTGCGTGTGTTCTAAATACAAGACAACTTTGACATTGTTGCAATCTGACTTTGTTAAAAAAAAACAAAAAAAACAAAAACATTTTCACTACATATTTACTTTCTAATGCAATTACAGCTTCAATTATATAAGGAGCAAGTGGCAAATTATTTCAAATTTAACTTGCTTATTTTTTTTTAAGTCTAGTTTACTGACACCAAAAAAAATAATAAAACAAATTGATGTACTGCCTTTCTTGTGTTTTTTAAATGAAAAGTGCTTGGAGCTGCGCAAAGCATGACAAGCGTTTTTATGAATAAAGTTTGATTTATTGATTGATTGATTAATAAGGAAAAGGATAATTACAAACATTCCTATATGTCACTATAAATGGAAACCAAACCACTGAAATGCTGGCAAAAGTTTTGTCATCAGGATCGAAATGTTTAAGTTCCACTGAGATGTGTGTTGCAGGTATCGTGGACAGTTGCAGGAAAACTGGCCAATCTTATTCTGAACTAAACCACACGATTACAGTCGGGGTGAAATACGATTGATGTGATCGCTGTTCACTATGAATTATAAATTGGGCATAAAGCTGCTGAAATTGATAATAGGGAAGAGAACAGCCTAATTAAACCAACTAATCCTTCTATACTGATTTTGCGTCGATAAAGATTTTGATTCAAGAATTTGATTGGTATCTCACTGACCACTTCAATGTTTGTGTGTCATATAACCTGAACTTCATCACAGCCTTGCAATTCAACAAAATCATATAACGCAGGAAAATATTTTGAACTTTTTCTTTCAGTTTTTGGTATAAATGTTTGTGAATATGCTCAGTATGTTTTCTTTATTGGCAGTCCTTCAGGATTTTGTTTTTGTGTTATTTCAGGTGAGACTGAATGTAAACTAAACATAGAAATCTGCAGAATTGTTGCAGCAGCCCGTCAGTAAACAGCAGCTCAGCTCTGTAAACACTGAAAGAAAAGAGAAAAGCTTTTGCTTATGGACACTAAGTATGAATGGACAGTAAAAGGAAAAATGTGTTTGTTTGTTTCATCTGTTTTTGTTTGTGTGGGTTACGTTTGCAGAGCCCCAGTCACGACCTGGTCTGGGCTAAGATGAAGGGTTTTGGTTACTGGCCCGCTAAAGTCCTTCAGAGGGACGATAACCAAGTGGACGTGCGGTTTTTTGGACACCAGCACCAAAGGTAATAAAGGCTGCAAAGACTGAAAAAGAGACTGAAAAATAGACTGAAAACCAACAGCAGTAAGTTTATGTTTGCTCCACCCGTCCGCTTCAGAGCGTGGATCCCCTCAGAGAACATCCAGGACATCAAGGTGAACGTCCAGCAGCTGCAGGTGAAGCGCAGCAACGCCTGGAAGAAGGCGTGCCAGGAGCTTGAGGTGTACCAGCGCTTTCTGAAGGAGGGGCGTTACTGGAAAACAAAGCTGGATGACAGCCCGCAGCCTCAGCGGCAGCAGGAGGACACGAGCGGGAGGACTGACCGGCTGGAGCGGACAGAGGAGGCGGAGTCCAGCATCTCCTCCACCAGCAACGAGCAGGTCCGCCATGTAAGTGTGTAGTGAGGAATGAACAGTATAATGCACTTAAAACCTCAAAAAAACTGTTTTTCATGGTATGGTCCCTTTAAAGTAAATCAAGTCATGGAGGTCATCAAAAAAATTTCAAAATACTTAAAAAAAAAAAAAAAAAAAAAAATCTCTGAAGTGAAAATCCCTAAAAATGTATGAGTTGCACGAAGAGGTAAGCTTTATATTTTTTGCAGTTTTTCCTGAATTCCAATTGAAGAAATCACAAGAACAGTGCCATCTGCTGGTAAAGCTGGGTACTGTAGGTGGAACATCCAGTCTTTAGGATTATTTAGTTTTCAGTGTTTTTTTCCCAAAACTATATGATCTACATTTTGTAAAATAAATAAATAAAACACACTTCTATAGTTAAAATTATTTGTACTTGATATAATCTCAATTATCTTAAGAATAAGAAAGGATTCAGTTTGATTTGTTTAGTTTCCAACTAAAATCTACTTTTTCTGCTTTGTTTTTTCCCCTCCAGCTCAAAGGAAGCTTGGAGCCCAAGGCCAAGAAAAGCCGTCGAACTCAAGCTGCTGAACCCAAAGAGGAAGTCAGCGTAAGATAAATAAAATATACCAATGATTTTGTTGAGGGAGAACTATTTTTTATTTGTTTGAAGCCTTTTTTCTATGCAAACGCATCGGGCTCTTCCGGGTTTTTGTGTTTCTGCAGCTGAACTGTTCGGTTACTATGAAAGCTCTGTGTGTGTGTGATGCTGAGAGGCAGATGGATTCAATGGGATTTTTTTTTGTCATTTTCACAATAAAGAGCATCAGATACCGTGCCACTGTGATGAATGTGCACACATTAGTGAGTCCTGCGGTGTTGCCATGGGAACAGACGGTTAAAGAAAAGAGAAATGCCTCTTTTGTCTATCAAACTGCCACACTGTCAGAAAAACCCAGGAGCTACAGTTCTGGAGACTTACTTTCAAATTCCCTTAATTTATCTGACAACAGCACAAACATTTTGAAACAGAACATCACTTGAACCGCTCCTCCGGTCTTTCCGCTCCACCAGGACCCGGAGCCGGAGATGGAGGCGGTGAGCTCCAGCCAGGAGATCCCCGTGTGTTCGGCGCCGCAGCAGCCAGAGAAGCTGTCGGTGTCCACGCAGACGAAGAAGGCCAGCGGAGGGTCGCCGCGCACGCTTCACCGCGGCACCCAGACCAACAGCGAAGGCGCCTGCCAGAACATGTGCCACGAGAAATACACCAAAGTCTTCAACGACGTCAAGGAGATGATGAAGGCCGACAACAAGAGGGAGACGGAGCGAGTGGTCAGAGAAGCTCTGGAGAAGGTGAGATGGCGTCCGGCTGAGGTGTTCCCGGCCGCAGCGACAAACGCTGGACTTCCTGCTGTCTGTCTCTGTCTTCAGCTGCGAGCAGAGATGGAGGAGGAGAAGAGGCAGGCGGTGAGTAAAGCGGTGGCCGGAGCTCAGGCGGAGATGGACAGGAAGTGCAAACAGGTGAAGGAGAAGTGTAAAGAAGAGCTGGTGGAGGAGGTGAAGAAGCTGGTGGCCCAACACAAGCAGCTCATCTCCCAGACCAAGAAGAAGCAGTGGGTGAGTGTCTGCTCCAGCAGTCTGGGGCTTCTCTGGGAAATACTCGTGAAGTCCAGGTGTGGGGACTGGTTGACGCGGGTCACATGGTGTCATGTCATCGACTCATGGTGTCCAAGTCGCACATTAGAACCGAGCAGCTCTGTGTTCTGGTCTTGCTTTAAATTTTCAATCATGTTTAATGTTGACAAAATATTTCTGAATGTACCAAAAGAAAAGCAGCATGAATCTGTTTGGATTAAAGCAAGTTACTACTAATAATTTGTATAATAATGTTTCTGGTTCAGGCTTGAGTTTTATCAGGATATATATTGTATCAAGACATCGTGTCTCCAGACTGTTGCTAACACACAGTCCTACTTTACTTACGTACTGAACATAAATCAGCTGTTTCGTTGTGGAGAAGTTTGAGCTGCTTTCCTCTGCATCAGAATCCCTCAGAATAACATTAATATACATTCATATCACATAAAATGTAAAAGAGTTACGGTAAGAACATGTATTATTTAGGTGCTACCAGTGACATCTGTAGTGTTAGAGGGTCACAGTGCAGAAGAAACAGCAGGAAGTTAGAAAACCCGAGCCAGGTGTTCTGAACAGGTTCTGACTGCAGACAGACTGACTTATATTGAGAGAATATACAGTACGCCCATCTGTTTGTGTGTGTAATTCTTGATTTGTAACTCACACATTTTGTGTGCAACTGTGGGTACTTACAAATTGTAAATTCACATGTACAAAAAAACAAAATATCATTTACACATGCACAACTTTAAATTGCAGCAGCTTAAAACTAACTACACATACAAATGTTGAAAAATCGCTTTTCACATCTCCAAGATTCGTGTCTCAGTGATACGTTTAAATGCTGCTAGAATACTTGGAATTTAGATTGTGAATAATATCGGATGCAACTTTATATTGTCCCACTTTCATAAACACATATACCCAAAAATTAATTTAAAAAAGTCCAAATATGCATTTTTAAGACGATCAACATTAAAGTTTCTCTATTCTCATCACTGGCCCTCAGTCATGGCGATAACAAGACAGCGCCAGGTCCTTCTCTGCATCCAGGGAGCGGAGCGGGACGTAGGACTGATCAACCCTCTGATCAACTCTCTGGGTGTCGAGGACACCGCACGTGCGGCTCCGCTCCCCTGACGGACCAATAACCGGCGTTTCTGTCCTATTTATGACACGAGCCAATCTGCCTCCAGCCGAGACTCTCCCTCGGCTTTTCACAGATTTGTATCCCCATTTTCCCCAAATTCATCTCACCTCTTTCTCTCCCCACCGGGTTTGTGGACGAGTTCTGTGGCGAAGGAAAATGTCAAGTTTCATCAGATTTTATTCACAATCGAAGTTCAAAGCGACTGATGAGAAAAACTGCATTTAAACGCATCTCTAAGACACAAATCTTGGAGATGTGAAAATAGTCTCACATCAGATTTGTGTATAAATATGCGTGTGTGTGTACCAGGTCATTCATGTGTTTTTAAAAAATGTGTGTGTATTGTTGGCTTGAAGCTGTTGTAATCTAAAGTTGTGTGTGTAGCTGATATTTTGTGTTCTTAGTCATTTTTTGTGGTGTAACGGCTGTGTCCTCCTGCAGTGCTACAACTGTGAGGAGGAGGCCATGTACCACTGCTGCTGGAACACCTCCTACTGCTCCATCAAGTGTCAGCAGGAGCACTGGCACGCCGACCACAAACGGACCTGCCGCAGGAAGAGATGAGCCGGCCCCGCCTCCTCTGACGTCACACATGGTATCCCCCAGTCACCGACAGACGCGCTCTCCCCCCTCCTGCTTCTCCTCCTGCCTTGATAAAACTTTGTGAACCCGCTGACCAGCGTTTTTAAGTTCGTATTTAATGCTCCCTCTGTGATAACTCTTTACTCCCTCCTGGGTTTTTTTTGTGAACAAATTTCTCCAAAGTATTTTTTTTTTTTTCCTTCTAAGTGATCTTTTTTTTCTGCTGGAGAATGTTATTTATGCGTGAAACAAGTGAGAATGTTTTATTAGGATTTTTAAAAAAAGTTTCTACCATAAATGCATCAAACATGAACAGAGAAGTCGTCATAGAAACGGAGAAGCCTGCAGAAGTGGAGGCTCCCGCTCCCGTCGCGTCCCGAATCGAGGGTGGAGGATTGCACCTTTTTAATCGTTTCTACCTAGAATCTTGTCATCAACAAGTCACTCGTTGGGAACAGGGTCAGAGGTCGGCCTTAAAAGACGCCGGCCCAACAAATCATTGTGTCCACAATTATCTCAACTCTGCACACGTCCTTCATGTGATGGAAGGAGATCCTGCTCCGGATCTCAGACAGGGTTCATGCTTTTGTTTCTTTGCACACATTTCATGTCCTCATGAATCCAAAAACAACAAAAAAAAAAACAAACAAACCCAGAGCTTGTAATGTTGCCAAAAAGCCTCACATCTGTTAAGCCGAGGAGGCGTCCCACTCGTCCGTTTCTAGAGACTCTGCGTTTGCTGTTGTTGGTGCTCAGTGCCTGTTTGGTTTGGAGGCCGCGCTGCATGCCGACGGCTTCACACTTTTTTTTTTTTTTTTAATTTATGGCAAAAAGAAAAAAAGACGAGCGAGGAGCGACGATGGAAGCAGCGGTTAAAATATTATGCAAATGTAAAGGAGGAGTTCCTGTTTTCTAGTCTTTTCTTTCTTTCCTCTGTGGTGTGTAACTGTGGTGCTCTGATTCCGTTTTCTAAAGGCAATGAGATTGCCAGGTTGAAATCTTTGATTGTTTTCTTAGTGAAGAACTTTTGACAGAAGTGCTGATCATCATCATCATCGTTGATGTTTTGGAGGTTTCTTAGCGTGGACAGAACCGTGGACTCGTTTTCATCCTTTATTTTGATTTATCGAACAGATTATTTAGACAAATGTCTTTAGCTTTCCCCAAATTAAAAAAAAAAAATGTTTCCATTAATTCAACTCAAGTGAAACCTTTACTTACAGAAATATTGTGATCAGGCAGCTTTGATCTATTTTAAATGATTAAATGTTTGATCAATATTTCCCTGACACTCAACCGTTTTTATCAGATGGGGTCTCAGCTCTGCTTCCTTCATTTGAGCCTCAGTTACTTTTGGATTAGTTTTTCTTTTCAAACAAACAATAAAAAGCAGGAAATCGTCTAACTTAAAGAAAGACCTGATGATTTTAGTTTCGTTTGTGCGTTTTGGTGCGTTTTAAACAGCAGTTGATAATGAGATTTCTGTATTTTAAATGTCAAGCTTTTTTTTTTTTTTGCTTCTCCTAAGTAGTTCCTTGTGAACGTGCTCAGTTTTCTCTCAGATTTCATTTTTGTAAGATGTCTGTAGAAAAACATCAGACCCTGGATGGTTTTAGCGGCTCAGACGTGACGTTATTTTTTTTCTGGATCGCGGTCGTCCGGATGGAGACGGAGAACAAAGATGTTTGATCAAAACATGTTTGGACTTTTTTTTTTAAATCCATCCTCTTTCTTCATGTCTGTCATTCGGTCACTTTTCCAGCCTAATGGTTGCACTACATGTAAATATCAGTAAACCTGCTTCATGTTGGTGTGTAAATTAAGTGGCATTTAATATTTTCAGTGATCTGGATGACTGTTGGTCCTAATTTTGTACAATGTACAACTGATATATCAGCTTTCATGTCACTTTGTATGTATTTCAGTTATTTTTTTTTTTTATATTTTAAAACCTTCGATGTGTAAAAGAAATAAAGCAGCTTTTGTTCTCCTGGTTTTAACCTCATGTTAGAATGTTTTTATATTCGTGCATCCAGCCATGTCAGTTTTTTAATCTTCTTTTTTTGATCTTTGTATTCCTGGAGTTTTAAGTGCATGACGCTGTGTGTGTATCGTTTCCCCCTCTCATTTCATTGTGTAAGCTAAAAATAAAACAAAAAATGATGTAGTTGCACTCAAAATGCAATATGACAATGTTTTTGTTTTTTTTCTGGAGGCTTCTGCTGAGCGTCCAGACATGTGAGGCTGATTTCAGCTGGAAAAAGCGAGTCGATCTGATGATCAGACTGTTCTCTGCTCCCGCTCCGAGGTATTTTACTATGTGATTCTGTGTGAGTTTGACATGGATCCTTCTTGTACTCAAAGTACGTCTGACAAGAAGGAAAGTGGCTGTAAAAGTTTCTCTGCTCTCACTTCTAGTAGGTCATCATCTTCTGTTCTGTCCACATGTAAACTATTAACCATAGCAACGTTTTTTAATGCTCCCAGTCTTTTGTTTTTGGACACTTTAGCTAGCAATATGTATATAAATATATTCTATGTGCTAACATGGAGGAAATAAATGTATCAACAAGTGTCTGTGGTCCAGTTTGGTTATTGTGGGGCGTTTTGAAGAAGCAGGGTTGGAGTTGGAGCTCAAACTGACGACAGGAACTGCTGGACTAAAGAGTTTAGAAACCTAATAATCTGCAGCTTCAGGTAAGACTGAGGAGAAAGCATGAAGCTCTTTTACTCCCTGAAGGTGTCCAGCAGGCTCATGTTTGGGTTAGTTTATTTAATAGTAAAGGTTTTTTTTTTTTTTTTTTTTAAAAAAAAGCTTAACAGGTTTTTCTTCATGTATTTACATGTAGTACTACTGAAATACTCAGTACAATTTGTACTGGTTTAGTTTATATCAAAATTTAATTATTTCTTTTTCTTTCTATATAAAGTATTGCATGCAATGAGCCACAATTAGCCCAGCTATTTTTTTAATCTGTTTCAAACATTTTTAGTTATTTTTAGTAACCTGGAAAGTTCAATACTTAAAATTTTAGAAAAATTTAGACAGAGTATGCAATGCAGCTAATGGCCTCAAGGTGGTGCCAGTGAGCTAAAAACACTGTTTGCTGTAATTCTTTTTTTCCCCAGTTACTTTTAAACGATTTTAAGGTCCATTTTCCTTACTACAGCTGTGATGAGTTCTTTGTAAAAACAAATGTCATAACAAAAGGCTTAGAGACTTGAACTTGTTAAATACAACCAATGCAACCTCAAGGGGGCGCAATCCAGAGCTTTGGTTCGCCGGTATCAAGTCCGGATAAATGCCGACCAGGGGTTGGATCAGGGAGGACATCTGGAAAAAAAAATCTGTCAAATCATACAATAATCTTGTTTTGCTGTGGGGCCCCCTAAGGGCAGCAGTAAAGAGGCAAAGTAAACATGTTTGAAACAGTAGAATACCAAAAAATAAGGAAATCTTTTTATTTTTTAAATTCTACTCTCCTGTTCAGCACTTGATCATTTCAAGACACTTTCTTTTTTTAATTTAGAAAAATCCCTGTTCAAGAACCCCATTTGTTAACCTTAACCTCTAGTTCAGATCAGATGACTTCAAACCATTGATATTTTAACCTTATACCAAATAACTTCAGATAATAAATATAAAAAAGCTGGCAGGTGTTCATTATTTCATAAAGAGAAAAAACTTTTAAGATCGAAGATGTTCTAAATAAATCCAGCAGAATTTGTTTTTCCAGTTGTATTTTACTGAGATTCTGTCATCACAAAGTCTTAATGCAGTGTTGAATCTACTACTGGGAGAAATGATACGTTATGTGAAGATAAACAGAAAAATATATTGTTGCAAACATTTTAGTAACGGAGACTTAGTTTCAGTAATTTTATTTATTTTTCATCCAACTTTTATTTTAACATTGAAATTTATTGAGCCGGTAAGACGGACGCTTCTGTAAATTGCAGATTTTTTTTAAAGGAAAAACTAAAGAATTGCTTCTTGATCTGCTTCCCAATTGGATTTAATATCAGCACTTATATAGTTTTCAAAGAAATAGGATTAATATTACAACTATAAAACGTTATAAACTAACGGTATAAAAATAAAAAAATTATATCGCTTAAACCAAATTTCAGCACTTAATTGTCAGCAAACCTAAAATCAAATTTTCCTGAGTGCAAATCCCAAGTATGTGGAAGAATAGATTATGCAACCAAACCTGCAGTGTAACAAAGATACTTTATTGTCAAAATATTTATTTAAATGAAAGACAACTCAAATAAGACATTCTTAAAACCATTTAAAAAAAATCCAGGGGACATATAGGTTGCTGTTGAAAGAAGAAACTCGGCGATGAGAGTGTTTTTCTTTCATTAAAAACACAAACGGTGAGACCAGAACATTCTGAGCCAAAGCAAAGACGTCTGCAAATCCTTAAAGGGTTCCTGATAAAACGCTAGAACTCCTGTTTGACATCAGTGTGAGCTGAGCCCTGATTGATCTGTACATGTAAAAATATGACGGACTCCTATTTACAAGGCAAAGTTGATGCACCATTTCTGAGCTGGGGGTGTGTGGGGGGGGGGGGGCAGCTGCTGGCTGACAGACAGGTTGTAATCCAGTTATATTTACAGTTTTCAAATGTTTAAAATTAGAAAAGATGAAACATTTGCAAATATTTGAAAAATGGTCTGAATAAAAAAAAAAGTGTAATTCTCCATAAGGCCACAAGAGGGCGACAAAAGCTAAAAACATTGGGATTAAAGCCTCACTGTTTCTTGACATAGCATCTTCATATTAGAGACTCTGATTTTAAATACTTGTGTTTTTCAGAATAAATGAATTTTTTAAAATAAAAGATTGATTAAAATAGTCAAATGCAGAAAATTTTCTTAGTGTTTCAACTTTTTCAGAATGAATCTGGTATGTCAAACTGGAGTAAAACCTGTCAACATCAGACTTCACTGCAGGAATATTTCTTACTTTTTCAATATAATCTATCAACATATAATCTCTGTTTTTATAATATGCTTGATATAAGACTCTATTTTACTCAAGATAATGTTTTTTTCTTATATTAGCAAATATCCAGAACAAAACATTCTTGAATGTCTTGTATTTCTAAAAGAGAAACAAAATAAATTAAGTCAGTCTTTTTTTTGTACATACTTACAGGATATGAGTGGTTAAAAGTGGATGTTTTTTTTTCATTTGTACGAAAAAATAAAGGCTGCAAGGTGTTTGGATGCAAATGTTTTGGCTAGTTTACAAAATAAAAGCTCAGACGTACCTCATAGCGACATCAACTGGTATAAACACAGCTCGATTTTTGTCATGGCTGATGCAGCAAAAACCAAAGATATGCTGAAGATTTTTTTGTGGAAATTTACATCTGAAAAAATAGCTACAATTTTACAAGGACGTGTAAAAAAAAAAAAAAAAAAAAAAAAAAAAAAAGGTTAAAGAAGAAGTTTTTCTAAAAGTGAGCCACGCGTAAATGTAAAAGCAAACATCTTTGCTACGTTAGTGATCGTCCTCCGTCTGTAAGGTCACCTCTGCGCGGTGAAACGCTCAGCACAGGCGGAGGACTTCCTGCCTGCGCCTCTTAGTCGGATTAAATATTAATCCACTAGGCGGCGCTACATGTTATAAGCCACATAAATGGGGTCCAGCTGGTCGGCCAGGAAGCCGTCGCGAAGGTGCATGCGCTGCTTCTCGCCGCGGGAGTTGATGGGGATGACGCCGATGTCCACCACCACCACCACGCCCACGATCAGGTAGTGCTCCTCCAGAACCACGTTGGTCACCAGAGGAACCAGGTCCAGGGCCTCCTGCTCGGAGCCGTCCAGCTCCACCACCACCACCAGCAGGTTGGTCCAGGTGAATACCGCGCTGCAGACACACAAGAACAGACATGGGGTTCTGGATTAGAGCCTCGCAGACGTGAACCACAGAGGAATTTTGGGTTTAATCCTGTTCAGTTTGTGATTTTTATTGTCTTTTCTTTCAAATGTGTGCATTGTCTTGCTGTTTTGTAACTAATTTCCAAAACGTTGTGTCGTCCAATGAGATAAAAGCTTTAAAGCCCCACTCCAATCATCTTTTAATCTATTTTAAAAGCATTCCCAGAGGTCTTTCATTTTTATGTTTATGTCATATTAAGCCAATATCAAAGAACCTGAATCATTTTGTAAGACATAGCTTCTGCAGAGCGGCAGTAGTTCATTAGAAATTCACATCTGAGTTGTGGGCAGGACTGTTTACACTCTCCTGCTGGCTTACAGCCCCTCACACCCCCACATTTCCGGCACAACAAAAATGATGAGCAATATCTGAACTATCTGGACGTACAGTTTGGAGTCAGATTGCAGCCCAGATGAGGAAAACAAAGACGTTCATGGATCTATCTGTCTGCAAGTGGATGCATCAGAATAGAGTGGAGCAGGGAGCTATCTGTTTTCTACATTACACAGCATTATTTCCTCTGCTCCTGAAAGAAATACTCAGAAGTACAAATTTTCAGCTGAATTTTCTTCACTTATGTCCTCAATCATCAGAAAAGCTACAAGAACATGTTAAAAACATCAAAAGCATCTTTTTAATCGTAGTAGGTGTTTAATGGATGGGGAAAAAATCAGATTCTGCTGCTTTTGAAACAAGAGAAAATGAAATTTGTAGAATCTCTGAAACGGTTTGTAACGAGAAGAGTTGTTGTGCGTCAGGCTGCTCACCACTCTGTGATGCTCTTGTGCGTCCTGATCACAGACGTCTCGATGTCGATGGGGTGATAACGCATCCCTCTGAGCTCCATGGCCTCCTCCAGAGCGCCGACCACGTACAGCGCGTCATGGCGCTCTGCAGACATGTGGAAAGAAAGGCAGGTGGATTTAGATTCCACAGAACTTCATCGGGAAGGGATTTGCTCGAAATGACATGTCATCACCTCCGCTGGCGTCGGTGAGCTCGGTCCTGCGGAGGAAGCCCAGGTACCCGGTCCGAGCCCAGACGGTCTGCGTGTCTCCGAAGCTGAGTCTGGAGCTGAAGTGATCCGACTGCAGCGCCTCGTCTCCGTACACGGTGAAGTAGCCGCTGGCGTTGTGACCACTGTGCACCCAGATCTAGACACACACACACATATATGCAATTGTGCAATTAATATTACAGTCTGATTCAATTAAACCAAATCCATACAAGTACAGAAAAAATCTTTATATTCAAATTCATCCCATGCATTCATTTTCTAAACCCACTGAATTCCTTTTGGGATCACAGGGTTGTTGGAGCCTATCCCAGCTACTGTCTGCAGACCCTCTCAGAGCTCAAATTAATCCTATTTTAATAACAATTAAAGTCTTTTTAAGGACAATTTGTCTTTTCCTAAGTTTTCTCCAGGCAGTTGAAAATTACTTTGGTCTAATGACAGATGTTCCAGTGTTTTTGCTTCACGTCTGTTCCTTTCCATCCTCTCAAACACAAACTGCTCTTCACGCTCATTTATATGTTTCCAGTGGACCCATCATCAGCTCAGAGGATACAATTTAAATCATTTCATATGGACCCTTGATTAGAATTTTAAAAATACTTAATTAAGAGGGAGGGGCCAAACTGACCTCTCCCAGATGTGACTCCCCCATTGGTCCCTTAGTCTCTGGGTTTGCGATGATGATTCGGACTCCGGGCAGGATCTGCTCAAACACAGAAACAAACACTCAAAAAAAAAAACATAAAAAACATAAAAACCCTAAAGTTATTTTTAATGTGCGCTCACCTTTCCAGACTCCATGAGGGACAGACTGTGTGGAGACCCTCTCTCTACCAGCCTGACTCTGCACAGCAAAGACAACACAACTCTGTTCAGACAAACCACTCGCTTTAGCAGCTTCACTCTTCTGTGGACTGAAACATCCGTCTTTGAGGAGAAGAAAATCATCGGAGTGGAAATCTAGAAACCTGATTGCTCACTTGAATCTGTCTGATAAAATAATTCAGAGATTTATGTTTAAAAAAAATTAATTCAGTGTGCAGCGGAAAGACTTTTTATCTTCAACTTTTTTTACTCTATAATATCAAACAACGTTTTTAGTTCAGTTTGCATTCTGGGACTTTCTACAAACAGTTTTATGATTTTTTTTTAAATCAGAAAAGTTTCAAAAATAAAAGCAAAAACAACAAAAGAGAACAATGTAAGTATCTTCTCAGTCACAGAGAGACCTGCAGCCGAGTGGTCGTATTAGCTCCATAAAGGAGTAACTTTCATCAGAATTCTGAGTCTTCACATGTCCTCCTGCAGAAGCTGCTGTCATAAGCAGAAAGTCCCGTTGAGTCCTCACAGGGGCTGCTTCAGGAAGAACCAAACTTCTAAAAGTTTTCAAAACAAAATCTGGAGTTTTTGTTTGCAGTCTGACTCAGCAGGAAGGGTTTAAAGACCGTCTCTGTCTATGTCTTCAAATCTGGGGACAGCAGCAGTGTCAGGGGATCTGAACCACTTCTTATTTTTCCCCAGAGCTTCTTCACAAACTCACCACTGACTGTAAATAAATACATGCTGGACAAACCCAGGTGAATGATCTTTCTGTAACTTTTTCTTAACATTACGGATACTCTGCTGGTATAGAATGACTTTCTTTACTTGTAACTGAAAATGACAATATATATATATATATATATATAAAAGACTGTAATGTAAGATGTATATGTAAGACTCTGGAAATGAATCTGTTACTTTAATAGCACAAACCAAATCTAAAGAACTGTGCTAAGGTTCTTTCAGTGGGATTGGACACAATACTCAAGGACACGGACTTTACCTGTAAACAGCCCATAATCCGAAAAATTAAATTCTAGTAAATTAAAAAGATGAGAGACTAAATTGAAAGTATAGTCAGGAAATCAGCTGTGAATAAACACTTTGTTTCTATAATATGTCAAATAGAATGAGCAGCAACAATCTCTGTAAGCAGAGCCTCTTTAGTTCTTCCTTTCACCACAGAAGTCTCCTTTATCTGTTTCTTGATTGGCCAAACAAATGTTTGCAAACTTATTATTTCATGGATAAATGAGGGTGGGCTGTGGAAGAGAATCCACAGCTGAATACAGGTTCTTTAACACCTAAACACCTCAAATCTACATTTCTGTTTACAGCTTCTACTTTAACCCAGGAGTTTTATTGCATGCGGTCTAGATTTTGGCTAGAGAGCAGCCCCTCCTCAGAAAGTACGAGGCTTATCGAGTCCCTGCTGACACATCAGAGATGAAGGTTAGGAGATCACTCACCTGTCGTGCCGCAGCGCCCTCATATCAACATAAACCGTGGTGGGGTCGGGTCCGGATGTCCCCTGAAAGAACCAAAAGTATCCAGTTAGCCCAGCAGGACCTGAGGGTTCTCAGAGGCGGGGGTTCCCTCCACAGCTGGGGAGGAAACTCCCCAAACCTCCTCATCTGTGAGGTCAGTAAAATAATAAAAACTGTGAGTACGATCCCATTTTGTGTGAATGATGTGCAAAAACTTAAAAAGAGAACATTTGTGATTATATTCAAATGAAAAAGTGTCATGTGATCAGACCCAGGATGAAGCTGAATGTTCTGGACCAGAGCTGTCAACCTCCAGGCCTCGAGGGCCGGCCTCCTGCTGGTTTAGCCGGAATCCTGCCTTATCTGCTGCAGATTACCTGGATCAGGTGTGTTTGGCCAATAAGAGCTTCATTTGCTGGACGATTGGAAAACGTATGACTCCGGCCCAGACTTTGATCGAAAAAATCAACAATCATCTGCAACCTTGATCTTCCTCCACCATCTCTCCACTATTCTGAAAGAGTGTAAATCTAACCACAGAGGCATGCTGGGAGTTGGAGTCCCCATGCAAAATGACAAACATCATCATCTCCCCAATGCAGTGATTCTTTCAGAATAAGAGCTTTTCCCTGTTCATTTAAAAATCAGCGTGTTTGAATCGTGACAGGAAGAGGACAGAGAATTAAAAACAACACGTTGACAGTTACCGACGAAAAAAAGTGTTTTTATTCTATAAAACTAGGAACCTTCAAGTGAAAAATAATGACAAATTTGTCTTGTTTTGAAGGCGCTTTCTGCTTTTCTTGGCATTATTATAATATTTTACTTACAAATTTCTGGAGAATTGTTTTTTCTGTATAAGATGTTAATTTTTCAGATCCAAAGGGGTTCAGATTAAGATGCTTGAACAAACCTGTGATCATTAGACTTTGCTAAAAATGCATAAAAAATCTATCAAAATCATTCAGGTTGAATATATTTTGCCTGCAGCTGCATAAACATCGTTTTTTCCCATTCTTTTTTTAAAGCTAACGGAAAACAATTCATTAAAAAAAAGCAAACAGCTGTTTTTTTCTTCTTTTTTGTTTATTTCTGCTGTGAAAAATAAAACATAAAAACACAGCAGACTGCAGCTCCTCCATCTGCTCTGCTTCATAGCTGCAGGCTTTAGCATGAACATGCTTCTAGTCTGGGATAAATGTCAAACAGATAAACGAGCACGGAAACAAAAATAGAAAAAAATGCTAAAAAAAAGACAAAAGTAAAAAAAAAAATTATTTAATTTTTCCCACATGAACCAGATTATTTCAGTTTTTATTTATTTCATTTTTATTTCAAGGGAACTGAGAACACTTTTATCATTACTTTAAATAAATAAGCATCTATTAATTATTTTTGTCATTTATTTATTTATTTTTTTTAATAAATGATACATCATTATTTCCATGTTAATTCAATATACACTAACATTTTTACAATGTATAACATAAAATGTAAACATTCTAAGAATGTGAGATCCTTTATTTAAACAAGATGTTTATAGTTTTTCTCTTGATTTATATGTACCACAGTTGTCGATATCATCTCTGACTCCACACACACGTCAAACTTCATTCATTCAAGAAAGACCTGAACCAAAGAATGGGAGTTTTTCACCAGGGGTTTGATTTTTGTGCCGTCTGACACCAGAGTGATCGAGCCCAGACGTCCTCCTGCAAGGAGAAGCTGCATAGAGTGCTTTTATTTTGAAAGTCCCAACACATTTTCTTTGGAATCTTTTAGGCATCGATGACATTTTGCATGGATAGTGTTTAAAAGCACTCGGAAAACTTCTTCTTGCAGAGAGGGTTTGAATTTCAGTGGAGTGGGAGGTGGTGGTGGTGGTGGTGGGGTTAATGGGGGGGTACCTACCTGGTCAGCAAGCTTTCCCAGCCTGTGAGGCTGCAGCAGCAGCAGAGGAGGAGGGGAGGGCCGGAAGGGGACGGGAGTAAAGGAGGAGAGGAGGAAGTAAAGGAGGCGGGAGGGCGGAGACAAAACCAAGTATGAGATATGAGGGTGGAGTTATGCCTTAAGAGCAGGAGAAGGGAGGAAAAGATGTAAAAATGGAAAACAACTCAAACAAGAAACATGCAGTTGAAAAAACTAAAGATTGTCAAGCCAGATGTTAGTCTGATTCTCTGCAGCCACTGATCTGTTCTGGAACAACCATTCCACAGCAATCTGACATGCAGTTAAATATTTTTATTTTGAATATTTAACTTGTTTCAACCGTTTCTTCTTCAGTGTTTGTGCACATTTTTGTTGCATTTTAGTTGTGGGTAAACCAAATGAAACTAAAAAACATTGGAACCGTTAGAATGATAAACGACAAAAAAGGAGCGACAGGTCTCAGCTGATGAGGAATTGATCCTCTTCATCATCCCTACAATTAGGTCTAAACGATTTTTGAACCGGAATTTAAGGTGAAGATTCTTGAAGTTGATGAAGAAATAGAAAATGTATCTGCAAACGATGACTTCCTATCACTAAAAAATGTTACTTTTTTCCTTTGTTGCGAGATAAGGAATGATTTAGACCAACGTCTTCTGCACTTGATGTTTGATCTGCTTGGATTAAAAATGACAGAACACTATTGAAAATTAACTTTCATTCTAAATTGCCTATTTAGTGTGAATCCTCTCACTGTTTCTATTTGATCAAAAGGCTGCTGCACTTGAACTCACCAGGAAAAACCTGTATCCCAGTACTCTAAAATCCCTGTTGTGTCGCAGTTATGCAAACATACAAACTTCACAGATACATTTAAAAAGTTTCGGACCCTTTAGTGAATTTTTGGAATAAACTTCCAGCTTGTGGTTTTGGTGAGACTTTTACAGAATTGTACATTCAGTTTTTATCAAAATGTTAATCTCTGCTAACCTTAATCCATGCAAAGATCCAGTTTTAAAAGGTTAAAGGTTCTTCCATCATGATTTGACACTTCTTAACACTTTTTTATGATTGTACTTTCGGAAACCTCAAGAGGAAACATTTGCTGGTTATAATAGATTTGCCCAATTTTATTTTGAGCTTTAAATGACACATTTGAGGATGCTGACTGTCAGATTTCAGAGCGGTCCGTTGAACTTTCATCCACAGAGCAGGGAGCAGATATTTAGGACAAAGACGCCATATCCTACGAAAGCATTTCGGATCAGTCGGCATCAGCGTGATGCCAGCCTGAAAGGATGGTGAAGGGAGAGGGAAACCGGCTGACCTGCAGGCAGATGGCCAGGTTGACTCTGCAGCCGAAGGAGGTGCTGACGGCACGAGGGTGGAGCCCCAAGTCCTTGAAGAGTTTGGAGAAAGACTGGGTCAGGGCTGTCCTGGGACGCTCCTCTGCTACGACCACACAGGTCCTCACTCGAGACAGGTCCAGCCCTCGAGACTGAAGAGGGAAACGAGCAGGGGGAGGTTAAAGGTGGTGCAACACCGACCTCCCGAGACGCTGAGCAGTGCTCACCTTCAGCGAGTCAGTCTGCAGACCCAGGCCTTTAGTGCAGAGCTCCATGACGCTGTAGGAGCAGAACGTGTCCCGCACTTTGTACTGACTGACGGCTGACAGCCACAGAGCCGGGTTCACCTCCAGCTCAGACGGAGGGATCAGGATGGACTGGTGACCCGAGTACACACTGAAGAGAGAGCAGAACATCTTTGTCACTTTTGAACCAGAGCATGAAAAGTTTATACATGTATGTGTGCATTTCAGGCTTCAGCTTTTAAAACTAAATATTACCTAGACAGAGCATAAACCCACTTTAAAAATATATATATATAATATCTGGACAAAATAGAAAACAACTAAATAATTTTTAGAAACACTGTTGTTTTTTTTCTCACCGTTTGTTTGGCTAAAATACAAATAATCTGATGATCCTGGATTTTCTAATAACAGATTAAAAGAATCCCACTTTTGTGAGTGAGTCTGACCTGCAAAGGCACCAGAGGACGAAGCCGAGGCCGCAGTACGGGTCCAGGCAGATGGCGACCTCCCGGGACGGATACAGCTCACACTGCAGCTTGATGGAGCGGCAGAAGGCACTGGTGGCAGTGTGAGACATCTGCAACACAAAAGACACAATCAACACAATAAAGAGTACATTTCACTGATGTTAACAGCTTTTCCATTCTGTAGAAACTTCTCCTGCCAGGTTTCATCGTCCAGCGTTGACAGGTCTAAACATGACTGAGCAAAAGCTCGTGGATTAGCATAACAAAAGTGTTTTCTTCATGAAGTATTTGAGCCAGCGCTGCCTGTAGCTGCATTCTTTTCCAGACTTTGACTAATTTGCTCATTAAGGACACTGATTAATCATAATAAAGAACTATTTAGCAGCGGAGTGGAAAACAATGCTCCTTCCCATCACGGATTCCTCTCTTTGTTCTAATGATTAGCCGCTGCTTGTCAGAGCTTTAATTAATAACACGTCTTTTATGCGTTTTATATTAAAATGATGATGCAAAGCGACAGTTTGACAGTTTCAAATGACGTGAATGCTGTCAGGGATAATATTTGGTGGCATGACAAACAGAGCAGTGTGGACTCATTTCCAGGCTCACGTTTGATTTTAGATTCTCTCTCAAGATGTGGCTTCACAAGCTAAGACAGGGGTAGGGAACCCTGGTCCTCGAGAGCTGCCTTCCTGCATGTTTTCCAATATACCCTGCTCTGACATGTTCTTATTGGCTGGACACATCTGAACCAGGTAATTGTCATGAGTAGGGATTCATGACAATTACCTGACAATTAAAAAACATACAGTAAATCAAAGGGCATAAACAAATAGGACATAACCAGCTCCAGTGTAAAAGGGTTAAAGTTTGAACATTTTGAACGGTGTTAGCGTGGCAAGCTTACTAATTTTTTTACCAGGTTATTATAAAAATTGAATGCATGAATTGTTGAATTCATGTAGCAATGATGAGCGTGTGGAGGACAGGGTTGCTGTTTTTGATGTTGTTGCACCTACGGGCCACACAGAGCTGCTTAATCTGTTTTCAGTACAGTTTTAAAGGCCGAAAGAGCAGGGTGTGGAAAAATAAAAGCCCATAAAACTAAAATTACATTTACGTAAATCCAAAAACAGGCAGTGATGGATCCCTTTCTGAGCAAGAACAGGCAGATGGTGGCGAGCAAATATGAGACCTGTAAAAGAGAAGTTCTCTAGGACCTAAAGCCAGCTTGATTAGTCATGAAAGGAATTGTGAAGCTCTCTATGAAAAGGTTGGCCTGGTTCTGAAGGTGTGTCTGGAGGCTCACTTTGACCCCAGCAAGCATGCCGGTGGTGGAGACACTGAAGTCCAGGTAGGCCAAGGTGTCCGGGTTTGAGGGTTTGTGCAGCAAAGGAGGTTTCTTCTTGGGCAAATCGTCTAGAGACAAACCGATGTGTTAGCACTTAGGAAAGCTGCATCAGTCACCATGAAGACACATTTTCTGTGAGGAAATGAGAACCTGTGTCCATGATTGGGGGCCAGGTCCTGACATCCACGGTCGCTGATGCCTCTTTTGATCTCAGCAGCTTGGAGATGACCTGCGTGGTCATCACACAGACGGACCGGCTCACCTGCACATCGAAGGGAAACAAAGTCAGGTGGAACTTTGGTGTTTTAATCAGATTGTGTTTTTGTAAATTGATCTCAAGTTAACTGAATCTTTCATTTTGAAGTATATTTTAGAAAAAGTATATTAATTTGAGTTAAGAAACTAACATTTGTGAGATTCCAATTATTATTATATGTAATAATTATTAAAATGCTATTTTAAATTATTATTATTATTATTTAATAATAATAACTATTATTTAAATTATTTAAATGCAATTAAAAAAAAGTTTCTTCTTTTAAATACAGAAAAATAATGAAAGTAGAAAATATATTATTTTATTCATATTTGATAGGATGGGGACAGATTATATGAATAGAAAAAATATTTTATATTATAAGCAATTTTGCAGCAAAAATTAAATTACTAGTCATTTTTGTAAATGAGAAGTTGTTCTCAATAAACCTACCGGTATAAATAAAGGTTCAACAAATTAATAAAATTATTATTCTATTTTTCTGATCTTGTGTAGTAATATTAACTTGAACGTTCACAAATACTCACACTATCTAAAATCTATAAACTATTTTTAAAAATCTAGATTAAATTATTCTTTAGTGTCTATATATGTGAATATATTTCTAATATCTGCTTAAATTTAAACAAAAAAGCCTGAAATCACATTTTAGTATAGAACAATTAAAAAAAACAGAACTGAGCATTTTTAATTTATTGTTTGCTTCCTTTTGTCTTTTTTTTCCACATTCTAACAAAATTTAGATCTCCATGCTCAATGTTTGCATTTGTGTTGTAAAAGTGGGGTTAAAGTTTAATCACTGTTTCAAAGATCAAAGATTTAATTGTCAAAAAACAAACAAAAAAAAAAAAACAACGATGGTGTTCACCTCCACGATCATCTTGACGGTGGGCAGGGTGGTGGAGATGTTTTGCGGATGAGGCGGCCGCACCGTGATTGGCACACAGCCGGCGTAAAGGCAGCCGTAAAACGCAGCGATGAGGTCAATGCCTGAAGACAAAGATGAAGAGGAACAAGAGGATAAGAATAAGAAAAGAGAAGAGAGCTGTGACAGATGCAGAATGTTCCCACTGTGTCATAACTCTCCTGGAAACTTTTTAAGATGAAGAAAGTTTGAAAAAAAAAAACCCACTAATCTCTGGCTTTTTATTTAAGTTCTGACACTTGAAGAAACTTTCTCTTCACACTTCTTTTATATTATTCCTGAAAATATACGCAATTCTCTATCTTTATCTTAATCGAGTTATTTGTCAAAACTCCTTTTCTCTTCCTTATTGGTTGGCTTTAACTCCACTAAACAGCACCGCCCCCAACAAGATTAAATGGAATTTGCAAATATTTAGTGATAACTCTAAACAAAACCTCTCAATTGAAAAGAAAGTATTTTATAAAGTAACTATCTTTTATATTTTTACACACTTTAATATTTGAAAAAAAGTTCTCAAGACTTTTTAATATAACTAATACCATTATTAATTGTATAATACTACCATTATTTTTAAACTTCCAACGTGTAGCATAAAAAAATCAGACACCCTAAAGAAAATTGAAATTTCAACGATGTAGAACTACGATGTCTGTGTGGATTCTCTTTCATCCAAGTGAATTCTAAACTTCTAACCAATAGTATTGGGGGTCATGTCCTAAATCTATCCCTTTTGCTAATAAACTTTATGGCCCTTTTAAACCTTCATAGTAAAAAATTTATGTAATAAAATTTAAGACTATCTTTTTTTCTGAACTGTACAGGGCAGTAAAGGGTTACCTCCTTTTTTATCAGGTGCAAAAACATCACTTTGCAAATTTTGATGTAAAAGAATATTTTACAAAAGAAACTAAAGCAGATCCGACCCTTTCATTCCTCTTTACCTGGAGGGTAGACCAGCGCAACGTGGTCTCCGTCCTGCAGGTGGCCCCGTTCAGCTAGGATGGCTGCGATCTTCTCTGCTCTCTTGTGCAGCTGAACACAAGTCAGCGAGCTGGCTATCGTACCCTGGAAGGGACAAAAACAGGGTGAATGGCACAGTCAATCAGCATCTGCAGATGTCACCTCGCATTTTCTGCATCCGCATCTTTGAGCCAAACAGCTGCATCTGACCAGCACATCAAATTAAATCCACACAAATGAACTGAAACTCAAAGTTATGCACTGATGCTTTATACACCAGTAATATCTTATACAGTGAAGATTTTAGTGTACAATATTTTAGATAAAATGTCCTTTCCCTTTTATCCTAAAGGATTCAAAAACCAACATAAAAAAATACTTTCAACCTAAAAATGAATCTCTCAACATACAATAATATTGAAAAAATGACTTTTCAGCAAAAAAAAATATTTAGGAGAAGCTCCTACTTGATTTTAAGGAGGAAAAAATGTGTTCAGAAGTTTACCCTGGAGTTAAGGAGGGTGTACAGGACGTGGTCTGGAGTGGTCTGGGCTCTCCACTGCAACACCTCAGACAGGAAGAGGAACTAGAAGACACAAACAGTAATTATGAAGATCAACGTCAGCAGCTAAACCCTCAGAACTGAACCTGTCTGCTCTCCCTCCTTAGGGAACATTTCCTATGTGGTCAAACAAGCAAATTCCAGCAATCCAAGCACTTTTACAGCTCCAGTGTCACCTACTCATTTCACAGAATGCATTTCCTTTTTTTTTTTTTTTCTAGGGGCTAATTTGCTAAATGAACTGAACTGAGAGCCAGCTGTCAGAGCTTCGACATTGACGAAGATGGAGGCTGCTGATGTGAGAAGCAGCTTTCTTCACTGATGGAAAAGAAGGTGAAGGGCTGGAACAATGAAGAGGAGTTTCTAGGAGGGAGGAAGAAAAAGACAGACCAATCCAGGGGTTCAACTCGGCAGCACCATGGAAATTACAGAAGGGAGGCGAGAACAAATCTGGGAGGGAGAGTTCGGTTCTCATCTCATGAATTTTTCAGGGATTGCTGCAGAGTGTAATTCATTCCTGTTACATTTTGTTCCACCACAGAAAGTCAGCTCAGTGTGTGTGTGTGTGTGTGTGTGTGTGTCTGCAGCTCCTAGACAGATGAATCTCAACCCCAAACCACTGCAAACCAAACTGTGAGCATGACCAGTCAGTGAAACTGGAAATTATTTATTTTTGATCAAAAGTTTGCCATAATTCAAACTCACTCCAACCATCTTTTGAACTACTTTAAAAGTGTTCCCAGTGGTCTTTTAATCATGATTATACTATTTTTATCCAAAATTTAAAACACCTGTTTTGTTTTCTAGATCATAGTTTCTGCAGAGCGGCATCGGGAATTCACCTCTGAGTTGTGGTGAGACTGCAGGCGCTGAGTAAGCCTGCTCTTGTTCCAGAGATTGTTTTGTTTCGACTCTCTCCTGCTGGCTTACAGCCCCTCACAACCCTGACCTAACATTAGCGGTGCAACAAAAATGGAAAGCAATATTGGAGCTATCCACCATAAAGTTTTGATCCAGATTCCAGATCAGACGAAGAAAACAAAGACGTTCATGGATCTATTTGTCTGCAAGGGGATGCATCTGCATAGAATGGAACGGAGCAGAGAGCTTGTGGCTTGTGAATCACAAATACATTCTTTTCCAATCATCGTTTTTTGTCAGCTCCTGATTCACGACAAATAGAATAAAGAAAACTCCAAAATGTTATTTTAATCTGAATTTTATTTATATATGCCCTTCATCATCAGAAAAAATGCTAAAATAACATGTAAAACAAACAGTTTTGCTTGGAATGGTTGTTTAAAGTTTGACTCTTGAGGCAGGTCATTCGAATAATGAGTTTGTTTGGTAAACTGTTGATCCATTTTTTAAAGAAATTTAGTCCTCAATAAAAAAGAGCAAGAAATGCTGAGTCAGAGAGTGAAAACTCACCATGGAGTATGGATGAGATACAGGTGCGTTGTACGCATTAAGCATTTTCTTTCTAGTCATCTAGAAGTGGATAGATCAGAATGGAGCGGAGCAGGGAGCGTCATAGATACAGGATTTTTCAAACAACTTTTTTTCCTGATTCACAATAATTTGAATAAAGAAATACTCAAAAATCTTAATTATCTTCATATATCATGAGAAATAAAATGCTACCAGAACATGTTAAAAACACAATTTTTATCTGAGTAATGAAGTCATTCCTCCCTAATGTTGCCTAATGCATTATCAGTGTGGAAAATGATATTACACCAACAAAGTGTATCTTAAAAATGAACTTGTAAAAGTTCAATTGCATCGAGTGAACTACAGACAATCCCACCATATAGTTTCTCCAGGGCTTTTTTTCTTTTTTAGAGATGACCTTTAGATTAAGAGCTTTATGAATACATTTAAATAAAACACATTTTTGTAAAAAAAAAATACAGCTTTTAACAAACCAATTAAACTGTTGACAGAGTGATTAATTCCACATGTCCGTGTGTTTTTTTTCCGTCTCTCACTCACTGCTTGTAATCTGACTAGCTGTGCTTAGCTTAACCTGTGGTGTTGCCCTGCTGAAAACATCAATCAGCTCCTCGTCAGCCATGTTTCCTGTTCCTCCATTAAAACTCATGAAGTTGGCGCTGGGGAAAAAAGAAAGTCTTCATCTCCTCACCACCAGCTCCATGCCTCACAAACCCTCAGGAGTACAAAGATTTATCGTCCTCCCCCTGTTCTACCCCGGTGAAAACATCTCTCAGCTGCTCACCACTTCCACTGGGTTTCTATGAAACTTTGAAACAGAAAACTAAAGTCTGCTTCCCTTCCAGCGCCCACAAATTCCTGCAGCATAGATTAACATACACTGTTTGGAGATGGCGGTTTCCCTGCTCGGTCCACAGAAAATCATCAGTATACAAGCCCCCACTCACTTCAAGTAGAAGGGTGCAGAATTTATTCAGCATTAAATCAATAATAATAATACTAATAATAATAATAATTTCAATTATTCTACAATGGATCCTAAAAAAAAACCCTCAACAAAATGAGGAAAAAACAGTTCAGTTTTTTATTTTTGTTTAAATAGTACTAAAGCTTTAAAGGTTAATACGAAATTATAAAAAAGAAAAATAATAACTGGATGCTCATCTTTGAATAAAAAGGGGTGGTGCTAAGCAACTGACTCCACCCCTTAAACCAGCTGCTATAAACGTGTGTCCTAATCTAGAAGCCATGTATTTTGAGCACAGAAAACAGAAAAAAAACAGTTTTCCATGGAGAAACTCATGACTGCAGTCTGTCGGTGCTCTGGTTCCACTGTGAACTCAAATGGATAAAGAAATGTCACTGTAGGAATCAGCTTCACTAGATGGTACAGAAAAACATTCCTATAGGAAGATCTCATCCACACGGAGGGTCTGGGTTTGACAGAGATGATGTGGAGGAGAGAAGATGAATGAGAGAAAGATTCCACAAGGTAGTGAGTGTGAGGCAAAAGAAAACCATGAGTTAGCAAATCTTAAACTCCATTCAAACAGAAAGATCTGAAGGAGGATTTGTCAGAACCTCTGGGTTTTAGGTTGGACCGTTAGTTCTTGGAGATGACTCACTTCAATGGCATCACTTCAATAAACTTCTGTAGGCCAGACCATGGGGTCTTAATTGTTGGTTACTGGACTACAAATTGAGAAGCGTTGAGATGGGCCCCCCTTGAACTAAAGTTTGGCAAACCTTTTACAGACCGACCCTGATGAAAATTGTGTTTTTCTTGTGGCATTTTTTGGATGGTAGAGGACATTTATATATTTTTTATTGTTTTGCTGTTTCTAAATTTCTAATTCTTATTACGTCATCTACATCAGTTGTCATTACTGTTTTGCTCTTTGTTTTGGTCATGTTTGTTGTATAGAAAAAAAAAGGAAAAAAATAGTTAAAATAAAAGAATAGAACAAAGATACAAGGGAACCAAAACAAGCAGTGCCTTTTAGGTTAGAGTATCTAATCGTCTAATCGTCTAAAAATAGATACATCAGAACGGAGAGGATTTTTGGTATCAAAAGTATTTTCTAAGTAAAAAAAGAGGTCTTCTTCAAACGGCATTTTTTTCTACTCCTAATTCAAAATTTATATGAAAGTGCATAAAAGGAAAAAAAAATGTATTTCTTTATTAAAATCAATGTGAATCAGAAGCAGATGAAAAACACTGTTTAAAAAATATTGTATTTGTTACGAAGAATATATGCTGGTGGGTCATAAACTTCCTGCATCCACTTGTAGACGACTAAACCCATGAACGTCTTTGTTTTCCTCGTCTGAGCTGGAATCTTGATCAAAAATTTACGGCTGGACAGGCCTAATACTGCTCACCATTTTAGTTTAGATGTTAGGTTTGGGGTTTAAGGGCACACAAAGAGCTCTTAGGAACAGGGAGAGGAGGGGGACGCCAACAGTCCCGCACACAGCTCAGAGGTGAAATTATCACTACTACCGTTCTGCAAAAACTATATCCAAGACAATCACACATCACAAACGCCATAATCACAAATAAAAGATCAGTGGGAGCGCTTTGAAACTACATCATAAGATGATTAGAGTGGGACTTAAGACGGTTAAGAAAGAGAAGTTACTTCTCTTAGGGTCAGTCGCTAATAGCACTTTTAAACATATTAGAAACTGTGAGAAGTTTTTGATGAACATTCGTTTAAGATCAAAGGGATTTTTGTATACTCTTCTTTTCTTGTAGATTATTTTACTTCACTTGAGAAAACACCACCAATTTTTCAAAGAGGAATAACTTAAAGGCCGAAACGAAAACTTTTAGCGTTTTGGCGGCAGCTTGCTGACATCCGAACAAACACGCAGACGAGCAGCGCGTCGACGGTGAGGTGGCGGAGGTGGTGGTTGTTATTTCGAGGCCTGTCTCTTCTCATTAGGACCCACAGAGGCTGAGCTGCCTTGCAGCGCCTGATCCTGTAACTGATGACATTTTAGAAGTGAGAGATGAGAGGAAAATCACTTCTGTCAGCGACATCGCTCTTTTCCGTCACGCTTAATCTCTGGAGTTGTCTCAGAGCTTTGATTATTCTGTTTTTCTCTGTATTCTGTTTCCACATTTATTCAGTCTTTCTTTATTTGTTCCCTAAAACAGGGGCACCATTGTTGTGTATGCTTTTATTGTGAAGTTCTTTATTCTTCTTTGAATCTGTCTGTTTTTAAACAAAAGGACGTGAACTATTGTGGATAATCCAGATTAATCTTTTTGTTTTATAGAGATGATCCTTAGCACTAAATGCTAACCTGCTATTAATAAATGTAAAAAAAAATGCTTTGGATGAAACTTTTAAAAACCAATTTGAACATAAAATAATTCAAAGTAAAATGTAATGAGTAAACAAATGATGCGAAGCAGTGATGATGGGAAACATGGAATGAAGACAAACGCCTCATTCCATGGCGTTGTGTGCACAGCAGGGTTGTGAAGGTGGAGAAAACCAACAGACCCTCTTCTCACACACACCTTCCTTGCCTGGTCATTGTCTTCGATCTGACCCAGATCCCTGCCGCTGGCTTGAGCGATCCTCTTCCCCGACACCAGATTACCCACCATCACAGACGCAGGACCGATCTCTGGGGGGAATGAGGGGGAGAACAGGAAAAGGAGACAATTTCTGTTTTTATTTAATCCTTTGCCAATTGCGACAACTGTAAAAAGAGAAAACTAACTATTTGAATTATAGATATAAATTCTGCAAGTATGTTAAAATGTGCAAAAGACAGTGTGGTTGCTTGAGAGATGCTGCTTCATTTAAGACTTTGATTTTAGCCTCACAGCCATTTATGCTCCAAGTACAACTTTGACATAAATTATTGCTGGATTTGAATCAAATCAGGCAAAGCTGCAAGTGAAAGGATTTTCACCTGCGTTAAATAACCTGTGCATTTTTCTATATTTCAAGAGATTTTACGCCTTGATGCTAAAAAAAATCTGTCATAGTAAGGGTGAACTCATCTAATACATGAACTCTGCAGCTCTCTGGTTTCTCTATGGTCAAGCAGAGATCAGAATGCACTCCCACCAACAGGCACTTTCTAAAAGACTGGACTCAATGCATGAATTTTGGGACTTAAAAACAATGATTATTACATTTTTTGACTATTTTTTTACCTCCAAAACTTTATATATAGACAACTGAAGCCAAATATATTTTTTTGCTTTTGTTACATTAGTGTCTGTGCAGAATCCCATTATTATGTCCCAACAAGGTGTTTAAAAGGGGTTTAATGAGTATTTCTGAGAACAAACCATTCATTTTAACTGTATGTTTTAAGGTGTGAGACTTGGTATGGATTTGTGACCACTCACAGTAGAGTAAGGGACTTTTTGAAAACATCTCTTGTATAAAATTCCAGCCCTCAAACAACAGCATCCAATTTTTTTAAATGTTTCTGCCCGTCCTACAGTTGAATCGAGTGAGTTTCACTAGTCGAAAGGTGGGGGGTGGATTAAAACTCATTGAGACTTGAAAAAACACCTCAAAGCTTTTAGAAATTTACCTGGCTGCTTCTGCCGGTGTTTGGGCAGGTTGGTGACACAGGTGTGCGGGCACATGAGCACATTGCAGGGGTGCAGCGCCCCCTCCAGGAAGAGCTGCTTGGTTTCCGATAAGTGGATGCCACCCAAGGGAGTTTTTGGCAGGGTGTTGGAGGGCACCAGAGCCAGGCAGTACACCCCCACCTGGTGGATGCTGTCTATTGCCTGCAAAAGGTAAATGCATACAAAACATGTTAATCCGAGTGCAGGCAAGGTAAAAAAACATTTCAAAGTTCAGTTTACACTGAAAATTAGTCTAATATCTGACATTCTGACAGTCGATCGTTGTTGATCATTTCAATGCAGCCTCCAATATAATAATATATATATATATTTTTTTTAGATAAAAAAAAAAAAAAACAGAAGAAAGACCATCTGAGAACCCCCATTTTTGATAGAAAATACAAACTGACAATGAAGTAAACATTTAAATGTCATTTTGTCGCTGAAGATTAACACTATAAAGTTATCTACTGGTTTATCTGCAAACTTTGGATTGCAAAGACTCAAAGTACAAAAACAAACACTAAAAGGGCTTTTTTGTGCCTTTAGACGATGTTCAAAAAACCTGAAAATGTTTCATCTTGACACAATTACTAGACATGTTTATGACACCAAATCTTTACAAACATGCTAAAAGTATTTAAATAAAAAAATATATATAATTTTTTGAAAGGTTGTTATTTTTGCCCTTTCGAAAAGTTAGATTTTACACAATGAAATACATTTTTTATGAACTAAAGTTGAGGCAGAAAGCTGATTCAACTGACACTCATAATCTAGAGGTAGGAAACCCTGGTCCTCAAAAGCCACCTCTGTTCTAGAGACTACAAGTTAATATAGACAAATTCCAGATAGAGAATCAGGTAAATGTCATTGGTAAGAGCACACCTGAGTGAGGAGATTTTTTTTATTGATTAAAAATGAAAATAAAGAGTTGCTGGTCATAGGAAGGGGATATTTCTGTCTTTTTTTTCCACCAATCTTGAACTTATTCCCATCAGATGACAGTGATGTCATTTCTGAGCAATTTTTCACCCTTGGTTTGGTTCAGTTTGGTTTTGTTGTGTTTTAGAATATCCAAAATGAAGTCAAGTTGTATTTTTGTTTAAATATTCTCCATTGTGACAGATCAGACTCTCATCTCTACATTAAATTATACTTTTATGTAGCAACTTCTTTTGATTCCAGCCTCAATATTAAGACTAAATCTAGTTTGGATTTAAATGATCAGTTCTTGCAAACGTTGCTTTCTTCCAGCAGTCTTGTCTCTCTGTGATTTTTCACTGCCTGAATGAGTGTCATGCTGACATCAGACTTTAGTTTTCCTTCCGGTATAAATACGTAACTGTTCATCATTTCCAGGAACATTTAATGCTCGACACCCTGACATCTGAGCTCCTTTGAAAGTCGCCTGTCGTCTGTAGGCAGTTGTGCAAAATGGAAAATCCGCCTGTTCGACGGTGGAGGAATAAAGAGAAAGGGTTTTACTGCAGCCGTTAAAAATCCAGACGGCTTTAATGGTTTCACCGCAGTCGCCTTCCCAGCTCAGAGAGATCTGGATCTGTGGCACAGACTCTGATTCTATCTGTCAGGATCTGTGCACCGTCATCTCTCAAAAGGCATTTGCATTATGAGAGATGACTCTAAGCGTTGTTATGCTTTAGAAAACAGCGTTAAAAATTTCAAATTGAAAATAATTTTGCTTTTATTGGAGCAAATCTTCTAAAAAACACACACAAGTGAAGTAGTTCGTACCATTTCAACTCTGAATAATACACACGGGGGGGCTTTTTGAAGCACCAGACTTCCATATTTTGGTTCCAATTCCATTTCTGCAGTTTTGCTAACAATAAAATAGGTTGACGTGTAGACTCTAGAAAATCTTTAGATTAGAATGATTAAGATAAGGAGCAAATGAAGTGGGTCTGTACCTGCAGAACTCTGCTCATCCACTGGAAGCTGTCCTCCTCCGTGGAGTCTGGTCTCTGCTCGGCAACAACCACAATCCTCTCATCGTGCAACACTGTGATGGAAAACACTGCTATCCTGGAAGACACACAAACATAACCACACGCAATTACAGCACAAAAGTGAGGGTGAGCTTCACAGACCAATTACAGACCATATTTATTCATGAACATTAATTGTTTTGAAACAACAGTATTTTAAAAAGACTTTTAAATGTTTCAGCTTAGTCAAACCATTTGATGTTTTAATATTAAATCTTATATCTTCAAATGAAGATAGAATGTATTTAAAAAAATTTAGGAGTCTTCAAGTTTCTCTAAAAATGACAGATTTCAATGTAAAATTTGCAGATTATTAAAGCAACAGTAAAAGAAAAATATTAAAATTTGAGGTCTTTTAAGCATGTTCTTCAGAACTTTTAAACTGTCTAAGATCTGAAAGCATCACATTGAAAATAAATCATTTTTCTTTCAGTTAAAAAGTCTGTATATGTTTTTGATTAGATATAGAAACTGTAAAAAAGTGCTTTCTAAAAAGTACATTTTCATAGTATTTTATGATTAGACTATAACAAACTACTTTTTACTCAAAACAAATTGAACATCACTATCATCATTAAGTGCAATCACAGGAATTTGTGCCAAAAAAAGAAGATTTTAACAGTTTATTTTTGTGCCCCCCCAATGCATTTAAGAGTTTGTCATTGTGTATCACAGGGTTCTAAATCCGCTTGCTCTTTTTGTTATTATACATGTCCTTTTGACTTTTATCTTTAGAGAACCCCATCATTTATTGTGCTAATGCCTTCCTCTTCCATTTGGTTGCTAATACACCCAGGGATGTGTGATAATATCTGAGCACGATGGCATAAACAGATAATTGCATATCAAAATAAATGCTTATGTGGAGACCGGATTCTTTATTTTTTTTTTGTTGCTTCATCTTTTACTCTGACCAACTCTGGGTGGGACCCAGTAAAACTTGAACCCAGTAATCTCTTAGGAGTTGCTGGAGCCTATCCCAGCTACTGTTAAGTAAAGCCGGTGTACACTAGTCCATGGCAGGACCACACAAGAATACACTTACAGTCTCACCAAGAGACAATTTAGAATTACCAACGGATTCACATTGCATATTCTTAGGCTGTGGGAGGAGCCTGAACTTAGCTGTTTTTTTTTGAGCCTTGAGACATCTCTTGACATACAGTCTCAGTCTCATCTCTAAACTCTGAGGAGGAAAGACACTGACCTTCCCCTGTATACAAACTTCATGGGCTCCACAGCCAGCGCCGTGGCAACAATGTCATCTGCGTTGTGCCGCCGTCCTCCGACCACCATCAGGCCCTCCATCTTCCCAGCAACAAAGATCAGACCCGCGGGCCCAATGAATCCCAGAAGGCCGGTTCTGGTAAAGGGAAGATCGCTGACAGACGAGCCGTTGTTGGCCAACGGAAAGACCTGCAGATGCGAGGGAACATGTGAGCAAAATACAGTAATGTAATGGCCTGAAGGGCTGCTGGTCTCACCTCAAAGGTGTTCTTGGTCATACCGCTGAGGCCGTAATAGGAGGTTCCCGTGGCAACTGTGCAAACGCACAACTCGCCAATCTCGTCGGTTTTACAGAGCTGAGGAACGCCTTCGAGCCTCACCACACACATCACACCTGCAGGCAGAAACCACAGTCCTTAGAGCGCCTGGAGCTCACAAAACTTTAACCAAAACCAAAAGGAAACTTTTAGATTTAACGGATTTCTGCATTTTAAACAAAAAGTCTAGGATTTCCCGGATAAAGTTAGCTAGCACAGTGGATGCATTAAGAAAAATACTAAGAGGGAAACAAACCTTAAATGGCCTTTTATTTCATCAAGTTAGATTTTAATCTTAATCTGAACTCAGACTTCTGGTTTTGCAAATTGTTCAAGAACAGAATCAATTGGATATTTTCTAAAGCATAGATTTATGAAAACAAAAGAAAACTTCAAACAATCAGCAAAAGTCTTCAAAACAAAAGAAAGAGTTTTACTAACAAATTCAACCTAATTTAAAGTGTTTTTACATGTTTTATAAAGAAATCAATAAATGCTAATATCAAAAATAAAACAGCAGAGAAATAATGAAAGGAAAACAGTTGGAGGGCAAACTATAAAAGATAATGAAGAAAGAAGAACCAAAAAGTAATAAGAAACCTGTCATTCAGATTCAATAAAAATGATGAATTTCTTTAGTGTGATGAAACATTCCCCATTTCCTCTACTTTTACCTCCAGGCATGACAGAACCGACGTCCTGCAGCGTCAGGACCGACAGCTTCTCCTCCGAGTCGACCCGGATCACGCCGTGACTCAGACCCTGCATGGACAGTACGCCCCGCCCAGGAGGCGTGCTGCCCTCCTCCACGGGCCTGCACAATGACGAGAGAAAGAGAAAACTTATTTAAACTTTATATTTTTCTGAACCTCTGTATTAACGTTAGGTACAACACTTTTTGCTGTTACTCTCTCCGCTCGGGTGTAATCAGACTGAAAATTTGTTCTGGATTATTGCGGGAAACAAACTCTGATTCACATTAAATGTGTTCAGTGAGAATATATCCTAACTGTTAACACAAAAAAATGATCAACCATGCTGGTCAATACATAGCAAAAGATTGTGAAGACAGAAAAGTTTAAAGACTTTAAAGTAAAAAAATGTGAAGTCAAATCAAAAACTTGAAAGTTTCTAAACAAAAGTAAATAAACTAAGTCAATAAAAGTCCTGCTTGATCACGTTAAAATGAATAAAGTATATCTTACAGGATTCTTTTTGAAAATTGTCACCTGAAAGCAGTGCTCAAACAAGATGAAAAAGAAGTAGGGGGAGGAGCTAGTTTTAGTTCATTTTTAAGCCATCAAGATCTAAAACATTGCATTGGTTTCGCAATTTTTTTTGTTAGAAGAAACCTTAGCTCTTAAATAATGGCATTTTAATTTTTGTTTCTTTTTTAACATCAAGCTTCTAAAAATGTCTAAAAATATGTAAACATTATAAAGGCACATTTTTGAAGTCAGCTTTACTTTTTCCAAAATTGTAGACTTTACATTTCTTTTCATGCATTTTCTATTTGTTTTTTTATGACATAAGTCAGGTCTGCATCGTTGGCACGCTTACCTCTGTATGGCGACAGTCAGCGCCTCGGGGGAGCTGGCACAGGGACAGATGACCTCGGGCTTCAAACCTTTTGTCTGGAAGACGTTGAGGAAGGCGTCACAGGAAGAAATCGACCCTGAAACACAAATGTTTCTCATGTTGTGAAACAAGTCTTCAGATTTCAGGATTTACAGATTTAAAAGTTATTCTAGAAATAGATATTTGCCAAAAGCAGAATTCCTCTCAGGTGATCTTACTCGAGATGAGGAACTTTATGTAATGATTGATTCAACATGGTCAAATTGAATGAGGCTTAATCATTAAAGCAGATAAAGCCTGCAGGTTCTTACAGCTCTTTTGAAGCTTCAATTTAGCTATCAAATACCAGGCAAAGATGGGCTCTTTTATTTTGCAGCTCCGCTTATGAAAAAGTAACAGTAAAATCCAAAGAATGTTAAAGTGAACAGGCTGTACTTTGATCTGAACTTAGAATTTCTGTCATTACTGAACTCTCTGTGGAACATTCTTAAAAAGTTTGTCTGTGTTAAAGATAAAAAGACAGAACATGCAAAGCTCTATTTACCTCAAAGAATGAAAGTAAATAAATTATCAGTGTATCGCTTATGTATAACAAACACTGATAAAATGCAAAACCCTTTAAATCAATAATATTAATCATCTCCTTTGACATGGCTGTTAAAATTAACAAAAGTGGGCATCAAGAATAAATTAAAGTTAAAATAAAAATTGAGGAAAAAATGAACTTACTTTTGTTCATTTATCATAATTTATTCTGTAACGGAACACCAATCCTCTCATTGTGCAACAATTGTCCAATCACTTATTTATGCTGTACCTTTTATCATGCACATTAGGGTTTCTGTTTTATTTCATTACACATCTTAATACGTTTGTTTATTAAATTAAAAAATATATATTTCTGGATAGTCAATTAAAATGTAAATTTAATTATGTCCAACAATAAATTTAGTTTAAACTACTAATCAGCAATTGAGCAATTAATTCAACAGCTACCTTTATCCAACTCAAATAATTGGTAGAATAAATGTTTGACTTGAGTACTGGTGTTTTGAAGTAACGCTGGTATCTTTATCTCCCACTGCAGGGCACATTATACATTGCACAAGGAAAAACTTCTGGTTTGAGTTGAGGAAAAGCAGAGTCTGTTTAAAGTCTGTTTCTTCCAAACAGAGCCATTTGAACTTTGACCTTTTAAACATGGATCCTGTGGTCATTCTTCCTCAGTGTTGGAGTCAGACGATGAGAGGACTGCACAAAGTCAGTTCACTGGTTCCCTCTAACGCCAATTTAAGTAAAAATACAGTACAGTACATTTTGGATTTAGAGTCCCTTTCAGATTTAAAGCAGTTTTAAAAACACCATTAAGAAATGGCACATTTAAGCTGTGCTTTGGAGGGCACCAGAGTACTTGACTGAAAATAAAAAAACAACCACAAACTTGTCTGCGGTCATGCAAAGAAACAGAAATGGATCTATCCACAAACCAAAAGTTGTTTCTCAAGACCTATTTAAGTGTTTTAAAATTCTCTATCACCAACATTAGACAAAATATAAAAAATGTATACACATGTATAGGACTATCCTTTATGGGTTACAATTTCTGTCCCTCAGTGGATTTATCCCTTTGCTAGGACTGCTGTCATTCAGGCCAAAGTGTGTCCTTACATGGATTTGAACCGTCAGCCACCACCAGCATGCGCAACGAGCTCAAGTTGATGTCTCGCTGGTCCCGATGGGCCACCAAAGCCCAGTGCATGTCCCGTGATTTCACACACGCCACCTTAGCTATATAAAATAAAAAAAAAAACAAAAAACATACAAACACATGTTCAGTAAGAGAAAAGTCAAAGTCTGACAGCCCATAACTCTTGTGAACCTTTGAAGAAACATAATTGTTTTTATAAAACTTTAATTTCAATGTGTTGTATTTCAAACACAAATCAGTATTTGTCTATTAAATCAGAAAACTAGCCTTTGTAAGGCTATGGACAATTTAATGATACAATCTGACATGAAAGCATTTGCATTGGTTTGTTGTGTTCTACCTGCTGCAGGCTCCAAGCAGTTATGCTATAATTAAAAAGTTATTAAAAAAAGGTGTTTTGTGTTTACAATTTATATTTATTGTAATTTACAGAATTCAGTCAAGCTAATCTGATTTTAGAGACTGCTCATTTGACAGAGGGGTGGGGTCTAATGACTGATAGTACCTATGAATAAAACAGAATTAGGTGTTTCTGCTTTGATCTCGACTTGAATAAGAAATTCAGTTTGCCCATATTAACAAATGGGACAAAACTACCAGTAAGTTTAGGTGTATCACAGGGTTCTGGTCTAGGAACGATTCTGTTCTCTCTTCATGCAATCGTTTTTAGAAAAAATGTATGTTTTTATTATATGCTGATGACTCCAGACTTTATATATAAAATAAAAATCATGTAATTTTATTTATTTTAAAGACAGGTTTTTTTTTTTTTACATATTTCACCGACAAATGTGTGATGTTTTCTAATTCAAAACAGATGAAAACATGATGCTGCAATCATGTCTTTAAAAAGGGTTATAGATTTGTTTTTTTCTTTTAAATTTGTTGATTTAATTTTACAGTTTGGGCATTTTTGCTTATTTATATTTAACTTGTTTCCTGTTGAAATGTTTCTATGTAAATTAATCAGTTTTTTCTAATCTTTCAAAAGAAAAAAAAGAGTCTAAAACAAATTTCTAATAAGTCCACAACTTATAAAAAAAATTCACATATGAACTAATATTCACCCTTTTAATTTAATTGCATCAGAGTAAACTATAATAATAGTACAATAGAGTTTAACGTTTTTGCTGAGTTATAGGCGAGCTTGACCCTGCATTTGACAGGTGCAGCTAAAGGATCTACCAGTTAATAATTGAACAGGAGATAAAATCATTTTATTAACTACATTTATTTATATATATTTTTTAGTTTGAGATAAAATATAATTTATTTCATTTAGACAGTTCTACCTTTGTACTGGCAGACTTTCTGAATCCAGGATAGCGGGTTCACCTTCATGAGAGCATAAGGAATACTGATGACATGCATCATGTTCATCACACTCTGGGGAACAAAGAGAAAAACACAGATTTGATTTGCTTTTTAGCACAGAACAAAGGTGAAATGAAACATGTGCAGCTCGTTTAAAAGATTTAAAGACAGAAACGTGGCTGCAAAGTTTCAGTTTTGAACATGACAAACGTTTACTTTGACGTCCACAGCTGATTTCCTGAATCTTTTTACTTTAAATCAGACAAGGTCTTACTCCCAATTTGAGAGAAAAGTGGAAGCACTCAGATCACTGTTTAATCAAAAGCTGCTAAACTCAATGGAAGGTTTCACCTCCTGGTTTCTGCCTTTGCTGAAACTATCTGTGCTGAGAAATGTACTTCTTTGTTTTTACTTGGAATGGGTACCAAACCCACATCAATCAAGGTACCAATCCTCATGTTGCTGACAGTATCAATGAAAAATGCGGATTGTGGTGCTTCATAGTGGGCTCAGATAAAATCAAGTGAAGCAATCCCCCTGTGCAGCGGGTCATACACAGAGCCGCAGCTTAAAAAAAAGTGAAAAACTCTCCTGGTATAGTTTGGGATATATTGAGATATTTATCATATAGTGAGACACATATCTTGGGACATTTGTTTGTTTGTTTGTTTATTAAGGATCCACATTAGCTAATGGACATGCCAGCAGCTATTCTTCCTGGGGTCCCACTTCCTTAAAACCACAAATGCGATACATAAACAAACAAAGATACTTGTACATGTACACACCACTAAAAATGTAAATAGAAATAATACGACAAATACAATAACAAAAACACCAAAACACAAACAGACAAAAACACAAAAAACTCCACAATTATCAAGGTTCAATCCAGGTTGGAAACTATGAATTCAGGACCTGACTTCAGCCTAGAACACTTTAAAACCAACAACACATCCAGTTTTAGTCCGTACGTATTGTATTGCCAGTCTCTTGCCAGTACACACCACCCCTAATATGATTTCAGTCTATTAAGATTGTTTTTATTACAAAACTTTTTTCTTTTTCAAACTTTTAAAAATAAAAATATAAAGTTTGAATTGATTCCATTTAAAATGTAAGGAGTTTTAGATTAAAATTTCTATACATTTCTTTGAGATGAAAAGAATGTGTTGAATTTTTTAAAAAACATTTCTGTCTGTCTTTTTATTTTTTTTCTTACCGTCTGGACGGCGTGCCACAACCCCACATCTTTCTTGAAATCTAGAACATTCACTATAGTCTCAGCTAAAAACAGAGAGGACAAACAGCAGGTTGGTGATGTTCATGACAGTTTTCCACATGAGTGTTTCCGTTACAGTCAGGGTCCTCTGGAACCCGGCGTGGGGACAGAGTTACCTTCTGTGTAGGAGCAGGACTGTGTGAGGCTCTGGCAGTGTGTGAGCATGGCAATCCTCGTCACCGTCACGCCAAGAACGCCGCCATCTTTACACGTTTTATACTGTGTAGAAAAACACAAATGGTCTTCTAATAGGAAAAAAAATTACAGTTATGGTCTTAAAATAAAATATCAAGGAGAAAATTCTGCAATTGTTTGCTCCCTAAAAAGCTAAAGGATAAATAATATACATATACATAATATATAATTACTGTTTCAGTAAAAATGAGAATGGGATGTTTAGTCAATATTGGACATTTTCTAACACATATCTAAAAGTTTTACGCTTTAAATTTCTTAAACCCAAAATATATTGCTAAAAATTGTTATTTTAGACAAAAAAACAAATGTTTTTTTTGTAAGGTTAAATGTATTTTGTTTAACAGTTTTAAGTGAAACCACATCTTGCTATACAAACATTTACCTGTCAGAGAACTCTGATAGTCGTTGTTAGATGTTGTTATAGCAACATTAAGAGTTAAAATAGTATCTATTTAGTCCTCCATTTATCTAAAAATAAGATGTCATGTGTGGAAAGAATTATCAGACCGTTAATTGCGCTGTGACCCATCTCCTAAGATAAATAAATATTTTAATTTATTTCCACAGACTGAAGGTCGGTGACGATTTCCTCTCTCATGCCTTCTCCTTGATTATTTTTTTTGTATTTCCTCCTTGTTAATCCAAAATGCAATCATGGAGGCTCTTTACTTTGCTGCAATTGTAATTATCCCCCTGTTAGCGGAAATCAAATCGATCCCCCTGGATGATAGCATTGACCAGCAGCCGGCTGAAGAGCGGTCAAACATCCTCTGAGCCGCGGCGTGAGTCGACTCCGAAACAGCAGCATCGATTTCATGCCTGGAGGCACAGAGCCGGAAATGCTCTGCTGTCCTGCAGCGGATTAGATTCAGCATCTCGGCGTGCGTTACCTCGATGTAGGCCGTGTCCTGAGTGGCATCCTTGATGTACGGGAACCAGTCTCTGGGCGGTTTGGAGAGGTGTTTGGACTCTGTGACAAACCACAGCACCTTTGGCCAGCCTGACGAACAGCACAACAAACATCAACAAAAGCATAAGAAAAAGAGAATCCCAGGAGACTTTCTAATCAGTGATCTAGAACACAAGCTCACTCCGTTCTATTCAGTAGATAAACAAATGTTGTAAATAAATGTAAAATCATTTTAAAAGCAAACGTTTATAAGTATTTTTCACCTCGCCAGGAACAGAAAACTGAGTTACTATTTAAATTGAATTTGATCAACTACCTACTTGATTTTTATATCTTGTTAGAAAAGAAACTTTTACTTTGAAAGTACAAATTAATTAAGAAAGGTGAAGGGTTCACGACCTTTAAAGCTAAATTCCTAAACCCATTATTTTCTTCCACTAGATTAGGGTCACTTCCTCTTTTGTCTTGCAGCTCCACAGACAGTCTGAGTGCCTCAGACAGTTTTAATGAAACAATGACGGTCCAACAGACCCACACAGAAGTGCAGTTATCTGAACTCTTGCTGTTTATTTAGAGGCTCAGGCCAGTCAGAGGAGAAGAGGAGGGGTTTGGGAGTGGGAGGTTTAACATGAAAACACACCAAAGAAGAAAAGCCAAACCAGAGTCTCTGAGGAGACAGGTAGCTTTAAAACTGTCTTTGTAGCAAAACTATATTGAAAACTGACACTTCCTGTATGTACGGCGAACGCCTTTTGTGTTTGTGTAGTAAAGTCTGAATTCATGGAATGGGATTATATCATGAAGGAATTCTTTCTATGTCAGATTATGAGTGGGATTATTTTTAAATAACCCACAAAAAAATAATAATACCACAGCCTCACCTGTATGCCACACGTTTGTGGAACTTAAAGCTAATTCACAATACACTTCAGACACACAACAATGGAATGTTCTGCATTTATGACGTCTCTTGAGGTGGCCGTACAAGCCTCAAGGAATCTACATGAAACTCCTGAACTGTTCATGACCCTCCATCGGCCTTGAGAATCCCCAAACCTGCAGCACCTGTACGGGTTGATTCAACCAGTGCTATAATGTTCACACCAGCCTCATCACAAGAGAGCAGAGCTGGAATAAGTGAAAACATCCCCCCCACCCCACACACACACACACACATACAGCAATTTCCAAGCAAGTTCCAAACGATTTAATATAAATAAAACAAACAAACTACTGCTTTGAGTCAGTTTTATATCCTCTTCCTTCCTTTTTTCCCTTGAAGCGGTCCCCGAGGGCTTGTTTTGCTGCTCTTTTATCCTTAAAGTTTTAAAGAAGCAAAAACAGCAGAACACCCCCCCCCACACACACACCACACACACAAACTCACATCTATCTTAGACAGCAAGAGTGGCATGTAAGAAGGGGTGCTGCATGAGGCAAGGTTATTGATTCTGTCAAACTTTTGTGTTATTTTATAATTATTATTTTTTTTAACTTTCTTATTTTTTAGATTAAATTTTTTACATGAAATGTGTGTCGCCTATGCCCGGGGCCGGCCCTGCATGCAGGTTCCAGCAGCTACTTCCATCAAAAGTCTCTGTAAATGTGCAATTTGAGCTTCTGAATTCAAAACTCTTGCGTTTCTGCGTCATACATTTTTAAGTACATGTATAAAATGCGCTGCCATAGAACGCCAAAGATAAATCAGTTGAGCTTTGACCAATCAGGGACTCAAATTTCACAGTGGCGTTTCATTTAATACACGGAAGTTTCAACTATTTAAAAATTGGTCATGAAGGAGAAAATATTAATTTTGGTTTGTGTCCAACTGGAATTCTATGACACCATGTCTTTCGTGTATGTGTTGAATGCGTGACACATCCCCAGTGTGAACCTTTACATTAAATAATCAGTCTCTTGTGCTTCTACAGTGATAGCTGGGGTCCTATGATATTCTTGGTCATGTAAAAGCATGTAGGGATCACCAGTCTGCAGACTGGTGATGTGAAGGCTGCTGACGTCTGAATTAATGCTGCAACGAGCGGGACAGAAGAAACAATCAACCTCGTCAATGAGATGAGCCTAAATCCTGCTGATCGATATGAGGAGCACTTCACTTTAATGAGCCGCGCACACAACTCCCAAACCCCACGCTGAGCAAGCAGCCACGAATCCGGCTGCATCACGCTGCTATTTATACATCCATTACTGCAGAGCAAACAGCGTTTTCCACTGGAGACCCTCTCGCTCTCTGTTCCACACTAATGTCTCTCTGTTCTTCATCCATCATGCTCATGTGAATTGTCGGTTGTTTTTCTATCGATTTGCCTCACTGACTCCCTCTGTCCCTCTCTCTATCTTCTCAGTCTGATGCCCTCAGTTTGCGTTTTCACCCCTCTGGAAAGATATGAACACTTTCCAGCATCCCTGAAGTCATGGAGATTTTCATTTGTGAAAAAATGTAACAACACTATGTCTGCTCTGATGGATCCTTATTAAAGCTTCAGGTTTGACTGTAACATCTACACCATTATCAGTGATTGTTAGTCTTTATGATTCACTTATGTCTGAGTTCTTTTTATTTGTGCCATGAATTAATATTTCATGATGTTTAACTGTAGCAGCCTCAGTGGTCTGCAACTTCCCGTAATCTCAATTAGAGACAATCAAATGGATCATACGTCTGCCCTGTAACACAAGCATTAATCTGGACTGGTTTGCTTTGAGTTGTCATTATATGAATGTTTTCTGACATCCATGACATGACCAGACCTCATTTACTGTAAATGCTGCAGCCGATGAAACGCTTTTGTTCTTTTACACTAGACACGAGACGTGACAATGACCACTGCAAAAGCAAGAACAAAAATCCGGAGATTTGACAGCATCATGGTGCACACAGGCTGACCTTTGAACTGCTGGACCTCCCCTGTGGGGCTCTTTGGTAGGCCTTTATGGCAGGCGTCACTGGTCAGGGCCACAGTGACTCCACAGCTCCCAAGCAGAAAGCCGATCTGCTGGCTGCCGGCGTCCTGTGAACAAACATGAGGGTTCTGATCAATGAATACGGATCCTGAGGGTTCTCTTTGGCTAGTCTCTATCCCGCAGCTGGAGGAATTTAGCATAAAAACACTTATTAAACACAGTGGGACAGATTTATTAAACAGATATTTCACAGCAGAGATTAGAGTGACTGTTTCTGCAGGGGAGATCTTAAAAGAACAAGACCTTCCACCATATTAGTAAAACATTCAAGAACTGGCGAGTGACCTGCTGGTTTGCATTGAAATAATTTAAAAGTTAGTTTTTTACTGGAAATTGGAAAATATGTGGGGAAAATTGGCCTAATAGTAGTTTAAAAATCCCCTATAAAGCTTTTTCAGTATCTGAAGATAAGACGCTACCTGTCAATCTCAAGGCCAACCACCAAACTGTATTTGTCATAGATAATAAATCTAACAAGAGTCAATTAAAAAAAAGATTTTGGAATCAAATTCAAAATTGGAACCAAATTGTTAACTTCTGTTTACATTGGAGTGAAAGCAGACTAATATGCTTAAAGGCATATTATCTAAACTGCTCCCACTGCTTTCATTCCTACACCTAAAACCCCCAAAAATATTATTTTATTATGGAGAGAAATAAGTATCACTCCAATTTATGCGTGCATAATTCCTGATTTGTGTGTAACTGTGGAATTGTGCTTGCGTAATTCCTGAATTATACGTGCGTATTTCTTGATTTTTCACTCATACAATTCACTTTGTGGATAGGTACAAAAATTACAAAACCAAAAAAATATATAAAATACAATTTACACATGCACATATTAAAATTACAAAAGCTTGAAATGAAATCTTTTAGCGCAAAATATTTCTCCGGGGGCAGGGGGCTCTGGTCTTCCTTGCAGAGACTGCACTGCAAGGCCCTTCTAAACCCCCACAGGTTGGAGAGGCTTGATCAGCCCACCAGCCCTACTTTCTGCAGTTGTTTAGCAGGGTCCAGCAGCGCCTGCTATCCCCGTAACTGTGACCAGCCCTTGGGATAGAGCCCAGAGTTTGTCTGAAGCTCTGTCAGGGGAGGGGCTGTAGAGAGAAAGCGATCAGTTCTTTAATGTAAATCTGATTAAGAAAGTGGGAAAACGTCCAGTTTAACCAGATATTTTTCACAATCTAAGATCAAAGCAGCTGAAAAGAAAACTGTGATGACCGAGCATCATTAAATGCATCACTAACAGACAAATCTCTGAGACGTGAAAAGAGTGCAACATTTTTAAGGAATTTTGTGTTTAATTAGTTTCAAGCTTTTGTAGTTTCAATCATGTTTAAATTATTGTATTTTGTATTTTTTTGAATTTTGTAATTTTTTCTCTTATGCACATAATGTATTTTATGAGTTACAAATCAAAATTAAGCTAGAACAAGTCATGCACAAATCAAGAATACACATGCACAAATCCAAAGTTACGCAAAAATCAGGAATTACGCATGATTGGGGTGATACTTTCTCTCCATATTTGCTTGTTGTGTTTTTAATGTACCTCTAAATTGTCCCTAAGTGTGCATGTAAGAGCGTGTGGTCCTAAAAACCGACTGGCAACCCGTTCAGGGTGTATCTGGTGTAGCTGGATAGGCTGCAGCAACCATGTGGCCCAAAAAAGGGATACTGCGGGTTCTAAAGATGAATTGATGTTTATTAAATTAAATGTCTGGACATAGTCATGGGAAGAAAAAAAAAAGGTGATTTTGCACAATTACAACCTTTAATCGCAAACATTTAAAAAATCCATTAATTAATACATTTTAGAAACAGATGTTTTTGTAAAGTTCTCTATGATATAAAGATTCAGACAATATTTTATCAACTTTACAGCTAAAATTAAAAATGTCCAGTTTGTGTACTGATACATGCATATGTGTACCGCTGTGTACGGCTGTGTGATGAAGCAAGAATATAAACAAGTTGATGGGAGACTTTCTGGAGGTTTTTATAAAACATGCAAAGTCCGAGGATACTTAGAGGCTAAGAAGAGAATAGACCAAAAGATATTTAAATCAGAAGTGACAAGCTTCTACTAAACTTTCATTTTCATTTCTTTTTACTTTCATTCAATTTTAGTGGTTTAAAGGCAGATAGCGTGCTAAACTTTCTGTTGACCTACATTTGTATTTATTTATTTTATTTTATTTAACCTTTATTTAACCAGGAATGTCCCATTGAGATTAAAAACCTCTTTTTCAAGGGAGTCCTGGCCAAGAGGCAGCAATTTCTAAAACAATAACACACACACAAAAAAAACTAAAAAACAAATGTGTATTTTTACACATGTAGTAGATCTTGGTTTCTGACTTACTAAATGTAAAGAATTAATTATTTACAGAGCAAAGCTTATAAAAAAGATCTAGGAGGCTGCAAGATGGAGGCGACTCAAGTCTGTCTTTGTGAAATCTCCCAGAGGACATGACAGTGCAGATTTGCAGGCTTTCCAAACCATGACTCAGTCATCCTCACAACAGCAGCAGGGGCAGAGATGTCTCCAGAGTCGCTCGGTTCTGATTACATGGCAGCAAAACTCTGTGCCCTCTGAGTCGTACCACAATGTGACTTCTGATGACTCATATTTTATATTCAAAAATGCCCCCAGAGGCAGAGCTTTCCTCAGAACGGGGCTCTAATGTCCTCCTGTCAACTCACAGAGTTTCTGAGGAAACTAAATAATCAGCAAAAAACTGAACATGCGGTCGAAAGCACAGATTATCTCAGGACAATAAAATAAATCTTGCAGATCTTTTGGGAACAAAAATGAAGACGTTCAACACTATAAATGCTTAAATAGGATGAATGACTTTGTATTAGCCTCATCACGCCATATTCTTTTCACTATTATTGCGCAGTGCAGCTGTTTTTGCTGTATGAAATTCCTCCAGTTCAGCATCAGTCTCTCCATCAGAGAGTTTAATCAGTTCGATCTGCCTCAGAGAGACAGGGACCACCTTTAGATGGTTTTCTGTCCATCACAGCAGAGTACAGAGCCAGCAATGCACAGTCATAACAACACGTCAGGTCAATGTAGATCCACTAACCAGCCTCACATTGATGTTTCTGCACAGCTGGAAAAAACTGGAAGACCCAAAACAAGTCAAAGGTGCACATGGAAGACGAGGGATAGAAACACCCCCTCACAACTCAACTCAAAGAACAGAACAATTAATCAAAATAGAACCAATATTTTGATTTTCTGTAATCCTTTTCAATTCATCAAACCATTAAAAATTTTCATATAAAGTAAATTTTGATTGTTTTTTACTGAATACTGGTTTCAGTTAATATATATGTTAGAAGTCTTTTTCTTACTTTTTATTTCAGTAAAGCCGGCTATGTATAAAACAGGTCTCCTGCTACATTTGATTTACATTAACTTAATTTTTATGATTTATATCAAGAATATATTTTAGATTTAACACTCTACATTTAAGATTGAGGTTTAGTGGACAGATTTACACTTGCAATAATTTTTTATCAATGACGAACATAAAAACTTTTTAGAAACTCATTTGAAAGTTTGGTTGGGTCTGATGAACACTCACCTTCCTGCTGAGCGGCACTTCTATTGGCACAGGGACAACCTCCGCCAGCAGACAGCCATAAAAAGCCGTCATGAAAGCACCAGGGTCGTTGTTTGGGAAGACCAGCGCCACCTAAAGAAAAAACATAAACTGTTGATTTAGCCACATGATTTAATCCTGGACTTCATAAGATTTCACTTTTTGTCAGAGGAAGAAGAATGTGGAAAGATTGTGTTTATGTGCTTTATGTGGGTCCTATCAAAAATATAAAAAGCTAAAGGAATCTCTCCATCTCTTATCTTTCTATTCTTTCTTCACTTTCAATTTTTGTTTTCTGCATCAATCTCTTACAAGTTGTGTTTATTCCTTTTTAGAAAATATGCATTAAAATCAAAGTCTGACTTTGCATACTTAAATGATTCATGCAGCGTTTTTTTCTTCCATGCACACACAAGCAAATGTAGGACAGGAGGAAGTGAATCGAGGGTTGACATGAAAGCCTCCGTCTCTGTCATAGCAGCTCTAGACTCAAACAGGGTTGTTGTTCTGATCCGATTTACAGACCATCAGAGGAGCATCAGCGAGGGAGTGTAATGAGGATGGCACTAAGAGCTCAGTGTAGTAGATGAATGAATGAGTGCTGTGTAATGATGCTTTAACAGCTCTAATATTGACATGATGATAGAATGGAGGCGCTCATGTTTCATTTGCACAGAGCTAAAGGTCTGCATCAGCTTATTAGTGCTGGAAGGTAAGACTGCCACTTGTGTGATGGACCATTTTTGGTCGAACGTTCAAGGAAGTGGATGTTCTACATCCGGATGGCTTCAAGGTTCATCAACCTTTTATGAAGAACAGTTTAAGCATTTCCTGTAATCTGTAATATGACTCTGTGGATTACATTTTGAGCAGAGGAAGAAGTTGACATGCAGAAAACCAGTTCTGCTGACCTCGACTGATGGGAAGAGTTAACAGAAAAGGTCAGAGGAAACATTACTTTGAGCAGAGCCAACTGGAAAGATTTTATTTATAATCACCAGAAACAGCTCAAGTCCATTTTATTTTTGCAAAATGTATGTGTCTATCTTAAAAATGTGCCACAACTGGACAGATGATCTCTGACATACCAGTTGGACTCTACACAGTAAAAGTAAAGTCTGATGGAGACAGGGACTTTGACCAGAGACCGGACTCTGTCCACCTGAAGAGCCATGAACATGTAGTGACCACACTCTCTCACCTCCAACTCATCACATATTGACGTTTTGTTAAGGACCCCTCCTCATCAAAAATTTACATTTTGGGTGTCCTCAACTCAAAATCAAGGGTCAACAATCTTTGGTATGCAGTACTGGATGCATACTGCACACGCAGACTGGTCTTAAGGACATGGCCAGTACTGGTACCCTAACCCAGTACCATTACCCTAACCCGGCACTGGGCAAGGTACCAAATGCGTAACTGGACCCAAACCGGTACCAGAAACAATACTGCATGGAAACCAGGCTGAGACGAAAACCTTCACAGTTAGGGCTAGAGTAACGGTGCGCTCTGCGTCCTGGTACTGGACCGGTTCTTGTTCGCGGCCCGTAGGTTGGGGACGCGTGATTTAATGGGTTTTGTGATCTATTATTGTATCTAGATTCCCCTATTAAGGGTTTTAAGGCTATTGGTAAATAAGTAAATAAATCAAATAATATGTTTGCAAGTTACCAATATTCAAAGACTTGAATACAAATGTATTTCTGATTTCCTGAGATTTTACTGAGCACCAAACGTTCCGCATTATCATAAATATTGTTGCAACTTCATGAAGCTTCAATTTATGATTGAAACTCATCTTGAAGACTCGCAAAAATGGTCATTGATGAATATTTTCCATCATTTGGTTCATGAAAAACTTTCAACATAGTTGTTCCACTGAATATTAAAATAATGACTTTGGGAATAGCTCACTTTGTGAAAATAAAGATGTAATTTCCTGTAGTAAACAATCAAATTGTCGAAGTTTAATCAAACACGAACATGTATTACAGGTTGGAACGGGGTTTGATTTTTGGCAGCATTTCAGGCACAAGCACTGTAAATCCAGATGTTAACATCTCCGGTATTTTTTGGAAGAATGTAAAAATATCTGAAAGACATTGAAGTGAACGACTGTTTCCTAAAGAATTTTAAATTTGAATGTTTCCAACTTGGTCTGAGAATAGCACCTCTATGTCTCAGAAAAATATAAATGTTTTGATTATTTGGTTTTGAGTTGATGTGTTCAATAAAGTGCTGAATGAAATGTGAAATGTTGATTTTCAATAAAATACAGAAGCAATTCAAGAAAACTGAAACATAACAGGGATGAGGTAAACGGGTGACTGGTGAGAGAATTATAATCAGAGTTGTGGATGTAGGACAATATTTAAAGAGTTTAATATTTTTCTTTCTTGTGCCTTTGAAACTCAATAAAACAAACAAATAAAAAGCAAAAATAAACAGCTCATATATACGTTCCCGCCAGCATGATTTCTTGAAATTGTTAAAATCCAGTTCCCACATTTAGGAGAGTAAGAAAAACTAATATGTCTTCACAAAATAAGTCTTCCATGTTTTCTTAATGTCTTTGGTTTCTTCTCAGGGTTATTAAATCTCACCCGGCTGTCTGAACAAACTCTCAAAAACCTGATTTCTGCTATTCCTCCATGAAACAAGAGACTCCGTCAAGATTTTGATGTTTAGCCCATTGCAGCTCCAGAAAAACACAAGTCTGTGATTCTTCCTTGGCGAGTGGATAAAGGAAGTCATAATTAAAACATCCACCCTGCTGGCATCAGCCTCTGGCTTTCAGTCAAGCTGTGACTGAGTGTGCAGACCGACAGGAAGTCAAGTTTGAAATAAAGATGAAAGAAAAGGAACCGAAACACAAGTGGAAAAAGAAAGGGGCAGTTTTTATGGAACTGCTTTCTTCATTGTAGTCTGATCATATTGTCATATGTGGAGGTGTGTGACTGGAGTGTAGAATGATGGACCATGTATGGGATCATTTAAAGAAAGGAGCAACAGTTACAGTATAAGACACACTTGCTATTTCTTGCTGCTGATTAACCCTGTAAAGCCCACTGCATCTAATAAATGATCAACAAAACACATTTTCTGGGATTAAAGTGTTTTTGAACCCTTGGATGAAATCCACAGAAAAACACTTCAATTTCAACATAATCTTTTATGAGATATAGATAGTATTGATTATGATACGTTAGGTGATTTGGTGAGTGTTTGTTAACAGCAATATTAGTTTAACATATCAACATGAGTGTTTATGAAAACAACTCATTTAGCCACTGTCTCAAATTTTTATCTACACATTATTAACATGGTGTAACTGTATTAAAAAGAATTAATCATCAACTTATTTAGTATTCTATCAATACAGCAAGTAGCTTTTAAAAAAGAATTATAACAGTTGATGAATTAATGTCATCATAAAGTTTTTAAAATTTTTCCACCAAAAGTCTTTTTGAGATTTCATGGGAGCAGCCATTTTGAAATGAGTATGAAAAGTCCTTCCACTGCCCCTACTGGAAATGATGACAAAATACAGGGCAGAAACATGGACAAAGTTATAGACAATAGGCTTTTTAAGAAAAGTTTGGATCATGCTTAAGAGATAAGAGTCTCATTAGCAAGTGCAGCAAATATGATACAAATGGTTCGAGTCCCGGGTATGGATTTTTGGGCTGTCCTGTGGATTTATGTAGAGTGGACCACCCGTAAGAGCAGTTGTAATTAAGGCCTTACTTGGACAGATTTGTTCAGTCAATCATAATTTAGAAACATCTGAATCAGCTAACTAGTACCAAAGAGGAGCAGGAGAGCTGCAAAACAGGCAGGGTGGCAGATATGGAGGACCAGTGTTGGGAATCCCTGCTGCTCATAATAAGGACGATTCAATGCTTATTTCTGTGCGCTGCATTTGATAAATGTAGCTGCTCTTTTATGACTTTCACAGATCTTTTGTTTAGGCGCATTATAACTGCAAGCCTTTAAAGTGTAAACATGACAAGAGAGGAGTTATATGGAGTTCATGCAGAGTTCACTTTCAAGTTTTTGTGTTTGTGTAGCAGAAGCTTGAAGGGAAAAAGAACTGAAAGAAACAGGACAAACGAAAGAAAGTTCACTTTTTCTGGGAAGCTTTGGTCAGCAGGCGTGAAACTTAAACCACACAAATCTGGTCCACATTAAAGATGTTTGTTCCTAGGAGTAAACCCTGATGTTATTTAGTGAATCCCAACAGACAATCATTACCTGATTGTATGTTTGGTTCATGTTAAAGACCTAGTCCCATAAAATTGAGTCTTTTGTCTTTAACATGTTCTTGTAGCAAAGTAAAGTAAGCTCAAATTTGTATTTCAGTATCACATATCCCATGTTTTTTTCACTCACCCGGTCTCCAGGCCTAACGAGTGGTTCTTGTTTGGTTCCCAGCTTATGCAGCAGGTTGTAGGCCACCTTTACACTTCTGGACCACAGCTTACCTGCAAACACGGCAAAAAAAAAAAAAAAAAAAAAAATGAAAAGACTCCAAAAACACAATGAAGTCATAAACATTAAAGCTTGACTTGAACTTGACAAAGATGTGTCTTAAAATCCAGGAAAGGAAAGATCGGTCCTCATTTAGCTCCCAATAAAAACATGAAAGAAATATCTGTGCGTCTGGCAGATGACATCATGAGTGTCCATATGTGGGAAATTACAGAACTGACATGACATTCAAACACCTTTGATCCTTGGCGTTCACATTGCATGAGAGGAGGACAGATGTCAGGACATGCAGTAATGTAAACAGGCTTCACCAAGCTGGAATTACTGGATTCACATGAAGAGAAACTTTTACAGTTAAGCACAACAACATCAGAGGAAGTCACACCAGTGAATCATCGCAGGCATTCGATGTCTTAAAGTTTGTATTTAGTTAAAATGAAAGAGCTAATGCGAGTTAAAGCAAAACAAAGTATTTTTAGTGCCAAAAATCTTCTATTGGCATATGAGCTGTGTAAAATTCACTTAAGTATCTCATGTAATGCATGAAGTCATTAACTACAGTCTAATCTAGTCTGCTCCCTTTCATTTTCTGCCAGGCTGAGGTAATTATTGTCGTTTCTCAAAACAAAAGAATCACTTCTCTCCTTTCTTCATTGTCTCCAACTTAAGACTGGCAGACACAGATACGATGTGGGAGCAATCCAGCGTGACTTCCTTATTGTTTTTCATACAAAGTCAGATCTTTTTATTTATTTTTATTCCAGAAAAGGCAGAGATTCATTAATAACAATATCGCACAAGAATACTTACTAATAGGTGGAGAGAAAGAAGGTAAACCATTCTGCCTGGAAACACCATGCAGTTACAACTGTTGCTCATTATTTTCTGAAATAAGCACTGACCAAAAAAAAATACTGGATCAAGAAAAAAACTGGGAAATTACGCCAGCTCAATCAACTCACTAAACCACTTTTATTTACATCTTTTCACAATTTGTGCTCAGTTGGATTTGCCTTCAGGGCAGAACTTGCAACACTTGGGTTATTTTACCACTTTTCTTTGGTAGGTGGGGTATACCGTCTGCATTCACACTGATGCTGAACCGCATAGAATTCACTTGCAAGTCAACTGGGAACCTCGTTTTCAGGTGGACCAGAGTTTGTATACTTGACCTGTGGCACAAAGTAATCTATCTTTGTACTATAAAAAAGTTCTATGAAGCAGTAATGCCCAACCTTTAGGCCCATACCTGTACCACTCTGTTGGACAGTGAGTTCTGATTTTTTTCAGTTTTGATGCACGTCAACTTGTTCGGTCACGAGTTATAAAGCCATCAGCGACTTCACTGGCCGCTAAACTGAAACCTCAAAACTAGCAATGGTAAATAACAACAGATTTGGAAAGTTTTGCTTTGCAGAAAAGAGTCAATGAGTAAACAGAAGAAAAACCTTAGACTTTAAAGAATGAAGCAATCTTCATATTTGGAGTCTTTACTCCAAATATAGATTTACCAAACCCACCTCACATATTATTCAGCAACTGGCTGCCTAATGTTACGAGGATGCTGCAAATAAAGTTTCTCAAATAGTAGAATTACACTTATGTTTATATTCAGAAAATACCAGTGTGTTAGCAACCACTTTTCATTTTTTGTAGTTATCTGGAGGCAAGGCATGGCAAGTTTATTTGTATAGCACATTTCATGTACAGAGATAATTCAAAGAATTGAAAGAACTTAACTTAAATGTCGAAAAAGACTTAAGTTAGGACTGACTTTTTTTTTAAGCTTTCACATTTGGAGTTAAGGGAAAATCTATATCACCTTTTAATGGTTCCTACATGGAATCTAGTGTACAAATAAATTTTAAACAAGCTGCAAATATTTTGCAAAGGATGAAAATAAACGTTCCCATCGAAAGTCAAAAGAAACTGGAGGCTTTAAAAAAAAAAGGATGGCGACTTCAGCCTCGTACAGGCAAGTCTTTATACATGCAGTGGTCAGCATAATTGAGTACACCCTTCTACATTTTTCAGGAAACCTTTAGTGTCCTTTCAGAATCAACTTTTTCTTTGAGATACATAATAATTTTAGCTTTTGGAGTTAAACAAGTGTTCAATAAAACTCATCCTTGAGGAAAGTTTGTAAATTGTTCTTTTTTTCATTGAGCCACTGATTAAATTGGTAATTTTTAAAGAGGGTGTACTAATTTAATCTGAGCACTATATTGTTAGACATTAAACCGGTTCACAGCCTGAAAAAGGTTGTGGACCACTGCTGTGAAGGACTCTTCTTTTTGATTTATTGAAACATTCAGCTCCAGTTGTTAAAGGAGCCAAAATTAAATCTTCAGCTCAATGGATCAAGAAGCCAAAGCCATAACCCCAACATTACAGAAACCTTTGTGCACAAAGATAAAGCACTAACACGAACTCCCATCAACGGCGTTCGTGCTTTAATTCCAGCTTGCTAGCCTGTTTTATCTGCAGCAGCTGTCCCACATTATTTTCTGACTGTACTTTTTGCTTAAAACATGCAGAACATCCTTATCTTGATTGGAAACGTATGTTCAGCTATATTTTCTAAAAACGTTTGGATAAGCTGAAGCCGTTTCATCTGTTGAGGAATGAAAATTTGTAGTGAAACAAAAAACAGATGGAAAAAAAAAGCACCACAAACACACACAGACATGAGGGATGTGGGTATCTCTGATAGTCAGTGGACACGTACGTTTATTTGACAGTGGATGGTATCCTCCGCGCTGTTTGCAGAACATCAAAGCTGGCTGAGAAACTCTTGAGGTGTTTAAACTTTTAAGAATAAAGTTTTGTTTTTTTCGTCCATGCTGTTTTGAGAGGTTATCTGCAGTGCAGCGTGGAGAGGGCTGGCTGTAAGGACCGCTGCAAAGCTCCGTCTCGTGAATTCTCTCCGTTATCCTTGAGCGGAGGACAGCTCGACAGGAGGAAACAAAACAAGCTCGTCTTTGTGGGCCGACATCAAAGGGAAGACACAACGGGAATAAGAGATAAGGTGGAGATAGAAACTGAGGAAAGAGAGGCTGAGATTGAGATTCAGCACGGCACGTCACGCCATCCCTTCATACCAAAACCTCACCGTGTTCGTCTCTCTGGCGGCAGACTCCCGAGAGCTGGCTGGAGACATTTCACAGTCTGGTGAGCTCGTATCGCCTCATCATCAGTGGCGAGCGTGCTCATCAGTTCACACTCTAACTGCTCGCCTGCATGAAGAAATCTGATGCTCCTGAGATAAAGCAGATGCTGCTGGAGTGTGCTGATCCTCGGAGGCAAGGACTAAAACTCATTTGTGCTACAAATGTGCAGACAAGTTATCAGAGATGGCAAACCTCAAACTTCTTCAGGAGCAATGCTACTGCCAGATAGTTTTTGTTGTCTCTTCTTTACAGTTTAAATCTGAATATGATACTATTTATCAGACTTTTGGATCATCAGAACAGTTTTATGCGAAATGAAAAGGTTAGGGTTGTTTCACTAAAACTTCATGAGACTAAAATCAAGCTTCTCAGACTGTAATACTAAGAATGACTTCAGAAAACATGTGAAGAGAAGATTACATTAGCATAAAAAAAAACTAAATTTAGTTTTTAATGTTTAAAGCTAACCACAGAAAGAAAGAAAAGCAATAAACTAAGAAAAAAATAATTAGGAAGTTTTACAATCCAATTCAGGCTGGATGGGTCCAATAAGCCCAAAGTATTTTAACACTTTTAATACTGCCCCATACATTTCTTCAACAAATTACATTCATAAAATAATGGCCGTAAAAACTGTGAGACTGAAGAGGAATACCTCCTTTAAAAAGTACCATATTTTCTGAGTACTAGCTACATATTTTTTTTCATAGTTTGGCCAGGGGTGCAGCTTATACTTAGTCAGGAGCAACTTATTTGTGATTTTAAAAAAATATATAAATAGGCACATTTGTTCATTATTTTCCCACTAACAACCACTTAGAGCCCTGTAGGAGTGTGTATATGTTTTTACTGTCAGCAACACAGAAGAAGAAGCACCAACCAAAACATACATGAAATCAAATTGTTCTCCTCCTAAACTGTATGGTATTTTTCTCATTTTTAACAAGACAATATTACTCTTGTTTTACATCTTTTTTTCCTTCCTTGGACTAATGTGATAAAGCAAGTCATCAAACTGGGTTGCCAAGAGATGAGAGTATCGTTGAAAACACGGCAATTACCCACGTTTTCATGGCCACAAGTAATCGTAACAAACGCCTGATCCGAACAGAAATGCGTCATGTAAACAGGCCGTTTGGAAAAATCTGGCCCGATCAGACTCATTTGGATCCAAATTTCTTTCCGATAAAGACAAGTGGATTATACCGATTGTTGATCCGATTGTGGTTCATGTAAACACACATTCCGATTGTGTGTCATTACTGCGCTGGATTTTACGTCATGCACAGAGGGAAAAGCCGGATTCACAGCTTTCATGTCTATAAGCGTGCGCAAGCGTGGGGGGGGGCCTTTTTTACTGTGTGTGCTGTGGACTGCATTCCGTCCGGCTGCTATGCGCAAGAGACCTGCTGGATTCTAGATAACCGTGTCTCCTGGGACAGCTGTTTCTCTGAATTGGATTTTGAACGCGGATAGGCGCTCCATGTACCAAAAAGTCCTAAGAAACCGTGTAAAAAATTATTTGAATTCATGTTTCCAATCGCATCCGGACAGAATAAAGGCTGATATTACTCACACATATTTACGTGCAGGCAAGATGCACATTGCTGCACGGATTTAGAAAATTATGAGTGAACAGACTCGTAAAAATATTATTATTAATAATGATGAAAGCACGTCCAGTGCATTGACTCGCTCTATACATGATCTTTGTTTGTTTATTACAGAACTCGTTATTTCTTCTTCTATGACTTATCTTTTCCGGTATTTTTGACAGTTCTGCACATGTCAAAATGATTTATTCTGATTAACCCTGCAGCGCATGGAAACGTTTGTTACAATCAGATGAAGTTTTACAGGTCCATGTGCACAGTTCTATTCTAATCAGATCTTTGATCTGATCAAGCACATTTTGCACATGGAAACGCAGCTACTCAAAAGGAATGACGGAATAAAGAAGCTAACAATATTCATAAGAAGAAGAAAGACAGATTGATCTCATGAAACCAGACATGGAGAAGTGTTTACTGATGCTTATGTGGAGCTCTTCAAAATAAAAAATAAAAAATCTCAACATCATTTGCGTCTTCTATGCACTGTAAATGAGATGTTTCTCCCACACGTGACAGCAGAGCTTAGTTTATGAACACATTTTTGGACAAGCAGTGAGCATAGAATTCAATGGACATTGAAAATGAGGCAGCAGATGCGAATTTCACACGTGAATCGCGTTCAGTGGGAATACAGCACTATGCCAGCCCTGATGAATTTGTTCAGAAGCATTGAGCTTTTCTTCCAAATGTGCAACTTATACTCACTAAGGTTTTTTACTTTTTTATTACGTTTTTTTTTTTTTTTTTTGGTCATGCGACTCATCCTCTGGAAAAGATGTAAACATTTTCAAGGAGTTCCACAGAGTTATGTATTTGAGCCTATACTTTTTCCCATAACTTAAACAAAATCAAGGTTTCCTAAAGCTCTACAGATGGAGATGTAGAGACTCGCTTAGTTTTTACAAATTGTCGTCAACCAACTTTTTTTTTTAAGGTGAACTTGCATTTTTAAAGTTTGACAGCTGGGCATCCCTTCATACTTAGAAAGTCACAGAAAATTACATTTTACAGTTTGAAACCTGTAATATGTTTTTTTTTAAAGTTTTTTTTAAAGGTAATTCTTAAATAGTAACTGCATAAACTGATTTGGAAAAAGTAAATGAACTAAATAATATTAGAACTGTGGAAACTTAAATTCAATGTTTTTTAAAACAAGTTGTGGGTTTATATCTTTGCAGCTTCACTAATCTAAACTTGTCACCATTGCCATAACAACATTAGGAGCAAATCATTTTATTTTGAAACATTTAATCAAATCACAAGTAGCTAATAGTGTCTGTAAAACATACATGGGTTTAGCTTTTTTTTCCAGAAACTTGATTAAGGATGATAAAATAGTGTTTCACTGTAAACTCCACCCACCTAAAGATAGACCTAATTTTTGTTTGTGTGTACAATAAACCCAACAGGGATTATTTCATTCTCTCTTCTACTCAGCAGGGATATCCAACTCCTGAGGGCCTGAGGGACATGGCTCTGTTCACAGCTGCTAAATCTCTTTACGTTGCACCCTTCGGACATGACGCCGTTTTCCCTGCTTCTGTTTGGCAGACTAATACATTTGTAACCTTCATCTGCAGAACAGGGAGACTTGTCCCAGTTTGAGTGCAGACCTAACTGCACAGTTGAACCATGGATGAGGGAATGATGCAATTTAGCTGATGTGAATGTGTTTGGAAGGAAGTGCTGGAGGCAAAACCGCTAAAACATGTTAGCTATCAGCAGGAATTGTGTCTTTTCCCCCAAACTTCGATGGCTAAAATCATGTAGCAGCCAATGTTAACAAAGTTTTCTAGAAACAAAAGAAGATTTAACTCTGCATTCAGAGGTTTTCATTTTTTTTTAATTAATTGTTTTTTTTTTACAAAATATAAATCTCTTTTGTCTAAGTTAATCAGGATTAACCAGATTCAACATTGTGCTTATTTTGGAGTTCAAATCCTCTGGTCTTTCAGTGATCAGGGTGGGTCCTTGAGTCAATTATATTAAAATTGAAATGATTAAAGTTAAACAGAAACCATTTAAAATGAGGCATGTTGAAGATTTTACAACATAAACAGCTTCTTTCAGACAATACAAAAGCCAGCATCTTTGTAAAATACACAATGCAGACTTTCACAAGCACACAATAAACACCCGTCTATTCCTGGTAGAAAGCAGAATTTATATTTGCATCAATGAAGCCATCAAGATTCTACAACTGAAAACATGAATTCCACCATCATGAAGTTGTGACTCTGATTCTCTTCTTTTAACACTTTAGATGTATTAGTGTTTTTTTTAAAGAAAATAAACAATTCTACTGTTACATTAAACTTATCAGTTTTCTTATACATTTTCAATAAAGCCATTTAATTCCTTAAAAGATGTATATTCAAATGTTTATCAAAAAATTGTTTAATAACACTTTCACACATAAATTGCTTTCAGTTTGTGAGAAAGGATCCTTTAGTCTAAATGTTAGCTTCAAAGTACATAAGACTAAAACAATATAAAGAGGTTGTTTCTCTGATCTCATCCAATTTTTATGTATTCTTCTGTATTGAATAATTGTGAAATGTTTATATTTTTTATTTTTTTAATTTTGTATTTATTTATTTTAACATTGTAACTTTAAACACATGGTGAACACTTTTAATCTATTCTCTCCATTCCTTTAAATGTCTCTCTGTGCAACACTTTTGGTTTGTATGGACGATTTATCTGCTTTATAAATGAAAGTTATAAAAAAAAAAACCATTGTAAGCTTTATTGTTATTATTACTTTTTGAAAATAGTAAGAAAGATTTTTTTAAAGTCTCAGTGTCTTATTTATGCATTTATGTTCAAAATCAAAAAGTTTTTTGTTTTTTTTTTGCTAAACCAAAAAGCGATTGACTTGTAAAAAAAAAAAAAAAGCTCCTTCTTCTTTTAAATAATCCAGATTTTATCTTTCAGTTAAGACATATATACATTTTTTAATACATAAAAACCAACCAGATCAAAACATTTACTGACCGTAGGTGAGGACATAGAGCGGTTTGCCGTTGGTGTCCATTGTGGTCAGACAGGGGGCTTTTGGAGAGATGGTGCCCCACCTCTGAAGAGCTGCCTCAAGAGACGGGGGCCAGTTGGTCACCACCCCCAGCTTCTCCCCCTGCACAGCAACCATCTGGGCCCCCTCTGCTTTGGGCTGATTCGGGTCTGGCTGTTGAACTGTTGATGGAAAAACAAAAAAAAAAAAAAAAAAAAAGAATCCACAGGTGTTCAAGTGAAATTGTGTGAGAAGACACTGAGACTTTATAACAACATTGTGTCTTTGCATAGTGAAATAAATCCTGCATTTCAGTGACAGAAATGTTTACTTTGATCGACATACTGAAAGTCTAAATGTCAAAACAACAAAGCATTCACCTTCCAGGAGCTCCTCAAAGTCATCCACAAAAAACTCCCGTAACGGCGGCCGCTTGGGTCTCTTCAGGGTGTTGACGAGCTGCTGGATTTTTGCTGAGACTCTGCTGCTGACTGGAACCCCTGTGGAGCACAAACGCTTTAATCAAAGACCTTCTCTCAGCTGACTCTGGAAACGGCAGATCCAGACGCTTCGTCTGTGACGTTTGGCAGCATCCCAGAGCTTCCCTTCTACATTTGATTACTGTCAACTTAGCAATCAACAGAACCTTCTCTAAACGTGACAGGAGCCTTACATTGTTCTTTAAATAAATAAAAGGCTGTGACAGGTCCCCTAAAACAAGTGTACGGGGAAGAGATCATCTTTGCATTCGAGTGCATTGTCAAACAGTCAAAATGAAAACCACTTCATTGAGTTTAAAGTTATTTTCTGACTTAAAACAATCACACAAGCTTTTGTTTTCATTGGTATTAATTATTACCTTCCAGAGGTGTGTTAAATCACTGACGGCTTTTTACCTGAGCAACCAAAGCAAACCCCAACCATAATATCACCACCACAGGCCTCACTGTAGGCAACTAGAAGGCAGTTTTTCATCTGCTGATCTTCTTACCATCATTCCCACCTATTCCAGTAAGCAACAGCACACTTGTTCTCAAAGAAAAGAACTGCAGCTGATTACCTGTATTAAGTGATTCTGATCAGCTTCTCGATTTTGACTGAACACCCCTAAAGTATGTATGGCAAAGGAGCACTTCTCTTATATATAAATAGATTTTTCCCCATTTCTGAGTGTGAAAACTAGTTTATCTGATAAAAACTAAACACCTGTTAATATTTAATTAGTTAACTACTTATCTTGTTGCAAAAGCCACAAAACATGTCATGAAACCACTCTCCAATAGATACCATCCATTAAAATATGACACTTAAGTCTTTACTTTCTCAGGAGCTGTCCACTGCTGACATTATCGGAGTCGATGCTGAGACAGTAAAAATGGCATCAACAAGAATTGCTTTAGTTATATATTTTCTTGAAAATATTGACAGGTTTAAGTTAGTCACAACCACTGAAAGAGAGGAGAGAGGATTTGAGAATAACCGGTGAGGATGTGGATTATTTCTCCAATAACTCAAAAGGGAAATGAACATTTTTGCCATCAGAACATCACACCTGCTTGAACTCATAAATGTAAAAATGTTAAACAAAGGAGGAAAAAAATAATTTAGTTTTTTTTGTTTTTATTTAGAAGAAATTTAAGACAACTTTAATTAGATGATTTGTGAAGAAACCAAATTAAAACTCACATTAATATCTGACAGTTTGACAATTGTGTAAGGTTTTCTCCTGCAAGTAAATTTACCCTTTACTCTTGAGTAAACTTTGAGGAGCAATTTAGTTAAATTTGTGTAATTTTAAGCTAAAATTGTCTTGATTTTCCAAATGTTTGTGTCCCTAAAAGTTTCAAGCTTTCACAGCACACAGCACAGTTGGAGAGATCTCCTACTCTGAACTTGTCTGGTGAGGCCGCTTCAATCTCTGCAGGAGTTTCTTAGTTTTCTCAGCGTCGCAAAGACTTTTACAGTTTAAAGGAGATTAAAATGTGTCAACATCACATTTACTTATTTATTAACCATAGTATTTATTAAGAAAATAACTTAAACAAATTAATAATGTGTGGGACAGTTTGACTATGAAAAGCACATTTACTTCATATTATTTTTTTCCCCTTCATTGAGGTATATGTTTTAACTCCCTACATAAAAACAGTAAAATTCTTCAGATAGAAAGTTCTTCATACTTAAGTTAAATGTATTAACAACAAAGAAAACTTTATTTTTTGTGCTTTAACAGCCTAAGATGCAAGAAAAATAAAAATAAACTATTCAAAATATATATCTAAAAACAAATATCCAAGTATATGCAGTAATTTGAATAAGAAATAATTATAAATACTATAAAAATGTATTAATTTATTTTAATTTAAGTATTTCTTAGCAAAACTCTTACAGATATACAATAGCAAAGTTTATGTATGAAAGACTTTTAAGTCAATAAAAAATAAAGTTATAAAGGTCACATCCCCAGGAATCTAAACACATGAACAAAAAGAGAAAACACAACAAAAAGACATCTAATAAAATGGTTTCCGTCTTGCTGAATCTATTTTTTGTCAAAAATCACAATAAGCTTCCATCTGTGAACCCTGGCAGCTGATCCGTCAAGCTGCTTCGCTGCGATCAACGTCTCTGTGCAGAGGCTGGGATCGAAGCGTTTGATGAATCACTGCGTCTGCAGCAGCTCCGCGTCCCTCCAGAGAAAAGATTATTAAAGTATGAACCGGCAAACAGCATTTCTTCTTCATGTGGGAGGCCTCAGCAAAGGAACGTGGAGTCATCTTTTCCAGAAATTAAACTGTGGAGTCCAAACAACGGTGGGTCCAATCTGAGCACGACTGAAGGACTCAGGAGACAGAAAGTAAACTTTATAAAAACTTTAAAATGCTCTTGGTAAGTCAAAGTTCTCACATCCTAAAGGGATAGCGAAGCTTGACAGGTGACAGAGAAGGGTAAGGAAGGCAGAAAAATGTATGCAATCTGTTCTCTGATTGGTTAGCTGTCCACCCAATCATTTTAGCAGATACATTTGAAGAAAAAATTAATTAAAAAACAAAATGTTGATCCTGCTTGAATACAAAAAACAAAAGTTTTGAAGGAGTTAACTAAAGAAAGATATACATATATTAACTATTTAAAATATATATATATTTTAAACAAAAAATGAATCACAAAAAATTGCTCTTTTTAAAATGTTATCTCACATTTTGGATTGAATTTGAATTTCCATCAGGACTCACCGTCTCCGGTGTCCATGAGCTCAGCATTGCCGTACTTGGGGATCTGTCTTTGGGCTGAAGTGACGGAAACCGGAGCTCTTTCCACCTGAATCCCATCGGTGGTGGTGTTGGTGTAGCCAGTCACATCTGGGGGGGCGGAGTGGTTCTCTAGAAAACACAGAAAAAAGCAGAACATGTGAAAGGAAATTCAACTGAGGAAGAAGCCATATGGTTCCTGCTGGTTTAAAAAAAAAAAAAAAAAAAAACTTCTCAAATTCGATGTCATGACTTGTGGAACACATAGACCACATATAAATATGTATACTAGATCAACACAATCAAGATGCAAGAATTCTAGATTCTAGTTCAGTCCTGAAAGCAGCAGAAGCATCTAATGCGCTTCTTCAGTGCATGTGATCTGATGGTTTTCATCCCAACAGGAGCTAGGATGGGAAACGGGTATAAGAATATGGCAAACCAAAAGGGACAAACTTATCCAATCCTTATATATAGAAACACAACAAGTACATTAATTAAACAGAAGGGGTGATGATAACTCACAAATGATTCAAAGGTAGCTTTAAACATAATGGCCAAAAAAATAAAAAAAATAAGAAGTTTCACTCAAAAATATTTCAAAAAAATATTTAACTTTATTCTGCATTTTTAATCCCAATTTGATACATATTAGGTAATAAAATGCTTAGCTATGAAAGAAAAAAATCAGTAAAATTCAGCTTTAAATAAACGCTTCATCCATTACTTATAGTATTTGACCGGATTATTGCTAATATGTTGTAATGTAAAAATGGAAACTATGTTGAAAGCCGCTTAAATCAAATTACTCATTTTACAGTAGGGGTTATTAAAGTTCACATCTTCATGACCAAGACAGCAGAACTACTCTAGAGCAGTTCATTCCAGATTAAGAAGATTTTACCTCCCCGGTTCACAGATGTTTATTCAGTGGTTACAGGTAAGATAACACGCAGAAGTCTAGATGCTGAAGATAACATTATTTTAGATGTTTTTCCATGGTTTAAAAAGTAATTTTACATAATAACAATTCAGAGTAAAATACAATGGTTTCATTTGCATGTAAAAAATAAATAAAAGGTGCAGTCTTTCTAAACTGCATAAAATTTCTTATTCAGGAAAAATAAAACAATTAGCACGATATGCATCCTTCCTTTTGCTAACAAAACACAATCAAAATTGAATTTTTATTAAGTCAAAGTGTGAATGTGGTGTAAGTCTGAAGAAAGCAGATCACAATCTTATTTAAGTTTTATACTTGGTTTTATTAGTTTGTTTGCTCAAATTGGAAAAAATAATAAAATAAAAGGATTATTATTTCCTCAAAGACCTACTCCAATTAAAATTTTGTTTTTGGTGTTTTTAACAGTTTCTTGCAGCATTTTTGTATTATGTATAAAATAATATAAGATAAAACTGTCTTTCCAAGTGTTTTTTTATTCAAATTATGTTGATGAGGAGCAAACAGATAAATACAGTTTTTTTGATGGAGCGACTGATTTTGGCAGACCTCAAGCTCCCTCCTCCATTCTGATAGATCCACTTGCTGTAAAACAGATGAACTAAAGTCTTCTTTTTAATCATCTGAGCTGATATCAGACTTAAAATTGTATGGCTGCAATATTGCTTTCTGTTTTTTTTTTTTGGCTACGCTCTTGGTAGCTTAGGGTTGTGAAGGACTTTAAACTAGGAGAAGAGAGTTTAAACAAAGGAATGCTGGGATATCAAAGTAGGGTTACTTTTGCACCACCTACAGCTGCTATAGTTTTGCTGCATTTCTTTGAATGAAAATTTTCACTTTTACCATCTTCTTCATATCTTATTTTGTGCTTTGTTAGAATACAATTGTCTAACTATCTGATGGCATTGAGCTGAATTTCTTTACACTTACTTTCCTCAGCTGCGGTTCAAAAATAGTTGGCTTTTAGGATTCAAAGTGTGAAAAGAAGAAAAGATTTTGCGTGGCAAATATGTCATCTTTTTTCTTCTTTATATTGAGCTTTTTTCAGGTTTATTACAAGATTATATCCTTGAAATTACAGTTACATTTTCCGTCTTCAGATTCAAAAGTGAGTTTTTTTTTCCTTGACATCAGTACCTTATGACAGAAATCACTGTTTGATTCAAAAGTTTCAATTTAAATTTTATACTATAGAAAAATTGCCTTTTGTTGTTGAAATGTATGTTAGTGAAAAATACGCTGCAAAAAGTAGTCACTTTAAACGCAAACCTTGGACTTCCACTCTCCTGTAAGCCTTCAGCCTGATGATTCAGTCAAACTCAAAGAATAAAAAAAAAACGTCCTGACGACTCAAGAGGGGAAAAGTGAAGAGCATCTGTCCACACTTCACTTTAGACAAAGTCTTTACTCCCAAATAGTTTTAGTTTAAGCTACAACTTAAACTAGATAAATTATTTATAAGTAAAGAGAACCATAAACTGATAGCAAAAATTGTAGTTCAAATGGAATTGTTTGATAAAAATGTAAATATAAAAATTATCTTATTTTTGGGCACTATGATAGATGCACAGATCTATTCAACCATTCCCATGCAATGTGGAAAAATGTTTAAAAAAAAAAAAAAAACATACCTATGAAAAGTGACTGAGGTCAGTTCTGTTCACAGGCATCTGTTAAAGCAGCAGATGCTGTTTGAAAGAAGCTGGAAGATCTGATAAAAGCTTTTGAAAATATCCACAAAATCATGGACAAAACCCTTCACACGTTCTGCAAAAGTTGTAGATGAACAAACAGTGACTCTGCTCGCATGTGCACCTTTTTTGTGCTACAGTCACTTTCTGGTGACTCAGCGTTTCTGACTCATGCAGCTAAAATCTGGAACCTTCGAGATAAGCCAGCTACGATAAAAATACTGACAATGTTCAAGTCCAGCAAAAGAAAGAGACAGATCAAAACATTATCTGTACACTTCTATTTTATTTAGTTGATTATAAATCACAATTTATACTGTTGTGACTCATTTTTGTCCAAGTGCTTCTAAGGATCTGGTTTTCTGTTTGATATTAGATCAGACTTTGAGTTAACGAGGGATTTCAGTTCATTAACTCACAAATTTATGCAAGTTTCTGTCTCTTTAGATCATTTTCTTCATGCAAATAAGGACTTCACACACCAGGATATGCAGGAGGATATGTCATAATCCAAATCTCTTAAACTACATGAGGTGTGTCTGTTATCCAGGTGAGATTATCAATAAGATGATACATTTTATTGAAATGTTCTTTCATTTTCTGCTATGGCAAGGACTAAAGAAAAAAAAATAATGATTTTACATTCTACAAATAAATAAGCTCCCATGACTTTTAATGCCTTTATATTTTTTATGTATTGCTAAACACATTTCAGTCCATAACTATGACCAAAGTATGGTATAGAACAAGCTTTAGAATGAAACAATCTAGAACCAGACAGGTATTTAGAGATAAAATGATAAGACAACTTAGAGCAATAAAAAAACAAATATAGTCTTTCTTTAACATTATGAATATGAAAACCAAATAAATCTATTTTATGATACTTTTACTTTCCCCTAGTGTTGTTTTTTTCTTTTTTTATTCTCTGTGCACTCGTCACAAACTGACAGAAACTCGATCATTTCAGATTAACTTTTTCCAGTGAAGAGGAGGTCATGAGGGCCATGAAGGAATATTTTCTCCTCCTACACACAAAAAAAGACTGTGAGAAGAAAATGACTTTTCATACCATAAAAGCTAAAAAAAATGTTTTTTTTTTAAAAGTTTGCCTTTCTGTAAATTGAAGTCTTTGCGTTTCTGACAGAATGAACGTCTGTAGCTTTGGCGACATCAAAAATTCAGTTTTGGAGTAAATATAAGAAAAAAAATTGGGATCTGCTAATTTTGGGAGGGATAACATAAACAGATTCTCTCAGATTCATTCCGTCAGCTTTATGTAGATTAGCAGTTTGATCAGTAAGACAGTAAATGACCTAAAGGAGGTATATGATTATCATTCAGATTTTTGTTTTTGAAGGTCTGTGCATGTCTGTTCTTCACTCCTTTAATGTCTCCTCACTTCAAAGACAGAAGCTTAAATCTGAGCTCCTTTTAGAAGAAACAAAACCAAAAAAAATATTGAGGAGGAAGTTGTTTTCCTGTGAAGCACGGAGGCGCAGCAGATGAGACAAACACGGGATTTCTCATCCAGACACAGCCTGCATATCAACGCTGCAGCATGCAGGACGGGCATGCTAATCCCTGCAGCACTCTTCACCTCTGTAACTTATTTGAATAAAGCTAAAGTGGACAGGCCTCGACTGGAGTTTGAGTGAAGGTCCATCTGTCCTGGTTTGGTTTATTGTGAGGATGAGCTCAACTTCAGCAACTTCATCAGATGGTGAAATGACTCTGAGGATAAATGTCAGGAGCTGGCTGAGGAGGATGAAGACTTCCTTCATTGCTGCAGGAATACCAATCAGGCAGACTGAAGGTGCAGATTAAGAGACATTTTTTATCCAAAAAAATTGAACTCTTTCTTTTATATATATCAACTACTGAAGCTGCTTTCTACTATACAACATTTATCTCACACATCTACATAGTTTGATCTATTTCTATTTAAATGCTTTCTTCAAAATCAATGTGATAAAAAGCTGTAAAATACACAACCTCCTCTATGAAATAGCCTTTTTTTAATAGACTATTTAAAATTATGTTCACATTTGCTTCATTTTTAAAGGAAGAATCAGCATTGACGGTAAGCTAGTGTATGCAGAGCTCCTACAAGTTTCCTCAAGTTAAATTTCAGACTTTAGGTAGTCTGGGTCTTCAGTGTGCTTCTATTTCTTTATTTAAACAAGCGGTTGGCATTCAGAGTATTGCTGCATAATGATTGGTTCTGTTGCTGTTTAATTATTATTAGATCAAAATAATCGTGGCTATAGTAGCTATAAAAATTCAATTTTTTTTTTTAATTTTTAATTTCTGAAAAACTGTTTAGCCAATTAAAAAGCTTGGTTTAGAATATCAAATGTTAATGGGTGTATAATTTTGATGTTGTTATGCTGTATTTGTTGATTTTAAAAAAGTTAAATGAACACAAATGCAAAAACAAGCTTAACAGTGTAATTTTCTGTGTTATCTATGGCTATTTAAGATTTAGTTGCTTTTTTTTTTTAGCAGAGATTTAATAAAAAGCCAAGATTAATAACGTAACTTTCTTTAAATCAAAATATAAGAGTTTAGAACTTGTTGAATTATGCATCAATTTTGTTTTTTCTGTTTTGGGTGAATCAAAGTATAAATTAATTCGTATAAGTAATCTAAGGCAAGACACAATAGGATGATTTCCCTGTAGACAGGTCATATGGTTCAGAGACAATAAATAAATAACTAGATGAGTCAATAAATCACAAATAATCAAAATATTCTTGACTTTAAAAAAAGAACAACAACAAAATTGATTTTTTTTTACGGTCAGTGACCCTGACTGTAAGTTTTCTTCTGATAGCGTTTCCTTTTGTTCTATGTCCAAATAGACTAGGAGGCTTTAGGCATCTCAAACGGGTTTTTACTCTCTTCAACATTGCTAGAAATGAAAATTTGGAGTATTATAAAATTAAATGAAATAACTGCTTCACCTTTTATTATTTTTCTGTAATTTGGTTTTAATGGCAAATGTTAACAATGTCTGAATGGACGGCCAGTCATTTTTTGCCTCCTAAAAAAGTCTAGGCACCCCTGAGCTTTAGTAATACTCTGTGAAGTAAATGTATGATAGTAATTTTTTGACTGGATTAAATAAAGCAAGACAGTAATCTATGAAATTACAGTAAAAACTAGAAAAATTGATTGTATTTTCACAGGAAAATTATTTACAAGTGTCTTTAAATAATGGAAAAGAGTAGAATTCTTCGTCTTTGTCTCATTCAGTATAAAGCTACAACCATCAACATCAGGGCTGCTCATTCCTGGTCCTCGAGATCTACCACCCTGACTGTTTTCCAGATCTCCAAGCCCTGCCAGCTGTTGATTGGCTCAGTCAGATGTCTCCACAATCTGATTGAAAGAACACACCTGGTCCAGGTAATCAGCAGCAAGCAGTACATGGAGAGCTGGAAAACAGGCAGGTTGGTAGATCTTGAGGACCAGGAATGAGCAGCCCTGATCAACATCCTTAGATGAATGGCATTAATCAACAAGATTAAAAATATAGACTTTTATCCAGCAGAAGAATCAGTTATCCGTCTGAACTTTACCAATGTGAGGTCTCTCCCAAAGTAATAGAAATAAACTCTGTTAATTTTTTGGACTTATGACTAAAAAATCTGTTTTTCCACTTTCTTCTAACTATCCAACCATCATATTTTTTAAGCAAAATAGCACCACTTATGTATATTTTCAGGTATTGAGCAGATTTTATTCTAACTCAACTAAGCATACCAGAATGACTCCATATTATTGCAGCTTTTCTGACCTCTTTTTCTCACCTTCAGTTTCCAGATAAATACTGGGATTAATTTCTATGATACAATATTTATAATTCCATTCAACAGAAACAGAAAAAAACCAAACAGAGGGAGAACAAACAATCAGGTCTCTGCGATCCGATTTGAGGCCTGTGGAGGGAAAGCGTTTCCAAAAAGCAGATTGCCTCTGGCTGAGCAAACAGCAGAAACATGCTGCATAATTATCCAAACCAATAAAGAGCAAACAAAAAGTCCTTGAAACAAGGGGGGACTCGTACGAGCCGATACTTGGCCTTTTCTGAAGCATTGTTGATTCCCTCATCAACAATTCAAGCCCTTAAAAAGCTGCAGGCCGCGGCTTTTTTAGCTTTCCAGACATCTGTTTCAGCAGCTCAAGGCTGAAGCATTGATGTGTGCTTCAACGCAGCCAAGCAGAGGAGAAATACTTGAAGGGGAGAGCTTGGGCACAATGGAGGGTACAGGAGGACAAAGGGAGGGAAAAATGCAACATCCCCTTTGTGTTTTTGGAATGTTGGGATTTTGACTCCATGTAAAGGGTTTTCCGTCGGCCATGCTCCCATCTCTAACTTACCGGAGCGTTGTGGAGCAGAGCTTCCAGTCTCTGCCATACTGGCTGGAAGAGCCCTCCTCCTCCTCTTCCTCAAGGAGAGGTGGGCCAAAAAGCCTGCATGTGAGGAACAAGAAGGTCATCTCTGAACAAACTGATGAGGCTTCTCCCTTGAGATCGGAAAATCTCACACTGTACAGCCACATTTGAACACTTTAAAAGTGTAAAGTTTAAAAGATGTAAAAAGATGTAAACATCCTATATGAAGGGAAAAAAAAATCAGAGATTTAAACTTGTTTCTTGAGTCCAAAAACTCAACCCAAGGACAATTCCACTAGTAAAAATCTGAAGCTTCAGTGAAAATGTGGAGCTATGAAAGGACCGGTTGGGGGGATCAAGAGGGAAAAAGAAGAGATCATAACAGGTCACCAGAGCTGTTTAGATAAGAGTTGAATGAAGAACAGCGCAGTGTGAGGGAAACGCACAATCAGAGCTGCTGCTTTGGACTACAGCACAAAAATGAAGAAAAGAGCTGAACCCATCATGTGAAAACATAAAAACACTCATAAAAACCACAACAACAACAAAAAAACAGGCCAGGCTATTTCACAACAGTGGAATATCTGCCGATGTCCCAGAGGTTAAGCTGGATGGCACAGAACAACCTGACTGAAGACTTCAAAACATCAGTTCTGACAAATCCTGTTTTCAGCTTTGACCCAAAAACACCACCAAAAAAACAGCAGAAGACAAAGAGAGGACAGAGAGATGATACCTGAGGCCTGATAGTGCAAAATTGGTATGCTATGATGATTCTTTAAAAAAAAGAAAAAAATGCTGGAAAACAAAGACAAACATTTTGATTGACTTTTGTCACTAAACCTAATTGCTAAATAATTTTAATAATTTGACTTTACTCAATACTTAAAATCAAAATTATTTTGTATGGTTAGTCATACTCACATCTGAGCACATTTAGGACAATAGTCCTTGAGATCTTTCTTACCAAAACTGACCCCTAAAGTCATAAAATCCATCTGGCTTAAAAAAAAATTAAAAATATGGAAATTTCAGAGGAAAGCTATTCTCTTGGTTTTTATAAAGTTTATCAAGAGCTTGAGTTAATTCTTTGTGTATTCTATTTGTAATGTTCTAACTCAGTTGAAGGTTTATCATTACTCCAAAAACATTTGTCAGTCCCATTTTCCTACCATAAAAACACAATTTATTATGTTTTCTTTGGTCTTACACACCAAAGATTTGATTTTTTTTATGATTAAACCAACTTTTCTACTTAAATATTAAATGCTTGATATTATGTTTTAAACAATATAAGTTGGCATTAGGTTCAAAACTAAAACTCAATTTGCTTAAGACAAATAGTATAAATGTTTTGGTCCCAAAGCAGAACCTCGGGAACTCCAAATGAATATTTATTTATGATACTCTACAGGTCTTTCATCTGACAAATGTTGCACTTACATTTTAATGACAAAATTAAGGGAATATATTAGTAAGAGAAGTGAGTGATTAATTGTACTAAATGTTCGACCAAAAAAAAAAAACATCGACAGTGTTATTCTTTATTATCCACAGCCTTTGAGATATTTTTTGTAAAATACATCACAGCCTAAAATATTGACTTGTTGCTGTTTACTGAGCAAGAAAACCACCAAACAGGTATGTTTTATCACTTTAAATTTTTTTAGTGGGATTGTTCAACTTTGTTGCTTTCAGATCAAAAGTTTTATGAACTGAAATAGTCACCTAAATTGAGCCCAACTCAAACCAAAGGGTCACCATGTAACTTTTTTTGACCAACACTTTGGTCATTGCAATTGCAATTTCCTTGAAACTTCTCAATAGGAGAAGAATTCATGAAGATGATTGACTGTTGTTCTGTGCGTAGAGGTACTGACACCTCATAAATATCTGTTAAATCATGACTTTGAAGCCACATTTGCTTTGTGTGTTAGCATCATTGGGGTTGGGCTGCTTTAAAGCTTTCAGCTTTGTGATACAGCTGAAAACCCACTTTACACAAACATGTAAAAAATAATACAAGACATTCAATTTCAGAACAATTCAATCATACAGCTAGTCTCTAAAACTGCCAAAAAAAAAGCACACTTTTTTTTCAATCTGCAGCTTGTTCGAACACACAAAAGAAAACCCTGTAGCAGGTCATTGTGCCACTTCTCCTTTATTCATTTACAAATACTTCTATTTTGAAGCCCACATCTTTTTAGCAACAGTTAATCTGTGGGAACATGTTCAAACAAACAAGTCAGGAGACACATTATATCTGTAAAGGTGCTGGATTTTGGCAAGGTGAAGCTGGCAGGGGCTCTATGTGTTTGTCCATGCGCTATCTTCAGAGGTGCCAGCATGAAAACAAAACCTGCGTCCACCAGAGCATTTAGTCATAGTGCAGCAGCAGGGAAAACACGGGTCTGTGGCCGCAGCACGGCGCTTTCTCCACTTTTGATCTGAATGTGCTTTGAATGGAGGTTGAAGGGCTTGGAACATTTCCTGAACCCACTGCAGTGCTACTTCCGTGTCCTGCTGATGGAGTTCTGTGGGGCAGTCTATCTGTGCCACTGCATCCAGACTTCACTGAAGCGCGCAAACTTTCTGAAACCAAGTGTTTTTAAAAACAAACAAATACCCCATTGAGGCACTCTGGAATTTTGCCATCAATCCATTTAAAGGGACAATTTATTTCAAAATAAATACTTTCTGAATATATTAAAGTTATGTGTAGTTTTTTCAGCACACATAGTTCTGTCTGTTAGTTTCTGGCACTATTGTTACTAAAAAAAAACATCAGCAACTGATTATTGGGATTGTGAGACAACACAGTGACCCTGTCAGGCTAATGACCTTTCACTGACAAAGATGTTTTCCATAAATCCAAAATTGTCCAGATTAAAGCTGTAAAGTATGTGGAAACCTTATGCAATCTACAATACTAGTGATCAATATTGCAATGATGATATGACTTGAGAACAAATGTCAAAACAAAAAAGAGCTCAAATATAATTTCCATTTTATTGCAACAGTTTGATTTAAATGTTTAGTCAATATATCTTAAATTTTAACATAAATTCATTTTGATAGGGCAATATTTTTAGGATGTGTGTAAACATTAAATTAAACTATTTAACTCAGTTTACACCATCTTTTGCGATATAGGCTAATATCGCAATGACGACACATTTTCAATTTATTGTGCAGGCCTAGTCCATATTGTCTAGTAACATTTGAATTAAAGTTAAGAGTGTTCAAAACACAGACTATTGGAACAAAGCTAGAGGAAAAGAGTTGCAAAATCGTCTGATGATATGATGAGTGCTGCCAAAGATCTTCAGAAGCGTGTACAATTGCCAATTGCCCTAGAGTATAGTAGTTATATTCTTACTTACTTTTTTCCTAGCAAGACACAAACAATGAACTAAAAGTAGGAGCTTCCCTCCCCGGGACTAAAGAACGCAGTGGAAATGATGTGAGGAAAACATTAAACAAACAAAGAGGGAAACCTGGGTGAGCAGAGAGTTTCAGCACAGCTGTGTGAGGTATCACACAACTTCTAACAGGAAGCGTGGAGGCTGTAAAACCTGCATTTACACACTGTACACAAGCAGGCAGCACTCCATCTAAGCCACTTTACCATCCAACACCCCCAATTCACAACATTAAACTTCAAAGGCCCAGCAGTGAGCCCACCCAGCAACTTTCTGGAGGCTGATCCACAAGCTTTTATTAGAAACCTCACAACTGCCAACTCACTTTACCAACTACTAAGAATAAACTCAAGGACGGCAGCTTCGTTTACAGACCAGTTCAGACAAGCTTTCAAGATCAGCAGCGGTTCTTGGCCTTATTCTTTCAAACCCGGCATTCAGGGACCTTCATGGAATTCAGTTTTATCATCAAAGGCATAACGCAGACTGTTCATTACTTCATAAATAAGAAGTTGAAAGTAGAAGTATGTAAAAGAAAATTTTCTGTAACACAAGCTCAAAACTCAAAGTGAATGTTAAAAGAAAGTCATTGTTTTCTATCTAATGAGTCCGGAAAGAAGCTTGAATTACAAACCATAGCAGGGCAGATATTTGTTAAAAGATTGATTAAAGTTGGTGTTTTTAAATTACTGTATGGGATTTTTGATATAAAACTCTTAAATTTTGAACACAAAGCAAGAAAAAAGTAAAAACTGTAAAAAACTGTTCATTGGATTATTCCAATCAAGAAAAACTAATAGCAAGAAATTCCTCAGTGACCTTTAACCCTTTAACACCTGAGATGTTGGCGGTGACATCTAAATAACACACGCTCTTTGATCTACCATAACTCCTCAAGCGTTCACGCAATCAACATGAAGAAGCTGATCAGCAGCAGATGAGACAGGATTTCTAGAAAAACAGCAGAAGGCCAAATTGGAAGAAATGCGAAACAAAGGAAAAACTTATAATCCTAGACCATATAAATTCAGCTGCGCAGGAGAAGAATGTGGGGTAAATCTCATAGAGATCTTTATACTTATTTAATTCAGACTGTAATATCTGCAAGATTGAGGTATTCTTCCATTGTAGGGACACAACATCAAATGAGAGCATCGTCTTTATACAGGTAGACCTTAATGCCCAAGACGATTTTTTGGTTAAACAAACTTAAAGTTGATGGTCACAATATTCTGAAATGTGAACTATTTCTGGGTCATATGAACTTCTAAGTAAAAAGTTTTGAAGTAGAAACTTTTCCCATCATTTGTATTGGTGCTGCTGATTCCCTGCAGCTTTTTCTTATTGGGAAACCTGCTCGGGTTAATGGCAGGCAGGAGAGGCTCCAGCCCTGAGAGAATGCTGACCGCACCAGTGCAAATAATGGCTGAAATGTAGCTGATCCACACTCCGCCAGGTTTATAGCCTCAGAGACTTTAAATAATTTTGAATTATAGGCAATGTGAATAATTTAGAAAAGAAGCTTGAATGACGTCAGTTCCTGTTTAGGGAATGTACGGTTCCCTTAAGGTGTCAGGATTTGTGATGGAGGTCTACCTGTCTTGTGGCGGTGGTGATGGTGGTGACGGTTGCGGTGCTGAGCAGAGATGTGGACGTGCTGAGCCAGAACGTCGGCCAGCCTGCCCGCTGCGGCCCCGCTGCCCCCGCTGCGTGTGGATGAAGAGGAGGAGGAGGCTGTGGAAGAAGTGGTGGTCGTGGTGGAGGACGTGCCGTGGATCGCTCGGCTAATCCAGTGCTCCATGCTGATGCTCCCCTCCCGGCTGGAAGAGGTTCCTCCGCCGCCTCCACCGTCCTCTTCTTCTCCATCTCCACCTTCTTCCTCGTCACCCTCACCCTGCCCTTCGCCCTCCGAGCCTGAGGAAGTGTCTGAGAAAGAATCAAGGCGACACAGGTGATTAATGCTGCAATTAAAAGAAATCCAAAGGTTTTTTGCGGCTTTCAGGATTTTGTTATACCTCACAAAAACAGGTGACCTATTTCAGATTTATTGCTGATGATTAAACGTTAATGGATCCAGACAGGAAATGTGTGCATCAATCTATTGTCTGTTGTCTGCAGAGAGCACAGTAAAGTTTGCTTAATGAGGCTGCAGTATGCGAATAACAATGCATCCGTGGTTGTCTGCATGCATGGGTAATTTGCAAGTTATTCTCATAATGCCACTGACACAAAGAGACAGATAGTAGCGACCCAGTTCTCACATACAGGTACCCAGCCCGAGTCAGTTTGATGGGTTTTTTCTTTCGACAGCAGAAGAGAAAAATCTTAGGCCGAATCACAATTCTTTCTGTACAGCTTCACTCTTTCCCTACATTTATCCCTCCAAATGGAGAGTTATGGAAAAATAGTGTTTTCAAATTCGGACAACACTTCCACTGGATGATGTCATCAATATTCAATGGTCAACCACATTAGTGTGGAGCTTCCACCACTCAGAAAATACATAACAACATCAGTTTTAACTTTAAAATGGTCATGCTGAAAGAAAAGTCATTATTTCTATTTATATGTAAACTTCTGTCTTTCAGAGCACATCTATGCGAAACAATCCATTTCTCTTCTGCAGCACGCTACGATGCAGACTACCCTTGCTGCAGACGGCTTCGCAACCCTTCACTGTGAGGGTTACCTTAAAAAAACTAGTTCAGACAACCATACCCCTCCAAATCCCCCTACAA